>OX578152.1:40956520-41589020 GCA_951213105.1 Amaurobius ferox
AACATGTTTCTCAATAGGAATTTTTTTTTTTAATTTTATATGACTTTTTTATAATTTTTTTGAAAAATGTCCATTACCTCGAGAGCGGTTCATGTTAGCGTTCTAAAATTTATGTCAATCGTTTTCTAATGAAAAATTACATTAAAAATGTCTATTTGCGTAACTTTAGTAGCCGTTTTGATTTTTTGACAATTTTTTCAAAATTTCATTCGAAAATTTAGGAGGGTTCTGAACATTCGATTGCGCATAAAAACAATAGGCTTCCAGTTTTTACGGATTGTGAATTATATGCCAAATTTTGTTCAAATCGGTCCATTGGTTCGTCAGTTATCGTCTCCACAGTCTCACTGACACACACACACACACACACACACACACGCGTTAATGATAAGTGTCTAATATTTTATATTAAAGCCATATTTATGTATAAAATAAATAATAAAACCCTCTACATTTAAAAAGTGTTTTTTAACAAAGAAGTTGTATGATAACATGAGGGTTAGTGGAAGAGGGGGGGGGGGGAGGCGGGCAAATTTTTAAGCAGCGGGAGGGCGCAACCTACTTAGCCACTGGACCACAGCCACAGGGCGCGCTATCGCTTTCCACGGGCTAGCATAGATTGTTTATCAGCATTTTAAACTGGCATCGCATTATTCAATTGTATAAAAAATTTCATATACTGCTGTAAAAGAATATATTGTTACTTTCCCTGCAATACATGGTAATGTATAGGGAAAGTATTGGAATCATGTCGAAAATCGCAACTCGAGTTTTCGACGTATCTACACGTTTCGAGACCTCTAGAATACGAAAAAACTATTTTTAGCGTGACGTCTGTGTGTGTGTTTGTGTGTCTGTCTGTGTGTCTGTGTGTCTGTCTGTCTGTGTGTGTGCCTGTCTGTCTGTGCAGATTTTGAATCCACTCTAACTAAAAAACTAATGGACCGAATTTCACAAAATTTGGTAGGTTAGTTACTTGTGAGCGAGTCTGGTGCTGATTAGTTTTGGGTACGATTCGGGATAAAAGAACTCGCCTTTTTTTGCGAAATGGCCCGCAAAAGCTTGTATCCACTCTAACTGAAAAACTAATGGACCGAATTTCACAAAATTCGGTAGATGAGTCACTTGTGGGTTATCCTGGTGCTGATTAAATTTTGGTACGATTCAGAAAAAAATGACCTGCCTTTTTTGCAAAATGGCCCGCAAAAGTCGTCCAAATCTAAACTAAAGAACTGGGTATACTCATTACTAGTATATACATTATGGGTATATACATTAAATAACTGGGTATATACATTAAATGCTGATTTAATACGTAATTTTTAACGAAGAAAAGAATAAGACCAATCCCATTACACTAGGACTAGCCGTTCTCGAGATATTTTAGTTTTTCGTACTTTCCATACGCCACCTTTGAAAATAAGCCCGGTTACCGAATGAAAACGAAAATTGAATTAGAAGTGAAATAAATTGAATTAAAATAAAGAGAACGCTAATATACGTCTGCAGGGAAAGTCATGTGCTGCCCACATCAGATTTTTATATATATACTGCTTTATAAGAATATATTATTATACTTATACAAACTGCTGTATAAGAATATATTGTTATATATATATAAAGCTGTACAAGAATATATTATTATATATATACTGTTGAATAAAAAAATATTGTTATATATATACTGCTGTATAAGAATATATTGTTATATATATGCTGCTGCATAAGAATATATTGTTATATACATACTGCTGTATAAGAATATATTTTTATATATATAAAGCTATACAAGAATATATTGTTATATTTATATATATATATATATATATATATATATATATATATATATATATATATATATATATATATATATATATATATAAGCTATATAAAAATATATTGTTATATATATACTGCTGTAAAAGAATATATTGCTATATATATATACTTCTGTATAAGAATAAATTCTTATACGTATATATAAAGTTGTATAAGAATATATTACTATATACTATATACTGCTGTATAAAAATATATTGTTATATATATACTGCTGTATAAGAATACATTGTTATATATATGTTGCTGTATAAGAAAAGCATTGTTATATATATATACTGATTTATATAAAAATATATTGTTATATATATATATATACTGCTGTATAAGAATATATTGTTAAATATATATACTGCTGTATAAGAAAAGCATTGTTTTTCAAAAAGTTTTCGAATTCGATATTTTAACAGAAAACACGCTTTAACACACGAAATTGATAGTTTGAAATTTGCAATGTAAGTAAAAGCTAAATAGTATACATGACGGTTATAGCCACCCGTACAATAAACCTACCGGGCGACTTCTCGTGTAAAATCAATTCGAAGACGTGTTCGTGCTTCGATTGGACGTCGCATTCCAAAGATGCTAACGCTGACAGCCGGCTAACTTGTTGGCATAAAAATGCAAAACGCGCCTTTTTCGAGAATAGATCGTGCTAGATCTACGAGAATGATGTTAATAGATTTATTGCATAATGATATTAATACTTTTTTGGGTTAATATTTTTTTCTTAATTTCATGTAATGTTTTTAATAAATTTATTTTTAAAAAAATGTCGCGAGAACGGATTATGCATCATTCTAAAGTGATAGTCATTCGATTTCTAATGAAACATTACATATTAATGATTATTACTTTCCCTATATACGTAACATATGCATAGGGAAAATATTATGACGGGGTCGAAAATTAGAATTCGAGTTTTCAACGGAAGAGCGTGTTTCAAGTATCCTTTCTGAGATGAAGTCTGTGTATATGTATTTTTATGTGCTTGTGTGTTCGTGAGTTTGGGGATGCAATTTATTATGAACAAATTCGTATTATCGAATGAAATTTTGAAAAAAGAAATCATTAAAAAAACAGAGCATTCAACACAAAGTTACATAAATGACTATTTCATAAGTTTATTTTTTTAATTTTTTAAAGAAATTTATGTCATTCATTAGGAAACGAATGACATAAATTTTAGATAGATAGTATGAACAGTTCCCGAGATATTGCACATTTTTCAAATACATTTACCAAAAATTTTACATAACATTAAAAAAGTACTAACTATTGGGAAATGTCCACTTATTTTATGTAATATTATGGGATATATTTGTTAATATCATTCTCGTGAATTTAGTTAGTTCCATTCATGATATATAACTGCTGTATATGATGGGTAATAGTTTTTTATTTTGACAACTAACACTTCGTCAATAGTCGTTTATAAGGAAAGCTTTTCTTTTCGTTTGTTTGAAACGATGGCGATACATTTGGCGAACTTGGTGACTCATTTAGCGAAATATCGCCAACTTGGAGATATATATTCGAATTTTGAAGATAATATTTTTGAGGATAGTTTAATGATAGCGATAAATTAAATATGGACAACAAGAATAATTCCTGGATAATTCGAGACAATCCATTTTTCTTTTCACTTTCCTTATATACAATAATGTATAAGGAAAGTATTGTGACGGGGTCGAAAATTCGAATTCGAGTTTTCGACGGGAGAGCACGTTTCAAGCATACCTGATCACGAATCGAACATTTTGAAGTGATGTCTCTGTGTGTGTGTGTGTCAGTGAGTCTGATACACACTGGTAACTGACCGGCCGTCCAATTAGTTGCTCAAGTCCCCAGGATGAGTCGGACGGTCTGGGTCTTCAACACTGGTAACTGACGATAACTGACGAACGAATGGACCGATTCGAATGAAATTTGGTACAAAAATTACAATCCGTAAACACTGGAAGCCTATTGTTTTTATACGCAATCCAATGCTCAGAATCCCCCTACATTTTCGAGTGAAATTTTGAAAAAATCGTCAAAAAATCAAAACCGCTAATAAAGTTACGCAAATAGACATTTCTTATGTAATTTTTCATTAGAAAACGATTGACATAAATTTTAGAACGCTAACATGAACCGTTCTAGAGATATTGCACATTTTAAAAAAAAATTATCAAAAAATCATATTAAATAAAAAAAAATATTTCCTATTGAGAAACATGTTCACTTTTCATATGTAACACCATGCGATAAATTTGTGACATCATTCTCGTGGATCTAGCTCGTTCTATTCATGAAAAAAGATACGTTGAGTAATACTTTTGTATTTGAACGCCAATAGTCATTTATCTGTTGTAAGAATAACTTATTTCTCCGTCCATAATGCTTGGCGAGAATTTGGCGGGATGTCGCCAACTTGGCGACTTTTTAAAATGTTGCCAAATTAACGAAAATCTCGCCAAATGGATAAAAATGACGCTAAATCAATGAAAATGACGACTCATTGACGAAAATTCAAGATCTTGGAAAGAATATAAATATTTACTATAATAATAATCTATTTTTTTACTGTAAAAGTAGTAAATTCATTACATTATATAAGGAAAGTCATGTGCTTCCCACATCATATTTTTTAATATAGATTTTAATATAGATTTTAATATATATTTTAAGTCTATATTAAAAAACTATCGTTTTTTTGGAAGTGGACTAGCAATATATTTGACTTCAGTGAAGAAAAAAGGTTGAAATCTTAACTTGAAATTTAAGGGAGTAGAAATTAATTAAAAAGGAGTCAGATTTTCGGCATTTTTTTACAGTTTTTGTAATTATAAATCTGTAGGGCCCCCCCCCCCCCCCCAAAAAAAAAAAAAAAAAAAAAAAATGGACTTTTTGAGAAATTGGGCTTATAAAGTCCACGGCAAAATTTATCTGGCTCCAATAAATCAATAACCAAACTTCATTTTTAAATTCGAAGATATATTTTATATAAAGGAAGAGGTTTTAAAATATAAAAATTCTATTCATTTTCTCGGAAGTTTTATGTACGTTCTTAGATTATTAGCTACATAAGGGGGGGGGGGGGGTTAAAAAGCAAGGTTTTGGAATAAGAGGCAACATACACACAATACATACACAATGGCATATAGCTTGACAAATATACGTGATCACGCATTAATGGAATAAATTATTTTTATTAACACTTTCGAACAGTTGTAAAGTGTTTAGGACTCTGGTCATACTGTCTGTCTGTCCGTTCAAGATAACTGCCGTAAAAATGATCAAAGTGAAATTTTAGAATGTTGTTGAGACGGTCTGTGGGATATATGGGAATGTAAAAGAATAATATCACCCAATTAGGTTTGGATTTCACCCCGGGTTGGAGAAAAAATGAAATATTGAACCCTATGGGACCTCATTTTTCAAACATTTTTTAAGCGGAGTTAAAATTCACAAATTGCTTTAAAAGCTGTGGGAAATATTCAAATTATTACGTAAAAGGTGCAAGAACAAGTCATTAAAATGTGTTACGTAGCTTTTTAAATAAAAATTGAACTAATAATTACATCCATATTATATGGAGAGAACACGTAACTCGTTGCAAAATAAAATATAGCATCCATTTTTTTTTTTCGCTTAGTGAAAATCGTGATTTTTAAGGACCGCTTATATTTATATTTAGTGTTGCATCCGTCCTAAAACAACTTTATTTTTTTATCTTATATGTGTATCTAAATTCTGTGCCTACGCAATTACAATATTTTTTATTTTAAATGATTACTAAATTTTGATTATTTCTACAACGAAGCCTAATTTTAACGGATGCAGAATGTAAACAAATCCAGCGACTGTAAGATGAGTTGCATAAGAATTGCTGACTTTCTTTCACGCAAAATTATTTTACTCTGAGGTCTTCAATATAAGTGATATGAATGAAATTGTCATTGATTTTACATAGAGAAACAGTCGATTTTATAGCATTGCCTTTTTGGATTCAGTTTTAAGTTTCCGAGAAAAATAAATTATTGTAGTACTGCTATAATTAAAAAATAAAACAACAAAAAACTATAACATGACAATTTTTACAACAATTTTCTTATAATTGTGTTTCGATTTTCGGAAGAAAAAAAAAAATCCTTGAATAAATTGAGTGCCTTTTTTTATGGTCTGTCTGATCTCTGACAATCAATAGGCCTTTCAGTTCTAAAAAAACATTTTTTTTTGGATAGAGGTGATTAAAGCGTGTAAATGCATTAAAATATATGAATCTGATATTATTTTTTACTCTTTTCCACTACTTTTCCTATGGCACGTATATAAAGCAATTGTAGGGTAAGGATTTCTACATTGGCATTCACATACACAATTTTAAATTGATTAATAATTTTTTTTAGGCGAAATAAAAAAAATGAAATAACTATCAATTTTAATGAGGCATAGGCGTAATTTATTAGGTCTCTGATACATGGACAATGCTTCCAGTACCCCCCCCCCCCCCCCCCCCCCGTCTCTCTCTCTCTCTTTCGGAGGTCCAGATTGTGTTTCTAGTGGGATAATCGTTTAAGCTCAATGGGGTTGCTTAAAACTCTTTGTTAAGTTCTCACCTTTATCAGGGACTTCTGTCATCAGTTAGAACAAATTTACCACCCCATGACTTATTGTCGTATGACCGAGAGTACCGCCTACTAATCTAGCAGGCAATGTTCCAGGGTCTTTTCAAGGCACTTGTCTTCTCCCTTGTCTATTTTATAATGTCCCCCTTTTTTCATTCTTTTGTGACTTGTTATCCTCTTATTATAAAAGATTAGAACTATTAGCAGTGTTGTAAAATAGGAGCATGTAGGCAGGTAGATAAACGCGTCAAGTATAGTTAAAGGGCATGACCTCATTATTATGAGTCATTTTAAATGGGTTCAAGTTTGTTCATGTTTTTGCAAGAACGGAGTTAGAGAACTGACCAGGAGAGGATATCCACCCCCCCCCCCCCCTCCTAAACCTTCTAACATGTTTTATCCAGCACTAACACCTGTTCTGTAGTTTCGGACATGGTTTTTTTTGTTTTGGGGGTTTTTTGTTTTCAGTGCATGTGGACAACAAAAATGATTTTATGCATGGCTGATTGGCCTGGACACTGACAACTGAAGTTAATCGTGTAGGCGTTGCCAGGATTTCAAAAATACGATATAGGTGAAAGGGAAAAGAGGGAGATACGTATATCTTTGAACACTGATTACATAAAAAAAGAGGGTACTGTGTGTGTTAGAAGTATAGAAGTAACGAAATATGGTGGTTGACGTATCGTACAAATGGAGGGACTTATAGGGCTGGATGTCCAATATGGACATTTTTTTGGAAAACTATTCATACAGCTGTTTATCCAAGATGTTGGAGTTATATGCCCCAAAACCGCACCTGCCCTGCCTACACAACTGTTTAATCGTAAGCTTAAGCGATTTCCATATCAAATTTTCTAAGTGGACTACTATAGTTTGGTACGTTCAAAACTTTTCGGATTCGCCAAACTGTAGCAGTGCAAAAGGTTTCTGCGGCCTACTTTGATAGGGCAAAAAGTCTCTGCTACCCACTTTGATAGTGCAAGAGGTCTTTGCCGCTCATTTGATAAGACAAAAAGTCTCCACTGTTCTAACCAGGGTGGAATATGAAGATGCCATTGGAAGATATATTATTTTATTACTCCCAAATTTCTTTTAATTCATATTCATTCTATACATACTGTGTATCAGTGTCGAATTCTGATCAAGAATGCGAAATTCCGATCAATTATGCGAAAATGTGTATTACTCCCCCACCTCTCCTGCGTTATCATTCGCACTTCAATACTCAAGGGATTTAATGTCGATAATTATAATAATGATAAAAAATCTGATGTGGGCAACACATTACTTTCCTTATATAATGCAATGAATTTACTACCTTTATAGTTAAAAAAATGTTATTCTTATAGTAGATACATATTCTTTCCAAGATATTGAATTTTCTTCAATTAGTCGTCATTTCCATTGATTTAGCGTCATTTTTATCAATTTGGCGAGATTTTTGTTAATTTGGCAACAATTAAAAATGCCGCCAAGTTGGCGACATTCCACCAAATTCGTCGCCAAAATCTCGCCAAGCGCAATGGACGGAGAAGTCTAATTTATTCTTACAGCAGATAAATGACTATTGGCGTTCAAATACAAAAGTATTAGTCAACGTATCTTATTTCATGAATGGAAAGAGCTAGATCCACGAGAATGATGTCACCCAATTTATCGCATGGTATTACATATGAAAATTGATCATGTTTCTCAATAGGAAATACTTTTTTCTTTTTTATATAACTTTTTGATAATTTTTTTGAAAAATATGCAATATCTCCAGAACGGTTCGTGTTAGAGTTCTAAAATTTATGTCAATCGTTTTCTAATGAAAAATTACATAAGAAATGTCTATTTGCGTAACTTTATTAGCGGTTTTGATTTTTTGACTATTTTTTCAAAATTTCACTCGAAAATTTAAGGGGTTCTAAACATTCGATTGGGTATAAAAACAGTAGGCTTCCTGTGTTTATGGATTGTGATTTTTGTACCAAATTTGGTTCGAATCGGTCCATTCGGTCGTCAGTTATCGTCTCCACAGACTCACTGACACACACACACACACACACATACACACACACACACACTTTCACACACACACACACACACACGCACACATACACAGCCATTACTTCAAAAATGTTTGATTCGTGATCAGGGATGCTTGAAACGTGCTCTCCCGTGGAAAACTCGATTTCGAATTTTCGACCCCGTCACAATACTTTTCTTATACATTATGTATATAAGGAAAGTAAAAAGGAACCTTACTAGATTTCAAAAACGTACCTTCACATTTCAAAAACGCACCTTTGTTAGATTTCAAAACTTTCCTTCACATAAATTTTGAAAACGGATCCTTCAAAAACCTACTATTGCCAGATTTTAAATACATATCTTCACATAATATTCCAAAACGGCCATTCCCAAAATATTCAAATTTAAAAAAATTTAAAAAAAGACGACTTTTATCAAAATTTGAAGAACATTTATAAAAAATTGTTCCTGCTAAATAATATCTGCTAAAATACGTTTCACGTACATTTGATTTACGCTTTGAAATTAAAGATTAACGAAATATAAAGACTATAACTTCAGATATATATTTAAAAAATCTGATGTGGGCAACACATGACTTTCCTTACATAATGTAATTAATTTACTACTTTTACAGTAAAAAAAAAGTAGGTTTTTCTTATAGTAGATACTAATATCCTTTCCAAGATATTAAATTTTCGACAATTAGTCGTCATTTTTATCCATTTGGCGAGATTTTCGTTAATTTGGTAACATTTCAAAAAGTCGCCAAGTTGGCGACATTCCGCCAAATCCGTCGCCAAAATCTCGCCAAGCGTTATGCACTAAGAAATAAGTTATTGTTACAGCAGATAAATGACTATTGGCGTTCAAACACAAAAGTATTACTAAAAGTATATTTTTTCATGAATGGAATGAGCTAGTTCCACGAGAATGATGTAACCCAATTTATCGCATGGTATTACATATGAAAAGTGAATATGTTTCTCAATAGGATTTTTTTTTTAATATGACTTTTTGATAATTTTTTTTAAAAAAATGAACAATATCTCGAGAACGGTTCATGTTAGCGTTCTAAAATTTCTGTCAATCGTTTTCTAATGAAAAATTACATAAGAAATGTCTATTTGCGTAACTTTATTAGTGGTTTTGATTTTTTGACGATTTTTTCAAAATTTCATTCGAAAATTTAGGGGGGTTCTTAACATTCGATTGCATATAAAAGCAATAGGCTTCCAGTGTTTACGGATTGTGATTTTTGTACCAAATATGGTTCGAATCGGTCCATTCGTTCGTCAGTTATCGTCTCCACAGACTCACTGACACACACACATACTTTCACACACACACACACACACACACAGACACACACACACACACACACACACACAGACACACACACACACACACACACACACACACATACACACACACAGACATCACTTCAAAAATGTTTGATTCGTGATCAGGGATGCTTGAAACGTGCTCTCCCGTCGAAAACTCGAATTCGAATTTTCGACCCCGTCACAATACTTTCCTTATACATTATGTATATAAGGAAAGTAATAATGTTACTAATGTTGTGTGTTATCGTTGAAACTCGAGCAGGGATTTTGTGACGAAAAAAAATAACGAAATTCGCTGAGCATTGGTGGAAAATTCCAAACGTTTGTCCACATTTCGCGAAATGTTAAATTTAATTCCAACAGTGAATAAATAACCTTCAAATTCTTAACCTTTTCAATGCATCAATCAAAATTGTGAAAATTTTAAATCATAAAACCTCCAAGTATATTCTGATTTTTGGAAAACGGTGAGAAAGGCTAGCAAAATAATTTGTTCAGATTTTTGTATCATGTGAACCATGGGCTCAAATCATATTGAGCATTATGTGCACTCTTGAGTTTTTGCAAAGATGGATTGAATCTCTCGTCCTTTATTATTACTTTCCCTGTAATACACGAAATCCTTGTAATACAAGGTAATACAGGTAATACAGTTCCTTGTAATATAGAGAAAGTATTGGAATCGTGTCGAAAATCGCAACTCGAATTTTCAACAGATCTACACGTTTTGAGACCTTCAGAACACGAAAAAACTATTTTTAGCTTCAGGCCTGTGTGTGTATCTGTGTGTGTGTGTCTTTGTGTGTGTATCTATCTGTCTGTGAAATGTATGTATCCACTCTAAATGAAAAGCTAATTGGTCGAATTTCATAAAATTTGGTAGGTTAATAATCTCTTGTGGGTGACCCTGGAGCTGATTAGATTTTGGTACAATGCGGTATAAAAGAACCCGCATTTTTTGTGGCGAAATGGCCCTCAAAAACTGTATGTATCCACTCTCTCAAAAGCTAATAGACCAAATTTCACAAAATTTGGTGGATAAGTCACTTGGAGACAGTAGTGCGGACTTGGCCTACATCTCGTGAGGACTTACGGACCTACATGTTTAGCGTGATCGTACTCCGCGTGAACACGGCGGCAGTTTTTCTTTTTCCAGCGGAAGGAATCGAACCCGGGTCTACCGCGTGGTGGATAAGTCACTTGTGGGATACTGTGATGCTGATTAGATTTTGGTACTATTCCAAAAAGAAGAACCTGCTTTTTTTTACAAAATGGTCCGCAAGAAACGCTAAATTCTAAAATGAAAGATTGCGTATGCTCAAATAAATTTGTCATACTACATGTATTGTACGACCAGCATTTGTCACCATCAACAACAACAACATGTTTTTAGATATTTGGGATGCAGCCTGGGTTTGCTACGTAGTAGGTGGATACATACAGCGCTGTGGACCGTCGACATGTGGACAGAGGGAGCACCACAACGGGTTAGTGGCAACCTTGGTGGCAACCTACACGAGGACCAGAGAAATTGTGATTGCGGAAAAAGCGACTTCTAACTGCAGATAATAGTAATGAATGATGGTAAGGTAATTTGTTATTCATCTTTACTATATATTGCATATTTTTGTTATATATTGTATATTATGTTATGTTGTACTTCATTATTAGATATTGTTACTTTCCTTATATACATAATGTATAAGGAAAATATTGTGACGGGGTCGAAAATTCGAATTCGAGTTTTAGACGGGAGAGCACGTTTCAGGCATCCCTGATCACGAATCAAACATTTTTGAAGTGATGTCTATGTGTGTATGTGTGAAAGTGTGTGTGCGTGTCAGTGAGTCTGTGGAGACGATAACTGACGAACGAATGGACCGATTCGAACGAAATTTGGTACAAAAATCACAATCCGTAAACACTGGAAGCCTATTGTTTTTATACGCAATCGAATGTTCAGACCCCCCCCCCCCTAAATTTTTGATTGAAATTCTGAAAAAATCGTCAAAAAATCAAAACTGCTAATAAAGTTACGCAAACAGACATTTTTTATGCAATTTTTCTTTAGAAAACGATTGACATAAATTTTAGAACGCTAACATGAACCGTTCTCGAGATATAGCACATTTTTCAAAAAAATTATCAAAAAGTTATATAAAATAAAAAAAAAATGTTTCCTATTGAGAAACATGTTCACTTTTCATATGTAATATCATGTGATAAATTTGGTGACATCATTCTCGTGGATCTAGCTCGTTCCATTCATGAAAAAAGATACTTTGAGTAATACGTTTGTATTTGAACGCCAATAGTCATTTATCTGCTGTAAGAATAACTTATTTCTCCGCCCATAACGCTTAGCGAGATTTTGGCGACGAATTTGGCCGAATGTCGCCAACTTGACGACATTTTTAATTGTTGCCAATTTAACAAAAATCTCGCCAAATTGATAAAAACGACGCTAAATCAATGAAAATAACGACTAATTGAAGAAAATCCAATATATTGGAAAGAATATAAGTATCTACTATAAGAATAACATTTTTTTAAACTGTAAAAGTAGTAAATGCATTGCATTATATAAGGAAAGTCACGTATTACCCACATCAGATTTTTTATTTTTGTTATATACGAGGGCCAGTACGTATGCTTTGAGGATGTGGCAATATAAACAACTGGTTTATAAGAATTCTATCTTGGACGTAGGAGTCTCAGTGATGAATTTCGTGAAGGTCGACCAAGAACTGCTGTGGAGCCAAAAACATTGATGCTGTGCAATAAATGATCACTTTATATCGCCAGATCCCATACGATGAAATTGAGGCATCTTGAACATTTCAAGGACCCATGTGCATTTAATTTTACATGATAACTTAAAAGTCTGAAAAGTATGTGCGCGTTGGATTCCACACAATTTAACTCAAACTCAAAAGGATGCTCGTGTCAAATGATGCAAGGAAAATCTCAAAAGATTCAACTCTGCTCTTTGACATTTGTAACAGGTGACGAAGCGTGGATCTATTTTTATAAACCCGAAACAAAACAACAATCTACTGTTTGGGTGTTTCAGAATGATCCATCCTACAAAAGTCGTTCGTGTACGAAGTGTTTCAAGAAAATTATTGCTTCATTTTTTAGTAAATCCGGCTATGTTGAAACTGTTGCTTTGGAGGATCGCAGAACAGTAAATGCTGATTGGTATATGACAATTTGTTTGCCAGAAATAGTTGCTCAATTCAGAAAAACTAATGCGAAACGCCGTATCATTCTTCATCATAACAATGCAAGTTCACACACTGCATTTCAAATTATCAGTTATTTGAAGAATGAAAAAATTGATTTGATGAGTCATTGTCCTTCTTCGCCTGATTTAGTACCCAATGATTTTTTCTTGTTCCCGACAATCAAAAATAAAATGCGTGATCAACGATTCGACAGCCCAGAAGAAGCAGTTGAAGCTTATAAATCACATGTTTCTGCTATACCAACTTCAGAATGGCATAACGGTTTTAAAAATTAGTTTATTCAAGTGAAAAAATGTATTGATGGGCGAATATTTTGAAAAGCAATAAAACGATTTATTTCCATAAAATATTTTCTGTATTATTTTCTGAAAATTTAAATACTAGCCTGCGTATTGTATGTTACGTTATTCATCATTATTATGTACTGTGTATTTTTGTAGTGCTCTATGTAAAAATTATTATATTGTATATTTTTGTAGTGTTCGATGTAAAATTTCTTAAAAGGTATAAATAAATCCATGCCTATGACCAGTGATTAGTAAATACCATATCGAGGTCCATTGGTCATGGAATGTCTGAATTGATAATGAATGACGAGCTTTTACATATTTGTTTTTCTTAGGTGTCATAAAAATGTATCAATTAGAGAAGGGCCCTGGTTACGCTTCTTTCAATCACTGACCAAGTGTAACTCAACTCAATTTTCTAATACCAAATTCCATTTTAAAGCAGCTTGTGACGTTTCTTTCCCTTGGCAAATATTACAGGGGGAGAAGGAAAAAGAAATCTGCATTTTTGTTTTAAATGGTCACAAGTTTAGCATGTTACCCTTCCTGTTGAAGGGCTTTAAAAATATTTCGATTCATACCAAGTTTGATAATGTGCCTCCACCCCCTACATACACATACAGTCGAGGGGTCTAATGAAGTCGCGTTTATTTTTCACTACAACTATTGAAACTCTTAAATTTCATGATCATTGAGCTACAGATAACCCCTTTTACTCATTATTATGTCGAATAATGTCCTATGCTGCAATGTTAAGGAATTATAAAATTTCGAATAAATTTCGAATATTTTGCTCGAATTAAAAAAAAAAAAAAATTCTATCTAGTTCTAGATTTTTTTTGTTAACAAAGCCGAATATAAAGTTTCGTAAAAATGATTACATTCAATTCATTTAGATTTCTCTTTGACAATTTTTATTTAACAATCCATGATTCTTAATACATACATATCAAACACTTTACAATAAAGTTGAAAAGTGTTTATGACTCTGTTCATTCTGTCTGTCTGTCTGTCAGTCTGTCTGTCCGTTAGCACGATAACTGCCGTAAAAATGACTTTATCAAAATGAAATTTTAGTATGTTGTTCAGACAGTCTGTGGGACCTATGGGAATATAAATGAATAATATCACTTAATTAGTTTTGGATTGAACCCGGGTTGAAACACTGAAATACATTGAACCCTATGGGACCTAATTTTTAAAACATTTTTTAAGCGAATTTAAAATTTACAAATTCTTTCGAAAGTTTTATGAAATATTCAAAGTATCCCATAAAATATATAAAAAAATTTCAGTAAAATATATTCAGTAGTTTTTTAAATAAAAATTAAAATAATAATAACACCCTTTATATAGAGATATCACGTGACCATTATATGAAGATATCACGTGACCCATTTCAAAATAAAATACGGCATCCATCTTGTGTCAAAATCGTGATCTTTAAAGTTCTTTTTAATTCATATTTAGTGTTGTATCCGTCCTAAAACCGCTTTATTTTTGCTTAAATTCTGTGCATCAATGTTCTGAAACAAAGCAATTACAATATATTTGAGTTTAAATGATCATCCAACTTTGATTATTTCTACAACGAAGCCTACTTTTTACTTATAGAAAAGGTAAACACTAAAATACGTAGAATGAGTTGTATAAGAATTGTTGCATTTCTTTAATGCAAAATTATTTAGCCCATGGAATCTGTAATATAGCTGATATGAATGAAACAATCATTGATTTTACAGAGAATCAAACGATTTTTTGATAAAGTTTTGAGCATGGAGTTAAATTACTTGTATCTCCATGGTTTTGAGTTTTAAATAAAATTAATTATTATAGTATTGTGATGAATGAAATGAATGGAAAAATGTTTATGAATGAAAAACTGCTTTTATTTAAAGAGCCAGCCGCTTTATTATTCGATGACTTCCTTTGGAATAGTTCATTTGTTTTCGATGAAGTTTTCAAATATAATAAATTATTGTAGTATTGTGATAATTTAAAAAATATTGCCGAGGAATGTATCGCATTTTAGAGATGTTTAAACCAGGTAATTTATATTTCAAGGCCATCATTTGAATGAAGTTCATTTTTTTTCGGTGAAGTTTTAAGTTTTCAAATATAGTACATTAATGTATTATTGTGATAATTTTAAAAATATTGCCAAGAAATGTATCGCATTTCAGAGATGTTTAAATAAAATTGCATTGAAGTTGGAAAGTGTTTCATAATCAATGCTTTATGCATGACTGATCTTTCTTGTTAAGTTATCACTTTATATTGTTCCTTAAGATTCTGTTAAAGTCCAAGTACAAATCTTTTATGGGCACCCTCTGGTTTTATTTTTAGTCACATTTGACCAAGAATGTTGTGATAGCTAAACATTATATTTTACTTTTTAGTGCATTTTACTAAAAACAGTGTAATTTAAAAGATTTTTTATAACATTTTGTTTTATACCTTTTAATCCTTTGCGATTTTATTTTTAGTCACATTTGACCAAGAATGTTGTGATAGCTAAACATTATATTTTACTTTTTAGTGCATTTTACTAAAAACAGTGTAATTTAAAAGATTTTTTATAACATTTTGTTTTATACCTTTTAATCCTTTGCGATTTTGTAATAAAATTTTCATCGGATATCCAATGAAACCTTTTAAAATCCAATCTTTTATGGAATCTTTTCCAATCTTTTATGGAATTCGTCGCATAACAGATGTCTGTCTGTCTAAATGTCTGTTTTAACTTCTTTGATGACATTTTTAGCATACTTCCCTACGTCTTAAAGATCTGAAATTCGGTAAACAGCTTAGTACAGTAGAACATTTTAATTTATTAAAATTTGGCGGATCCCCCCCCAAAAAAATAGAACTGGTATTTTTTTGCGAAATAACCCGCGAAAAATCTCCTTTACATAATCCCATTGTTGTAAGAGAGCTAAAAGGAGTTCAATATGTAGCCCATATTTATAATACCCTTGATGTAAGATAATTAAAATAACAAGAAAGATCAATCATGCATAAAGCATTGATTATGAAACACTTTCCAACTTCAATGCAATTTTCTATAAACATCTCTAAAATGTGATACATTCATCGGTAGTATTTTTTAAATTATCACAATACTACATTAATTTATAATATTTGAAAACTTAAAACTTCATCGAAAAAAAAGAACTTCATTCAAATGATGGCATTGAAATATAAATTGCCTGGTTTAAACATCTCTAAAATGCGATATATTCCTCGGTAATATTTTAAAAATTATCATAATGCTACAATAATTTATTATATTTGAAAACTTCATCGAAAACAAATGAACTTTATTCAAATGACGTCATCGCAATATAAATTGCCTGGCTCTCAATATAAAAGCAACATTTCATTCATAAACTTTTTTCCATTCCTTTCATTCATCACAATACTATAATAATTTATTTTATTTAAAAACCTAAAACAATGGAGGTATAAGTAATTTAACTCTATACTTGAAACGTCACCGAAAAAACGTCTGCTTCTTTATGTAAAATCAATGAATGTTTCATTCATATCAGCTATATTGCAGACTCCATGAGCTAAATGAAAGAAATGCAGCAATTCTTATACAACGCATTCTACATATTTTGTTATTTACTTTCTCCATAAGTGAAAATTAGGCTTCGTTGTAGAAATAATCAAAGTTGGATGATCATTTAAACTCAAGTATATTGTAATTGCGTTGTTGCAGTATGTAGATGCAATAAAGAGGTTTTAGGACGGATACAACACTAAATATGAATTAAAAAGAAATTTTAAAATCAAGATTTTGATACAAGATGGATGCCATATTTTATTTTGAAGTGGGTCACGTGATCTCTTCATATAATGGTCACATGATCTCTTCATATAAAGGTTGTAATTATTATTTTAATTTTTATTTAAAGAACTACTGAATATATTTTGCTGAAATTCTATTGATATATATTTTATGGGATAATTTGAATATTTCCTAAAACTTTCAAAGCAATTTGTGAATTTTAAATTCGCTTAAAACATGTTTGAAAAATTAGGTCCCTAAGGGTTCAATGTATTTCATTTCTTCAACCCGGGTTCAATCCAAAACTAATTGGGTGATATTATTCATTTATATTCCCATAGGTTCCATAGATCGTCTGAACAACATACTAAAATTTCATTTTGATAAAATCATTTTTACGTCAGTTATCGTGCTAACGGACAGGCAGACAAACAGATAGACAGGCAGAATGAACAAAGTCATAAAAACTTTTCAAGTATGTTGTAAAGTGTTAAAAAAGAGTTCAATATGCGGCTTTACTGCTATATCTGTATATATGTATAAAAGAAATTTTTTTAAACTATATTACAACAATGGAATTTTTGCGGAATAAACTTAAATCTGATGAAATATCGTATTGTCATCGCAAATACGTACGTCTGCAAAATTTCAAGAAAATCGGCTTGGTAGAAGTGGGTCAAAATTTGATTTCAAGATTTGACCTAAACAAACAAACAAATAGAAAAACCAACTTAAATAAAACAGTGTAAAAACTAAAAAGATTTTGCCCCACTTTGCTTACTTTCAATCGAAACATCTTCTATAAGAAATATAACAAGAAAGATCAATCATGCTTAAAGCATTGATTATGAAACACTTTCCAACTTCAATGCAATTTTATTTAAACATATCTAAAATGCAATACATTCCTCGGTAATATTTTAAAACTTATCACAATACTACATTAATTTATTATATTTGAAACCTTAAACCTTCATCGAAAAAAATTAACTTCATTCAAATGACGGCATTAAAGTATAAATTGCCTGGTTTAAACATCTCTAAAATGTTATACATTCCTCGGTAATAATTTTAGAATTATCATAATACTACGATAATTTATTATATTTGAAAACTTCATCGAAAACAACTGAAATCCATTCAAATGACGCCATAAAAAAATAACACGCCTGGCTCTCTCTATAGAAGCAACATTTCATTCATAAATAATTCCCCCATTCATGTCATTCATCACAATACTATAATAATTTATTTTATTTAAAAATTAAGACCATTGAGCTGCAAGTAAGTAAACTCCATGCGTAAAACTTCATCGAAAAATATCGTCCTTCTCTTTCTAAAATCAATGAATTCATATCAGCTAAGCAGACTCCATGGACTAAATGATTTTGTGTTAAAGAATTACAGCGATTCTAATACAACTCATTCTACATATTTTGCTGTTTACATTTTACATAGGTGAAAAAATAGGCTTAATAGTAGAAATAATCAAATTTGGAAGAGCATTTAAACTGAAATATATTGTCATTGCGTTGTTTCAGTATGTAGATGCACAGAATTTAGGCAAAAATAAAGTAATTTTAGGACGGATACAACACTCAATATGAATTAAAAAGAACTTTAAAAATCACGATTTTGACACAAGATGGATGCCCCGGCCATACATTAAACTGCCGTAAACCCCTGGGTTGGCTGTATGGTCTGGGCCTTTCACAAGATGGATGCCATATATCATTTTGAAGTGGGTCATGTGATCGTTTCATATCATGGACACGTGATCGCTTAATATAAGAGGTGTTATTATTATTTTAATTTTTATTTAAAAAACAACTGAATATATTTCGCTGAATTTTTTTTTATATATTTTATGGAACAATTTGAATATTGCCTAAAATTTTCGAAGCAATTTGTGAATTTTAAATCCGCTTAAAAAATGCTTGAAAAATTAGGTCCCATAGGGCTCAATGTATTCCATTTTTTCAACCCGGGTTCAATCCAAAACTAATTGGGTGATATAATTCATTTATATTCCCATAGGTCCTATAGATCGTCTGAACAACATACTAAAATTTCATTTTGATTAAGTCATTTTTACGGCAGTTATCGTGCTAACAGACAGACAGACAGACAGACAGACAGACAGACAGACAGAATGAACAAAGTCATAAACACTTTTCAACTTTGTTGTAAAGTGTTAAAAATAGTAAGCGACATATATATTCAGTAGGAAATCCAATTTCTAGGTTAATATTTTCTTTATTCAAAACGTTTATAGCTTTCGAGCAATTGTCTTGTCAATTTCAAGAAAACTGAACATTTTCCGTTTTCCATGGAAACAATCTGCAGATTGTAATACTTATATCTAGAAAACTAAAATTGCTATAGTTATGAACTAAAATAAGTAATTTGTAGCCTCTTGAAAGTTCTATGGATATTATACGTGGATTTTGGTTCTTAGATCTGATGTGGGCAGCACATGACTTTCCCTGCAGATTTATATCCAAGTTCTCTTTATTTTAATTAAATTTGATTCACTTTTAATTCAATTTTCATTCTCATTTGGTAACTATTTTAGATTTTGACGATTTTTGTGAGCCATTTTGTAAAAAAAGGTAGGTTATTTATTTTCGAATAGTACCAAAATCTAATCAGCGCCAGGATGTCCCATAAGCGACTTATCTTCCGAATTTTGTGAAATTCGGTCCATTAGTTTTTCAGCTAGTGTGGATACAGGCATTTGCGGGCCATTTCGCAAAAAAAAGCTGGTTCTTTTATCCCGAATCGTACCCAAAACTAATCAACACCCGATTCGCCTAGAAGTGACTTACCTACCAAATTTTATGAAATTCGGTCCATTCTTTTTTTAATTAGAGTGGATACAAAATCTGCACAGACAGACAGACACACAGACACACACATAGATACACACACAGACGTCACTCTAAAAATTGTTTTTTCTTATTCTAAAGGTTTCGAAACGCGTAAATCCGTCGAAAACGCGAGTTGCGATTTTCGGCATGATTCCAATACTTTCCCTATACATTACCATGTATTGCAGGGAAAGTAATATCGTGGTTATAGTTTCTATATTTTGATATTTTGAAAGTTGGTTCTAATTTCGATATTTTAATATAATTGGAATTGTTGTGAAAATGTTTAAAGACGACAAGGCGCCCACAAAATAACCCTGTTTTGACCTTTGAAATTACAACTGAGAAACACCAAGACCCCCCCCCCCCCCCCTTTCCTCAATTTATACGTTGATAATAGTATACTCTTGTGGTATGAAACTTCCTTAGAAAACCCCCTTCAAGATAGTGATTCCAAGTTCATCCTAACAGTTTCCAAAAAAATCAATTGTGAATCGTAGAAACCCCCCACTTCTCTGCAATGTGACAACTTTCCCCTTCCATTTCTTTCAGCGGGGGGGGGGGGGGGGGGGGGGGGGGAATCTGAGTCAACTTGATGCTCTTTTTCTCTCTGTTGGGTCTCTTTGTTGGTTTTCAGAATCCTGACAGTCCATTGAAGTCTGATGCACATTAGTGGATACTATATAGCAGAAGAGTTTGACAAAGTTGGCAGATGAGTATAAAGATGACATTTAAGTCTGAATTATGCGTACAAATGTTTTCAACGCCACCTGAAGTTTGGTGAGTACCCGATCTACGTTGGAGGTAAACCCAGGATTATGGCTCAGTGGATTTCTTGCGTTTTTCAGTAATTTTAAATTTTGATGAGGGCGCAGAGACAGACTCTTGACTTATCTGCCCCTAGGAATATTTACATATGAAGACCCTAGGTCGCAATACACATATGTAGCCCCTAGGCACTAATGTACATAAGGCTTTAATACATATGCACTAAAATCTGTGTTATGTGTACAAATGATTTCATGTAAGCGATACGCATTAAGTACTCATAAATTACCTGCGTCGTTAATTTAAAAATCTGATGTAGGTACAGCAGAAACGAACCTTCCTTATGCACTAATATACATATACAGTCCCTAAATACTAAATATTATACTCCCAAGGGTATAAGCATATACAAGGTAGGATCAAAAAGTTCGGAGCCTGTGATGATATCTTCAATCCTGATTGGAGGAGAGGAGAACTATTTTATCGTGACTATTTTATCGAGGCACATGAGATGCGAGATGTGAAAAGGCAGAAGCAAGTGTTTTTATCAAATTCTGTCAGTAAGCAAGTGAAACGTTTCTGTCGGCAATTTCCCCAAACGATGGCAGAATTTGATATTCGCACGTTGTTCTTCAAACGCCATTTCCGTTTTCGACGAACGCGAGCGACTACAGTTCGCTGACACGCTGTCTGAAAAAACCCTGCACTGCTGACCTGCTTCTTCCTTTTCACATCTCGCGTCACATGTGCCTCTACGCTACGGTAAGATAGTTCCCCTCTCCTCCAATCTGTGTTGGAGATATCAGCACAGTCTCCGAACTTTTTGATCCTACCTTGTATATACTGCCCCTGCAAATCACAACTTTTCTTAGATAGTAATATGTTTGTTTACCAGTGCTATTATACTTCCGATCCCATCAGTATCTGATTATCGACAAGGCAAAATAAGGTCTGCGCCTATTCTTTACTTTTCCCAAATTAAGAAATAAAATTAACTATGTGTTTTAAAAGAATTCATATTTTAATAATTATTATATACTTAAAAAATAAATCTTTTTGAAATAACTTTAGAGAGAATTTGCACAAATCGCATTGCTATATAAAAATAAAATAAAATAATAAATAAAAAACTAATCAGTATTATTTTTGCATCTAATTTAATAAATTACTTTTTACGTAATAAAAATAATTATATTTTCTTGTAGAAATTTAATTGCACTTTTTTTTTTACCTCACATTATAACGTAAAATTATCGATTCCATAAATGGACATTAAAATTACTCCATTTGTTAGAAAGCCCAATTCGAAACGTTAATACTTCCCATTAGACTTTTATTTACTATTAGACCTATTAGACTTTTCTTTATCTGGGTTTTTTCCCCCAAAGGAATTTCAGATACTGTCTTCCCTTCCCCCCTTGAGTGTCTGAATTGGTCCTACAATTTTCCCAATATCTGTATTTGCACTGTAACACACTACCTACAATTTTCACAATATCTGTATTTGCACTGTAACACACTACCTACAATTTTCAAATATCTGTATTTGCACTGTAACATACTACTTACAATTTTCACAATATCTGTATTTGCACCATAAAAAACTTGAAAAAATTAACTTAAAACTTATTTATATAAAACTATTTGATTAGGTAATCGAATTAGGAATTCAAATTAATTAGATAAAGGTATTTCATTAGTATCAATATACCTATGCACTTTTGGTAAAATTTCTTATTATATAAAGATGGCTGATTTTGATTAAAATATTAACTGTCACATAGTACCACATGTGATTCTAATTTAAAGTCACATAGTACCACACGTGATTCCAGATACACAGATAATACGCAAAAATAAAGCGGTTTTAATGCAGATACAACATTACATATAAATTTAAAAGATCCTTAAACATCACGATTTTTACACAAGGGGTAAAAATGGATGTCATATTTTATTTTGAAATAAGTCAAGTGATCCCCATATAATATGAGTGCGTAATTATTTCAATTTTTATTTAAAAACTACGCAACATATTTTGTTAAAAGTTTTTCATACATTTTACATTATAATTTGAAGATTTCCTTAAATTTTCGAAGCAGTTTATGACTTTTAACTTCGCTTAAAAATGTGTGAAAAATTAGGTCCCATAGGGTTCAACGTATTTCATTTTTTCAACCCGGGTTAAATCGGAAACTAATTGGGTGATATTATTCATTTTTATTCCCATATGTCCCACAGATCGTCTCAACAACATACTAAAATTTCATTTTGATAAAGTCATTTTAAGGCAGTTATCGTACGAACGGACAAACAGACAGGCAGAATCGGCAAAATCATAAACACTTTTCAACTATTTTGGAAAGTGTTAAAAAATAAAATTGAGCTGCATTAAACTAATGGCTTGAGTTGCTATAGTTAAAATTCAAAATTATATTCAGAATTTTTCTTTGTCAAAAAAAAAAGTATTCTGAATTGATATTTAAAATGAATTTTGTTACTATGGAAACCAATAGTCAATAAACACATAATAGGCATATGAAGAGAACTGAGTAAATAAATGGTCACCGACCGATGGTTACCCTAAATGTATGTTCTACCGTTGTTGTTGTTGAGACCCAGACCGTCCGACCTACCAGAAAGGTGTAAGGTAACCGTTTGGACGGCCGAGAAGTGCCACCCAATTTAGACCGGAACCCAGTGGGGGAGGCATCCACAGGGACACTCCTTCCCCTACCACCAACCTCTCGGAAGGACTTACGGATCCACATGTTTAACGTGATCGTACTCCGCATGAACACGGCGGTAGTTGTGGCAGCGTGCAAATCCAGCGCAAACCACGGGGCTGCCGCGCCCGAAATGTGCCAACAGCACGCGGTGTTCCCAGGTGGTCACCCACCCAAGTACTAACCGCGCCCGATGCTGCTTGACTTCGGTGATCTAACGAGAACCGGTGTTTTCAGCACGGTAGGACCGTTGGCTCGTATGTTTTACCGTGGACATTCTTAAAGGTTTTAATGTCCTAGCCTTAAATCGAATTGCGGATCTTAAAACTATTCAGCCGATGTTATAACCAAGGGATGAATAAAATATGAACCGCGAGGCAAATACGGCCCGCACGTGTGTTCAGTACCACACAACAAATTTGGCATTCTATAAAGCCATGCCAAAATCAACAATCCCGAACTTGGTAAATCATGCTCAAAAGAAATGGCAATGTTTGCATCCTCATATTCATGCGAATGAGTGTTTTCAACCATGAAACGTAGGAAAAGTGATCTTAGAAACCGACTTACAGTTGAGCATATTTCTTCTTTCTTGAGAACTAATTACTTCCTCACAGTTTAACTCAGATTATGAACGAAAATGCTGGAAGTTCAATTACAGTTTCATTTATCTCACACCCCATCATTTCAACATTTTCAACCCCATCACATTTTTAACGAATTTGGAAACTATTTAGTACGTATGTTTATAATTTTTTTCATTTGAAAATATATTCATTTAAATAAATGAATATATTTAATTAAATTAATACATATTCATCAATATATTTCATTTAAAATTATTTTAAATGAAATTTGGAGAAAGAGAATGCATGAATGTCTTTGGTCCATCAAAAAATTTGGATTTTTTTCATTTGGCCCTCCTGTAAGTAAGTTTGCTCATCCCTGCTTTAACTATTGAGCCACTGGGATAAGATTCACACGTCATTATCTTTTGGAGCCAACGGCCCTACCGTGCTGAAAACACCGGTTCTCGTTAGATCACCGAAGTCAAGCAGCATCGGGTGCGGTTAGTACTTGGGTGGGTGACCACCTGGGAGCACCGCGTGCCGTTGGCACATTTCGGGCGCGTGCCGCCGTGTCCATGCGGAGTACGATCACGTTAAACATGTGGGTTCGTAAGTCCTTCCGAGAGGTTGGTGGTAGGGGAAGGAGGGTGCGGTCCCTGTGGATGCCTCCCCCACTGGGTTCCGGTCTAAATTGGATGGCACTTCCCGACCGTCCAAACGATTACCTTACACCTTTCTGGTAGGTCGGACGGTATAGGTCTCAACAACAACGTCATTATCTTTAAGAAGAATGTTTTAAATTAGGTTCCAATTTTGGGGAAATATCTGAAAATAATTGGGGTGTCAATAAAACACTTTTAAAAATCTGATAACAAACTGTTATAGGAAAACTTATTGTATACGCTTTTGGGGTACAGAGGAAAAATTTAACTTCTATATACTCGTGTATATATATATATATATATATTGTCAAAAAGAAAAGAGGTATGGATGGAAACAATATACCAAAAGATGGCCGGGGGGAGTTGTGACCCCCTCACCCCGGTTAAGCATGCTTTACGTCGCGACAACACTCCCGGAGAGCCGGTACATTGCAAAAAAGGAATACGAATGTATCAAATTGTAAGATGTAAATATACATCATACAGAAACAAATATAAGATATAATTGTCGAGATCCAGCCCTATCGAAATTCATCTACAGTAAATGTTTGAAATATGTTAAAAAGTGTGTGAATAATGTTTGAAACATGTTCACAAGTATAAATTAACAAAATTACAAAGCTTCCACTTAAAGAAGAATTTAAATATTGACACATATTAGAACAATAATAACAAAGTCTATTTCTAAAACCATATACCTGAATGACAAACAATAGCATATTACATGCAGATGTACATCCCATATTGTGTCATACAAGACCATGCAAATTTGCTATAACGTATTATACATTATACCCTATTCAAGAGGTCCCATATCAGTTATCACACGCTTTACCTGTGACAATCCAGTATGTATATTGCCAACAGTTTTATTTAAATATAAACGGTAACTTTCGGTTACAGTTATTTTATAAAATTTGTAGATAATGTCACTTAAAAAATTCTTGGGAAATTATTTGCAATGTACCGGCTCTCCGGGAGTGTTGTCGCGACGTAAAGCATGCTTAACCGGGGTGAGGGGGTCACAACTCCCCCCGGCCATCTTTTGGTATATTGTTTCCATCCATACCTCTTTTCTTTTTGACAATATTTTAATCCTCTTTTTAGTGCAGCTTTGCGCCTTTTAAGTGTGATTTCAGATGATTTTGTAATGTAGTATTTCACGGTGTTTTAATATTATATATATATATATATATATATATATATATATATATATATATATATATATATATATATATAAAATCTCTCTCTTTAGAGATTATTCTGATTGGGCTTTTAAAAATAACTTTTATGTGAATATATATACAGACAGTCTTTTTTCAATTTTTGCCCTAAATTCAATTTCTAATAAATCTAAATTATATCAAAATCATCAAAGAAAATGTTCTAATTTCTAAACGTTTATCTTAGGTAAAATCTCATGTTGGGTTAAATAACAATGGAATTGCAAATCACTGCGCCAAATTTGCGGTTTCTACTGGCATTGAAAATTCCTTTGCTCTAACCTTGTTCATCTAAATTCTGTAAAAACTCATTGGCAAATTTTTTAAATGACTATACTTCTCGCCCTCATGATCCATCAAGAATTTATTTATTTTTATAAATTGTAGACCTCAAGTTGCAAATTTTGAATAAATATTAATTTATTTTATTACCGGTCATAGCTCATTGGCCATGGACCATTTCTTGATTATCTACACTATTTTAAAATTAAACCTATACTTCTAATTGTATCTGCAACCAAAATGGAGATGTTGATCATTATATTTTTTCTTGTTCTCATTAAAAAATTTTTCATTTAACGAAGCCACTACTGTAAATTAATCACTATGGTTTCATATCGTCTGCAAAAATAAAAATATTATTGATAGGATTAAAAACTGTATATCTTTATTGCAAAAAGTATCTCAGATAGTGTTTGTTAATTTGTTTATGTGTATGTAGCCTATGCTCTCAATGTTGTTCTAATCAATGAATAATTGTTTCACTATTGACACTGTTCCATTATGTCTTTGTGTTTTTTTATATTTGGGGTTTAATGTATTAACATATTGTATTTCTATGTACGTCTATGTGCGTTTTGTTTTTGCGTATTATCTTGCTTATGTGCATTTCTGTGTTTTCCGTTACCATTCCTTCTAATTGCTCTACACCCTTTGGATGAGTTAGACGGCATGCATAATAAATAAATTAAAAAAAAAAAAAATTCCAACTTAATCTCGTCGAAGTGGACCCTCGTCCTCCTCGAATCTCCCCCCTCAGAAATCAGATTGGTGTGCTACTGCCGGTCTGAACGACCACCTTCGTATTTTCTCTCTCTTCTTCTCTATCTCTCGTTCTCATTTTTTTCTTTTTACTTTCCTTATATACATAATGTATAAGGAAAGTATTGTGACGGGGTCGAAAATTCGAATTCGAGTTTTCGACGGGAGAGCACGTTTCAAGCATCCCTGATCACGAATCAAACATTTTTGAAGTGATGTCTGTGTGTGTGTGTGTGTGTGTGTGTGTGTGGAGACGATAACTGACAAACGAATGAACCGATTCGAACCAAATTTGGTACAAAAATCACAATCCGTAAACACTGGAAGTCTATTGTTTTTATACGCAATCGAATGTTCAGAACCCCTCTATATTTTCGAATGAAAATTTGAAAAAATCGTCAAAAAATTAAAACCACTAATAAAGTTACGCAAATAGACATTTCTTATGTAATTTTTCATTAGAAAACGATTGACATAAATTTTAGAACGCTAACATGAACCGTTCTCGAGATATTGCACATTTTTCAAAAAAAATATCAAAAAGTCATATAAAATTGAAAAAAAATCTTGTTGAGAAACATGTTCACTTTTCATATGTAATACCATGCGATAAATTGGGTGACATCATTCTCGTAGATCTAGCTTGTTCCATTCATGAAAAAAGATACTTTGAGTAATACTTTTGTGTTTGAACGCCAATAATCATTTATCTGCTGTAAGAATAACTTATTTCTTCGTCCATAACGCTTGGCGAGATTTTGGCGACAAAATTGGCGGAATGTCGCCAACTTGGCGACTTTTTGAAATGTTGCCAAATTAACGAAAATCTCGCCAAATGGATAAAAATGACGCTAAATCAATGAAAATGACCACTAATTGTCGAAAATTCAATATCTTGGAAAGAATATTAGTATCTACTATAAGAAAAACCTATTTTTTTTACTGTAACAGTAGTAAATTCATTACATTATATAAGAAAAGTCATGTGTTGCCCACATCAGATTTTTTTATTTAGGCTAGTATCCTGTTTAATCGTGATGATGAAACTGGTACTTTAACTCACAGGGTCCACTGAAAATGTGCAACTGGGTCTTTTTTGACCCCATCATTATTGCATCTAACCTGCTGATGGGTAAATTCGTTCGATCGCCATTGTAAAGATCTCACTGTTCTATTGTAGTCTGGAATTTTTGAACTGGCCAGCCAATGCTTTAACCATTAGAGCTACTGGAACAACCTCTCAAACCTCTTCTCGTCGAGATGGACATAAATATATGACTTGCTTCAATTGGGCACCGTCCAGCATTCCAGAGTTTAACATTACTCCAAACGGTGCTCTATATTGGGAGGTTATTGTAGACGTCTTAAAGAACGTCGATAATATCTTGGCTGAGAATGATTGCTCGTTACTGCATAGTCGTAACCGAATGGTGTGCCTTGATACTTTGATATATGTAGAGTAACCTGTATGATTTTGGATAGAAGCCAGGATGGAAGACATTGACTCTTTATGTCAGTTATGTGTGCCTTGGTTTACTGCTGCCACCATCATCTTACTGTGGCATTACGTCGATCAAGATGGCAGCTAACACGTCTGCATCACCCGACTTTTCCAAATCTATGATGATTTCAAATTTCTCAATTCAAATTGGTCCAGTTCATCATTCTGCTCGCCCATCGTGACGGGTGCACTGCAGAAGCATCTTCACAATGAAATAGCAAAATCAGTGAGATTTGTCCGTTCGCGTGAACGGCATGCCTTATAGGCCCCAAATTCGCCCCCCCCTTTTTATCCTATATACCAGTGGTTCCCAATTGGTGGTCCATTAGGCTTCTTTTATGGTTCATATAGGGAAAACTAAATTCTCTTATTACTTTCCTTATATACATAATGTATAAGGAAAGTATTGTGACGGGGTCGAAAATTCGAATTCGAGTTTTGGACGGGATAGCACGTTTCAAGCATCCCTGATCACGAATCAAACATTTTTGAAGTGATGTCTGTGTGTGTGTGTGTGTGCGTGCGTGAGTGTGAAAGTATGTGTGTGTGTGTGTGTATGTGTGTGTGAAAGTATGTGTGTGTGTGTGTATGTGTGTGTGTGTGTGTGTGTGTGTGTGTGTGTGTGTGTGTGTGTGTCAGTGAGTCTGTGGAGACGATAACTGACGAACGAATGGATCGATTCGAACAAAATTTGAAACAAAAATCACAATCCGTAAACACTGGAAGCCTATTGTTTATATACGTAATCGAATGGTCAGAACCCACCTAAATTTTCGAGTGAAATTTTGAAAAAATCGTCAAAAAATCAAAACCTCTAATAAAGTTACGCAAACAGACATTTCTTATGTAGTTTTTCATTAGAAAACGATTGACATAAATTTTAGAACGCTAACATGAAACGTTCTCGAGATATTGCACATTTTTCAAAAAAATTATCAAAAAGTCATATAAAATAAAAAAAAAATATTTCCTATTGAAAAACATGTTCACTTTTCATATGTAATACCATGCGATAAATTGGGTGACATCATTCTCGTGGATCTAGCTCGTTCCATTCATGAAAAAAGATACTTTGAGTAATACTTTTGTATTTGAATGCCAATAGTCATTTATCTGCTGTAAGAATAACTTATTTCTCCGTCCATAACACTTGCCGAGATTTTGGCGACGAATTTGGCGGAATGTCGCCAACTTGGCGAAATTTTAAATTGTTGCCAAATTAACAAAAATCTCGCCAAATGGTTAAAAATGGCGCTAAATCAATGAAAATGGCGACTAAATGAAGACAATTCGATATCTTGGAAAGCATATAAGTATCTACTATAAGAATAACATTTTTTTAACTGTAAAAGTAGTAAATTCATTGCATTATATAAGGAAAGTCATGTGTTGCCCACATCAGATTTTTTTTATTTCATTTCATGAAACTTTCAAAAGCAGGGTCTCCGCGCGGTCTTTAGCTAACTAGGAACCATACTGTACATCTGTTTTGGGAATCATCGTTGTTTTCATAGGAAATGCTACGAAAATCCTAAAGTTCGAATTATTCGCGTTCTAATCATGAGAAATACCAGAAATTCTATCTAGTAGTTTTATATATAATGTATCTACACATCAAGTTGTATATAGCGATAGGTGCATTTGTTCTTGAGTTATGTTCACAAACACACACACACACACACACACGCACGCACACATAAGGTCACATACACACGCACACATAAGGTCACACACACACACACGCACACATAAGGTCACACACACACGCGCACAGATAAGGTAACACACACACAGAGTGAGAGAGCGAAAGAGATCAAAAAGGTGTTTCAAATGGGTTCAGGAAGTATTTCAAACGTATCAAAATTTTTTTGGAAAAACAATACTTTCTTTATACAATAGTATGAGAAAATAAAAAATTAATTAGAAATACCGTACATTTATCTTCAAAAACAATATATGTAATGATATTAGTAATTCTAAAATTTTGGGTAGTGCATTTATACCGTATGAACCCCCATTGAGTACGACACTGTCTACCGAAAACATCGAAGAGCAATTTTAAACATCCCAAAAGCACTCACTCCTCATTTTCTCCCATAAACAGCCAATTTCGGTTACGCATGTACATGATGAGAAAAATTTTCTGGGGATACATTAGTGTCTCTACATATAAAGACGAAAGCAAAGAATACTCTCTCAGAGGGGTAGTAGTGATGACGAGAAGGGGGGGGGGGGCTTGAGCAGCAAAGTGAGCAAACACTGACGCACAGTCTCTCATTACTGCTCAGGGAGACCCTGTGTTTGCTCGTAGGGAGAATTTGCCCGTGTTTGCTCAAACACAGGCCGGGGTGTTGCCAGAATTGGCGTCGTATGAGGGTGGCCCGAAGAGAGAGAAGGAGAGAGAGTTGCTGAACTCGGATGAGAGTGGTTTGGTTTAGGTAAGAGTACGCGACAAAAGCAGGGTTTTGAATGTGATAGCAAGGCATTGTTTAAATGGTATCGTGTCATGGGTTCGTTTGTGTATATGCGGCAGTTCATTTTTTTTTTTTTTTTTTTTTTAGAGGTATTATAGTTATGGGTCTGTTAGTGATGACAGTATGAGGAGGGGATAGCGAAGAATGTTTTTTTTTTAATCAGTAATTGGAGATGATAAATGTTTCAACTTTGTTAGTTTAGAGGAGTTTTATTGAGGTGCCTAATACAGTCGAACCTGTTTGAAACGGAACCTGTAGGAAACGAAATACTGTAATGAGCGGAAAATATTTTTAGCTCCGTCGAAAAATATAAGAAATTCGTGTTATTTTTCCACTGTGTGAAACGGAACCTGTACAAATCGGAAACGGACGGCCAATATATAATATTTTGCTAACAAAAAGTACCTGTTATAAAGAACAGAGAATGGAAAAACTATTTTAGCCATTTATTTCCATGAGAACCATTTTTCACAGAACTTTCTATTGAATTATATTATGATTTTCTGAAAGCCATTTCCGTTAATCAGGGAGACTCTGAAATGCTAGAAATATGAATAAATGCACGAATTTTAACTGAAAATCACATCATTAGTAAGTCACGGGTGCGAGAAACCTTGTTCGATTATTTTGAAATTTCATCTCACATTTTTTTATTTTTTTTTGTTCTTTGGTAAGCAGTAATATTTTACCTGTAAGGCAATTCATCTAGGTTTTAAGGTATGGTAATAAGCTAACAGTTAAGGACATGGGGTATACACTATATTCTTATTTACATATACTCCTGTGATCGCAGTATGCTAAAATGTACGTATATACATATTTAAAATGCCGATGCGGTGGTCGAACGGTAAAGGCAAGCGTTTCCTCGCGCTCGTTCGACTGCCGGGTTGTGGGTTCGAGTCCCACCTTTAGGCATGGATGTTGTGTCGTTAGTCGTAGTGTGTTCCGCCTCCACTGGTGCGCCGGGGCAACGTCATGTGACGGCTAAATGGTTCACGATTCTGGCTGATGTATAGGCGAATGATGAAGTATCAGGTGCCTGACCATTTGTAAAAAAAAAAAAAAAAAACAGAAAGAAAAAGAAATAAAGAAAAAAAAAAACATATTTAAAATAATTAAATTATCTATTATGGTATAATATAGTATTAATCGAATTTATCTATATACACGTTTCAGAATTTTTAAAGTATGATGTATAGGTGAGTAATTACATGAAGACTATCAGCATATCCAGCTAAACTTTTAAACTTAGCTTTTCCTGAAATGACCTGCATGAAACGGAAACCTTTTCAAGACGTAAAATTCTTTCGGTCCTGTGAATGCCGTCTAAGGTAGGTTCGACTGTAGTTCCAGAAGAAATTCGAAAATTAGCTTTCTATATTTCCTATGCTAATTTATAAGGGAAGTATAGGAATTGGGTCAAAAATTGGAATTTTAATTTTTGATGGGTTTACCCATTTTGAGCACTCTAGAATACGAATAAACCATTTTGAGAGGAGCGTCTGTGTGTGTTTGGGCCTGCGTGTTTGTGAAATATATGTATTTACGATTGCTCAAGAACTAATAGACGAACGTTTTCGAAATTTGCTAATTAAAACACTTATGCGATACTCTTGACAGTATGGTACTGAATGATTATATTTTGGTATAATTGTTGTTTACTGATGACCTCCTGTTTCGGTTGAAATCAGGACCAGTGACGCAGGAAAGAACGAAGAAAGACACAAGCCGAGAGAACAAAGTTAATTACAAGAAAGTATCACTGACGAAGGTTGGAGGGGGGGGGGGGTGCAGCTTCACATTTGACGAGGACCCAGAAGGCGGAAGACTGACTTTATCCTCAAGAAACATTCATGCCTTATTCGGAATTCGAACCCGAGCTCACAAGACAGCAGCCGAAGACGCTATCCACTTCACAGCCTGGGCCGGCTGGTATAATTGTAAAATACAGAATTGGCCCTTTTTTTCGAAACTCTTCGCAAAAAATACATTTTGCAAAACAGAAATAAAAGAATAAATATACTTTAATGCATTAATTAAATGATTTTTAATCAGAAAAATTTTATAGCAAACCAAATAAAACCAATTCCATTACTCTATAGGATGTTTTCGAGATTTTTTTTTTTTTTGACGTGGCCACCATTTTAAAATGTGCTAAGCGAAGAAGAAGAAAAAAAAAATTTTTGAAATTGAAAATTTGATGTGATTTCAAATATTCAAAAGTTGGAGAGGCAGAAAATGACACTGATTGTCAACTGTACTATTGTACTGTAAGTGTTAAAAAAAAAAAAAAAAAAAAAAAAAAAGGCGATTACTTCAGTCTTATGGAGTTGATTTAGTTTTGCTTGAATAACGTTGTAAAGTAAGACTCCAATAAAGTTCAAGTTTTTTCATTCATTTGTTTCATTTACACAAAAACGTTCTGTGCCTATAGTAACTACGGTGAGTTATACATAATAATAAATTGACACAACTTTATAACTTTCTCATACATATAGAATATAGTAAGAAAGTATTGTTTTCACGAACATTTTCGACTTCGAGATTTTGATGACAATTCAAATTTCAGGACCTCTTGAACACGTTTGGATTAGTTTTAGAGTGTGGTCTGTCTGCCTGTGTGTCTGTTGTTTGTCTGTGATCCATTTCTTCTGTCACAAATATTATAATGGGTTTTACTGAAACTTTATATCCGACTTTGTTAACAAAAAAGTCTAGAAGTAGATAGAATTTGTTTTTAAATTCTACAGAAAATTTATAAAATAAGAAATAAAAGGACATCATGGTCTCACTTTCAGTATCTGATGTCATACGCTACACAAAACTCCATGTTTACATTTCAATTTTTCGCTGTGAAAGAAGTATAGTCATTGCGTTATGTAGGGAACGGGCCGCCCACATCATGGACTCAATTTTAGTATCTGGTGTCATACACACGTAAAGCTCCAGAGTTCATGAAATATTTATCCGTGATTGAAACACGTTTAGCAACATTTTGTAGCAGCGTTATCCAGGATAGGTAGATAAATTAAGGTGTTTATATTATTAATATTTCGAACTATTTTATAGGGTAGTAGATTAAAAAAAATCTAATGTGGGCAGCACATGGCTTTCCCTATATAATGTAATGAATTTACTTTTTCCACAATGAAAAAATGATATACAAAATCTACGACACAATGCTTTTAATATTAAGTCGAACATTTGACATCTTTTCTGGGTGACAACATGTTAATCTATTTCGAAGTTCCCAATTAACTCATATTTCATGCAGCTTTAAATGATAATTATCAATAGCATTCGCAGTAAGCAATAGAGTCCATACATTAAAATATTTTAATAATTATTTCATCATTGTGGCGCCATTAACTTAGCATCAGTTTTACAATTTTAACGATGTTTTCATTAATCTGAGGCGAAATATCGCCATATTGGCGATATTTTGTTAAACTCGTCACCAAGTTCGTCAAATTGATCGCCAAGCGTTACAGACAAACGGAGCTCTTCCCGACGGTCCAAACAGTTACCTTACACCTTTCTGGTAGGTCGGACGGTCTGAGTCTCAACAACAGACAAACGGAGATCGGAGCATTTCGTATATGTAAATGACTGTTGACGAAATGTCAAGCGTCAAAATACAAAACTATTATTCAATGTATCTTCTTTCGTGAATGGAATGACCTAAATCCACGAAAGTGATGTTGACAAATTTATTGCATAATATTACACATGGAAAATGAACGTATTTCACAATATCTAATTTTTTTTTATTTTTATGTGAGTTTTTTTATACATTTATTTGAAAAAGTGCAATATTTTGAGAATGGTTCATGCTAGATTTCTAAAATTTATATCAATCGTTTTCTAATGCAAAATTACATAAGAAATGATTATTTACATAACATTATTTAAAGATTTTAATTTTTTGATGAATTTTTCAAAATTTCGTTTGAAAATTTGAGGGTATTCCGAACTTTCGATTGCGTTTAAAATTAATAGGCTTCCAGTATTCACTGTAATTTTTGTACTAAATTTGATTCGAAACGCACACACACACGCATCACCTTATAAACGGTCGATTTGAGTTCACGGGTGTTTGAAACGTGCTTTTTCGTCGAAAATTCGAATTGACCCCCCTCACAATATTTTCCCTATACAAGGTCGGATCAAAAAGTTCGGAAACTGTGCTGATATCTCCAACTTTGATTGGAGGAGAGGGGAATTATTTTACTGTGATGTAGAGGCATATATTACAACTATAGCACGTTACCCTCTTGGAAAAAATCTTTCTATTGATACCATACTTGACAATGTACCCCTTGGGGGCATTACTTGCTCCCCAAGGGAAGTTAATGACGTCACAGAACAAAAAAATAATTGTACCGCGGCAATTTTTCACAATGACCTAAACTATCAAGTCTCGTGATCATTGAACCATAAACAAACCCTTTTATATATGATTATGTCAAAATTTTGCCCTACGCTGGCGAATTAAAAAAAAATATAAAAATCTCTCGAATTAAAAAATAAAAAAATTCTCTGTAGTTCTTGATTTTCTGATGACAAAGCCGGATATAAAGTTTCCTGAAAATCCATTAATATTTGTAGCTGCTATCGTGTACACAAAAAATCGACCCCAGATATCAGACAGACAGCCATCACTCCAAAAATAGTCAAAACGTGTTCAGAAGTTCTTAAAACATAAATTGACATCAAAATCTTGAAATCGAAAACAATAATTTCTCAGTAGAAAGTAAAAATATAATCTATGCCCCCTGTCTGACTACGGTCCTGGGGTCAAACGCCCCTCGAGATGGTGATCAGTGCTTAATCTTTAAAACTAGTAGATTATTTTTTGTCCAATACATCATTCAATATCTCGTAGGGTAATAATCACCTCTTTGGCAGAGAACAACGTTCAATCCTTGTCCTTCCTCCAGTGTCCCGTTTTAAGTCAGATAAGAACAATACGGTATTTAAGATGGGTCAAGGATAACACGTATTCTCCGGAAAGACTCGATAAGGTGGTCAGTTTTGGACTTCGAGTCGGAGAGAGGTAAATATCAGTATCTTAGTTAAGATTACAACCCCTTTCTCATAAGATAAGATAGTGAAGTCTGAAGGCGAAGCGTCATTAAAAAGCAAATAAAATCCTCTTTACTTAGATGCTTCTGGAAATTTGCCCATGTTATCAAACGTGTAATGAAATGATTGCTCACTCGATTAGATTTGGAAGCGATGTTGATTAAAAATAACTTCTAGTTGGCATTGACCATCTTTGAAATTCTTACCTTCCTTACATGTGGGGTGGTTGGTTGGTTCTCTGCAAATATTGAAAAGTCTGATGTGGGCAACACATGACTTCCTTCGCATAATGCAATACATTTACTTTTTTTCTCAGCGAAAATGTACAAAGTCCATGGCATAGAATGTGTTTAGTGTTTTTTTAATTCTACATTTGGCGCTTTTCTGAATGACAATATGCAAAACTATTTAGATGGCGATATTTTTGGCAATTTAGCACCGTCATAAAAAATCGCCAAGTTATTGATATTTCGCAAAATTTGTCGCCAAGTTAATGATATTTCACTAAATTTGTCTCCAAGTTATTGACATTTCGCTATATTAGTCGCTAAGTTAATGATATTTCGCTAAATAAGTTGCCAATGTATGTCAAATGTATGGTCAAACGTTACAGACGGTTAGAGAGAAGGGCATTTCTTATATATAAATAATTGGCGAATTATTGGGAGTCAAAATACAAAAGTATTTTATATAGTATCTTCTCTCGCGAATGGAATGAACTAGATCCACGAGAATGATCTTAGTAACTTTGTTGCATCATGTTGCATGTGAAAAGTGAACATATTTTACAATAGTTAAAACTTTTTTAATTTCATATAAATTTTTGTTACATTTATTTGAAAAACCATGTAATACCTCGAGAACGGTTCATGCTAGCGTTTTAAAGTTTACGTCATTCGTTTTCTAATGAAACATTATACGTAATACATGATTACTTATATAACAATATTGTAAATTTTGATTTGTTAATGATTTTTGCAAAATTTCATTCGAATATCCAGGAGGAGGGGTCTTTTGAACATTCGATTGCGTTTAAAATCAGCAGGGTTCCAGTATTCACTAATTGTAATATTTGTACCAAATTTCGTTCCAATCGCTGTATTCGTTGAGATATCGTACCCAGGAATTCAAGGACACACACATTAACGTACATATACACACAAAAACAATAACTTCAAAAACGTACGATTAAAGTTCAGGGATGCCTGAAACGTACTCTTCCGTCAAAAACTGGAATCTGAATTTCTGATCCTGTCACAATACTTTCCCTTTTCATTTTACTGTGCATATAGGGAAAGTAATATACACTCTGTTGCAAAAAAATATATGCACCCATAAAAAATATAGCTTTTAAAAGTACTTTTAAAAGTTTGTTATAGAAACTAAAATTTGAAACATTATAATTTTGAATTTTTTTTTTATTATATTCATAATTTGGACCTTATTTCTGACAAAATAAGAAAAATTATTTACATTTTTACCTATTAGGTTCGGGGTATAAATGTTAAAATATGTTTACATTTTCCGTAACGCCTTGTTTTACAGAAACCCTATAAGCATAGATGTTATTCACATTAAAACCGAATTTTGTTAATTAACGGAAAGAGAAAACGGAAATATTTTTATATAAACGGAAATTCGCTAGTTCTGAGCTGCTAGTATACCTTTTCCGTTGTTCGTTTATTTTTACATTCTCATACGTATTAAGATGTATTATATCTCAATTTTCAATATTTTACATTCTCTATACTATAGAATATAGTATAGGGAAAGTATTGTTTTCGCGAAAATTTTCGATTACGAAATTTTGATGCCAATATATGTTTTCTGACTTCCTGAACAAGTTCTGACTGTTTTTGGAGTGATGCCCGTCTGCCTGTGGTCGATGTTCTGTGTACACGATAGTTCCCACAAATATTAATGGATTTTTACAAAACTTTATATTCTGCTTTGTTAACGAAAAATCTAAAACTAACTACATTTTTGAAAATTCGAACGAAAACTTCGAAAAAAAAATTTATTCGAAATTATATATTTTCTTAACATGACAGCATAGAACAAAATTTGACATAATCAGGCATAAAAGGTGTTATTTGTGGCTCAAAGACCACGAAATTTAATAGTTTCAATAATGTAGTGAAAATAGCTGCGACACAATTTTTTTGTTCTACATTTATGAATCCGCCTCGGGGGGGGGGGGGGGAGGGGAGGGGGGGGGGGCGCAAGTTACCCCGTAGAGGCAAATATTTCGTATTAATCGAAATATTTTTTCAAGCCCTTTGAAATGAAGAGTAATATGTTATAATTGTAATCATTTGGAACAACAATACGTTTCAACATATATGTTTCAAATTTTCTCACACACACAAACTGTTTAGAAAAGGATTCTGGAATGAGAAAGTCGAATTCAGTCACACTGCAGATAATATTTATTAACACTTTACAACATAGTTGAAAGTGTTTATGACTTTGTTCATTCCGTCTGTCTGTCCGTTAGCACGATAACTGCCGTAAAAATGGCTTTATCAAAATGAAATTTTAGTATGTTTTTCAGACGGTCTGTGGGACCTATGGAAATATAAATGAATAATATTACCCAATTAGTTTTTTATTGAACCCGGGTTGAAAAAATGAAATACATTGAACCCTATGGGATCTAATTTTTCAAACATTTTTTAAGCGAATTTAAAATTCACAAATTGCTTCGAAAATTTTAGGAAATATTCAAATTATCCCATAAAATATATAAAAAAAAAATTCAGTAAAATATGTTTAGTTTTTTAAATAAAAATTATTTAATATAGAGAGAAAAATAAATTCAATAAATTCTGACTCTCGTTATATCCTCCAGAAAGAAAAAAATGATATATTATATAATAAATATCTTTCCAAGAGTTTAATTATTTTACATATGAGAAAGGTTTCACATTTTAAAATAAATATGGTAGATAACAATTTTTAAAATTTTTCAATAAAATAAATTACTATAGTATTGTGATGAATGAAACGATTACAAAAATGTTCATGAATGAAATGCTGCTTTTATATAGAGGCGATTTATATTTCGATGACGTCATTTGAATAAAGTTCATTTGTTTTTGATGAAGCTTTCAAATATAATAAATTATTGTAATGTTATAATAATTTTAAAAATATTATCGAGGAATGTATCGCATTTTAGAGATGTTTAAACCAGGCAATTTATATTTCAACGCCGTCATTTGAATGAAGTTCATTTTCTTCGATGAAGTTTTCAAATATAATAAATTAATGTAGTATTGTGATAATTTTAAAAATATTACCGAGGAATGTATCGCATTTTAAGATGTTTGTATAAAATTGCATTGAAGTTGGAAAGTGTTTCATAATCAATGCTTTATGCATGATTGATCTTTCTTGTTAATTGATATTGAGTGTTGTATCCGTCCCAAAATCGCTTTATTTTTGTTTAAATTCTATGCATCTACATACTGAAACAACGAAATTACAATATGTTTGAGTTTAACTGATCATCCAAATTTGATTATTTCTACAACGAAGCCTATTTTTCACTTATGTAAAATGTAAACAGCAAAATATGTAGAATGAGTTGTATAAGAATTGCTGCATTTCTTTAACGCAAAATTATTTAGCTCATGGAGTCTGCATAGCTGATATGAATGAAATATTCATTGATTTTACAGAGAGAAGGATAATTTTATTCGATGAAGTTTTAAGCATAGAATTTAATTACTTGTAGCCCCATGGTCTTAAGTTTTTAAATAAAATAAATTATTATAGTATTGTGATGAATGAATGAATGGGAAAATGTTTATGAATGGGAAAATGTTTATGAATGAAATGCTGCTTTTATAGAGAGAGCCAGGCGTGTTATTTTTTCTATGACGTCATTTGAATGAATTTCAGTTGTTTTCGATGAAGTTTTCATATATAATAAATTATTGTAGTATTATGATAATTTTAAAAATATTACCGAGGAATGTATCACATTTTGGAGATGTTTAAACCAGGCAATTTATATTTCAATGCCGTCATTTGAATGAAGTTCATTTTTGTCGATGAAGGTTTAAGTTTTCAAATATAATAAATTAATGTAGTATTGTGATAAGTTTTAAAATATTACCGAGGAATGTATTGCATTTTAGAGATGTTTAAGTAAAGTTGCATTGAAGTTGGAAAGTGTTTCATAATCAATGCTTAAGCATGATTGATCTTTCTTGTTTTATCTTACGGTGTATGAGAAAAAATAAGCACATACAATGCAGGGCACTTATCACAATACCACCTGAATTTATGTCTCAAACTGATATTGACTTGTTTGTTCTACATTTAAAGTTTTAACTCCTTTGCATATATGATGTTAGTTAGCATTTATGATAAAACAATCCAATTTCAATATTTAATTTCATACTATTATAGAATAAAGTATTATTTTCACGAAAATTTTCGATTTTGAGATTTTGATGGCAATATATGTTTTAGAACCTCCTGAATACGTTTTGACTATTTTTAGAGGGATGTCCGTCTATCAAGAATTCGACCACGTACATGTATGTCTGTATGTGGTTGAATTTATGTGTACACGATAGTTTCCCAATATATTAACGGATTTTCCCGAAACTTTATATTCTGCTTTGTTAGCGAAAAATCTAGAGATTTTTTAAAATTTGAGCGAAAACTTCCAAAATTGTTTTTGAAGTTTCATATTTTTTTAACATGACAGCATATGACAAAATTTGACATAATTATGCATAAATGGAGTTATTTATAGCTCAATGATCACGAAACATAGTTTCGATCATTGTAGTGAAAAATAGCCGTGATATAATTTTTATATTCGTGACGTCATTAGCCTCCTCCTCGGAAGTAGTTATATTATCAAACTTGGCATCAATCGAAAGATTTTTTCAAGTCCTTCAAAATGAAAGGTACCATGCTATATAATTGTGATCATTTGGATCAACAATACAGGTTTTTTAATTTTTACTTTCCTTATATACATAATGTATAAGGAAAGTATTGTGACGGGGTCGAAAATTCGAATTCGAGTTTTTGACGGGAGAGCACGTTTCAAGCACTTCTGATCACGAATCAAACATTTTTGAGGTGATGCCTGTGTGTGTGTGTGTGTCAGTGAGTCTCTGGAGACGATAACTCACGAACGAATGGAACGATTCGAATGAAATTTGGTACAAAAATCACAATCCATGAATACTGGAAGACTATTGTTTTTAAATGTTATCGAATGTTCAACCCCTACCCCCCCTAAATTTTCGAGTGAAATTTTGAAAAAATCATCAAAAAATCAAAAGCTTTAATAAAGTTGCGCAAATAGACATGTAATTTTTCCTTAGAAAACGACTGACATAAACTTTAGAACGCTAGCATGAACCGGTCTCGAGATATTGCACATTTTAAAATAAATTTATCAAAAAATCCCATAAATTAAAAAAAATATATTAGCTGTTGAGAAACCTTTTCACTTTTCATATGTAATATCATGCGATAAATTTGGTGACATCATTCTAGTGGATCTAGTTCATCCCATTCATGAGAAAAGATACTTTGAGTAATACTTTTGTATTTGAACACCAATAGTCATTTATCTGCTATAAGAATAACTTATTTCTCCGTTTATAACGCTTGGTGAGATTTTGTCGCCGAATTTGGCGAAATGTCGCCAACTTGGCGACTTTTTTAAATGCTGCTAAATTAACGAAAATCTTGCCAAATGGATAAAAATGACGACTAATTGACGAACATTCAATATCTTGGAAAGAACATAAGTATCAACTATTAGAAAAACCTATTTTCTTACTGTAAAATTAGTAAATACATTGCTTTATATAAGGAAAGTCATGTGCTGCCCACAGCAGATTTTTTTTTTTTTTGCAAAATAAAAAAAAATAAAAAATGACAAGCTACATTAAAATGGATTCAGATGTGGGATAGTCGAATCGAGCCGCATTCCAGATCATTTTTAAATGTTACGCAACATTCGTGTATTATTACCTTCCTTATACACATAATGTATAACGAAAGTATTGTGACGGGGTCGAAAATTCGAATTCGAGTTTTTGACGGGATTGCACGTTTCAGGCATCCCTGATCACGAATCTAACATTTTTGAGGTGATGTCTCTGTGTGTGTGTGTGTGTGTGTGAAAGTATGTGTGTGTGTGTGTGTGAAAGTATGTGTGTGTGTGTGAAAGTATGTGTGTGTGTGTGTGTCAGTGAGTCTGTGGAGACGATAACTGACGAACGAATGGACCAATTCGAACGAAATTTGGTACAAAAATCACAATCCGTAAACACTGAAAGCCTATTATTTTTATACGCAATCGAATGTTCAGAACCCCCCTAAATTTTCAAGTGAAATTTTGAAAAAATCGTCAAAAAATCAAAACCGCTAATAAAGTTACGCAAATAGACATTTCTTATGTAATTTTTCATTAGAAAACGATAGCCATACATTTTAGAACGATAGCATGAACCGTTCTCGAGATATTGCACATTTTAAAAATTATCAAAAAGTCATATAAAATAAAAAAAATATTTCCTATTGAGAAATATGTTCACTTTTCATATGTAATACCATGGGATAAATTTGGTGACATCATTCTCGTGGAACTAGCTCGTTCCATTCAGGAAAAAAGATACTTTGAGCAATACTTTTGTATTTGAACGCAATAGTCATTTATCTGCCGTAAGAATAACTTATTTTTCCATCCATAACGCCTGGCGAGATTTTGGCGACGAATTTGGCGAAATGTCGCCAACCTGGCGACATTTTTAGTTGTTGCAAAATTAACAAAAATCTCGCCAAATGGATAAAAATGACGCTAAATCAATGAAAATGACGACTAATTGAAGAAAATTCAATATCTTGGAAAGAATATAAGTATTTACTATAAGAATAACCAATTTTTTTAACTGTAAATGTAGTAAATTCATTGCTTTATATAAGGAAAGTCATGTGTTGCCCACATCAGATTTTGTGATTATACATTTGCTAAAATTTAGTATTATTTCTGTTTTTCTCAATGTGCATGGACTGTTGCATTGTTGGAGATAACTGACTTTTGAATTTTGAACGGACTTTTTGAAAAATGTCGCCAAATTTAAGAAAATTCATTATCTCGGAAATTTAAGTTGACTTAAGGCAGTGCAATAAGTGACTTAATTTACTCTTTATCCTGTTGTTAAATATTAAGCAATCAATGAAATGTTATTTAATAAAATAAACATTTCATAATTGATTTCAGCCCAGTGGTTGTGACAGTAGGTTAGACTTTCCCTGTAGCTGTAAATTTTAGGTATAATTAATACATTTAGTAGTAGGGGGGAAAATAATAATAATAATAAAAGCACTTTTAAATTTTTGCTATTTACAGTGAAATATATTCATTCTTATATTTTCGACATTAATACTGAAAGTGATTACTAACCAGGGATAAAATTTGAGGGACATATGCCAACATAATATTTTTGTTTTTATAGATAAGTAATACCTTTAGATTAGTGATAGTAATAATAGATTAGTAATAGTAATAATAGATTAGTAATAGTTTTTATAGATAAGTAATTTGTTTTTATAGATAAGTAATTTTATAGATAATAATAGAGATAAGTAATAGTAATTTTTGTTTTTATAGATAAGTAATTTTTATAGGTAAGTAATTTGTTTTTATAGATAAGTAAGTAGTAATTGTACAGATAGTACCTTTCGAATTTTCATCTAGGTTCCTTTTACAGCATTAAAAAGCAAACTGTTTTCTCTTTAAATACCTGTTATGAGAAACTCAGGTAGGAAAATGCAATATGCAATCATATGCAGATTTTAAGAGTGTTTTAAAAGTTTTAGTAGATGGTTACAAAATATAAAACAACTGCTGAAAAATTAATCGAAGTCAATGAATGGTATTCTGAAAATGCTGTATAAGGAAAGTCCTTTTTGTCGCGTCCAGTGACAAATTTGGCCACACGTTGGCGACTTTGGCAATAAATCCAGCGAAATATCTCTTGTCTTGATTACTTGAGTCCCCCCCCCCCCCCTTCATAAAAATTCCCCAATGCCCCCTTCCAAATGTTCTGGCTACGCCAGTCGATAAATCTGTAAGTCCTGAAGTCCATCCGAGAGGTGATGAGTTAGAGGAAGGATGGTATGAACTCTGTGGCTGCCATACCCACTGGATTCCGGTCTAAATTGAGTGGTTAAAGGGTGTGATCGTAATGTGATCCACCTCCTGTCTGGCCTTAAAAAAAGATTAAGAGTTGTGCTTTAGTTTAGGAGTCAGTTGACTCAGTCTAGTTTTTGTCTTTCAAATGAAAAAAGCGTGGGTAACTTATAATCGATGAGCGTTTCGGTACGTTTCTTTAACAATGCCCCACTGGCTACATCGATTAAAGTAAAAAGCTTCATAGCTAGAAGCATATCTATCAAGAAAAGTGAGAAATGTCACAATCACTATTACAAAGCTTTTAAATATAGGCTGACGCGACCAACCGTCATTTTGACCCCAACCGGTTCCGTCAGTTATCGTCTGCCTGTGCTATTTTAATGGCGCGCTTATGTTACATGACTGATATTTGGTATGCAATTTAACTGCAAAATAGGTACTTCTTACAAAAAATTGTACCAATTTTTCAAGAAAGTAGTTTTGATTTTATCGAGATCCCGAAAAAAAGTCGAGAAAATCCCCCTCCCGTACAGCCATCGCTTCAACTGGGAGTCAAGATGGCTGCTGTTGTGCCAGCCTGTAAATTTAAGCTCCTGTTATAAGACAGTAAATTGGGACAACAAATCGTTCGCAAAACAGCTTTGGGAAGTTTGGGACGTCACTCCACGCAGCATAGAATGAAAGTGACTTCACTTTCGTTCTGTGCTATGCGTGGAGTGATGTCCCAAAGCTGTTTTGCGAATGGTTTGTTGTCCCAAATTACTGTCGTGTAATAGGGGCTTTAGAAGTCTTACCTATTACTATTCTTTCTTTTATCTCAGCGCGAGGAAAGTAAAAGTTATTAAAACCGACCTCGTAGATTCCGAGATTTTGCTCTAGCCAGAAACGTCGTCAGAACTTAAATACTATACAGATTTAACTTTCGTTTCAGAAAAGCACAATATTAAACTAGCCATTGTTATCAAAATCAGTCAAAGATTGACTTGACAAGCTATGATGATTGATCCAGGGCCCGACTTAGTACAACTGAAGCCCGAGGCAGATATTCCTTCTGGGCCCCCTTGCACCTCTCGATATATATATATATATGGAATGAACAAAAATATTTTTCTAAAACATAATTGCATTCTAGAAAAAGGTATACAAAATGTGGGTCTTACATATTTTAATACAATTTAAATTATTGGTAACTTTCTTATCAAAGCCAAAATACCAACTTTCTAAATTAGTGCGGTTAATCCCTATACAAGGTAGGATCAAAAAGTTCGGAGACTGTGCTGATATCTCCAACCCTGATTGGAAGAGAGGGGAACTATTTTACTGTGGCGTAGAGGCTCATGTGACGCGAGATGTGAAAAAAAGCAGGTCCTCATTGCATCTGCTGCAGCAGGTGCAATGTTTTTGTCGGCGATTTCCCCAACCGCTGACAGAATCTGATATTCGCACGTTGTTCTTCAAACACCATTTCCATTTTCGACGAACGCGAATGACTACAGTTCACTGACATGCATTGTCTGGAAAAACACCTGCTTCTTCCTTTTCACATCTCATCATTCCTTTTCACATCTCATCGTCACATGTGCCTCTATGCCACTATAAAATAGTTCTCCTCTCCTCCAATCATGGTTGGAGATATCAGCACAGTCTCCGAACTTTTTGATCCTACCTTCTATATCCTTGAAATGAATCCCTTCGTTGGGTAAACTTAGTCCGAATACATTAATTTTTTTTTTAGGAAGCAACCATTAATTTTTCGATGTTGTAATTGTCTCATTTGGGGCCCCTGTGATATGGGGCCTGTATGTCCCTGAATTAGTCAGGCCTGGATTGATCAGATAATCGCGATAGATGCTCAACTCAACCCCATTTGATAACCCTTCTCGAAGGTATTCCCTCATCGAATCATGGATTAGATATAGGTCCAAAATGATGCTGCAATTATCTGCGAAATCTCGCGCCAGGAAGTCGCCAAATGATGATAACCCTAGAATGGTACCCACACGCTTCTGTTTGACCATTGCAGTCCAAAGTCCGAGCTGTATTTCCGCTGTTTTTCTTGTTATGGCACGGAGAAAACTTTTTTTGGGGCAATATATTCTGCTTTTTCTGTTTCTTCTGCGTACGAACCTCCTTTCGGAATATTTGGCAGAATATTAGTTCCGATTGCGATTCATTTGTGCGCATTCTATCGATTCGTAGGGAAAATTTTCCTTATTTGCTTCTCATCTTTTTTTTTTAATAGATATGTCACGATATATTCGAAGATAAATTTCGGTTATGAGTTGACGTAAGAAAAAAGGAGGTGCAATATTTTGACTTTAATAATGTTTATTGTCGGGGTATTTAGCTGAAATCAGAGTTTTACGAAAAGTGAAAACACTTTAGGCGCTTTTATCTCCGAACTTAATAAAACATATATCTGGCATCTGTTTGGACGGCCGGAAAGTGCTACCCAATTCAGACCGGAATCCAATGAGGACGGTATCCACAGGACCCGTTCCCTTGCCACCAACTTCTTGGAAGGATTTACGGACCCACACATTACCCTTACTTCGTATGATCACGGGGACAGTTTGAACAGAGCCGGGAATCGAACTCGGGTCATCCGAGTGCAATCCCCGCGCGCTAACCACTGGGCTGTCCCACCCCTGATGAGGATGTTGAACGTCAGTATGAAAGAGTCATTCAGTTTGGAATTATAAGTTGCAAAGCGAGCCCAATTTTATTTTATGGTGTTAAATTAATTATGGTATTATGTTATGGATGTTATACATTCTAATTTCGTTCTAAAATAAGTGAATTTGCATTATGTAGTGAAAGTCATGCGCTGCTCACATCAGATTTGTAAATATAAATTTTATATTAGGAGATAAAAAATGTAATATCATGCACAGAACTTGATGAATAAAATTTATGTGAAATGTTTAAAACGCAACTCAATGATACCATTTTTGTACATTTCATAATTGTACGCAGTGGTCATTAAAGATCTTTAATTTTAGTGCATTTAAACTGTGAGAAGAATCAAATGGTTCTTTATATAGCCGGAAAAATGTAACTTGTAAATACGTCTGGGTACACTAGAAAAAATCTAACAACCGGAGCAGTTAGAAAGCTCAAATTTGGTATTGCCTTATCATTCTTTAGATCTTCAACCTTATCGGGCCAGCCCGTCTTGAGCCCGCCATAGAATGTACTCTTTTCTCAAATCTCTGCAAGCAGTTATATAGTTGGGTTTACAGCAATGGTTACAAGAATATTGTTGTCAGATAGTTAAAAGAGAGTCAAATATTCAGCTTCGATTCTATGAAACTCTTAGGCACTTTGTATAAAGGCATTTTTATAAACTTTGTAAAAGGGCCTAAATATCGTTGGCCGAAATATATTTTTTAGACATTTATGTTACATGCAAATAATAAAAAGGAGCATTTAAAACGGAACTTTTTTTTTACTTTCTTTATATACATAATGCATAAGGAAGGTATTGTGACGGGGTCGAAAATTCGAATTTGAGTTTTCGACGGGAGGGCACGTTTCAAGCATCCCTGATCACGAATCAAACATTTTTGGGGTGATGTCTGTGTGCGTGCATGGTGCGTGTGTGTGTGTGAAAGTGTGTGTGTGTGAAAGTGTGTGTATGTGTGTGTCAGTGAGTCTGTGGAGACGATATCTCACGAACAAATAGAGTGATTCTAATAACATTTGGTACAAAAATCACAATAAGTGAATACTGGAAACCTATTGTTTTTAAACGCAATCGAATGTTCAGAACCCCCTAAATTTTCGAGTGAAATTTTGAAAAAATCATCAAAAATCAAAATCTTTAATAAAGTTACGCAAATAGACATTTCTTATGTAATTTTTCCTTAGAAAACGATTGACATAAACTTTAGAACGATAGCATGAACCGTTCTCGAGATCTTGCACATTTTTCAAATACATTTATCAAAAATTCCCCTAAATTACAAAAAATATTAACTGTTGAGAAACATGTTCCCTTTTCATATGTAATATCATGCGATAAATTGGGTGACATCATTCTCATGGATCTAGCTCGTTCCATTCATAAGAAAAGTTACTTTGAGTAATATATTTGTATTTGAACGCCAATAGTAATTTATCTGCTATAAGAATAACTTCTCCGTTCATAACGCTTGGCGAGATTTTGGCGACGAATTTGACGGAATCCCCAACTTGGCAACTTTTTCAAATGTTGCCAAATTAACGAAAATCTCGCCAAATGGATAAAAATGACGCTAAATCGATGAAAGTGACTACTAATTAACGAAAATTCAATATCTTGGAAAGAATATAAGTATCTACTATAAGAATAACCTATTTTTTTTTGCTGTAAAAGTAGTAAATTCATTGCATTATATAAGGAAAGTCATGTGCTGCCCACATCATTTTTTTTTTTTTTTTTTTTTTTTTAATTCGCTTTTACTTAATTGGGTATACTTAATTTTTTGGATATTAAAATTTCACAGTCCAGCCGGTTTTGGGAAAGTTTAATGGATTCTCACATTTTCATGGGTGTATGCAAGATTTTTTTCCAGAGGGGTTCTAAAATCGATTGCATCAATCGATTGCAATCCATTGCGTTCAAAGATTACTATCAACATTTCAGTTTTAGAGTTTCGAAATTAAAAAACCACGAATCATGTTTAGAGGTGTCTGTATTAGTCTGTACCCCCCCCCCCCCCCCCCCCTTTAAATCTAACCTCTTCATTCAACAACCTTGAAAATTTGCATACAAATATGTAGATTTAAGAGGTTCAATAACAACAACTGATAAAAATTCGAAACATTTAAATTTTGGGGTTGGGGGATAAAAATCGTTCAAAAGATAAAACACATATAAAGAAATATAGTAGGATATTAAAGAAAAGGGCATATGAAAACATGGAGAAAAATACCAAATTTTTTTTTTGACTGCACTGGGGCAAAGGGGGGGGGGGGGGGCTGTAAGAACTTGAACTTTTCATTTTTAAGAAGTAATGAACGAAAAATACTGAAACAGCTCTTAGGAATCTCAACCTAAACATAAAAATAACAGGTACGCTTCCGGTCGATTAGAAAAAAAAAGAGAGGGAATATTGGTGTTTAAAAATAAAAGAAGTACTATAAAACAGTGAATCGAGTGGGGCATCAAAAAATTAGTCTTAGAGACTAAGAGAAAAACAACATCCCCCCCCCCCCCCCCTCAGCCACTGGAGGAGAATAGGCGATGAAGAAAAATTCGTTTTATTTTAAGTAATTGACAAAAAAATGGAAGATTTATATGGGGGGAGAGAGAGAGAGAGGGGGGGGAGAGAGGGAGTGAGAGGGAGTGAGAGGGAGTGAGAGGGAGAGAGGGAGTGAGAGGGAGAGGGAGTGAGAGGGAGAGGGAGTGAGAGGGAGAGGGAGAGAGTGAGTGAGAAAGAGTGAGAGAGAGGGAGAGAGACAGTTTAACAGTTTTACGGGGGGATGCTTTGGTACCCCTCTGACCCCCCCCCCTAAATACGCCCATGCACATTTGTTTTTAAATGCACTAAAATGAAGAAAATGGGTAAGTAAAAACCAAATTTTAGGATTTACACATTTATTTTAAAATGCACTAAAGCGAAAAAATAACATGGCCTATTTCGTCTGTTTGATTTCGGATTTGTTGGTTCTCTTGCACTGACGAAGAGAATTCAGCGTATCCTCGAAACAGCTGTCTGATGCATTATTGTCTTATTCTTGCTCAAATACGTTGCTCAAGTTTTCCTTATCCTTTGCACAAGGTATTTTTTATTTATTAGTGTACATAAAGTTTCATAGAAGAAGGTATATTTGTCCTTGAGCTATTACGCACACTCGCACACATCTAAAAGTGTTCAAAAGGGGTTCTGGAGGGCTGAAATGTGCTTACCCGTCAAAATTTCGAATTAGAATATATATATATATATATATATATATATATATATATATATATATATATATATATATATATATATATAAATATAAATTATTAAATCCAAAGTTAGAATGTATGTAGTAACTCATAATACACTATTCCAAAATTTTCATATATATATATTTATATATATATATATATATATAATAGTAAGAGAAAGTGAATATTGATAAATAAGGTGAAATTTAACTTAATGCAATGAAAAATAATGTAAACAGTTTAGTAAGCTGAAATAAATAAGATAGAATTCGAATTCATATTAAAAATATTACTGCAAATATTTAAGATTAATATGAATGATATTAAAGTTTAAATTTCAATAGGATATAGAAGTACAATTCAGTGGTGTTTGTGATGAATCGCAGCGGAGCAATGACGCAGAACCAGAAAAGGGACACCTCTCGAGTGTCATATAAGTATTTTGAAATATTATGCTTAAAAAAGAAAAACCAATCATGCATAAAACATTGATTATGAAACACTTTCCAACTGAAATGCAATTTTATTTAAAATGCGATACATTCAGCTGTCATATTTTTACTTTCCTTATATACATATAATGTATAAGGAAGGTATTGTGACGGGGTCGAAAATTCGCATTCGAGTTTTCGACGGGAGAGCACGTTTCAAGCATCTCTGAACGCAAATCAGACGTTTTTGAGATGATGTGTGTGTCTGTGTGAACGTGTGTGCATGCGAAAGTGTGTGTGTGTGTGTGAAAGTATATGTGTGTGTGTGTCTGTGTGAACGTGTGTGCATGCGAAAGTGTGTGTGTGTGTGTGAAAGTATATGTGTGTGTGTGTCAGTGAGTCTGTGGAGACGACAACTTTTATTTTAAAAGAGTTTAAAAACATTTAAAAAAATTAAAACATTTAATAAAGTTATGCAAATAGTTATTTCTTATGTAATTTTTCATTAGAAAACGATTGAGATAAATTTTAAAACGCTAGCATGAACCGTTCTCGAGATATTGCATACTTTAAAAAAAAATTAGTCATATATATATATATATATATATATATATATATAAATGTTGCCTATTGTGAAATATGTTCACTTTACATAAATCATATCATGCGATAAATTTGGTGACATCATTCTCATGTATCTAGCTAGTTCCATTCATGTGAAAACATACTTTAGGTAATACTTTTGTATTTGGACGCTAATAGTCATTTATCTGCTACAAGAATAACTTATATCTTCGTTCATAACGCTTGGTAAGATTTTGACGGAATGTCGCCAACTTGGCGACTTTTTTAAATGTTGCTAAATTAACGAAAATGTCGCCAAATTAATAAAAATGACGACTAGGTGATGAAAGTTCAATACCTTGGAAAGACCATAAGCGTAGACTATAAGAATAACACATTTCTCCATCCGTCCGTAACGATTGGTGACAAATTTAGCGAGATGTCGCCAACTTGGCGACTATTTTAAATGTTGCTAAAATGACAAAAATGTCGCCAAATTGATAAAAATGACCCCAAATGGGAAGTACCGTTTTTTAAATTCTGATTTCCGTCATATGACGAGCATACCTTCTATAAGAAATACTCTTCTCTCCGTTTGTCTGTAACACTTGGTGATGCATTTGGCAAACTTAGTGAATAATTTAGCATCACCAAACTATAGCCAAGTATCGGGCAAACTATCGCCAAGTATTTCCAACTTGGCGATAGTTCGTCCCAGGTTGACAAAAATATCGCCAAAATTGCAAAAATGACGTTAAATTAATGAAAATTACGCCTAATTGATGACGTAATTATTAAGGTATTTTAATATATGGACTATATCGCTTATTGAGAATGCTATCAATATTAATGACTGTTTATTTAGAGTTGCGCGAAGTATAAGGTAATTGAGTATTTTGAAATAATTTTACATGTTGTCATCCGGAAAATTGCCAAATGTACAACGATAAAATTCAATAATCATTAACGATAAGATTCAACGATAAAAACACAGCGTTGTGGATCTTATGCATTAATTTTTGACTGTAAAACTAATAAATTCATTGCATTATATAAGGAAAGTCATGTGTTGCCCACATCAGATTTTTTAAATTATCACAGTACTACAATAATTTATTTTACTTGGAAATTTAAAACTTCATTAATAAAGGCAATGCTATAAAATCGTCTGCTTCTCTATATAAAATCAATGAATACTTCATTCACATCCCTTATATTCCAGTCTCAAGAGCAAAATAATTTTGCGTTAAAAAATTTAGCAATTCTTACACAACTCATCTTACAATCGCTGGATGTTTACATTCTGAATACGTTAAAATTAGGTTTCGTTGTAGGAATAATCAACGTTTAGTGATAATTTAAAATAAAAATTATTGTAATTGGGTTGGCTCAGAATTTAGATACACTGATAATACGCTAAAATAAAGCAGTTTTAGAACCAATGTAACACTAAATATAAATTTAAACGGTTTCTAAAAATTACCATTTTCATAGAGTGAAAATAAAATGGATGCCATATTTTATTTTGCAGTGAGTCACGTGATCTCTTCATATATCATGGGTGTAATTATTATTTAAATTTTTGTTTAAAAAACTACCTAACATATTTTGCTGAATTTTATTATATATTTGAATATTTTCTAAAATTTCCGAAGCAATTGGTGAATTTTAACTTCGCGTAATAATATTTGAAAAATTAGGTACCATAGGGTTCAATGTATTTCATTTATTTAATTCGGGTTAAATCCGAAATTAATTGGGCGATATTATTCATTTACGTTCCCATATGTCTCACAGACCCTCTTAATAACATACTAAAATTTCATTTTGATAAAGTCATTTTTACGGCAGTTATCGTGCGAATGGACAGACAGAATGAACAAAGCCATAAACATTTTACAACTATGTTGGAAATATTATATTTTGGAGATTTTAATAAAAAGTTGTGTCAAGGCCTTCTGAATATTCTTCGGTCATTCTTGAAGTAGTATCAGGACGATACTTCTTCGGGGCAAAATTACTTTATGGGCGCCCATAAGGAAGAGCAAGAAGGGGCACTTGCCCCCTGGATATTCAAGGCCACAAAGGTGGGTATCAAGCTATCCACTGCTGTCAGTGATTTGCTCCCTCCTGAAAAGGTTTTATTAGGGGGGGGGGGGGGGTCATGATCCCCCTCCCTTTCTCGCCCTCCTATGTCTGCTTGCGTGAATTGTGATTCCTTAATTTTAGGATATATAAACGCATCTACATAAAATTTTATAGTTCGATAAACAGTAAAAGCTAAATCTTAAATAATAAATGGCAATGTCTGTGTGTGTGTGTGTGTGTGTGTGTGTCTGTGTGTCTGTCTTATACACTATACGTTTCGCGACCGCGCGTCGGAGAGCTACGAAATTTGGCAATCGGAGACCCGGGGGGGAGGGAAGGGGACACGTGAAAACCGATTTTCAAAATTCTAATTATTTTTTTATTTATTTAATGTTTTATGCGATTTCGACCTTTTTTTGCCTTTTTGCCCTTTTTTCTCCACGATCCAGACGTCGTAGAAAAAAACAACTCACACCATCGGAAAGAGCAGACAATTGGGAGTAAAAATATATCAATTTCAAATCTGAATTTCGATTTCTAATATTTTTTAAAGATTTTAAAACAAAACTCACTTTTGGCTCAAAAAAACGATTTTTGGTTTTTAAATTCTCGCATAGTAAAAAGTACTCATAATTTCGACTAATAATTTACATTTTTAGAAAGGTCAAACATCTGGCATTCTTACAAGTCCAATCTGGTCAGGAAATATTCCGTATTGCCCACAGGATCGGGATTTTAAAAGTTTCCGAATTTCAATTTCTTGGCGTTCCGCTCGGCGTGCCGCTTACTTTCTCCCCCGCTGAAGTGGGGAAGGTGGTGGGTGGGGACGTCAAGGTGGAGGTGACGTCACGGTTCTGTATATGCATAGCGATGGGTGGGACAATAAGAAACCGAATTAGTTTTTACTTTCCGTTTCCCGCGCTTCCGATTTTAAATGAAATAAGAGCTTAACATATGCACTGTAGAAATTATTATATTTATATTTTAAATGATGGAACGATATGGATTTTTTAAATGGATATTTTAATTTTATGGATATTTTAAATGATGGAACGATGGATATTTTAATTTTATGGATATTTTAAATGATGGAACGATGGATATTTAAATTTTATGGATATTTTAAATGATGGAACAATGGAATGAGGATGATGGAATTAAGAGCTTAGAGAGCATATGGTCATTTTAAATTGTAAATTAGCGCGCGGGAAGTTAGCGGTAGGCCCGGGTACGATTCCCGCCACTGCCAAAACTGCCGAAGTGTTCACGCGGAATACGATCACGTTAAACATGTGGGCCCGTAAGTCCTTCCGAGAGGTTGGTGGTAGGGGAAGGAGGGTACGGTCCCTGTGGATGCCTCCTTCACAGGGTTCCCGTCTAAATTGGGTGAATATAAAGAAAGTTGCGGAGGGCGAGGCAGCCCAGTGGTTAGCGCTCAGGAATTGCACTCGGTAGGCCCGGGTTCGATTCCCGCCACTTCCAAAACTGCCGCCGTGTTCACGCGGAGTACGATCACGATAAACATGTGGGTCCGGAAGTCCTTCCGGTGAAGGTGGTGGGTGGGGACGTCAAGGTGGAGGTGACGTCACGGTTCTGAATAGAGCTCCTTTGCTCTATATTTATATTTATATTTTATATGATGGGACGATCTGGATTTTTTAAATGTATATTTTAACTTTTGGATATTTTAAATGGATATTTTAATTTTATGGATATTTTAAATGATGGAACAATGAAACAATGGAATGAGGATGATGGAATTAAGCATATGGTCATTTTAAATTGCAAATTAGCGCGCGGGAAGTTAGCGGTAGGCCCGGGTTCGATTCCCGCCACTGCCAAAACTGCCGCCGTGTTTACGTGGAATACGATCACGTTAAATATGTGGGTCCGTAAGTCCTTCCGAGAGGTTGGTGGTAGGGGAAGGAGGATACGGCCCCTGTGGATGCCTCCCCCACTGGGTTCCCGTCTAAATTGGGTGAATATGTAGAAAGTTATGGAGATTGTCGCGGAGGGCGCGGCAGCCCAGTGATTAGCGCGCGGGAATTGCACTCAGTAGGCCCGGGTTCGATTCCCGCCACTGCCAAAACTTACGCCACGTTCACGCAGAGTACGATCACGTTAAACATGTGGGTTCGTGAGTCCTTCCGAGAGGTTGGTGGTAGGGGAAGGAGGGTACGGTCTAAATTGGGTGAATAAAAAGAAAGTTATGGAGATTGTCGCGGAGGGCGAAGTAGCCCAGTGGTTAGCGCGCGGGAATTGCACGCCGTAGGCCCGGGTTCGATTTCCGCCACTGACATGGAGTACGATCACGTTAAACATATGGGTCCGTATGTTTTTCCGAGAGGTTGGTGGTAGGGGAAGGAGGGTACGTTCCCTGTGGATGCCTCCCCCACTGGGTTCCGGTCTAAATTGGGTGGCACATCCTGGCCGTCCAACCAGTTACCTTACACCTTTCTGGTAGGTCACGCCAACGAGTTTGCCACAGTTGGAATTTGCCACGATCAGCATTTTCAAGGGTTGCGAACAGGCTGGTCGCCAAAGGCGGCTAGCGGAGGGTGAAGTACCCCAGTGGTTAGTGCGCGGGATTTGCACTTGGTAGGCCCGGGTTCGATTCCCAAAATTGCCGAATAAAAATAAAGTTATGGAGATTGTCGCGGATGGCACGGTAGCCCAGTGGTTAGCGCGCGGGAATTTCACTCGGTAGGCCCGGGTTCGATTCCCGCCATTGCCAAAACTGCAGCCGTGTTCACGCGGAGTACGATCACGTTAAACGTGTGGGACTGCAAGTCCTTCCGAGAGGTTTGTGGTAGGGGAAGGAGGGTACGGTCTCTTTGGATGCCTCCCCCATTGGGTTCCGGTCTAAATTGTGTGGCACTTCCTGGCCTTCCAAGCAGTTACCTTACACCTTTCTGGTAGGTCGCACCAACGAGTTTGCCACGGTCAGAATTTTCAAGGGTAGCGAACAGGCTGGTCGCCAAAGGCGGCTAGTAAATAAATAAATAAAAATAAACGGATAGAACTTCTTTAAAAAAAAAAAAAACTTCGATATTGATGATTTTAATAACGTTGGATGCTAATAACGTTAACAGTGTAACTTTTTGAACTGCCTGCAGAAAGCTACATAAAGTTATGATTCCCAAGATGCTAGAAGTAACTAATTCTCAAGCTGATACGATTTTAGTCGTTTTGCAGTTGGGACTATGCAAGACGGAGTTTAAAACATTTGCAAGCATGTTACTGAAAGTTTAAAAAAATCAGCTTTCCGTAATGGGAAGAAATGTTCCTGATAGTTTTGGATAATATATATATATATATATATATATATATATATATATATATATATATATATATATATATATATATATATATATATATATATATATATATATATAATTGAAGATTTTCATGATTACTTGTAATATATATACCCGAGAAATACCAATGAAAATTGCTTGTAAACTGAAGATTTTTGCAAATCAGAAGCCTAGTGTAGCACGATGAGCTATGCAAGAAGTTTGGAAATTGAAAAATGGAAACTAGTGATTACAAAAGGAATAAAATGTATATGAAAAGCATTTCTGAAACCATGTACGTTATCAAGGGCCATACATGTTTCATTAATGCTGATTCTACGTTTCTGTTTACATAACTATAAAATGTATTACAGAAATAATGTAAATGGCCCGACGTAGAAGAAAAGACAAAGTGGATCAAAAACACAAAAAAATCAAACTTGAATATAAAATATTCTGTTACACCAGCTTGTGGCTAATTATTGAATTGAGGATGCAAAGTATTATAAAGTAATATCAAAAGAATATAATGAAAATAAAATGAAAATATATCTACCCCTAGTACAGTGGTACTTCTGGAATAGTATGTGTATTACAAATCATCTCAGAACAGGTTACAGTGAATTTTTTGTTACTGACTAAGCAGTTTTCTCAAAGCAGGTTAAAGTGAATTATACGAATAGTTTAACTGTTAGAAGAAGACATGGAGTTATGAATTATTTAGAAATGCTAGAGTATGATCTGTCAATATGTTGTTGTAATTGTTGCAAGTTTTTGAATTTAAATTTAAAATGTGTTTTAATAAAAGAAAAAATAAGATTGGGCGGGTAGTTATTTTTGATGACGGTGTTGATGAATTTATGAAGATGTTCTTTGTAGTAACAAGGTGTGCTTAACATTTTGATTCTTAATAACTGGTTATTAATAATATTTCTATATACAGATTTGGAAAGATTGGAAGAGAAATGTTGAAGTTTATTTACTTTGAAGTTATAAGTTTCTGTTTTGTCATAGATTTTAAATTGTATTGTATTTGCATTTTTAATTGTTAAACTAACGTCTACAAAATTGATCCAGTTGGATGTATATACATTTTCTATGAGTTGTAGATTAGGTGGATAGAAATTAAAATTTAATTCATTGGCCTCATTAGTAATTCCAATAATAATAAGATCATCAATATATCTGTACATTATATGACTGTTGAAAGGGTTCTGATTTTCGTAAAAATGTAGATAAAGGTTGGCCAGTATGGTGGATGATTTACCTCCCTGTGGGATTCCTTTATTTAATTTGTATATGCATTTTCCTTGAACTATATACTGTTTGAACAAAATGAATTTTAATAAAGTTTTGAATTTTGGAAATGATATGTTTTTTGCTTGAGTGAATTGTTCATATAAAAGTAGTATGACTTTATATAAATCATTAATGTCTATATTATTAAATAGTTCTTTGAAATCAAAAGTTTTTACATCATGTATGTAAGGGATTAGTTTTATTTTATTAATGAGTTCTATACTATTTTTGATTATATGTGTTTTTTGTACAGTAAAATAATCATAAATTTGATTGAGTATGATTAGAAGTTGTTTGTCAGCTGCATTGGTATATGAATTAAATCCTATAGTGACTGTTCTAAAAGAAATAGGTGTTTTATGGAATTTAGGTACGAGTACCAAGTAAGGAAAATTGAGATTGTATTTTTGTTTAAGAAGTTTGTAGTAAGCTATTATTTGTTTATTTATAACATTGATATGAGTGTATATTGTTTATATATATATATATATATATATATATATATATATATATATATATATATATATATATATATATATATATATATATATATATATATATATATATATATATATATATACAATAAAAATATTATATGAAATTCCAATGATAGATTAGAGATAAGTTGTAACTCTTATAACCATGACTTAAAATATAAGTAGCTACGTATAAAAAGCAAATATCCAGTCATCAATATATAGCTTGATGACTAGATATTTGCTTTTTATTCTCCCCTTGATTGATGAATCTTTATTTTTTTTACATCTTTATATGTAGCAATCATATATTTTAAGTTATGGCTATATGAGTTACAACTTATCTTTAATCTATCATTGGAATTTCATATAATATTTTTATTATTGAAATAATTTTATTTATAAGCTGCATTTGCGTAATAAATTAAATGTATTTTGTTTCGTCTTACTTTATTACTTTACTACCTTTAGTTTATCTTACTTTTCATACTTGCTAAGCATAATTAACACTTTTAGTTTGCTTCGGTATTTATGAATCTTTTAATACACACACACAAAAACAATTCTTTGACAGACGATAATTAGCTTAATATTTCAGAAATGAAGCTGGAATTTTCACAAACTCCTGTAATTGTGTTTTTTTCTTTTTATCAGTTTGCCGAAATTAACAATAAAGCTAAAAAAAAAAGTAAGCAAAGGTTGCAGAATGTTTTACAATGTGCATATCAATAAAAATTGGAAATTTAATGCTATTTTCAATCTTAATTGTTTTTATGAAATTCTTCGGAGCAAAGTGTACATTAATAAATACAAATTGAATTAAAAAATAAATACATTTTTTAAAAAGTCGCCATAATTTTTAAAACTCCTAGTTATGCCACAGGTACAACGATTAGATTAAATTGTATTTTCTCGTACAAAAAACTACTTCTGTTCAAAGTAATTCAATTTATAATTGAAAACAAACTGCAATTATTCGAATACAAGAGAAATTTCTATTTCTGCAATCGTAAAACGCCCAGCATCATTTGAAAAGAATTCTCCTGCAAGAGATAAGAAAGAAAAGTTCCATTTCTCCCAGCTATCTTCCGAACTCACGATTGGTCCTTCTGTTTGCTCCTTCACCCAATGGTGTTCGTCAAAAGGCGGAGCTTCGAGTTCCGCCAGAGTAGGTGTTTCCCAGGGGAAACACAACTTTCTGTTGCTGTGTTATACGAACGATATTTACCCAGGTCGCTGCTGCTGGAGTTTTAGTTTGAACTACACAGGCCTATGTGTACGTACTGGGTTGACACGAAAAGCAAGGAGTGTGTACAGACCAACAGAAGAGATAAGAGATATTTGGACTGTGTGACTTTTTGACGTTATGAACAATTTTTGTTTGGGTTGTTTCCATTTTATCGTTATGACGTATCGATGAATTACTGAACAGTTGTGCAAATCGTTTTAATAGCATTCTTCGCAAATATTTCAAGTTAATGGAGAGTTTGAGCTTCTGTTTGCCTTATTTGCAGTAGAACTTACAAGTGATTTAGTAAACAACTTTAAAAAGTGATTACACAGCTAATCGGCAAATATTGACGAGCGTTAAATAACGTATTGCTATCAAATATTATCAAGTGTCACCGCTGACTTGAGGACTGTCAAGTGTTTGATGTGGAAAAGAAATAAACATTATTGACTTAAAAGTGGACTGTGCTATTTTATGAATCAGCGTTTAATATTCTAAAGTTTAAAAAGTGTGATAAGAAAAACAGTGGTTCAATATTGTGTGATTCAAGAAATTAAATTAATTTGCTTTTTTAAGTGACATTTTTCGAAATTACTTCAGATTTTAGCTTCCTAAAAGTATCCTCTGAAGTTAGATATTTTGCTGGAAATATTAAAACTGCATTTTCTCGATGTTCAAAAATGTTCCCAGAAATTTTGGGAAAAAATAAAATCCATCGATATTGATATTTTGGTTAATTAGTCGTATTTTATAAAAAATCAAATATTTGATGTTGACTCACAAGAATTTTCAAGAGTGTGTTTCAAGTATGCCAACGGGAAACTACATGAACCCTTCCTCTATGTCTGTGTCGATGAACTATCCATCCCAGACATTTGGATCTGGACTTTTAACTCCTCAAACCATGGCTCCTTCTTGCATACCCCAGCCCATTCCTCCAATAGGAAATATTACGTCACTGAATCATCCTCATCATCCTAACAATACTTATTCTGATGTCCAGACTTTTTCCACTGTAGAATATGGGATTAACAACCAGACCGATGCCAATGTAGCTATGGCTCAAAGAGTGAGGAATGACAAATTTCGGCGCGGCTACACTCATGCAAAGCCCCCATATTCTTACATATCCCTCATAACAATGGCAATACAGAATAGTGAGACGAAGATGCTCACTTTGAGCGAAATTTACCAGTTTATTGTCAATCTTTTCCCTTATTATCGCCAGAACCAGCAGCGATGGCAGAATTCTATCCGACATAGCCTCAGCTTCAATGACTGCTTCGTGAAAGTTGCTAGGACAACGGACAAACCCGGCAAAGGCAGTTTCTGGATGCTTCACCCGGATTCTGGGAACATGTTTGAAAATGGATGTTTCCTGAGGAGACAGAAGCGCTTTAAGTGCACCAAGAAGGAGGTTGTAAGACAGTGTCAGAAAAGTCAGAAGGGTTTGACCGACTCGCCTACCAAGAGTCCCCAGGCGGAAGTTCCCCTTTCTCCAATAAAGTGCTCTAAGACACAGCCAAAGATGGATTTACTTCCATCTATGTTAGCCAGCTCCCTCCCAATGACAGCTGAGAATTATCAACAAATCTGCCCGCCCTCTTCCAATACGTTCCAAAACACGGACAATATAAGAAATCGCATGGACTGCTGCAAACAAGAAGAGCTTCTGTACCCACCTCTAAGGTATTCCGAATCTTGCCTGATGTCGAATGTCCCCATGGATGCCAGCGGCAATCATCCAGATATTTTTAGGACATTTAGCGATATCTTCTCTCTGCAGTCAATGAAAGCTGAACCGGGTTTCAATGCTTCTAATCACCCTTTTTCCATAAACAATATAATTTCTCATGGTGAATCAAAAATGGACAGTAAGACATACGAACTACCAGTTCCGAATTATGGGAACTATGGTTCCAATTTACCAACTTCGGACAGTATGTCGTATTTCCACCACGCGCAATTTTATTCAGTTCCACAGCCAGTCACGACGTCTATGTGACTGACTATCTTGTTTCTGTATATTAACATGTTTTATTGTGATCAATATAATTAAAATAATTGTATTTTATAATCGGTAGTCTTTAATACTTACCTACATATAAGAAGATAATATGAATTTAATTTCAATTTGCTTCACAGAATATTGTGGAATATATCTCTTGCAATGATCTGAAATGAAAGCGGTTTTCGGCAAAATGTTTTACTTTTAAAAATTATTAAAAATATTTGAAAATAAATTGATGACAAAGAAATCAAAGGTAAGTTGTTTATTTATTTATATATTTTTTAAAGTTAAGGCAGTTACTCGATAATGTTACAATTTAATGACTAGTGTTTTATATTTAATGATTGATATTTTATATCTGAAAAGAAAGTTTTGGTGTTTTAATGTACAACAATACTATTCAATTTTTTTAATTTGATGCAGTCACCAGATAATGCTATAATTTAAGTATATTTAATGATTGATATTTTATATCAGAAAAAAAGTTTTGATATTTTAATGCACAACAATACTATTCAATTTGTTTTTTTAAATTTAAGGCTGTTACCAGATAATTTGATAATTTAAATATATTTAATGATTGATATTTTATTTCAGAAAAAAAAAACGTATTGATGTTTTAATGCGCAACAATACTATTCATTTTTTTTTTTAATTTAAGGCAGTTACCAGATAATTTTATAATTTAAATATATTTAATGATTGATATTTTATATCAGAAAAAAAAAGTTTTGATGTTTTAATGCGCAACAATACTATTCAGTTTTTTTTTTAATTTAAGGCAGTTACCAGATAATGTTATAATTTAAATATAATTAATGATTGATATTTTATATCAGAATTTTTTTTTTATGTTTTAATGCGCAACAATATTATTACATTTTTTTAATTCAAGGCAGTTACCAGGTAATGTTATCATTTAAGTGTATTTAATGATTGATATTTTATATCAGAAAAAAAAGTTTTGGGTGTTTTAATGCGCAACAATACTATTCAATTTTTTTAAATATAAGGCAGCAGATAATTTTATAATATATGTTTAATGATTGATATTTTATATCAGAAAAAAAAAGTTTTGATATTTTAATGCGCAACAATACTATTCAATTTTTTTTTTTTAATTTAAGACAGTTACCAGATAATATTATAATTTAAATATATTTAATGATTGATATTTTATATCAGAAAAAAAATATGTTTTAATGCGCAACAATATTATTAATTTTTTTTATTCAAGGCAGTTACCAGGTAATGCTATCACTTAAGTATATTTAGTATATTTAATGATTAATATTTTATATCAGAAAAAAGTTTTGGGTGTTTTAATGCCCAACAATACTATTCAATTTTTTTAAATATAAGCAGTTACCAAATAATTTTGTAATTTAAATATATTTTACGATTGATGTTTTATATCAGGAAAAAAAAATGATGTTTTAATGGGCAACAATACTATTAATTTTTTTTTAAATTTAAGGCAGTTACCAGATAATGTTAGAATTTACGTATATTTAATGACTGATATTTAATATCAGTAAAAACAAAGTTTTGATGTTTTAATACGCATCAATACTATTCAATTTTTTTAAATTTAAGGAAGTTACCAGGTAATTTTATAATTTAAATATATTTAATGATTGATATTTTACATCAGAAAAAAAAAAGTTTTGATGTTTTAATGCGCAACAATACTATTAATTTTTTTTTAATTTAAGACACGGATAATGTTATAATTTAAATATATTTCATGATTGATATTTTATATTTGAAAGGAGTTTTAATGCACACAAAAAATAGTAAGGAATATATCACGCTCGAGGCAAATGGTCATTTCATATTTTTCAATTTTGTGATAGTTAGTAATGATCAATTTATTATTTTCCTTATATACATAATGTATAAGGAAAGCATTGTGATGGGGTTAAAAATTCGAATTCGAGTTTTCGACGATAGAGCACGTTTCAAGCATCCCTGATCACGAATCAAACATTTTTGAAGTGATGTCTGTGTGTGTGTGTGTGTGTCAGTGAGTCTGTGGAGACGATAACTGACGAACGAATGGACCGATTGGAACGACATTTGGTACAAAAATCACAATCCATAAACACTGGAAGCCTATTGTTTTTATACGCAATCGAATGTTCAGAACCCCCCTAAATTTTCGAATGAAATTTTGAAAAAATCGTCAAAAAATCAAAACCGCTAAAAAAGTTACGCAAATAGACATTTCTTATGTAATTTTTCATTTGGAAACGATTGGCATAAATTTTAGAACGCTAACATGAACCGTTCTCGAGATATTGCACATTTTTCAAAAAAATTATCAAAAAGTTATATAAAATAAAAAATAAAAATATTTCCTATTGAGAAACATGTTCACTTTTCACATGTAATACCATGCGATAAATTGGGTGACATTATTCTCGTGGATCTAGCTCATTTCATTCATGATAAAAGATACTTTGAGTAATACTTTTGTATTTGAACGCCTATAGTCATTTATCTGTTGTAAGAATAACTTATCTCTCCGTTCATAACGCTTGGCGAGATTTTGGCAACGAATTTGGCGGACTGTCGCCAACTTGGCGACATTTTTAATTGTTGCCAAATTAACAAAAATCTCGCCAAATGGATAAAAATGACGTTAAATCAATGAAAATGACGACTAATTGACGAAAATTCAACATCTTGGAAAGAATATAAATATATATTATAAAAATAACCTATTTTTTTACTGTAAAAGTAGTAAATTCATTTCAGTATATAAGGAAAGTCATGTGCTGCCCACATCAGATTTTTTATTATTTGCCGCTATGCGTATGCATATGGTATGTGTAGAATTTGAATTCTTTCCATATTTATGATTCTGCTTTATGCTCTATAAGTCGGAACTATAGTTATATAATATCTTTATAATAATTTGCTTTTGTGCTATATAAAACAAGAAAGATCAATCATGCATAAGCATTGATTATGAAACACTTTCCAACTGAAATGTAATTTCATTTAAAAATTTCTAAAATGTGATTCATTCAGTGGTAATATCTTTTACATTATCACAGAACTACAGTAATTTATTATACTTAAATATTTAAAACTGTATCGAAATATAAATCATCTGATTCTTTATGCAAAATCAATGAATATTTCATTCATATAACTTGTATTCCAGACTCCAGAGCTAAATAATTTTGTGTGAAAAAAATTCAGCAATTCTTATGTAATTCATCTTACAATCGCTTGAGATATTTGCATTCTGCATATGTTAAAATTAGGCTTCCTTGAAGAAATAATAAAAGTTTAGGGATCATTTAAAATCACAACTATTGTAATTGCATAGGCACGGAATTTAGATACACAGATAATATATATGTGTATGTGTATGTACTCAAAGTATTGGAATCGTGCCGAGGATCGGAACTCGAATTTTCAAAGTATCTACACGTTTTGGGACTTCTAGAACACGAAAAAACTACTTTTAGGAAGACGTCTGTGTGTGTAAGGGTGTATCTGTGTATGTTTCTGTGTGTCTGTGCGGATATTACATCCACTCTAATTGAAAAACTAATGGACCGAATTTCATACAATTTGGTAGGTATGTTTTTTGTGGGAAATCCTGATGTTCATTAGATTATAGTACGATTCGTAATAAAAGAATCTGCCTTCTTTGCGAAATGGCCGCAGAAATTGCCTTTATCCACTCTAGCTAAAAACTAATGAACCAAATTTAACAAAATTTGGAGTATAATATTTCAATAACCTACAAGTGATTTATATACCAAATTTAACAAAATTTTGTATATAAATCATTTGTAGGTTATTCTACTACGATTCGGGAAAAAGGAACGGGCTATTTTTGCGAAATGGCCAGCAAAAATCGTTATATATAAAAATAAAAGACTACGTGTGCTCAATTATATCAATTAAATTCCTATTTTATATGTGATTTTTGACAACAAAAAGAATAAGACTAACCCCATTACTCTAGGGCTAGCCGTTCTTGAGATATTCTAGTTTTTTCGCGTTTTCGCTACGCCACCTTTGACAATAAGTCCAGCTATCAAATGAGAACCAAATTTAAGTTTAACGTGTAAATTCAATGTCATTTAAAATACTTATGTTGTGCAGATAAACTCAAATTATCATTGAATAAATAAAGAAAACGAATATGAGTCTGCAGAGAAAGACATGTGCTGTCCACATCAGAATTTTTAACAATATTACACCAATGATTTATAGAAGTGAACGGGGATTATTTTCAGGCCATTTCGAAAAAAATGTATAATCTATATTTAAAGATCCATCAAATTTTTGTCGAATAAAATGTTCAACAAATTTAAGCTGTGTACCAAATTTTAACTCTCTAGGACGTAGGAAAGTGCATTTAAAATGCCATCAATTAAATTTATCATGAAGAGTTATATAAAATTTAAAAAAAATGAAAAATTGTTATCTACCAAATTTATCTTAAAATATGAAGCCACTCCCATATGCAAAACGTTTAAACAAATGGAGAGATATTTATTATATAATATCACTCTCTTTTCTTTCTGGAAGATATCCCAAAGTCAGAATTTAATTGAATTTGTTTTTTTCCCTATATTAAATAATTTTTTTAATTAAAAAACTACTTAACATATTTTACTGAATTTTTTTTTATATATTCTATGGGATAATGTGAATATTTCCTAAAAATTTCGAAGCAATTCGTGAATTTTAAATTTACTTAAAAAATGTTTGAAAAATTAGGTCCCATAGGGTTCAATGTATTTCATTTTTTCAACCCGGGTTCAATAAAAAACTAATTGGGTGATATTATTTATTTATATTCCCATAGGTCCTACAGACCGTCTGAACAACATACTAAAATTTCATTTTGATAAACTCATTTTTACGGCAGTTATCGTGCTAACGGACAGACAGACAGACAGACAGACAGACAGACAGAATGAACAAAGTCATAAACACTTTTCAACTTTGTTGTAAAGTGTTAATAAAAAATATCAGCTCTTAGAAGGGACTTCAATTCTGAAAATATTCTGACCACCATCTTTAGAAAAGTTTGGTTGCCGTTTTTATTTCAAAGCAATAATATTTTAATAGAGTCTGTCATTTGTAAGGACTAAATTGGTGTTTTCCGTTTCTTTGAAAACATTTCGTAATTAAAAAAAAAATAATAATCAACGATAATTTTTATATGATTAAAGTGTTTGAAATACCTTTTCGTAGCAAAACACAAATTTTTCTTCTTTTTTTATGAATTTTTTTATTCTGTTCCTTTAGCATAAATATATATTATTTTCCTTATATACATATAATGTATAAGGAAAGTATTGTGACTGGGTCGAAAATTCGAATTCGAGTTTTCGACGAAAGAGTCCGTTTCAAGCATCCTTGAACACGAATCAGACGTCTTTGAGGTGATATCCCTGTGTGTATGTGTGTGTGTGTGTGTGAAAGTATGTGTGTGTGTATCAGTGAGTCTGTGGAGACGATAACTGACGAACGAATGGACCGATTCGAACGAAATTTAGTACAAAAAGTACAATCTGTGAATACGGGAAGCCTATTGTTTTTAAACGCAATCGAATGTTCAGAACCGCCCTAAATTTTCGAGTGAAATTTTGAAAAAATCATGAAAAAATTAAAACCTTTAATAAAGTTACGCAAATAGACATTTCTTATGTAATTTTTTCTTAGAAAACGATTAACATAAACTTTGGAAAGCTAGCACGAACCGTTCTCGAGATATTGCACATTTTTCAAATAAATTTATCAAAATATCCCATTAATTAAAAAAAAAATATTAACTGTTGAGAAACATGTTCACTTTTCATATGTAATATCATGCGATAAATTTGGTGGCAATATTCTCGTGGATCTAGCTCGTTCCATTCATGAGAAAAGATACTTTGAGTAATACTTTTGTATTTGAACGCCAATAATCATTTATTTGCGATAAGTGATTGCGAATAACTTATTTCTCCGTCCATAACGCTTAGTGATTTTGGCGACGAATTTGGCGGAATGTCGCCAACTTGACATTTCTTTTAAATGTTGCAAATTAATGAAAATCTCGCCAAATGGATAAAAATGACGTTAAATCAATGAAAATGACGACTAATAGACGATAATTCAATATCTTGGAAAGAATATAAGTATCTATTATAAGAATAACCTATTTTTACTTTCCTTATATACATAATGTATAAGGAAAGTATTGTGACGGGATCGAAAATTCGAATTCGAGTTTTCGACGGGAGAGCACGTTTCAAGCATCCCTGATCACGAATCAACCATTTTTGAAGTGATGTCTGTGTGTGTGTGTGTCAGTGGATCTGTGGAGACGATAACTGACGAACGAATGGACCGATTCGAACCAAATTTGGTACAAACGTCACAATCTGCAAACACTAGAAGCTTATTGTTTTTATACGCAATCGAATGTTCAGAACCCCCCTAAATTTTCGAATGAAATTTTGAAAAAGTCGTCAAAAAATCAAAACCAAGAATAAAGTTACGCAAATAGACATTTCTTATGTAATTTTCCATTAGAAAGCGATTGACATAAATTTTAAAACGCTGACATTAACCGTTCTCGAGATATTGCACATTTTTCAAAAAAATTATCAAAAAGTCATATAAAATAGAAAAAAAAATATTTCCTATTGAGAAACATGTTCACTTTTCATATATAATATCATGCGATAAATTGGGTGACATCATTCTCGTGGATCTAGCTCGTTCCATTCATGAAAAAAGATACTTTGAGTAATACTTTTGCATTTGAACGCCAATTTATCTGCTGTAAGGATAACTTATTTCTTCATCCATAACGCTTGGCGAGATTTTGACGACGAAATTGGCGGAATGTCGCCAACTTGGCGACTTTATGAAATGTTGCCAAATTAACGAAAATCTCGCCAAATGGATAAAAATGACGCTAAATCAATGAAAATGACGACTAATTGTGGAAAATTCAATATCTAATAAGTTATTTATATATATATATATATATATATATATATATATAACTTATTTCTTCGTCCATAACGCTTGGCGAGATTTTGGTGACGAAATTGGCCGAATGTCGCCAACTTAGCGACTTTTTGAAATGTTGCCAAATTAACGAAAATCTCGCCAAATGGATAAAAATGACGATAAATCAATGAAAATGACGACTAATTGTCGGAAATTCAATATCTTGGAAAGGATATTAGTATCCACTAGAAGAAAAACCTATTTATTTTACTGTAAAAGTAGCAAATTCATTTCATTATATAAGGAAAGTCATGTGTTGCTCACATCAGATTTTTTTTTTACTGTAAAAGTAGTAAATTCATTGCATTATATATGGAAAGTCATGCGCTACCCACATCAGATTTTTTAAAATAAGTTATGTTTGTGCTATGTGAAATAAATAAAAATATTCAAAATCCTTTTAACACATTAAAGTTTTAAAAGTTTGAAAATTTAAATGTCATAGTTTGGTAATAATTAATATATATTTGGTATGCAAGATTAATATTTTTTAAGAGGAAAATCATGCTCTTTAATTTGTCCTAATATATTTATATACTGCAAAGAAAGGGAAAATATGTTTTTTTATATGAATGACTTATGAATCAAACGGTATTATTACTTAAAAAATCTGATGTGAGCAGCACATGACTTTCCTTATATAATGCAATGAATTTACTACTTTTACAGTAAAAAAAAATAGATTATTTTTATAGTAGTTATTTGTATTATTTCCAAGATATTGAATTTTCAACAATGAGTCGTCATTTTCCATGTCGTCATCATCAATGAGTCGTCATTGATTTAGCGTCATTTTTATCCATTTGGCGAGTTTTTCGTTAATTTAGCAACATTTAAAAAAGTCGCCAAGTTGGGGACATTACACCAAATTCGTGGCCAAAATCTCGCCAAGCGTTATGGACGAAGAAATAAGTTATTCTTACAGCAGATAAATGACTATTGGCGTTCAAATACAAAAGTATTACTCAAAGTATCTTTTTTCATGAATGGGCGAGCTAAATCCACGAGAATTATGTCACTAAATTTAGCGCATGGTATTACATATGAAAAGTGAACATGTTTCTCAATAGGAAATATTTTTTTTATTTTATATGGCTTTTTGATATTTTTTTTGAAAAATGTGCAATATCTCGAGAACGGTTCATGTTAGCGTTTTAAAATTTATGCCAATCGTTTTCTAATGAAAAATTACACAAGAAATGTCTATTTGCGTAACTTTATTAGCGGTTTTGATTTTTTGGTGGAAATTTAGGTGGTTCCGAACATGCGATTGCGTATAAAAACAATATTGGCTTCCAGTGTTTACGGATTGTGATTTTAGTACCAAATTTCGTTCGAATCGGTCCATTTGTTCTTCAGTTATCGTCTCCACAGACTCACTGACACACACACACACACAGACATCACCTCAAAAATGTTTGATTCGTGATCAGGGATGCTTGAAACGTGCTCTCCGTCGAAAACTCGAATTCGAATTTTCGACCCCATCACAATATTTTCCTTATACATTCTGTATATAAGGAAAGAAAAAAATTGCCTCTAGGTTTTAGAATTCTAAGGACAGTCACCAGCTGAATGCTGCGTTGTTTAATAATTACTTTGCTTAATTTTTCATTGCTTTATACTACTACTTGCTTACATGGTGAAACATTTCACTCACAATAATTAACTTACACTAAAGATATACAAAGTTCTGCCAAAATTTACAAATAATAAATTTTATTTAAATCTTAGCATCTGTTGCATCAGTAACCTCCGTAACTTGGACACTCGAAGCTCTCAAAAATATGTCCAATTTAGATGTGGTCCAGGTTACTGATGCAACAGATTCCGCACAATTCCCAACTTTATCTCATTACATTTAGAGTACATTTATTTTAATTCAATTACATTTTACAACTAATTACTTTGTTGCGTTTGTTTTATAATTTATTCCTTTGGGTCATTCTATGTCATCACTCAGGCCACAATGCCCACAAATTATTCAAAATTTCATGAATTTTTTTTTTACTGCCACTAAGTTATTAATCCATGTAAAAAATTTCCACTCTAGATCTCATTGTTACTTTCCTTATGTACAATAATGTATAAGGAAAGTATTGTTGTTGTTGTTGTTGAGACCCAGACCGTCCGACCTACCAGAAAGGTGTAAGGTAACTGTATGGACGGCCGGGAAGTGCCACCTCTTAGATTGTATTAAGATAGTGAATCAGTTTCTTTAGAAGAAATTGTATCCCACATACGTAGGTGTCCAAATTGGGATGGTTCACTTTATTCTGCTGAACATTTTGAAAATAATCTGGTAAGACTAAATATCTTGTTAGTTTAATATCATAAAAGATTGATAAAAAGTTTCAATTGGTTTCGGGGTGGTGGTGGGAGGAGCCTTCATTTTCAGAATAAAAAGACAGAGCACCAGCATCAACGAAGGCATGAGCATGTCTGAAACGGGGTTGAGTCATAGGAAGGTCCCATGACTTAAGCTCATCCGGAAATATCCCATATTGTTTGCAAATCAGGGGTCGCCAACGTGACCCTCCTATGCCTTGAGACCAGTTTTTTTTTCTGCAGGTACAAAAAATTTCAAAGAATGTTCCCAGTGTGTGTGTGTGTGTGTGGGGTGGGGGTGGGGACTTGCTATGCTACCAAAGTTGCGTCTGCTTATAAATTTTTGAAATTAAAATTAAAAGTGTTTAGTTTTGTCAAGCAAGTAATCATTTTATAATGCATTTTTTTCCCCATAAGACATCGAATGAAATCATCTTCAAGTGTCTAAAAGTATCCGTCTTCAAGAAATATGCAGTTTTCAGAAACTTTTAAAGAATATTAAAGGGTGGGGCGTCACAAACAATTCCAATCAATTATTTTAATGCAATTTTAAAAAGAAATTGAGTAAAAAGATTTCCAAAATGCCATAAATAGCAGTGTAAAGATATAACATTTTTTTTTCTTTTTTAACACTTTACAACAAAGTTGAAAAGTGTTTATGACTTTGTTCATTCATTCTGTCTGTCTGTCTGTCTGTCCGTTAGCACGATAACTGCCGTAAAAATGACTTAATCAAAATGAAATTTTAGTATGTTGTTCAGACGGTCTGTAGAACCTACGGGAATATAAATGAATAATATTACCCAATTAGTTTTGGATTGAACCCGGGTCGAAAAAATGAAATACATTGAGCTCTATGGGACCTAATTTTTCAAACATTTTTTAAGCGGATTTAAAATTCACAAATTGCTTCAAAAATTTTAGGTAATATTCAAATTGTTCCATAAAATATATAAAAAAAAAATTCAGCGAAATATATTCAGTAGTTTTTTAAATAAAAATTAAAATAATAATTACACCACTTATATGAAACGATCACGTGACCATGATATGAAACGATCACATGACCCACTTCAAAATGATATAAGGCATTCATCTTGTTTCAAAATTGTGATTTTTTTAAGTTCTTTTTAATTCATATTGAGTGTTGTATACGTCCTAAAACTACTTTATTTTTGCTTAAATTCTGTGCATCTACATACTGAAACAACGCAATGACAATATATTTGAGTTTAAATGCTCATCTAAATTTGATTATTTCTACAACTAAGCCTATTTTTCACCTTTGTAAAATGTAAACAGCAAAATATATAGAATGAGTTGTATTAGAATTCCTGTATTTTTTTAACACAAAATAATTTAGTCCATGGAGTCTGCATGGCTGATATGAATGAAATATTAATTGATTTCATAAAGAGAAGGACGATTTTTTTCGATGAAGTTTCAAGCATAGAGTTTAATTTTTTGTAGCTCCATGGTCTTAAACAAAATGTTTAAATAAAATAAATTATTATAGTATTGTGATGAATGAAATGAATGGGAGAAAGTTATGAATGAAATCCTGTTTTTATTGAGAGATCCAGGCGTGTTATTTTTTCTATGACGTCATTTGAATTAATTTCGGTTGTTTTCGATGAAATTTTCAAATATAATAAATTATCGAAGTATTTTATGATAATTCTAAAACTATTACCGAGGAATGTATAACATTTTAGAGATGTTTAAACCAGGCAATTTATATTTCAATGCCGTCATTTGAATGAAGTTCATTTTTTTCGATGAAGGTTTAAGTTTTCAAATATAATAAATTAATGCAGTATTGTGATAAGTTTCAAAATATTACCGAGGAATGTATTGCATTTTAGACTTGTTTAAATAAAATTGCATTGAAGTTGGAAAGTGTTTCATAATCAATGCTTTAAGCATGATTGATCTTTCTTGTTTTAATTTAAATTTTAGTAGAATACTTTGTGCAAAGACATCATTAAAAAGCGCTCCGAATATCATAAAAAATGTACGAAATCGTTCTAAAATGTTCTTCTGATTCCAACGATTCTATAGGATTCTGTGATATATGTAAAAACAAGGAAAGCGAAACTTTTAGCGTTGATGTGTTTATTTTAATTAAATTCCAAAGAAAAAGATCCGAATATTTTATTTGAGGAACATTTTAAAATCATTGGAAAACAAGAATTTGAAGTAAAATTCTTGAGGAATAAAACTGATACAAATAAAATAATTACTTGCTTTATATACATAGTATAATGTATAGGGAAAATATTGTGAAGGAGTCGAAAATTGGAATTCGAGTTTTCGACGGAAGAGCGCGTTTCAAGCATTCTTGAACTTGAATCGAACGTTTTTGAGATGATGTTTGTGTGTGTGTCCGTAAGTTTGTGGAGACGATATCTTACGAACGAATGGAGAGTTTCGAATTAAAGTTATTACAAAAATTACAATCAGTGAATCCTGGAAGTTTATTGATTTTTAAGCGCAATCGAATGCTCAGAACACTCCCAAAATTTCGAACGAACTTTTGAAAAATTCATTAAGTAAATCAAAACTTTCAACAATGTTGCATAAGTAATCCTTTGTTATGTCATTTTTTATTAGTAAACGATTGACACAAATTTTAGAACGCTAGCATGAACGTTTGCAGCGAGTTCTGGCGGTTAATGAGAGGCAGGCTGAACCCTTCGAGGAGCAATTGAAATAACTTAAAATTAATTTAAGTAGTTTTTGGCAATTTCTGATTGTAGCTCTTTGGCTGAGCCATGGGGTTTTGCGAATGCCAGCTAGCATAGGACCTGTAGTTGGTTGTGTGTGTCAGCCGAATTGAAAGAGCTCGCGGAGCGAGCTACAGAGGCAGATACGTGTCAGTTAACAGAAGCCTTATTTAACAAGTTAATAAGGGATGGTCCCCAACGAGAGCATTACTCCTGTGCAGCAAGCGGCACAGGTTTTACGGGGAAAAAAATTAATAAACAAATAAATAAAATAAGAATGTATATTGGGGATCGTTTATACTACACATTCTTTACATGCAGTAGTTTCATTGGGATGGAATAAATAAGTTTTGGTTTACCTAATAAATGGTTTACCTAATAATAATGATGGAATAAATATGTTTGGTTTACCTAATCATAACATCTGAAATCGATAGAATCCACCTATAAGAAATCCCACAATGAAAGTTACTGAAATTATTTAATGAAATTGACAATAATAGATTTATTTAAAAAAGCATCTTAATGCTCCCTCTTTGATTCATCTTATGTGTTAATTGGTACTTAATAAAAAACATCATTACATATAGCATTCATTCGTGATTGTTAACTGATATGACACATGTTGATTAATACTTTAGTTAATTGTCGACGTAAATACTGATAAATCCATGTTAATAAATAATTTTGTCAAATAAAATATATTTTGAACACCCTCAAAATCTTTCCTGGAATGTCATTTGTAGTTGTTCTAAATAAATTTTCAATAGAGGCGACAAAATTTTCATACATATTTTATATATTTAAGAACACGATGTGAACATTTTTGAAACCATCTCCCTCCCTCGGCCGTGTGTGTGTGTGCGCGTATTTGTGTGTGCATTGCCAAATGTGAAGAACAAACTTTTCGCAATGTAGAAAAAAATAAGTGTTATGAACAAACAACATTACTAAAATTACAGAGGTTTTAATTATTTGCAAATTTTGTGATATTTTGAGGGTACTATAGAATCCATATTTGTTCAGATTGCTATATTTTAAGGTCACTCAACATACTTCATAGCGTTTCAATTCAATCTTGATTGTTGAAAACTAACAAACCTGGTGAAAATAGAGTATGTTTAATGCTTTTGAAATTTAAAGTACATATTCATAGAACCGGGGTCTAAGAAAGGGAGGGAGGCCAGGATTGAATATCTGTGTGGGGGGAAGGGAGAAAGGGGTTACAGTGCTGAATTTTGTTTCAATTATGCATCTTATTAAGAACTTAATGTGATTAAGTTATAGGGGGGTTATGACCCCCCCCTTTCCATCTACGCCACTGTATGGGTTAGTGAGTATAACGAGTTATTCATTATGTAAATAATTAATTGGAGTGCAGCTTAACTCGATTTTTTCATACCAAAATTCATTCCCCCCCCCCCCCCTCCAAATTTTACAAAAAAAAAAAAAAAAAATTAAAATATCATGATTAAAAAGACATGATTATGATCTTTTTAAATAAAGCTTTTTCCCCATTCACTTTAAAGGGCTTGAAAAATATTTCGCTTAATACCATACTTGACAAAGTACCCTCCGGCGGGGGTAATGGCGTGCCGAACAAAAGAAATTGTATCGCGGCTATTTTTCACAATAATGATTGAAACTATGAAGTCTTGTGATCATTAAGTCAAAAATAAATTCTTTCATGCATGATTATGTCAAATTTTGTCCTATGTTGCCATGTTGATAAAATGTAAAATTGAGCATAAAATAAAATTTTCTGTTGAATTTTAAAAATGTCTATCTAGTTCTGGAATTTTTGATAAAAAAGCAGGCTATAAAGTTTTGCGAAAATCCATTAATATTTGTGACCGCTATTGTGTACACAAGAAATGGATCACAGACAGATAGACGGACATCATGTCAAAAATAGTCAACGCGTGTTCAGAAGGTCTTGAAACATACATTGGCATCAAAATATCGAAATAGAAAATTTTCGGGAAAACAACACTTTCTCTATACTATACGCATGAGAAAATTAAAATTAATAATGTGACAGATTATAAGGAGAAGAGTGTACACAGTGGGTTCGTCCAGGACAAAAAACCTGGTCCTGCAGCGCAAAGTCGCCCATAATGGGGGACGGACATCTCTAAAGTAGAGGGACCCGGGCTACTAATATATTCTTTTTAAATTTGGAGAAGACATGAAAAATTCACGAAAACGAGAAAATCAAATATGGAGGGAGCCCGTGGTAAATGTTTGTAGGGGGGCTTACAATTTCTCTGTGCGACGTGCAGTTGTGTAGGTTTAGGGGTATGCGGTGGTGTAAGTTTCTAGGCACTGAGGTTTCCAGTGATAATCTCTTCAACGAAAATTAAACACCGATATAGTTATTGCATGGTCAAGTATTTATTAATGTAAATAATTTCTAAATGACTGCACGCCACTGATCCATTTTACAGGAGGGGATATTATGTTTGATTGGGAATGCTTTGTCAGTATCTTTAAGTTTTCCCTCTCCCACCCACCGCGAGGTCCTGGCCCGAGATCTTTACCACTTTCAATTTCCACAGTATGTATATTTATCTCCGTAATACAGGGGGCTGCCCTTTCTGAGTTCCAACTTCTTTTAATTTTTAAATTTTTTATATATGCTCATTTATAACAATATTCTGAATTGTGAGGATTAGAATTTGCAAGAAAATAAAAGGATATTTACGAGTTTTCTTGAATGTTTTCGAAGGGCCCCTTATGTTGACAAAATTTCCCCTCATTTTGATTTTTGTTATTTAGTAATGATTAAAATTATTTGCTTAGGGGGGGGGGGGGGGCCCTAAAATTCGAGATCCATTGACTCTGGCCCAATGGAGCCTTTTGAGGAAGACAACTCTTACCACAACATCAGCCCCTGTAATACTGTCATAGAGCATGAAATGCGTCCTCTCTCTCTTTTTTTTTAGGGGTGAGGGTGAGGGGTGGGGAGGGAACTTTGCTTCTAATCAAAATTCCTGCCAAATCTATACACCAGTATTAATAAACATAGAAAATCCCCCCCCCCAATATGTATATACTTAAAAATAGTGACAGAAATTTCTTATGAAAAAAATAATTTTACTTAAAACATTATCTATTTTTACTTTCGCATATGATATTTTTTCATACGAAAGTAATCCAAACAGTTCTCCCGGCCGTATTGCGGTATGAGGGTATGATAGTTCCGCTTTTACCAGTCGATATAGAGCTTGTCTTTAACCAAATCAAGAAGTTAGATAATTCAATCCTGTTCTTCTCTGGGAAAGAGTTCATTTCCAAATTCTCAATTTGATATGCTTCTTGAAAATCTGCCAAATTTCCCACCACATCGAGTCTGCAATTAGCACCCTACTTCGAAACCATTATCTGCTTTTTATCTGCTCAGTGGGCGATAATGCACCCCTCCAATAGGACCTTGGACAAGAAACCTCAGCGACACACGACGTTGTAGTTCAGGGGTTTGACACGATATCGAATCGAATGTATCAGAGTTCCAGAACGTGAACACCAGCTAGCCGAATCATTTTGAACTCTGGACCGACAAAATCAAAAGATTTCGTTCTGGGGGTTGACCTTTTATCAGGGACATGGTGCCGTTGATATTTCAGTGATAGGGGCTTTGGCAAGGGCATTTAAGGTTGATTTAGATTTTGGGGAGTTTGTGGAATTCGATTGTAGCTACGATTTAATTGAAAAAAGGTGCGAATTACGCGATGTAAAAGGGAATGATTGTCTAAAGTTCTTTGACGAGATTATCGACTGGCGATTTCATGCTGTTGTATTATCAAGAAAAAAAATCTGATCTGTCTAACACGAGAATTTTCCCATAGATAACAAATTCGGTATTGTTGGAAAACAATATTACGACTTCAAGTTTTCTTTTAATTCAGTCTCACTGAAAATTAACAGCCTTATTGTTGTTGGTTTATATTACAGCCTTATTATTGTTGGTTTATGTTAGTTAATTTATGTTACAGCCTTATTGCTGTTGGTTTATGTTACAGCGTTATTGCTGTTAGTTTGTTGACTTATTGTTACCGATTAAAATAGGTAAATAAAATTTAATGGGTGCTTTATTTTGATGGTTGATGAATGCTTCATTTTTTAGAGACATATTACGATCTGTAAGGAAAAATGAAAGTTATAATATTACAAAAGTGGTTCGTCATAACTTCTAAACAATAACGATATTTCATTCTTGGTTAAACGCATTTACTTATTTTATATAATCGCGAAAATATTTAATTTATGAAAAGTTTTAATTTATACAAAAACGTGCAATATCTCGAAAACGTCGCCTATTAGCTTCCTATAAGGAAGATAATTTGCTTTTAAGGGAGGCGATCACCTTTTAAATTAAAGAAAAGAAAAATATTTTTTTTTATGTTCCATATTTATTGAATAAACTGTTGCAATGTTTAAAAAAATAATTAGGAAAATATTCCAATTAGAATGCGTTTTATAATAAAACTGACGAAGTAATAAATACATGCACAAATCAGGCAAGCCACCCTGGTTTAACGATCGTTTATCTCAAAACTGTTATTAGTTTTCCTATATATGTATAATCGGGAAAGTATTGTGACGGGGTCGAAAATTTAAATTCGGGTTTTCGACGAAAGAGCACGTTTCAAACATCCCTGAACTTGAATCGGACGTTTTCGAGGTAGTGTATGTGTGTGCCTGTGGATGCGATATCTCACGAGTGAATGGGACATTTCGAACATAATAATTTGCACGATTATTAGAATCAGTGAATTTAGAAATATGACTGATTTGAAACGTTCGGAAAACTCCTAAATTTTCGGGTAAAATTTCCAAATATCATTAAAAGATCTGAATCTTTAAAAATGTTACATAAATAGTCATTTTTTATGCAATTTTTCCTTAGAAAACAAATGACATAAAATTAAGAACAGTAACATAAAGTGTTCGCTAGATATTGTACTTTTTTTAAATCAATTTATAAAAAAAATTACATAAAATTGAAAAAAATATTAACCTTCGGGAAAATATTAACCTTCGTTCACTTTTCATATGCAGTGTTATGCGACAAATTTGTTAACACCACTCTCGTGAATCTATACTTTATGTAATAGTTTTGTATGGTGACGCCCAACAATTTGCCAACATTCAGTTACTTACATATATCAGAAAAACATTTCTCTCCCTCTCTCTGTGTGTAAACCTTGGCGACAAATTTGGCGTACTTTGCAACTAGCTACCGGCAACTTGTCAACTTTTTTAATAGTTCTAAACAGACTATAATATGGCCAAAATTACAGAAATCACGCTAAATTAATGAAAATGGCACCATTGATGAATTAATTATTAAAATATTTTAATATGTATACTGCTTTTAGCGGCCACAATCAATATTGATAATTGCCAAGTAAAATTTACTCGAGATATAAGTTAATTAGGTACTTAGAAATAGCTTTAGATGCTGTCATTTAGAAAAGCTACAAATGTATAACAATTCAACGCTAAAAGCATATGACGTGGATCCTATACAACATTATTTTGCTATGAAAAAACAAAAATTCACGGCATTATGTAGTGAAAGTCATATGCGGTCCACATCGGATTTTTTAACATAGCGTCCTCTACTTAATCCAAAATCTTCAACCACTGCATGCTATTGTATACTGTGTGCTCCTTACTACTCCTTACTGTACTACTCCTTAAATGTAAATAACTATTTGTCAAAAAAAAAATATTAAAAAAAAGCTACACTAAAAAATATATCTTTAGAGTTTACCCCCAAATTACCTTATTTTATTTATTTTTTAAATTCTAATGTAATTTTTGGTGGGGGTTAAAGTAGGTTCAAAAATCACGTTAGAGCTTACATTACAAAAGTTAAATAGAGTGTGATTCAACTCGACTTTCTCATACCAGAATCAATTTTTAGTATCATGTTTTTCTTCCTTTTTTTTAACACTTTACAACAAAGTTGAAAAGTGTTTATGACTTTGTTCATTCTGTCTGTCTGTCTGTCTGTCTGTCCGTTAGCACGATAACTGCCGTAAAAATGACTTAATCAAAATGAAATTTTAGTATGTTGTTCAGACAGTCTGTAGAACCTATGGGAATATAAATGAATAATATTACACAATTAGTTTTGGATTGAACCCGGGTCGAAAAAATGAAATACATTGAGCCCTATGGGACCTAATTTTTCAAACATTTTTTAAGCAAATTTAAAATTCACAAATTGCTTCGAAAATTTTAGGTAATATTCAAATTGTTCCATAAAATATATAAAAAAAAATTCAGCGAAATATATTCAGTAGTTTTTTAAATAAAAATTAAAATAATAATTACACCTCTTATATGAAACGATCACGTGACCATGAAATGAAACGATCACATGACCCACTTCAAAATGATATATGGCATCCATCTTGTTTCAAAATCGTGATTTTTTTAAGTTCTCTTTAATTCATATTGAGTGTTGTATCCGTCCTAAAACTACTTTATTTTTGCTGAAATTCTGTGCATCTACATACTGAAACAACGCAATGACAATATATTTGAGTTTAAATGCTCATCTAAATTTGATTATTTCTACAACTAAGCCTATTTTTCACCTATGTAAAATGTAAACAGCAAAATATATAGAATGAGTTGTATTAGAATTCCTGTATTTTTTTAACACAAAATAATTTAGTCCATGGAGTCCGCATGGCTGATATAAATTAATTTTTAATTGATTTCATAAAGAGAAGGACGATTTTTTTCGATGAAGTTTCAAGCATAGAGTTTAATTTTTTGTAGCTCCATAGTCTTAAACAAAATGTTTAAATAAAATAAATTATTATAGTATTGTGATGAATGAAATGAATGGGAGAAAGTTATGAATGAAATCCTGTTTTTATAGAGAGATCCAGGCGTGTTATTTTTTCTATGACGTCATTTGAATTAATTTCAGTTGTTTTCGATGAAGTTTTCAAATATAATAAATTATCGTAGTATTATGATAATTCTAAAACTATTACCGAGGAATGTATAACATTTTAGAGATGTTTAAACCAGGCAATTTATATTTCAATGCCGTCATTTGAATGAAGTTCATTTTTTTCGATGAAGGTTTCAGTTTTCAAATATAATAAATTAATGCAGTATTGTGATAAGTTTCAAAATATTACCGAGGAATGTATTGCATTTTAGACTTGTTTAAATAAAATTCCATTGAAGTTGGAAAGTGTTTCATAATCAATGCTTTGCGCATGATTGATCGTTCTTGTTTTCCCATATTTTACAAGAAATTTTTTGAGAAATAGGTATCGTGTGTCCAAGTGATTACCATTATAACGTGTTACCTTCACTTTAAAAGGCTTGAAAATTTTTTCGATTGATACCATATTTGACAATGTACCCGGGGGGCAGTAATTTGACCCCACCCCCCGTCGGAGGCGAGTGACATCACGAACATAATGGATCGAGGCAATTTTTACAGCAATGATTGAAACTATTAATTTCCGTGACCATTGAGCCATAATTAAACACTTTTATGCATGATTATGTTAAATTTTGTCCTATAGTGCCATTTTAAGAAAATATAAAATTTCGAATACATTTGTTGTTGTTGCTGTTACTAATGACCTCCTCTTTCGGCGGAGCCGATTCAGGACCAGTGACGCAGGAAGCAGGAAAGAACAAAGAAAAACACAAGACGAGAGAACAAAGTTTATTACAAGAACGCATCACTGACAAAGGTTGGAGGGGGTGCAGCTTCACTTTTAGACGAGGACCCAGAAGGCGGAAGACTGACTTTATCCTCGAGAAACATTCATGCCTTATTCGGGATTCGAACCCGAGCCCACAAGACAGCAGCCGAAGACGCTATCCACTTCACCGCCTGGGCGGCTCGAATACATTTAGAAGTTTTCGTTTGAATTTGAAAATATTCTATATATATATATCTAGTTCTTGATTTTTTTATCAATAATAAAAGTCGAATATAAAGTTTCCTGAAAATTCATTAATACTTGTGGCCGCTATCGTGTATACACAAGAAATCGACCACAGACATACAGACAGACGGGCATAACTTGCTCCCGATGGAGCTAATGTCATCACGAACAAAAAAAAGAGTTCTATCGCGACTATTTTTCGCAACAATGATTGACACTATCAAATATTGTTATTATTGAGCCATAAATAAGCCCTTTTATGCATGATTAATTTAAAATTTTATCCTACGTTGCCATGTTAAAAAAAGATTTAAAATTCAGAACAAATTTCGAAGTTTTCACTCGAATTTAAAAAAAAATCTATCTAGTTCTAGATGTTTTTATAACAAAGTCGGATATAAAGTTTCGTGAAAATCAATTAATATTTGTGGCCGCTACTGTGTACACAAGAAATAGACCACAGACAGAAAGGCATCACTCCAAAAATAATCAAAACGTGTTCAGGATGTCTCAAAATATACATTGGTATCAAAATCTCGAATTCGAAAACTTTCGTAAAAACAATACTTTCTCTATACTATATTACATATAGTGTAAAAATTGTATCGTCATAGCTCCTAACTCGGCGAGACCTGCAATATTTGTCAAAGTATGAGCAGTTCTTTCTAGATTTCAAGTGTGCATTGTCTTTGACAGAGTGCATTTTGAACAGGTACACTAAATTTTTGTTCATGTAAGTCTTGTATTAATGTATCATTTCTAAATATAACAGCCATTCGACAATAACCATGCGTCAATTCCATGCTTTCTGTAAGAATTTTATGGTATTTTCTCTATGCTATATTACATAGTAGGAGAAAGTAAAAATCTGATGTGGGCAGCACATGACTTTCCCTACAGACTTATATACACATTCTCTTTATTTTAATTAAATTTTATTCACTATTAATTCAATTTTCGTTCTCATTTGGTAACTGGACTCATTTTCAAATGTGGCGTAGAGAAAAAACAAAAAAACAAAAATATCTCGTGAACTGCTAGTCCTAGTGTAATGGGATTGGTCTTATTCTTTTCTTCGTTAAAAATTACGTATAAAACAAGCATTTAATGGATATATTTCAGCATACGTAGTTTTTTATTTTAGATTTTGTCGATTTTTGCTGGCCATTTTGCAAAAAAAGGCAGGTTATTTTTTTCCGAATCGTACCAAAATCTAATCAGCACCAAGGTGTCCCACAAGCGACTTATCTACCAAATTTTGTGAAATTTGGTCCATTAGTTTTTCAGCTAGAGTGGATACAAGCTTTTGCGGGCCATTTCGCAAAAAAAGGCGGGTTCTTTTATCCCAAATCGTACCCAAAACTAATCAGCACCAGACCACCCACAAGTGACTTACCTACAAAATTTTGTGAAATTCGGTGTATTAGTTTTTTAGTTAGAGTGGATACGAAATCTGCACAGACAGACAGACACACACACAGACATCACGCTAAAAATGGTTTTTTCGTATTGTAGAGGTCTCGAAACGTGTAGATCCGTTGAAAACTCGAGTTGCGATTTTCGACATGATTCCAATACTTTCCCTATACATTACCATGTATTGCAGGGAAAGTAAAAATGCATAAAATGTTATCTCTGTAATTAAACGAAGAGATATATATCATTCTATCATTTAACTGCCGTATCCCAGAGTGTTTTGAGTGGGGTTTCTTAGAGGAGTGAAGATTCCATTCCTCTCTTCACGACGAGGTATAGTTTTTTCTTCTTTTTGTCTAAATCTTTTCGTTTTCGCAAACACAGTGTTTATTATCTGAGGATTTTTTTAAAAGTTCTTAGCCAATAGTTAATAGAGAATCATTAAACTTAGGGCTTTTGATATTTTTAACACTTTTCAACATATTTGAAAAGTGTTTATGATCGCATTCGACTGTCCGATCGCATTCGACTGCCGTAAAAGTAACTTTATCAAAATGAAATTTTAGTATGTTGTTGCGACGGTTTATGGGACATATGGAATGAAAATGAATCACCCAATTAGTTTCGGACTTAACCCGGGTTGAAGAAATGAAATACATTGAACCCTATGGGATTTAATTTTTCAAATATTTTTTAAGCGAAGTTAAAATTCACAAATTATTTCGAAAATTTTAGAAAATATTTTAATTATCACATAAAATGGGTAAAAGAATTTCAATAAAATATTTTTGGTAGTTTTTAAATAAAATTTAAATAATAATTACACTCATGATTTTCGACTCATGATATATCTGGGGCGCGGTAGCCCATTGGTTAGCGCGCTGGAGTTGCACTCGGTAGGCCCGGGTTCGATTCCAGCCACTGCCAAAACTGCCGCCGTGTTCACGCGGAGTACGATCACGTTAAACATGTGGGTCCGTAAGTCCTTCCGAGAGGTTGGTGGTAGGGGAAGGAGGGTACAGTCCCTGTGGATGTCTCCCCCACTGGGTTCCGGTCTAAATTGGGTGGCACTTCCCGGCCGTCCAAACAGTTACCTTACACCTTTCTGGTAGGTCGGACGGTCTGGGTCTCAACAACAACAACTCATGATATATCAGATCTTCTGGTTCCTACACAACGGAAAAAAAATGGATACCATATTTTTGAAATGAGTCACGTGATCTCTTCATATTTCATGAGTTGTTGTTGCGACCCAGACCATCCGACCGACCAGAAAGGTGTAAGGTAACCGTTTGGACGGCCAGGAAGTGCCACCTAATTTGGACCGGAACCCAGTGGGGGAGGCATCCACAGGGACCGTACCCCTCACAGCAAAGATCGTCACATGTGTGACAGTAACGTTGTAGTCACGTGACACCTGGGTCACAATGTAACATCATATTTGTGACTTCTATGCGACGTTACGTATTAGTAACTTTGTAACTTTATTGTGACTATATTCTGTGACGTTTCCACAATTTAATTAACACGTAACAATGTGACGACATTACAATGGCAATTACAATGTGACGTCACAAACGACCATGAAAATGACCAAAATGACTTCGCTGTGACCTCAATATGACATTGTCGAGACGTACTGCGAAGTCCTGTGACGTCCCAAAGTCACAGTGTGACGTAAATCTTACGACACTGTGAAAAAAAATACTGTTAGGGACCTTCCTTCCCCTACCACCAACCTCTCGGAAGGACTTACGGACCCACATGTTTAATGTGATCGTACTCCGCATGAACACGGCGGCAGTTTTGGCAGCGTACAAATCCAGCGCGCAAACCACCGGGCTACCGCGTCCGAAATGTGCCAACAGCACGCGGGAACACCGCGTGCTGCCAACAGCACGCGGTGTTCCCGCGTGCTGTTGGCACGCTGCTGGATTTGTACGCTGCCACAACTGCCGCCGTGTTCATGCGGAGTACGATCACATTAAACATGTGGGTCCGTAATTCCTTGCAAGAGATTGGTGGTAGGGGAAGGAGGGTACGGTCCCTGTAGATGCCTCCCCCACTGGGGTCCGGTCTAAATTAAGTGGCACTTCCCGGCCGTCCAAATGGTTACCTCACACCTTTCTGGTAGGTCGGACGGTCTGGGTCTCAACAACAACGCATGATATATGAAGAGATCACGTGACTCATTGCAAAAATATGGTATCCATTTTTTTTTCCGTTGTGTAGGAACCAGAAGATTGGTTGAAGATCTTTTACATTTATATTTAGAGTTGTACCAACACAATTATGTGGCAACGCAATTACAATATTTTTTATTTTAAATGATCACTAAACTTTGATTATTTCTACAACGAAGCTTAAATTTAATGCTATAGTATAGCATGCAGAATGTAGGCAAATCCAGCGATTGTAAGGTGAGTTGTATAAGAATTGCTGAATAATTTTTCACTCAAAATTATTTACTCTGGAGTCTGGAATATAAGTGAATTGAATGAAATATTCATTGATTTTACATAGAGAAGCAGACGATTCATATTTCAATGACGTCATTTGAATAAAATTCATTTTGTTTAACTAGCATTTTCTTTTTCGATGAAATTTAAAGTTTCCAAGTATCACAAATTACTGTAGTACTGTGATGATTTAAAAATCTCAGCGCTGAATGTATCACATTTTAGAGATGTTTAAATAAAATTGCATTTCAGTTGGAAAGTGTTTCATAATCAACGCTGTATGCATGATTAATCTTTCTTGTTCAGTTTTGATATTTTTTTAGTTTTTCCACGTGAATCATAAATTAAGCTATTAAGAAGTGAAAAGTAAAGCTTGGTGAGTGGTCTATTTATTTTCTAACTTGTTTTTCTTGATTTATACAGACTATAGTTAGAATAGAGTTTTATGTTCCATGTATTGTGTTTCCCGCATATAACGTTTTTGAATCAGAAGAAAAGCAAGATTGCCACAGGTAAACGCAAAATTAGGGAATCTAATGTGATAATAAAATTGCAAAATGCCATTAATTTATTTTCTTTGTAATTCCGTTGTTATGTTTTATTACTTTCCTTATATACATAATGTATAAGGAAAGTATTGTGACGGGGTCGAAAATTCGAATTCGAGTTTTCGATGGGAGAGCACGTTTCAAGCATCCCTGATCACGAATCAAACATTTTTGAAGTGATGTCTATGTGTGTGTGTCAATGAGTCTGTGGAGACGATAACTGACGAACGAATGGACCGATTCGACGAAATTTGGTACAAAAATCACAATCCGTAAACACTGGAAGCCTATTGTTTGTATACGTAATCGAATGTTCAGAACCCCCCTAAATTTTTGATTGAAATTTTGAAAAAATCGTCAAAAAATCAAAACCGCTAATAAAGTTACGTAAATAGACATTTCTGATGTAATTTTTCATTAGAAAACGATTGACATAAATGTTAGAACGCTAACATGAACCGTTCTCGAGATATTGCACATTTTTCAAAAATATTATCAAAAAGTCATATAAAATAAAATAAAAATATTTCCTATTGAGAAACATGTTCACTTTTCATATGTAATACCATGCGATGAATTTGGTGACATCATTCTCGTGGATCTAGCTCGTTCCATTCATAAAAAAATATACTTTGAGTAATACTTTGTATTTGAACGCCAATAGTCATTTATCTGCTGTAAGAATAACTTATTTCTTCGTCTATAACGCTTGGCGAGATTTTGGCGACGAAATTGGTGAAATGTTGCCAACTTAGCGACGTGTTTCAATGTTGCCAAATTAACGACAATCTCGCCAAATGGATAAAAATGACGCTAAATCAATAAAAATGACGACTAATTCAAGAAAATTCAATATCTTTGAAAAAATATAAGTATCAACTATAAGAATAACATTTTGTTTTAACTGTAAAAGTAGTAAATTCATTGCATTATATAAGGAAAGTCATGTGTTGTCCACATCAGAATTTTTTATTTGTAACCTTGTTTAAATATACCTGGCTAATTTTGGTCCCTTGTTTTATCTCTCCTCAAATTATTTTCTCACGCTTCGCCGCTGCCGGAAACTGGCCCGAATCCTTCCGGCCGTTTCCACACTATATTTTAGATTTCGTAAATTCTAAAGTATTCAATTTAATTTGATTCTAAAATAACACAGTCGGAAACGCTGATCAACCGTGCTATCATCGATAACGCCAAAAGTGAAGACCGTGTTACCAACTATACTACCCCGAGCTGGAATTACTAGAATTACCTTACACCAATTATCAGAACAATAAATTACTTTTTATGCACTCTTACAGTACGACGCACCTAACCAACCTGTTTAAATGCGCCATAACTGATTACAATACTAAACGTGGCGTGAAAATTTGCCCTATACCCAAAACAACACGTGCTCTTTGCCACTTCCTTTCACGCCTATTTGTTCGAGGCTAATATTTTTTCACAAGCTCTTCTTTCAGCAAGGGCGTCACCGTTAACTCAATGGCATGAAGCCGCAAAGGAAGGTGCCATACCGAAGGTTAACTGCGGCAGGAAGATGGAGGATTTTGCTTTGCATATTTCACTTCATTTCGTGTCATTTGGAGTTTTAAAAGCCCTTAAGTTTAGTTTATAGGTTTATTGTAGAGTCATTGTTCTAAGCTGACCCTAGAAGTGTTTTCAACGAAATGAGGAAACAGGGTATTTCCAGTTGTCTGGATTGAATTTACCACGATTTTATGGCCTTGTTCATATTGTGCAATATGTTGGCCAATCTTTAAAGAAGACATATTGAACTTCAGATTTTCCAATTGCCAATGAATTGAGTTAGGTTGAACAGTAGTTGTAAAAAAATATTTGTAAGCATGATTTTCGCATTACATTTTTTACTCAAAACTATAAGATATAAAAGATACTTTAAAGACATTTTTATTTTCCATATATTCATGGCAAGGATGTATCCAGAAATTCGGATAGGGGGGGGGGGGTACGGACCTGCCGGATCCCCTCTATGAATACGTCATTGATTCATGGTATAATGTATAAGGGAAATATTGTGACGAGTTGAAAATTCGAGATCGAGTTTTCGACCTAAGGGCACTTTTCAAGCGTCCATGCACTCGAATCGAACGTTTTTGAGGTGATGTCTGCGAGTGGGAGTGTGTGTATGTATGTTACCGTGTATATGTATATTAGCGAGTGTGTATGGTAGTGTGAGTGTGTATGGTAGTTTGAGTGTGTATGGTAGTGTGTGTGTTCGTAAGCCTGTGGAAGCCATATCTGAAGAACAAGTAAAGCGTTTAAAAAATGGTACGATTATTACAGTCAGTGTATATAGGGATTTTCTTGATTGTAAACGCAATGGAATGTTCACCCCCCCCCCCCTTCAATTTTCGAATGAATTTTTGAAAAAAATCAGGACTTTTAATAATGGCAAATAGAATAATTTTTCATTAATCAAATCATGCTATAAACATCAAAAGGTGCTGCTCTCGAGATATTGCACAATTTTAGAATATTTTTTAAAAGAATCATTCAAAAATCAAACTCTTCGATACGGTTATAAACAGAATCATTTCATACGTAATATTTCATTGGAAAATGAATGACACAAACTTTAGATAAAGTAGTTTTCAGACAGAAACATGGCACCTGCTGCAGCAGGTGCAATGTTTCTGTCAACGATTTTCATGGACGCCAATGCCTGCAAAGAGGGGTCGAACTATTTGGGATAGGGTATGTCAAATACCTGTCTTTTTGGGAGGTTCTTCGTTTGGGATTGACGCTGACCCACCCGTAAGCAAAAGGTTGAATGCATTTTTTTCGAAACTGAATTTTCAAAGGTTTTACATTTTTAAAATGCTCCATGCATTTTAATTTTTGGCTGAGATGCATGAAATTTGGCAAGAAGACACCTTTCATACTTTTTAATGAAACTGGGTATGCATTTTATAATTGGACTTTATTAAGGTAATTAAAAGTAAATAAGAACCTAATTAAATGATGAAAATTAAGTTTAATTGCAGAAAAATATTTTAAAAAAATCTGATGTGGGCAACACATGACTTTCCTTATATAATGTAATGAATTTACTACTTTTACAGTATAAAAAGTAGGTTTTTCTTATAGTAGATACTAATATTCTTTCCAAGATATTGAATTTTCGACAATTAGTCTTCATTTTCATTGTTTTAGCCTCATTTTTATCCATTTGGCGAAATTTTCGTTAATTTGGCAACATTTCAAAAGTCGGCAAGTTGGCGACATTCCGCCAGATTCGTCGCCAAAATATCGCCAAGCGTTATGCACTAAGAAATAAATTATTCTTACAGCAGATAAATGACTATTGGCGTTCAAATACAAAAGTATTACTCAAAGTATCTTTTTTCATGAATGGAACGAGCTAGATCCACGAGCATGATGTCACCCAAATTACCGCATGGTATTACATATGAAAAGTGAACATGTTTCTCAATAGGAAATATATATATTTTTTTATTTTATATAAACTTTTTGATAATTTTTTTCAAAAATGTACAATATCTCGAGAACGGTTCATGTTAGCGTTCTAAATTTTATGTCAATCGTTTTCTAATGAAAAATTACATAAGAAATGTCTATTTGCGTAACTTTATTAGTGATTTTGATTTTTTGACGATTTTTTCAAAATTTCATTTGAAAATTTAGGAGGGCTCTGAACATTCGATTGCGTATAAAAACAATAGGCTTCCAGTGTTTATGGATTGTGATTTTTGTACCAAATTTGGTTCGAAGCGGTTCATTCGTTCGTCAGTTATCGTCTCCATAGACTCACTGACACACACACACACACACACACACACACAGACAGACATCACTTCAAAAATGTTCGATTCGTGATCAGAGATGCTTGAAACGTGCTCGCCCGTTGAAAAATCGAATTCGAATTTTCGACCCCGTCACAATACTTTCCTTATACATTATGTACATAAGGAAAGTAAAAATTAACTTTCTAAGGGATTTAAAAATAAATGCCCAAATTTGTTCATAATGTGTTTTTGAGTGATCATAATGTAAAATTAATCAAAAATGTGAACAAATGGCACGCAAGGAGCATTTTCAAACTTTCGTTAAAAAAAAAAAAATAATAATAATAATAAAAAAAATACAAAATTGTAACACAATTGAAAAAAATTTAATGGTATTTTATATAGTAATGTTAAGAGGAAAATATAAACAAATTTTCATGTTTCTAAGTCAATAAATAAATAAAAAAAAATTTCAACGTCCACCGTCCCCTTAAAGATTTAATTTGATAGAGATCGCTTCAAAATCAATAACCACACTTAGGACAAATATTTAACTTCTGGATTTTATCAGTGTCGTAGCTATAATTCTATATAAAGTATCCCTCTAATCATTAACATTAATTTTGATAATAAATTAATATCAAATCGCCTTTGCTTTTATTTAAAAGAAAATAAATAGAGTTAAAAACAAAGCAAAAATTCCTGATGTTAAGTTCTGTATGTCAGTGGATTTACAAAACATTACTTTATCAGATTACTTTATCAGTGGATTAATCACTTGCAAAAAATATACTGACAGCAAACCTTCCTTATTTTACTTTGTTTATGAAACATATTTATGCACATACTATATGTAGGTATATATGCTTTAATCAATAATAAAAAAAGAATATATCTGTCTGTCTGTGTCGTCTATAGAGAAAAATTTTAGCAAAACGCAGATATGAAATTTGATACGGTACCTCAATTCCCGAAAGGTAACAACACCTCGTTGAGATTATTTTAAAAATCTAATTGTAGTTTAAAAATTAAGATTTTAATTAAATTAAATCCAATCCCAATACAGGGGAGAATTTTGATCGATAGTGTCATCTATTACACGATGCTAAAACTAATTGCTGAAACTAAAACTAGTTTTGGATTTTACGTACAGTTCAAAGGGGGCATGATCCGAACTCTCAACTTCTGCCAATCGTATATATTCTAGATAAAGAAAATATTATTACTTTCCTTATATACATAATGTATAAGGAAAGTATTGTGACGGGGGTCGAAAATTCGAATTCGAGTTTTCGACGGGAGAGCACGTTTCAAGCATCCCTAATCACGATTTAAACTTTTGAAGTGATGTCTCTGTGTGTGTGTGTGTGAAAGTATGTGTGTGTGTGTGTGTCAGTGAGTCTGTGGAAACGATATCTCACGAACGAATGGAGCGATTCGAATGAAATTTAGTACAAAAATCACAATTCGTGAATACTGGAAGCCTATTGTTTTTAAACGCAATCGAACCCCCTAAATTTTCGAGTGAAATTTTGAAAAAATCATCAAAAAATCAAAACCTTTAATAAAGTTACGCAAATAGACATTGCTTATGTAATTTTTCCTTAGAAAACGATTGACATAAACTTTAGAACGATAGCATAAATCGTTCTCGAGATATTGCACATTTTCCAAATAAATTTAAAAAAAAAATCCCGTAAATTAAAAAAAATATATTAACTGTTGAAAAACATGTTCACTTTTCATATGTAATAACATGCGATAAATTTGGTGAAATCATTCTCGTGGATCTAGCTCGTTCCATTCATAAGAAAAGTTACTTTAAGTAATACATTTGTATTTGAACGCCAATAGTCCTTTATCTGCTATAAGAATAACTTATTTCTCCGTCCATAACGCTTGGCGAGATTTTGGTGACGAATTTGGCGGAATGTCGCCAACTTGGCGACTTTTTAAATGTTGCTAAATTAACGAAAATCTCGCCAAATGGATAAAAATGACGCTAAATCGTGAAAATGATGACTAATTAACGAAAATTCAATATCTTGGAAAGAATATAAGTATTTCTTATAAGAATAACCTATTTTTTTGCTGTAAAAGTAGTAAATTCATTTCATTATATAAGGAAAGTCATGTGCTGCCTACACCAGATTTTTTTGCATATGTAATCAAATCTTTATGTCATTAGAAAGCTTTTTGTAATGATGGATCTTTTTCTAATATTTTTTTCCACTCGCTTAGAAAATAAATATTTATTGCGCCATCTTTAAAAATAAAAATCCTGCTGTAGAAAAGAACTAAAATTTTTTGCTCATTGACATCATGTTGGGGGTCCTGAGGAAGAGGGCTGACACCTGAATAAAAATAAATCTGATGTAGGCAGTACATGACTTTCCCTACAGACTCAAATTCATTCTCTTTTTTTTCTTTCATAATTCATTAAATTGAGTTTAACGGCACAAAATAATATTTAAAATTATTTGAAATGACACTGAATTTGTATTTTATTTCAATTTTCGTTTTCATTTGGTGACTGAACGTATTTTCAAAGGCGACGTGGCAAAAATAAGAAAAAACTGAAATATCTTGAGAACGGTTAGTTCTAGAGTTATAGGATTGGTCTTAACCTTTTCATCATTAAAAATTACGTATAAAAAAAAAGCATTTGATTGATACATTTGAGATACACGTATTCTCTGAAATCGGGGATGTACTGTCAAGATGCAAAAGTGAGTCAGAATTTCTGGATAATTAAGCTTTTATTGAAAAGCGCTAAGAGTAAACAGGAACAATATGCAGCGAATAGCTCGATAACTATATACGATCACTAAACAATTGTCAGGTACAACAAAACAGCAATTAAATGCTCAGTTCACAAAATAACAGAAACTATTATCAAAACACTGATATATCTCACAATTCAATTTGACTGGTATTACGTTCCAAGTGAACGATGACTTCATTATGTACTATCCATAGAAACCTCATACCATATTTTATGGAAACGTTGTTGGCAGTATTTCGCACGTTCACCTTGTTCATCGCTTACTACAAGGTTTTCTGTATAGAATAAACAAAATTGATTTGATTAGATTACGGAAATAGCCACCTTTTCCCTCACAATATATACAAAATTATACGTTTCTGCCCAGCTATTATTCATTCATATTCTTCAACCAAATTAATATGCATTTTAATGAAAAAGGTAGATTAAATGACGGCTGTGGCTTTGAAAAAAGAAAAATGTAATGAATATTATATTTACCAGAAATATGACCTATCTTCGTAAGATTTCAGAAGAAAATTCTAAAAGTTGACACATTCTTTCAAACACAGACAAATTTAAATAAAAGTATTGATTCACTTATTAATGAATTAAAATCAGTTATATCGGACTGCTGAAATTTATTCTTTTCTTACGTTACCAAATGTTTAACCAGTAATCAATTAATTTGTACATTAAGCACTTTATTTATTCTCTTTTTATAGCAGACGATTTTCTATACTTTGAAATGATAATTATAAAATTAACCACAAATGGAATACACTTTTTTACATTTCATTATTATCGCCTGTTGAAGAATTAATATTTTATTATTCCTAATTTTAGAAAACAATATCCTTAAATATTTGAGAAAATTAATGTTGAACAACAGCTATAGCTTTTTCAACATTACTACAGCAATGTTAAATAAGCTATAGCTGTTTTCATTAGTAGTATTAATTTTGACTAGTAGTATTATTAGTCAAAATTTGGTTTGAGTTATTGGATCAATGATGTAAAATCCTGTGTTATTTGAGTAAATATTCGCAAATACAAATGGTTTGCACAAATGGTTGTTTGTGCAAACCTTTGCGCATTGCCTGTATATGTATTTCAGGTGCTTAATGCGTTTGGGCAATATTGTGATTATGCAATGGTCGGAATTAATATGTGAACACGAAAGTTTGAATCATATTCCATAATATATCCTCGTAACTATTTGCTTTATATTTCAATAAAAAAAGAAATATCAAATATACACTTGTCTAAAATCGTATTTTTTCATCTTAAGCTTTTAACTGCAAACAAAATGAGAATGATTCAGAGTTGTCTCTTCCGTTATAACACATTTTCATCATATATACGAACAGGGAAGCTTTTTGTGTTTATCTTATGCTTTTCAAATGTCAAGTTATGAAATATTTTATATTAAAAAGCGCTGATCGAATAAAATTTTAAAATATTCTTCGAGGAAGCGTTTAGAAGCAACTGAAAATCTCGATAGACGCGTGTTTGAAGTTTCAATTCATTCCGGTCTCCCTTGTGCAAACTCATTCCACCCGAATTCTAATCGAAATCCAAAAAGAAATCACAAAACAAAAAAGACTGGAAGCGAGAGGCAGAGAAAGAACAAACCTATAAAATCAGCACGCTTTCGTCCCATAAAACGTGAAACAGAAGTTCTAAATTGAATAACAGTATCGAAAAAGAATAAGGCGAATCACAACTTAACCCAGCTCTTTTTAGTCGTGATGACGTAATGGAACTGTTACTGGAGGCCATATTGCGCGGATAAAACGAAAGGAAAAAAAAAATGGCGTTGGACGTAGGTAATAGACAGTGTACACAGCCCTGCGGGTGACAAGGGCTGAAATCAGAGCGTTGGACCCCTATGAAAAAGGGCAAGTAGATTGGTCAGGGGTTCCCCAATTGTGTTAGAATACTGCAGTAATCAAATTAATACGTCTATTTTATTCTGGGCATAACGTCTCTAGAGCGTACATTGTATATAACTGCGAACTGCTCTTATGCAGGGTAAAGATAGAATAATATGTTGTTTCTGGAAACCAATAATAAATATATCCAACAAAGTTTTAGGAAGGTAACGCTTATGGTAAAAATATTACAAATATTATGTTTTTAAAAACGATTGTGAATTCAATAAAAACTAATTTAAAAAAAAATAAATGTTTGAAATGTATTAAGGGTTCCTAGGAAAATCAAAGCACCCCAATAACTTTGTCCAGAACAGCCCATGAGTGTACACGTTACATTTCTATAGTAAAGTGGTCATGCCCGATGGAATAAAAGTGATTCCAGCGCCCTCTAATAGAGAATAAAAGGTGAAGAATATAAAGTCGGCAGCAAAACGAGATAGACGAAAAAGTCAATTATGAAATTATAAATCGTTGTCTAATAAGCAGGAAATAACCATACAACTGTTGCAGAAGGCATGGAATTGAAGCAATATGGTCATTGATGAATGGCTGTTCTATTTAGGAATGATACAATAATACAACATTTACATGAACAAAAATTTAGTGTACCTGTTTAAAAGGTACTCTGTTAAAGATAATGCACACTTGAAATCCGGAAAAAACTGCGCATACTTTGAAAAACATTGCAGGTCTCACCGTGTTAGAAACTATGACGACACAATTTTTACACTATGTAATATCGTATAGAGAAAGTATTGTTTTTACGAAAGTTTTCCAATTCGAGATTTTGATACGAATATATATTTTAAGACCACCTGAACACGTTTTGACTATTTTTGGAGTGATGCCTGTCTGTCTGTGGTCTATTTTTTGTGTACACGGTAGCGGCCACAAATATTAATGGATTCTCACGAAACTTTATATCCGACTTTGTTATAAAAACATCTAGAACTAGATAGAATTTTTTTAAATTCGAGTGAAAACTTCGAAATTTGTTCTAAATTTTATATTTTTTTTAACATGGCAACATAGGATAAAATTTGAAATTGATCATGCATGGTTTATTTATGTCTCAATAATAACGATATTTGATATTTTCAATCATTGTTGCGAAAAATAGACACGATAGAACTTTTTTTTGTTCGTGACGACATTAGCCCCATGGGGGGCAAGTTACCCCCCTGAGGGGGGACATTGTCAAGTATGGTATCAATCGAAAAAAAATTTCAAGTCCTTTAAAGTGAAGGGTAACACGCTATAACTGTGATAATTTGGACCCACAATCTCGATTCTTCAAAATTTTTAATTGCAAAATTTGAAAAAATAAATAAATAAATAAATAAAATAAAATAAGTTACTAAAAAATCGAATCTGGTATAAGAAAGTCGAGTTGAGCCACATTCCAGCTAATTTGACTGGTATTTATTTCCGTCCGTAAATGTGTTTCGTTAGTTCCTGGTGTTGATTCCTACTCATTGGACAATAGTATACAACTTCGTAATTGGCTTTTTTGTCCATCTCATTTTGTTGCAGAGTTCGTTATGCTAACTATTTAAATATTATACCGCTAGGCACTGCAATCGTTTTCATTGGGTCGGGTATTTTCATTTTACTGTAGATAAACATAACGTGCACACTTATGGGCCTTTCCTTATGAAGTAATTGGGGGTGGTTTAGGATTTAGCTAGGAACTTTGTATATTTTAGTAATTCTATGCATATTTCAGAAAATTGTATTGTTCAGTAATTTATTGATTTCAATATTTTAATGATTTTCTAAACAAACGAATATATATCCACAAATTAGGCTAATGCAAATGTATTTTAGAGATCAGCTAGCTATACGATAGTTCGCTATTTTCATTAAAATTAAGAAACATATTTAAGTATCAGTTTTTAGAATATAGCCTTTCTTGGGGTTTTCTCCAGAATTCGGTGGATCAGTCGGTGGAGAGTTGGTATTAACATTAAGAAGTCGAGGTTCAAATCCTTGATCTAGAGTGTATTATTTCCTTTCGTACTAGACCGTCCGACCTACCCGAAGGTGTAAGGTATCTGCTTGAAAGGCCGGGGCAGTGCCACCTAATTTTGACCGGAACAAGGGGGGTGACATCCACAGGGACCGTACCCTCCTTCCCCAACCACCAGCTTCTCAGGAGGACTTTCAACCAAATATTTAACTTGTCCGTACTCTGCGTAGACAGTTTGTTCAGAGTCGGAAATCGAACTCGGCAATACATGGTAATGTATAGGGAAGGTATTGGAGTCATGCCAAAAATCACAACTCGAGTTTTCGACTGATCTACGCATTTCGAGACCTCTAGAATACGAAAAAACTATTTTTAGCGTGACGTCTGTGTGTGTGTCTACGTGTGTGTGCAATGTATGTATCCACTCTAACTAAAAAACTACTGCACCGAATTTCATAAAATTTGGTAGGCAAGTCACTTGGGTGAGACCCTGGTGTTGATTAGTTTTTGGCAGGATTCGTAAAAACAGAACCCGCCTTTTCTTGCGGAATGGCCCGTAAAAATTTCATGTATCCACTCTAGCTAAAATACTAATTGACCAAATTTCACAAAATTTGGTAGATAAGTTACTTGTGGGATATTCTGGTGCTGATTAGACTTTGGTACAATTCGGAAAAGAACAACCTGCTTTTTTTCGAAATGGCCATCAAAAATCGCCAAAATCTAAAAATAAATTGACTACGTAAGCTCAAATGTATCAATTAAATTCTTGTTTTACACGCAATTTTTGACGAGGAAAAGAATATAACACACTCCATTATGCCTTAGCACTGACCGTTCTCAAGATATTTGAGATTTCTTGCATTTTTGTTACGCCTATTTCGGAAAAATGCCCAATTACCAAATAAAAACAAAAATTGAATTAAAAATGCAAATTTAGTGTTATTTGGTGCAATTAAACCCAATCTAACGAATTATTAGAGAAATAAAGAAAATATGAATTTGAGTCTGCAGGGAAAGTCATGTGCTGCCCACATCAGATTTTTTTTTCTTCGATCCAGACAGTCCGACCTACCCAAAGTTGTAAGGTATCTATTTGGACGGCCGGGGAGTGCCACCCCGTTCGGACCGAAACCCAGTGGGGGAGGCATTCACAGGGACCGTTCCCTCCTTCCCCTACCACCAACCTCTCGGAAAGACTTACGAATCCACTTAACGTGCCTGTACTCCGCGTAAACACGGGTAAAGTTTGGGTAGAGTCGGGAATCAAACATTTTAATGCAATCCCCGCGCGCTCACCACTGGACTGTCTCACCCGATTAGACCGTATTGGAGCTCGAGAGATGTTAACATAAGCATTTTATGTGAGTGAAGCAAGTAATGAACGCTGGAGAAAGAAAGGTGGATATGTTGAAGCCAAGAAATTTTGGTCTCAAACCTAGGTGGAGCAAGGTGTACGATTTCCTTCCAACCCAGTGGAGTACCGTCATGGAGCGGGATGGAGCGATCGCTTCAAGGCGTTAAGGAAGGGGCGCCTGTTGTGCTAAACATAATTTTGGTTTAAGTATTCAAGATTATGTATTATGAGAAAGGGCGTCCTGGATTTTTTTACTCCAGGGCGCCCAAAGTCTATAGTTACGCTGCTGTTCCGAACTCCGGTAGATCTGCCAATTAAGAGGAAACTTCCCCGCCTGAAGCCAACCCGAGAATCCCATGTTAATCAATGGGGGAATGAAAATAGCTAAATATAGCATAGGATTTTGAGATTTTTTTCCTGGAATTTTTTGCAAAACGTAGAATTGAACTATAAGATTGGAAGACGTTTATAAAATTATTTTAAAATTCATTAGAAGTATTTATAAAATTAACGCGAAAGTGCAAAAATGTGTTTTCCCAACTTAGTTCATTGATAGAAAAAGTTTGAATCAAGTTAAAAAAATCTGATGTGGGCAGTACATGACTTTCCCTGCAGACTCAAGTTCATTTTTTCTTTATTTCTTTAATAATTCATTAAATTGAGTTTAATAGCACAAAATAATACTAAATTTGCATCTTTAAATTAATTTATGTTTTTAATTGGTATTGCAACATTTTTCCTAAGGCGGCATACCAAAAATGCCATAAATCTCATATCTCGAGAACGGTTAGTCCTAGATGTTTTTATTCTTTTCCTCGTCAAAAATTAAGTATAACACAAGCATTTAATTGATACATTTGAGCATACGTAGTCTTTTTTAGATTTTGGCAATTTTTGTGGGTCATTTCGTAAAAAAAGGCAGGTTGTTCTTTTCCGGATCGTACCAAAATCTAATCAGCACCAGAGTATTCCACAAGTAACTTATCTACCAAATTTTATGAAAGTTGGTCAATTACTATTTCAGCTAGAGTGAATACATGAGATTTTTGCGGGCCATTTCGCAAAAAAAGGCGGGTTGTTTTATCCCGAATTGTGCCCAAAACTAATCAACACCAGGGTCATACTCAAGTGACTTATCTACCAAATTTTATGAAATTCGGTTTTTAAAATTTTTTTTATGAAATTCGGTTATGAAATTAGTTTTTGAGTTGGGGTGGATATGTACATTGCACAGATAGACACACAGATAGCAGATAGATAGACAGACAAACAGACAGACAAACAGGCAGGCAGACAGACAGACAGACAGACAGACACACACACCCACACACACACACAGATGTCACGCTAAAAATAGTATTTTCGTATTCTAGAGCTGTCAAAACGTGTAGATCCGTCGAAAACTTGAGTTGCGATTTTCGACATGATTTCAATACTTTCCCTATACATTACCATGCATTGTAGGGAAAGTAATAACATTTTCCCGCACTTTGTATTGTTATGGCGCATCCTCTGGTATCGAGGATGTGTATTCTCAGGATACAAGAATGAACCCGAATTTCTGGATAACTAACACATTTATTTACAAGCACAGTGTAAGCAGGAACAATATACAGTAAAACAGCACTTAAATGCTCCACTCATTTCGCAAAACAGCGGCTACTATTCTCAAAATATTGATCAATATCCAAGTTCAATGCAGCTCGTATCACGTCACCTGTTCCCCAACTGAGTGATGACCTCTTTCATAGCCTCTCTATAGAAACTTCTGGAAATCCCTCATATCTCGTAGAATACTGGTTATTTCGAGGTGCTTCTCGAACCTTCGAAAAGTCGCCAAATTGGCGATTAATCCCCAAATCTGGCAACCTTCTTCTGATCTTCATGATCTGGCAACCCTAGATTCACGTCATAGGGAAGATTCGCTGTATGGGTTGTTGTTGTTGTGTTGTTGTTGTTGAGACCCAGACCGTCCGACCTACCAGAAAGGTGTAAGGTAACTGTTTGGACGGCCGGGAAGTACCACCCAATTTAGACCGGAACCCAGTGGGGGAGGCATCCACAGGGAGCGTACCCTCCTTCCCCTACCACCAACCTCTCGGAAGGACTTACGGACCCACATGTTTAACGTGATCGTACTCCGCATGAACACGGCGGCAGTTGTGGCAGCGTGCAAAACCAGCGCGCAAACCACAGGGCTACCGCGCCCGAAAAGTGCCAACAGCACATATGTATGGGTCGCTGTATGGGTGTTTTCTCCGTCTGATTTTCAAAAGTGATTCAAGTGACTTAAGCCATTTTACGCGTTCGTAACAGTATGCAAGGAATTAATGAAAGTCATAGGCCACGGCAATAATTAGAGAAGTACTAGGGCTAACGTACATTTTTTTGTGCCAGAGTATAGGAGGAACGTCTATGGCGCTACACGATGGGACAACTTTAATGGGGTTGATCCCCTTTTTAGAGGGATACGGGGGCTTTATCGCTTTATGTTAGAGATAGGGGAAGTAGTCAATTACAAAGTTATAGAGCGTTTCATAATTAGCCGTAAGCATTTCTGTCCCCCCCCCTAAAAAAAAACACAATTAAATAATGTGGCAGAATAAAATTGACTTTATACACAAAATACAAAATATGCACTTTCAATAACGATTCATGCGTGTCCACGTTATTTGCGCCTATTTTCAAATTTCTCTGAGTTTGCATTGTTGCATGCAGATTAATAAAATTGTTTCTTTTAAAATCGTTATTTAGAAAGTAATTTTGTAACTTTCGTTATGGATCAAAAATGTTTAGTATCAATTATGCAACGTTCTATACAACTTTGTAATTGACTTGTTCCCCTATCTCTGATAGGAAACGAGATCCCCCTTCCCCCCCCCGCCACACTGAAGTTATTTCCTTGTGTAGAGCCATAGGTATTTCTTATACACCTGAAAAAAAAATTGATGTGAATAACATATATGTCTTTCCCTGCAGATTCAAATTTATTTTGTCATTTTTTATTTCATTATGCATTAAATTGAGTTTAATTGCAGAAAATAACACGAGCAGAAAATAATATTGAGTTATTCACATGGCCCAAGATTTTCCTTAACATCCTGTACCACATTAAATTTTGTAGTTCGAATTAGAGGGAGACATTGTATATAATAGGTATACAGGGTGTCCCAAAAAGATTGAAACGCGCTTTAATTCTTTACCTGTTGGAGATAAGTGGACAATGTAAATTGCAAAAATGTTGAAAGTAAGGTAGGAAATAAGACTACGTTAATGAAATAGTCCTCCCATTCATTTTCAAAAAGTTACACCTTTTTAAATTTTTATACGACTCCCTTAGACAAATTTAGTCAATCAGAAATTTTTTTATTTTTAATGCAACAAGACCATTAAAAAAAAACCCAGCATATCTGTATCTTAAAAATTGAGCGAGTTATATTTAATTGAAAATTGAATATTGTGAATGGGGACCATATCAAACTAGAAATGTAAATTTATGACATATCACAAGAAAGATAAAACTGGATGATAATACATAGGATACCCAACCGCGTATAGCGAGTACCACTGCTTTATATGATCTCTGTCTGTGTAATGCTTTATTTAGATGCATTTGTGATAAAAAATTTTGACACATATTAACGCATTTTTGATCTGAACAATTTCCATCGTCAATTTGTTTAAGATCCCTATTTTCACTGATGAAACAGCCTTTCACATTGTACGGAAAAGTGGCATAAGTCATATTTTTTCCTTTATCATAATTCAGTTGATTTTAAACATACAGATATGAGGGTTTTTTTTTAATGATCTTGTTGCATTAAAAATAAAAATTTTCTGATTGACCAAATTTGTCTAAGGGATCGTAAAAAAATTTAAAAAGTGTAATTTTTTGAAAATGAATGGGAGGATTATTTCATTAACGTAGTCTTATTTCCTACCTTACTTTCAACATTTTTGAAAATTTACATTGCCCACTTATCTCCAACAGATAAAGAATTAAAGCGCGTTTCAATCTTTTTGGGACACCCTGTATACCGCCACAAGAGGCATGCCGTTTTTCTAAAAGAAACTACTGACATGAAAATAATCATGAATAAATCCCGGAAGTACAGACAGTGAAAAGTATTGAAATAGGCAGGAAAATAAGCAAAAGAAAACGTCAAAATAGGCAGCAAAAATAGACATTTGTTAAGTGATCAGAGGTTGAAAATGTTCTAATTATACAGAAGCATTTAGCTAATTTTACAAAAATTATCTGATCACTTATTTTCTCGACTGCAAATAATTACTAAACGTTTTTATTTAATTTGTCGAAAGTTGAGCACTGCTTTCTGCCACTTAGAACGTGTTTAAGAATTGAAAATAATCTTCCAACTTTTGCGAAAGTAATATCACTTATGACATTTGAATTGATCCGTTTTCATAAAAGCTGAATTATCAAGACTTCGAGTATTTAGCGATGTTTTTTTAATTTTTTCCAAGTTATTATTTGTTTAAAGAACTTGTTTGCAGTTTCCACTCACGGTTTGACCTTTGCGTCAATGAACAAATTCAATTTCACTAACGACAACATTTCAAAACTTTACAACAATCACTAACGTTTCGTTCCTTTTTTCGAGAGATGTATAATAATATCTGGCAACTTTGAAAATGTGATTGAATAAAAGTTAAATCGTAGCGAATGGAATCTTTAGATAGTATTTGTTTAGCAATTCGTTTCTTCCCCATCTAAACTGTTAACAATACCAAAGAGCAACTCTTCGAGGGAAAAAAAAACAGTTTCCCTAGCAAATGTTTATGACAATTGAAAAAAAATCTTTTAAACAAATTTATTTATTTATTTATTTCTAATGCACTTCTCAACAGATACAATCCAATTGTCTGTTGATAAGTGAAGGACAATTGGCAGAGGAAAAAAATAAGAACGATCAATCATGCATAAAGCATTGATTATGAAGCACTTTCCAACTCAAATGCAATTTTATTTAATAAAATGCGATTGCGATACATTCAGCGCTGATATTTTTAAAATTATCACAATACTACAACAATTTATTATATTTAAAAACTTCATCGACAACAGAGGAACTTTATTCAAATAACGTCATCGAAATATAAATCGTCTTGCTCACTATATAAAAACAGTGAATATTTCATTCATTAACTTTTTTTCATTCCTTTCATTCAGCGGCAATATTTTTAAAATTATCACAATACTACAATCATTTATTTTACTTAAAAACGTAAAACCATAGAGGTAAAATTACTTTCTAACTCCATGCTTAAAACTTTATCAAAAAAGCAATAATATGAAATCATCTGCTTCTCTATGTAAAATCACTGAATGTTTCATTCATATCAGCTATATTACAGACTTCAGAGCTAAATAATTTTGCGTTAAAGAAATTCAGCAATTCTTATACAGCTCATCTTACAGCTTGATGTGTTTACAATCTCCATACATGAAAGTTAGGCTTCGTTTTAGAAATGATCAAAGTTTGATGATAAAAAAAAAAAAACCGTTTTAGGACGGATGCAACACTATAAATTAAAAATAACTTTAAAAATCACGATTTTGACACAAGATGGATGCTATATTTTATTTTGAAGCGGGTCACGTGATCTTTTCATATAATATGGGTGCAATTATAATTTTAAGTTTTATTTAAAAAACTACCGAACATATTTTGCTGAATTTTTTTATATATTTTATGGGACATTTTGAATATTTCCTAAAATTTTCGAAGCAGTTTGTGAATTTTAAATTCGCTTAAAAAATGTTTGAAAAATTAGATCCCATGAGGTTCAATGTATTCCATTTTTTCAACCCGGGTCCAATCTAAAACTAATTGAGTGATATTATTCATTTGCATTCCCATATATCCCACAGACCGTCTCAACAACATACTAAAATTTCATTTTGATAAAGTCATTTTTACGGCAGTTATCGTGCGAACTGACAGACAGACAGACAGACAAAATGAACAAAGTCATAAACACTTTTCAACTATGTTGCAAAGTGTTAAAAAAATTGTTTTAAACAGATTTATTTATTTATTTGAAAGGCACTTCTCAAAAGCCTCAAGCCAACTGTCTGTTGATAGGTGAAAGACAATTGGCAGAAAAAAAAAATGTTTTAAACATATTTATTTATTTGGAATGCCCTTGCAACAGACATAATCCAATTAATTGTCTGCTGATAAGTGAAAGACAATTGCCAAAAAAGGGATGTTTTAAACAAATTTATTTATTTGGAATGCAATTCTTCATAAGGTATAAGTCAAGACTTTGTAAATTGAAGCGAAAAATATAAGGAAGGGGGGGGGGGGCATTAAAATATAAAAAAGACATTTTCTTCAAATGTGAGACAAAAAAGACAAAAGAAGCATTTTAAATCATTTGCCTTAACTTCCGGGCTTTAATCATGAATATATTGATACTAGGAGGAGGTTGTCAACAAGAATGGAGAGAGATTGGGTTATTGTCTATAAAGGTACGCGGATGTAAAAGTTCGGGAAATACTACTGTAAAGTATACACCCACGTGCATGTATACACACACTCAAGACTTGCGTATGCATGAATATAAATTTACACATATATCCATCGGGAGGGGGGATGGGATGGGGAAAGTATATCCCTTTTTTCATTACGATCCCGTAACGAATCTCTAATGCCACCATATTAATTCCGATATTACTTTAATAGGGTGTTTAGGTGCTCTGTCCATGTCATTCAGACCATACTCCCGGATGCTGAGGTCACCTACAGGTGCCGAAAAGTACCAAGCTAAAGCGTCCAGACGCGTGCCGGACACGAGGCCGGATGCCGGAGACAATGGGCGGCGGCCAGGCATGGCGCTGTCACGTGATCTTTTTGCGACCTAATACTAAATGAACTGCTGAGATGAAAGTGGGTATAGGTTATGACATGGGCAAAAAACGGTCGGGGGGGGGGGGGGGGTCAAACACTGGGTGGGTGTTGGGAGAACGATCGATTTTTGGAGAATGGCAGTATGAGAATTTTTCTGTGTTGGGTGTCCCATGATTAAATATGCCTCAGTAATAATGAACAAGTGATTGTTTGTGAACTTCACCAGTTTGGAGTGTTTAAAAGTACTGCATGAAACCAGGTATACGCTCAGTTATGCATCACGTAGTAGCCGAAATCTCGTATTTCAAGTATGAGATTCCCATGGCAATAGACACACCTCAGACTTCACATGGAAATAAGTTCCGTTTTATCTACGGCTGCAACATCGCTTAAAAATTCATAAAAATTCAGAAATATAGTAATTACTTTTTATTCATTCGAATGAGAAGATATCAATCCATATTTACTCACAAAAGTGGAATTGTGTGAATGTCCAATTCGCCGATCATGCATAGAAAGTAAATATCAATACACTTAAAAAACGAGTATTTCCACGCATTTTCAAATTTTCTTTTGAATATGAATAAACTGTCCTACAGATTCAGCACAAAGCTCGTTCGAAAGAACTTTTTTCAATCTTTCTCATGATGTTAAGATAAAAGTTCTGTGAAAATAATACGTCTTGTAGGATGATTTTATTAAATTGCCTTTTATCTGTGATGTTGTGTCGTTGATTTTATAAAAATCTCTTATATTGTTCTATATCCCGAAGAAACACCAGTGTTACATGAGAAGGTAAACATAGTCGGAACTGCAACAACGGCGGGATGGACTGCTGATTATCCCATAATCGACACACACACATACACTATATCAAGTGCAAATAAATTTTATTTACAGGGAATGCATGTAAAAATAATTTACAAAGGTATACAAAACACCATTTGAACTTTACATGTCTGTATATATGCATCAAATTTTTAGTATTTACTTTTAGTAAATCCTAAATGTTACGTACAGATATTCAGAAAAATACTTATTTTTAAATTCATTGAATGATATTGTCCCTCAAAAAGTTCTCTAAAGTTCTAAAATAAAAACGCCATTAAAGAAACACCTTTGTCGGTAAAGAAATATGGTGTGGGCAGCACATAACTTTCCCTATATCAATAAATTTACTCCTTTCACAGTAAAAAAAATCTGATGTGGGCAGCACATGACTTTCCATATATAATGTAATGAATTTACTACTTTTACAGTAAAAAAAATCTGATGTGGGCAACACATGACTTTCCTTATATAATGTAATGAATTTACTACTTTTACAGTAAAAAAATAGGTTTTTCTTATAGTAGATACTAATATTCTTTCCAACATGTTGAATTTTCGACAATTAGTCGTCATTTTCATTGATTTAGCGTCATTTTTATCCATTTGGCGAGATTTTCTTTAATTTGGCAGCATTTAAAAAATTCGACAAGTTGGCGACATTCCGCCAAATTCGTCACCAAAATCTCGCAAAGCGTTATGGACGAAGAAATAAGTTGTTCTTACAGCAGATAAATGACTATTGGCGTTCAAATACAAAAGTATTACTCAAAGTATCTTTTTTCATGAATGGAACGAGCTAGATCCACGAGAATGATGTCAGCCAATTTATCGCATAGTATTACATATGAAAAGTGAACATGTTTCTCAATAGGAAATATATTTTTTTTCATTTTATATGACTTTTTAATAATTTTTTGAAAAATGTGCAATATCTCGGGAACGGTTCATGTTAGCGTTCTAAAATTTATGTCAATCGTTTTCTAATGAAAAATTACATAAGAAATGTCTATTTGCGTAACTTTATTAGTGGTTTTGATTTTTTGACGATTTTTTCAAAATTTTATTCGAAAATTTAGGGGGGTTCTGAACATTCGATTACATATAAAAACGATAGGCTTCCAGTGATTACGTATTGTGATTTTTGTACCAAATTTGGTTCGAATCGGTCCATTCGTTCGTCAGTTATCGTCTCCACACACTCACTGACACACACACACACACGCAGACATCACTTCAAACCGCGGGCAATATAATAACGTGTGTATTTAATAACATCAGAAAGTAAAAAGAAACGAGGAAGGGCTGGAAAAGTAGAGCATGGAAAGGCCAGGACTAGGAAAATAAATCAATGAATAGTATATCTGCCAGAAACGTCTTCAGGGGCCCATTCTTTCTTATATTGCCTTTTATTCTATTCTTTCTTATATTCTATTCATTCTTTCTTATATTACCTCATATTTCTTACAAACCTTTCTATTATATATATATATATATATATATATATATATATATATATAATAAAAAGGTTTGAAGGTCCAATGAAAAAAAAGTGAGAAGCTGTAACTCGAAAAACCTAACTTTCTAACAAGCTTACAAAATAAAAGTATAAATCAGCAAATCTTCAAGCAAATGGAAACAAACACAAATTTCGAATCATCAAGTCAAAGCAAAGTCAGTGAATCTGTGGAGACGATAACTGACGAACGAATGGAGCGATTTAAACAAAATTTGGTACAAAAATTACAATCCATGAATACTGGAAGCCTATTGTTTTTATACGCAATCGGATGTTTAGAACACCCCTAAATTTTCGAGTGAAATTGTGAAAAAATCATAAAAAATTTGAAACCTTTAATATAGTTACGTAAATAGACATTTCTTATGTAATTTTTCATTAAAAAACGATTGACATATATTTTAGAGCTCTAACATGAACCGTTCTCGAGATATTGTACATTTTTCAAATATATTTAACAAAAATTCCCATAAATTAAAAAAAATATTAACTGTTGAGAAACATGTTCATTTTTCACATGTAATATCATGCTATAAATTTGTTGACACTACTCTCGTGGATCTAGCTCGTTCCATTCATGAAAAAAGATACTTTGAGTAATACTTTTGTATTTGAACGCCAATAGTCATTTTTCTAAGAATAACTTATTTCTCAGTCTATAACGCTTGGCGAGATTTTGGCGACGAATTTGGCGTAATGTCGCCAACTTGGTGATTTTTTTTAAATGTTGCCAAATTAACAAAAACCTCGCCAAATGGATAAAAATGACGCTAAATCAATGAAAATGACGACTATTTGAAGAAAATTCAATGTCTTGGAAGAATATAACTATCTATTATAAGAATAACCTATTTTTTTTTGCTGTAACAGTAGTAAATTCATTGCATTATATAAGGAAAGTCATGTACTGCCCACATCAGATTTTTAAGAATGGCAACATGTGCATTACTCTTTAGGGTTGGCAATACCATCTTTGTACATTATGTTGAATTGGTTTAGCTGTTTGAACTTCAACACACGTGTAAGTCAATTCTGTTTTTTAAAATCTTTTTAGTTTTTTAAACTTCTCAATCACTTTCCATTTAGAACGTAGAGGTTTTTATTGACCTTTTGCTCATAGTAACAGGTCAATAAATAAAATGTGCTTGCTATATGAAGCTGATGTATAGTAGTAGCGCCCTGAAGATTTTACTATTACATCACCATTCTATTGATTGATATTCTATTTTTCTTTATGTTTATTTTAAATTTAATGCGCGGTTTCCTGGTTTTTCATGTTTATGACTGATATTCCCTTGAGATCTTCTGGTTGGTATTTGAATACTTTTGCTTGTTATGGATGCTTTACTATTTCTCTTCAATAATTCTATTTTAATACATCTTTATTACATCCTTATATATATATATATATTTATTTTTATTATTACTTCTTCCTAATATATATATATATATTAAAATAATAAAAAAGGAAATTGCAGGAGGGCAAATCAGTAAACACAGTATCAAACCGCGGGCAATACAATAATGTGTATTTAATATCAAAAAGTAAAAAGTAATGAGGAAGGGCTGATATATATATATATATATATATATATATATATATATATAAATATACCACGTAATCATTTTACACATGCATTATTTATCTTTGATTGGATAACTCAATTTTGAGAATTCACCCATTCTTATCACCTAACTTACCACTTGGCCTGAGTCTAATACTGTTTACTATTTTCGAATGACTGTTTTCCACTTTTCCTGAGTCCTATACTGATTACTATTTTTGAAAGTCTCCATACATATTATGTATCGTTCAAATGTATTCATTCCGGTGCCCACTCGCATTGACGAAGTGAGGTGAAATGCTCAGTCGCTTGTTCAACTTACACGCGGTGGCAATGCTTGTGAGTTCATATTTCTGTTCGAGGAAGTATTATTTTTTTGATTTGTAATTCAATTGATTTATTTTTCTCCTTCCACTAGCCAGTAGACAGTTCCAATGGTGTCTATAGTTAAATGCTATCGCCATTGTCAGAAACTGGCTATTCTATCGGTTTTAATTCGAATTGTATGGCTGTCCTGAGGAGAATGCAATTTCGAACTAACCGCCATTTTTGTGTAGTTTCAATTGATTGTTCTCTATGTCTTAATCTTTTATCTTGAGCTAATTATTATTGCCTTTTCTCATTTTTGCCGTGTTTTATTTTTATTTTTATTTATATTTATATTTACATACTTTTACTTGTGAATTTTATATCCTAATATTCTTCTCATCCCCCTTTACCGTTGTAGTGATATGTTACCTTCTATCTTTATCCTTAGTCTTGGTCTATAGTTACTCATTTGTAACAGATATGCTAGTGATGGGTTTTTTTGTACACACAGTAGTTTATGCGTAATTTTCGCTTAAAATCTTTCAATTTATATATATATGTATATATATATATATATATATATATATATATAAATATAAAATTGTAAATCCAATGTTAGAATGTAAGTAGTAACTCATAATACACTATTCCAAAATTTTCTACAAAATACAAAGAAATAAAAGAAATTCAAACGTAAGGAGGAAATTATAAAGCGTAAAGCAGGTCATAAAGACAAAGACAATCAACAAATTTCAAAGGTGAGGAATGAAAATAGGAATACAAAAAATCAAGCAAAAAAGCTTGCACGTGGAAGAGTTTTAGGCTTAAGATAAGTTCATTTCGAAAAAAATCTTGTCAAGTCCATATATCCCTTCGAAATGAACACAAAAATGCTTGTTTCTGAAACACAAGATAGATTTTATCTATAAACTTGTGTTATATGGACGACAAGCATATAGATTGGAAAAATAAAGGAAACATAAATACCTTAAAATACACTTCATTAGTACAACCATGACGAGCAAAATATGACTAGACCAATGTTGCCATATGCAGAAATGAAAAGATGTGATTTGCTGATCCCAAAGAGAGTAATAAAAACCGTACTGCGTAAAAGCAATAAAATGAGATATTCTATAGTTAAAGCTGCAAGATAAAAAGATGAAAATATAATAAATTCCAGAGAATGTAGAAGTACGGCTAAAATAAGATACTAAGGAGAGATTAAGAGTATTTTAGGCTAATCGAAACTTATTAACTATACCATTTACTAAATATGCAGGATATTTATAAAATTTACTGGTAATTTTGAGGTTATTAATGTGCAAAGCATGAAATTTTTTATCTGATAATCTATAAATTCTAAAAAGTTGATTAAGTATAATATTTCTAAATAATTGAATCGAGTTGCAGGAATTGAAAGGTAATAATTTATTAATATTAAATTTAAAAAAATCTTTTTTATCATATAAATTAGTAACTATCCCATTAGTAGATTCTATAATTAAATTTAAATCCAAATAATAAATATTATTACTAATAGTAGTTTCATTAGGTATTAATTCCAAATTATCCGGATAGAAATCTATATCTATGACATAGTTATCAGTAAATACAAGACAAATCAGATCATCTTCATATCTATAAATTTTATAATCTGTTGAAGTAAAGAATTTTTCATATTGATATAGGTATAAATTAGCTAACATACTGCTACTACAGCCACCTTGTGGAACACCTGAGACTTGTAAGTATAATTTATTACCTTGAAAGATATAATTATTGAAAAGAACAAAATGGAGAAGCTTAGAAAAATTGGTAAATTTAGTAAGATGAGAATGATTAGTAATATAAGCATTATATAAAGCTAAAATGACATCATATAGATCAGTGATCCTAATATTATTAAATAGATCTTTAAAATCAAAAGTTTGAAATCCTATTATTTTACCAAGTGTTTTTAATTTATTTTTTAATTCTTTACTGTTATTTAGAATAATGTAGTTATCACTAGAATCTCGTAAATTAATATTTAGTACATTTAAATAATTTAGTAATAATTTACTAGTAGTAGTAGAGTATGAATTATGACCACTAGTTACAGTTCTAAATTTAATAGGATTTTTATGAAATTCAGATATAAGCACAATATATGGAAATTTCAAAAATTTATTATTAATATCTAAATCACTATACATATTGATAATTTTCAATTTGATACTATTAACAGAGTGTGAATCAATTTTAAATAGACTATTATTTTTTAAATAATCTAGCAGATATTGAATTTTTTACAATAATTTGAATTTTTTACTGCAGATAGGATTTTTTACAAATAATAGCATAATTATTAGAGGCTTTATCAACATAAGTAATAATAAAAGATCTATGTGAATCATTAACAGAGTGTTTTATATTATCCATATTATATATAGATCTAGATAAATTAATACTACAAATGGCATTTTTAATAGATCTTAAAATAGTAAATTTCCACATATTAAATGCCTCTAAAGGCTGAGCATATTTAGAAGCTAATCCATAAATAAATTTATCAAGGTCCAGATCGATTGACTTTAAGACTTGTTTAGAATTATTATATGAAGGTAACCTGAATTTAGTACCAAATGACATTATAGTTCTTATTTATCTTTTACAATGGCTAAGTCACCAGTAACTATATGCCCCAAGTGTGGATTTATAAATATATATATATATATATATATATATAGAATGAATATGAAAGCAATGTACCAAAAATTGGCCGGGGAGCTTGTGACTCCCCGCTCCCCGGGTTCAGCAAACTTTGTGTCGCGACGACACTCCCAGTAGCCGATACATTATTCCATTGATATGTTGGTCGGATATATATACATATATATATATATATATATATATATATATATATATATATATATATATATATATATATATATATATATTACCCACGTGTATAGCTTTAATGCTTGAATAGTTTTTGTTTTTCTATTTTCGAATCCACACTATTGATAAATATTTGTTGATTATCTTCAGCTTGATGATTAGAAATATGCATTTTATTTTCCTCATGATTGATGATTATCTATTTAATACTTCTTTTTAATTTGTAGGCACATTTTAAGTTAGAGTATTTTGTGTTACGACTTCTCTCTATTCTACCATTGGATTTTCATATTATATTTTTATTATATATATATTACCCAAAAGCAACTATAAGTTTGAAACTTAGCAAAGTATCGATCACGGAACGGAACCTGAGTCCGATTTTTGACATATAGGCGCTATACATTGTTAAACAAAATAAAGCTCACTAAAGAAAAGTTATATTTTTTTAATAATGTTACTTTCCCTGCCTTTGACAGACTTAAATATTAGTTAACTATAATTTTTTTTTCATATATTTTTAAATAATTTTCATTTACAATTTATCTAAGCAAACCTCGTTCTGTCCGAAATTTACTGAATTCAGTCCGACCTAAGTCCTTTCCGAATCTGAAGGGCGAAAAAAAAAAAAAAAAAATTAGACCCGACCTATCTCGTGGGCTAGGCCCAAGACCGACAGTGCAGATTTTTTTTTTTTCACCTTTCCTGGATACAGTGTTACTCTTAGTTGTAGATACTGATAATGCAATAAAAGAAAAGAAAATCCGTTCTTCCAAATGCGTTTATTCAAAGAAGATAACTTTGGAGAAAATGAAGAAAGCTCATTTCAAGGTAACTTTTGAAGGAATTCATTTGATGAATACCTGAAAAGAAAGAAAGAGAAACACTTCATGAAAAGGACATTTTAACGAGTAAGACACATGAACTAAATAGGTTACACACAGACATTGAAATATATATGATATGGAACTCTACTATTGTTTAATTATTTTATATCATCAGCATTAATATCATAAGGATGGAAAGTTATTTAAAATTAAAATAAAATTTGCAGAGTCCGCTTCGACAATAAGAGCTTGCAATTTCGTCCCAGTAGCTCAATGGTAGAGCGTCGGCTGGCCAGTTCGAAGACCCAGGGTTCGATTCCCGGTTGGAACAGCAAGGCTCTTTACATTTTATTTAAAATAAATTATTTAAAAATTAAAAATTATTTAAAAGTTTCTTTTTTTTAACATAAAGAAAATTTTTACTTAAAAGTTTATTTCAATTCAAAGGACGTAAACTACATTGATTTGTCTAAGTTCTTGCAGATGTAAAACGCTCTTTATCAGAGGCATATGGTATGGTACACTGTACACACGGTCGACTTACGAGCTAAATGTGCATATAATAAATAGCCGATCGATAAAAAATAGATTCTTCACTCCGTAATGAATCTATTTTTTACGTCTTTTGTGCTGAAATAAACTGTTTTATTTAAAAGTTCTTTTAATATATTTATTTCCGGACGTGTCGCCATTTCATTCATTATTTTTTTTAAAGTTGTGAACTCTTTGTTGGCGAGGTAACTGCTAATTAACTTGGTAACCAATACAAAGTGTCCAAGAGGTTATAAAGGGGGCTCATTCATCAAAACCTTGGGGGAAACAATGCTTTCATTATACAATAGTATGAAAAAATACATAATAAACAAGTAAAAAACAATCCCCAAACAACAACTGGGGATCGTCAATTGGGGATACTGTGGTCTTTTACGGGTAAATTTGGCCAACTACACACAGGGGCGTTTTCGACTGTGGACAAAACATGTAAATGTTTGGGGCCCGCAAAGGATTTGGGGCCCATCTTTTGTGCGCAATGCACCTTTATATTTAATTTACTATAAAAATTTTATGAGGGCGGAGGGGGGCTAGAAATTACTTTTGCCTAGGTGCCTTAGCAAGGGAGCTCTATACGGAATTGCAAGGGTTTACTACACGGATAAAAATAGTGGGTTGCCTGCAAAATGTTTCGAGCCCTTTGCAACAAATATGCGACCCTCCCCCCCCCCCCCACTGCCATCTATTTTACATTAGTAAACAGTTATTTCATAAACTGTTTATGAGGTCATGGCCTCCAAGCTTTTCGGCCTGCATCTTTTTGCCCCTCCCCCCTGTCGGCGACCTTAATAAGTGGTTAACGCAACTTTTAGGTAAACTTAATATTTAGGGCTGCAAATGCGAGTTTGCCTAAAATAGCTTTCAAAGTAACCTTAGTTGAAGTATAAAAGAGAAATGTCTTTAAGTACTGATTTTAAACGCTTTCCAAAAATAATTTTCGGGAACTGTAGATGCTTGTACGAGTTGGCTGATGAATAATGAATCTATATTTCGTTTATCGATCGATCAATCAGTATATCACAATGGGGGAAAATTCTCAAGAACGTCACCGAAGTCCATCTAATTGATTGTGGCAGTTAAACTCTCGACTCAATCACTATTGAGCAACATGTCATGTTTCAATGAAAGGTTGGAACGTTTTTTAAAGCAAAATTCTAAACTTCCCCAGGAAATGAAGACTGGCGAATGTTTTCAATTTCTCGTATTCGAAAATTGAAAGCATTCCAAGATTCCCCCAAAATTTTCGAATATGAAATTCTGACTGATATCAGCATATTAAGACCTCTCGAACATGTTTCGAACATTTTTTGAAATATGTTCGTGTCTCGTTTTCTCTCTCTCTCTGTGTGTGTGTGTGTGTTTGTGTGTGTGTGTGCGTGCACGTGTGTCTGCGTGCACGTGTGTGTGTGCGCGCATGTGTATGTGTGTGTGCACGTGTGTGTGTGTGTGCACGTGTATATGTGTGTGCACGTGTGTGGATGTGTGCGCGTGTGTGTGCACGTGTGTGTGAATGTATGATCACATGTGAGGTGCAGACACGATAAAGCTAACCACAATCGAAATTTATGTGTATCTACATTGTAAAAAAAAACTGAAACTGGATAGAATTTTCAGTAGTTATAATTTGAATTAACCGAATTTTAAGATTTTCGTAGAATTATTTAGTATAAAAAATAATGATAATTCTAAGGAAGATGATGATGATAGCATATAATACTACCATCATTACTGAAAATAATGGTAGTACTATATACTTCCATCATTATAAATGATTAATTTGACAAATAAATAATAATTTGAACAATAATTAATTTGAATTATCTATAAATAATGATTTGAACAATAATTAATTTGAATCACTATAAATAGTAATTTAAACAATAATTAATTTGAATTAGCTATAAATAATAATTTGAACAACAATTAATTTGAATCACTATAAATAAATAATAATTTGAACGATAATTAGTTTGAACTACGCTATGCGGATGTTATAATTGTATCAAACTAGTTTATATTAACACAGATGAATTAAATGGGCATCACTAGGTTGTTGCCAACTTGAAATCAGAAACTTTTTTAAAGAACTTTTTACTAATATATATATATATATATATATATTATTAATTTTTTTTAAATTTAATACTGACTATGATAGAAGTGAACCTAAGCAATTTGAAATACAAATGTAAAAGAGAGGCAACTGAAGACTTAGAAGCCAGATATTTACATAAACTTTACGTGAAAATTGCTTTCTAACCCAAAATTATTTCTCTCATCTCTTTCTGAATGATTTTATTTATCCGGAAATTTATTCTGGAAAAAGTTTTTTTAAAACAAAGTTCTTATAGTTTTTGAGCGATCAATTGACATGTCGAGTTGAAGAAAATTGAAAATTTTTCGTTTTGTAAGTTTGTAATGCTTTTATATCTCCAATACTAAAAGTGCTATATAAATAGTAAGCAATTAATTTGTAGCCCTTTAAAATCCTTTCAGGGGTATATAATTGGATCTCCAGTCAGGTTCTTAGTTTTAGGAATATAGGAGTTATAAATTTGATATTTTAGCATTTTGAAACATTTTGAAAATGTAGTTCTAATTTCGATATTTTAGTTAGAAACAATTTATTTGTAATCCTTTGAAAGCACATCACATTACCTTAAAATCTTAATAATTTATTAAGATTTTAACAAGGCTCCACGAAACTCCAGTGTTCCGTGAAACTTTGGTTGTTTTACACTTTGCAGATAACAAGCGTTTTTAACACCTTCCAACTTTGTTGTAAAGTGACTTTATTCATTCTGTCTGTTTGTCCGTTCGAACGATAACTGCCGTAAAAATGACTTTATCAAAGTGAAATTTTAGTATGTTGTTGAGACGACCGTGGGACATATGGGAAAGCAAAAGAATAATAACACCCAATTATTTCTATTGGATTTAACACCGGGTTGATAAAATGATATACATTGAACCCTATGGGACCAAATTTTTCAAAAAAATTTTAAGCGGAGTTAAAATTCACAAATTGCTTTGAAAATTGTAGGAAATATTCAAATTATTACGTAAAATGTGTAAACAAATTCATCAAATTATGTTGAGTAGCTTTTTAAATAAAAATTGAAATAATAATTGCATCCATATTATATGAAGAGATCGCGTGACTCATTTCAAAATAAAAAAATCTGATGTGGGCAGCACATGACTTTCCTTATATAATGCAATAAATTTACTACTTTTATAGTTAAAAAAAATGTTATTTTTATAGTAGATACTTATATTCTTTCTAAGATATTGAATTTTCTTCAATAAGTCGTCATTTTCATTGATTTAGCGTCATTTTTATCAATTTGGCGAGATTTTTGTTTATTTGGCAACAATTAAAAATGTCGCCAAGTTGGCGACATTCTGTCAAATTTGTCGCCGAAATCTCGCCAAGCGTTATGGACGGAGAAATAAGTTATTCTTCCATTGGATAAAGGACTATTGGCGTTCAAATACAAAAGTATTACTCAAAGTATCTTTTTTCATGAATGGAACGAGCTAGATCCACGAGAATGATGTCACCCAATTTATCGCATGGTATTTTATATGAAAAGTGAACATGTTTCTCAATAGGAAATATTTTTTTTTATTTTATATAACTTTTTGATAATTTTTTTGAAAAATGTGCAATGTCTCGAGAACGGTTCAAGTTAACGTTCTAAAATTTATGTCAATCGTTTTCTAATGAAAAATTACATAAGAAATGTCTATTTGCGTAACTTTATTAGCGGTTTTGATTTTTTGACGATTTTTTCAAAATTTCACTCGAAAATTAAGGGGGTTCGGAACATTCGATTGCGTATAAGAACAATAGGCTTCCAGTGTTTACGGATTGTGATTTTTGTACCAAATTTCGTTCGAATCGGTCCATTCGTTCGTCAGTTATCGTCTCCACAGACTCACTGACACACACACACACACACACACACACACACACTTTCTCACACACACACACGCACACACAGACATCACTTCAAAAATGTTTGATTCGTGATCAGGAATGCTTGAAACGTGCTCTCCCGTCGAAAACTTGAATTCGAATTTTCGACCCCGTCACAATACTTTCCTTATACATTATGTATATAAGGAAATTAATATGACATCCATTTTCTTCACTTAGTGAAAATCGTGATTTTTAAGGAACGCTTATATTTATATTTAGTGTTGCATCCGTCCTAAAACTGCTTTATTTTTTCATATTATCTATGTATCTAAATTCTGTGTCTACACAATTACAATATTTTTTATTTTAAATGATCACTACACTTTGATTATTTCTACAACAAAGCCTAATTTCTATAGCATGCAGAATGTAAACAAATCAAGCGATTGTAAGATGAGTTGTATAAAAATTGCTGAATTTTTTTAACGCAAAATTATTTAGCTTTGGTGTCTGGAATATAAATGATATGAATGAAATATTCATTGCTTTCACATAGAGAAGCAGACGATTTTAGAGCATTGCCTTTTTTAATGAACTTTTAAGTTTCCAAGTAAAAAAATATTGTAGTACTGTGATAATTAAAAAAAATATCCCCACTGAATGTATCATATTTTAGAGATGTTTAAATAAAATTGCGTTTCAGTTGGAAAATGCTTCATAATCAATGCTTTATGCATGATTAATCTTTCTTGTTATTAATTATCGGCGCAAAACACTTGTTATCCGTAAACCAAAGTTCTGACAACAAAAGTAAATTACAGTCAGGACAAACGCTATTTATGTTAGTTTAAATAACACTTAACATAACGCGTAAGATTTCAAATCTCATAAAGTAGTTCTTTTGAGAGAGATAAAAAAAATGGATTTCGATAAGTCAAAAGCGAGCGGTGAAAAGTTTCGAATCTTCGAATTATTCGATGAAAGACAATGAGTCCTATCTAGAATAAATAACATCAATTAGCAATACACTTTGAAGGACTAAATTTCGGTTTCGGTTCATTGAAAATTCCGAATTACCGAGGTTCAGTTAATGGAGGTTTATATTCTACTTACCAATTACGATCAAAAGCTCCGGCTGAATGCTATCTTCCAAAAGAGTTGGAGTGCATTATAATCCATCCATCCTCTGTTTCGGTATAAATGGCGTTATCAGCTCATACAGCCGCATTAACATTGAGATTTCTTTCAATTCCTTGCCCGATAATTTGGGAAGACTTTCGGTGTCAGCATTTGGTGACTTTCCTCGGACTTCGTAGGTATCGGAATATCCCCTCGGAGATACCTGGTACATGAATGGTTGATACATATCAACACCAGAAACTGCTTTCTTGTATAAGGTATCTGAATCTTTAAATTCTTGTTCGTATGCTCTAAAGGAATTTTCTATAGGTTTAGGCCAGTTTCCAAACAGCGGGAATCTTTGGAATGGTTCATGACTGACTCCAAGATTGGCTCCAGATTGCTCCAGATTGACTTGAGATTGCTCAATATTGATTCTAGGTCGCGAAATAAAACGTCCCATTAGTAAAGGCTCTGTAAATTGCTTTGGTTGTCCATATTGTTCAGCAACTATATCCTGTGCGATGGCTCTTTGATTTTGTTCTGACATGCTATCCTTCCTTGCTCCCTCTGGTGGCATGAAATGCACTTGTGTATCAAAATTTCCCATCATTGATTGTGGATCATAATAGTTTGTGAAGTCTGGGTCGAATTTCGAATCAATGTCGAAATTTATCATTGGGTTTGCATTAATTTCAGTCGATGTTTGAAATTCTGAACGTGCGTGATTAGTATTTTTTTGACGCCTTCTAGTTTTTCTTGGTTTATCGAAAATCTGCATGGGTTGACCAGATTGAGGAATACTAGTTGTTTGGAAGATGTTGCTTTCTGTGGTCGCCAATGAATCTCCAGAGAGAGAGTCAATAATTTTGATTTTCAATGGTTTTTGAAGGTGTTTATTTTTATTTGTTCGTCGTTTGCTACTTTTTTTGTTATGCTTTTTCCCTTTAGATTTCGGCAGTTTTACTTTCGACTTAAGTTGTTGAGATGGTTTGCTTAACTGATGATCATTTTCAAATGGTACTAACTTACATTTATAAAGCATATTCACTAAAAATTCCCCAGATTGAGCACCATTGTTGACAGAAGAATGAAGTGAACATTGTCGTTTATAAGAACTACTTTGGGGATATTTTTTCTTGTTCTTACGTTGCTTTTTAGTTATTTTTTCATTATTTGCTTCAAAAAATTTCAAAAAGTCTGAGGCTAAAATATGTTTTGATGATAGATCAGTTGAAAGTTGAAATTTGTCCTGTGTTCCAGCGTTGTCCTGGATCTGCCCGTTGAAATCGCGTTCATTGTTATCATTTGCACCTGCATTGTGTATAACCGGCTTGGAATTTTCTGATAGTTCCTTTACTGCTGAAGGAGTCTCCAAAAGTTCCTGTTCAAGAGAAAATGCTTGAGGCGACCACATATTTCTTTCATATTCCTTAGAAACTGCGTGTGAATTACGATTTTCTTCTGAGGCGCTTTCCTGTTTCCCACGTGTAGAAGTATTTGCTGTAGGGTTTTTCCTTATTTGTTTAAATGTTAATGATTCTCCACTTTGCTCTGGCACAGTAAATCTGTTGTTGTTCTCAGCAGTTATTTCTTCTTTTGGGATTCCAGACTTTCTATCATTAACATTGTCTGATCTCTGGAATTCCGTAAACATTCTTTTAGATTTCGGCTGGATCACCTGTTCATTTATGGGTTCATGAAAATATGTTCCTTGCAGAATACTTTCTTCATAATTTTTATCCACTGGTTTTGGAATTTTAAATTCATATCGCTCATTCTGCTGTCCAATGTTATATGCGTACATTCTAGAATTTTCTGGAAGTCGTTCATTGATGCTATCCGCATCATAGTAAAAAATATTATCTGAATTTATTGATTCTTCTGGTGTATTTTTCGTGGCTATTCCATCCTCTGGCTGATTTGGAAGTTTCCACCAATTCTTACCCTGTTCTGCAGTTTCGAATTTTTCCCTATTTGTTTCATCCAACACTGCGATATTTTCTGGCTCTCCATTAACTTTTATAAAATCTCCATAAGGGTAGCTCTGCATTTGTTTACCATCATCTGTCGGTGGCAATCCTACAGATAATTCCTTTGTAACTTGAGGGCTAAGTATGACTCTGTTAGGTTCAACAGAATGCACTTGCTGCAGCAAAGATTCTTTATATTCTGTAGGGGCTGCACTTCGTTCTCCCTGTTCCTTAGAATAACTTTCAAATATTGGCCTACTTCGGTAAAGCAATTTACTATCTTGTTTCGGAAAACCTTCCATAATTTCTTTTTCGCTTGATTTTGGAGCAGCTAAGTTTTCATTTAATTCAGAGTTTATTTGCTGTTTCATATTTCCTTCAACTTGATCAGCAATTTGCGCCATTTGATTGAAATGTTCTTGTGCTTTAAGTTTTGTCTCTTGTTCCTGCAAAAATTGTGCATCGTGGAAGCCAGATACAATTCCATAGTTTTCTTGTGCTTTTGAATTTATCTGTTGGTCTATCAAAAGTTGTGCATCGCCAAATCCAGATACAATTCCATAGTTTTCTTGCGTTTTTGGATTTGGCTGATGGTCCGTCAAAAGTTGTGCATCTCCAAATCCAGATACAATTCCATAGTTTTCTTGCGTTTTTGGATTCGGCTGATGGTCCGTCAAAAGTTGTGCATCTCCAAATCCAGATACAATTCCATAGTTTTCTTGCGCTTTTGGATATGTCTGTTGCTCCTGAAAAAGTTGTGCATCATCAAATCCAGATACAATTCCATCGTTTTCTGGCATATTTAGGTTTCTTTTACGCTGTTCCATAATATTTTTATATATTTGAGCATTATTTTCAGTATTTCTTGCTACAAGCATTTCTTGATTCCCGGGATTATTTTGCAACTGATCTGAGTTTCCATAATATTGCACAAAGCTAGCTTTACCTGACTGTTGTCTTTCTGGCCGCCTTTCTTCTATCCCAGCCTTATATGGTCCTTTGTCCTGTTCAAAGGAGCTTAAAAAGGGGTAGTAACTTCCCATGCTTTTAAAATTGTTCCCATCATCATCAAGATATGCCATTTGGTTGAGATTTTTTCCAATGTCATAAGCCAGAAAATTCCCATTATGACGTTGTTCGAAGTTGACTCCCCCTTCACGTTTAAGATGAAAATTTAGAATTTCAGGAGCTGACTCATCGGCGAGGTAGCTGGAGGATAGAGGATATCCAAAAGTTTCGTAATGTTTCTTAACATCATTGGGGTATAAGGCTGTTGAAGCTTTTAGCAAGCCCAATAATGTCATTAACGTTGTAATCTGAAATAAAAATATATATCTTGTAATAAAATTGAATATAATTCAAGAACGAATAAATGATTTTAAAACATTTCGGAATTTTTATTCTTATTCATAATTTAATTTTAATTCTCTTTTGCATGCATTTCGTTCAGTCATACGAATATTTGAAAAAAAAACCCGGAAAAATGGAAATCCTTAGTGAACTCTTAACCTTCCCCTTTTGCTGAATCCATATCAGACATCATCTAAACTCTATCTATAGCCAATCCTAATAAATGAATTTTTCGAACCAAAAGTGTAAAAAATAAACTTCGGGTGGAAACCTTAATGAATCTCTTTACCTCCATCCAGGTTTTATACTGAATCCATATTACTCATTATAAGCTCTATTTATAGCGTATTCTGAGAACTATATGTTTCAAGGAATATTTTTGAACCATATATGGAAGAGATATCAGAAATGAAAATTCTTAGTGAACCGCCCAACCTCTTCCAACATTTGATGCTAAACCCATATCAGTTATCATCTAAGCTTTATCTATGGCTAATAGATAATTTAAGTAAAATGAAATTTTTTAACCGGAAATTGAAATTAGAACTAGAAGTCGAAATTCTTAGTGCGTCCTCAGTCTTTTGAGAAATTTGATGATGCTGAATCCAAATAAGTGATAAGTTTTATTTATAGCAAACATCCAGAAATAGATGTTTTAAGGAATTTTTTTTTGTAGATACAATAGTAAGTCAAAAATTTTGGTATCAACAAATATTTTTTTAATTACATAGATTTTGCAGTTATGAAATAATTTCATTTTTCATTTGGTATACACACACACACACATATATATTTATATATGTCCATAAGTTAAGCATAGTTGCTGTTTATTTAAAAATTTCAGGAAATTTACATCGGAATGAAAGGAAACGCGGTATGTCGGTGTAATGGGGTTATAGAAGAAGAAAACAATGCAAAACAAGGATAATAACGACTTTTATTATCCAAAGAAAAGGGTCGAAAGAAAAAGGATCATAATACGTGTGTCAATCTCAGTGAAACAGAATGATTAAAACAATGTGAGCCTGCAGTTTAATACTGTGTGTGGGAACCTCGAGTAGCCACGCTTGCTGCACAACGATTTCCCATACTTTCAATGAGGGTTTGGATGAGTTGTGTGCTCAAAGAGTTCCACGCCTCACGGAGAGCAGTTTTCAATCCCGGAACGGAGCTTGGTGGGTAGCGGAGGGCTGCAAGATGTCTCCCGAGCATATCCCACACATGCTCTATTGGATTCAGATCAGGAGAGTTGGCAGGCCACTGCATGTGCTGGATATCTTTAGTTTGAAGGAAGTCGTCGACCAAGGCCGCACGGTGAGGAGGCGCGTTACTATCCATGAATATGAAATTAGGACCGACAGCCTCTCGAAACAATCGAACGGTAGGCTCAAGGACTTTGTCTCTGTATCTTTGACCGGTAACAGACCTCGTGTCAAAGATGTGGAGGTCTGTGCGGCCGTCCATCATGATGCCTGCCCAGACCATGACTCCCCCAAACGGAAAACGATGTCTTTCCGTGATATTTCCCAGGTGAAAACGCGTTCCACGTTCTCTTCAGATCGTGGTACGACGAGAATCAGTTTGCAGGCTAAACCTGGACTTGTCACTGAACATGACATAGCCCCACTTTTGTTCCCTCCACTGCCGATGTTCCATACTCCACTGTAAACGCGCGCGCTTCTCTGTGGACGTCAGGTGGGTGGAAACTGCTAGTCGTCTGGTATAGAGACCAACGTGTCGGAGTCTCCTGTAAACAGTTTGTCTCGAAACAGTGACTCCTGTGGCGGTTGTCAGGGCTGAACCCAGTTGTCTGGCAGAACGGTTCCTCTGACGTCGCGCAGTTATCACCAAATATCGATCTTGCTGAGATGTTGTTACCCTTGACCGACCTGGTACTGGTCGTCGGGTAACATCTCCAGTTGTTTGGAACTTCTGCCACAGTCTGGCGATCACACACTGAGGCACATTCAGAATTCGAGACTCTTCGGTTTGGGATCGACCAGATTCCAACATTCCAATAATTCGTCCCTCCAAAAACATGTCCAGTTGGCATCTTTGTGACGTCTTTCATCCTTTTTGATTGTTAACAACGCTCCGTACCACAGCAATTGCGAAATTCTGCCTCAACTGGCCATGCCGCTCGAGGTCGTTTTATACTCTTTCCGACGTGCGCCAGTGCTTTGTGCATGTCGACGTGGACTGAACTGTTTTGCATATGCACAATGATTTACCTTCGTCCCACGATTCTCTACAACTGATTGTGAACCATTATATCCATATTAACTCCGAATTTTTCACATTTTACGAACTATGTTTAACTTTTGGACAAGAGTGTGTATATATATGTATATATATAATAAAAAGGTTTGAAGGTCCAATGAATGAAAAGTGAGAAGCTGTAACTTGAAAAACCTAACTATCTAACAGGCTTACAAATTCTACAAGGCATATATCTGCAAGTCATTTGCGCAATAAATTAAATGAATTTTGCATTGACATTCCTATTTACGCATTTTTTATTTTTGCATATTTGCAAAGTACGGTATTGCTACGGTATTTTTTAAAATTATATATATATATATATATATATATATATATATATATAATATATATATATATATATATATATATATATATATATATAATATATATATACAGGGGCGGCAAATAGGGGGCGCGAGGGGGCGCGGTCGCGCCCCCAAATTTTCCTACGTCGTCTATCGGCTTCTTCCATTTTTTATCGACTGTCCACTGGTCAGTTTTCTCAGGCCATGGAGCTTCAAAAGCGTCAACCTTCCCAGTGAAGTTCCTACTTCCGGCTGGAACGAATCCTTTTCAACTTGAAAAGATTGGGGTGATGTTTTCCTTTTCACTTGAAAATTTCAAGTGTCCGATTAAATTTGTGTGTAGTTAGCGCATTCTCATCCATTCCTTACGCTGTAAATGCATTTCAGCAGCTCAATGCATTATATTCTTTCATAGAAACATCATATACATGACATACTATTTTCGAAAAAATTCGCTCATCAACAAATACTTTTTCTGGAGTCTCTTCAACTCTACAATCGAGGTGATACGAGGTGGTCTTCCAAAATTAAAGCCATAAAAGCACTGCTTGATAATTTTGAAGTGGTGATTTTAACACTGGAAGAATTATCTGAAAATGATTTTCTCAATGGTGGAAGATTCGAAGCCCTTTTAACATGCATGACATGTTTCGAATTTTTGTTCACTTTCTTTGTATTGAACAGTGTTTTTGATCAATGCAATACTCTCTTAAAGCATCTTCAGTCATCTGATCTTAATTTTCAGGCTGTGCAAGCTATTATTGAAACAGTTGGCTAAAGCTATTATTGAAACAGTTAGTTCTTTTCGCACTGATGCATATTTCAATCAAGTGTGGAGTTTTGTGACAGAACTTTGCGAAAAGAATCTTATTCTGGACCAAAACTGAAAAGGCGTAAAAAAATTCCAAGCAAATTCGGAGGCGGTGAAAAAAATCCCCATGATGATGTTAAATCATATCACAGAATCAATATTCAATATGAAATTATAGATTCAGTTTCAAATGAAATTGAAAGATTTAATGAGAACAATATATCTGTTTTGTTTGCCCTTAGTTCAGTATTATGCGGATCAGATGTCGAAAAAGAAAAAGAAAATGTTTCAACCATATGCAAAGTATATGACTTCCAGAAAGAAGAATTGCGACTGTTTTATTCAATGGTGAAAAATGAAAACTTAACCCATCCCAATTTTAAAAGTCGCCTGGATTATTTTAAAGAGCGGAATTTAGAAAAATGTGTTTCCTGTCGTAACATTATTAGTTAAATTATTTTTGGCTGTGCCAATCAGCTCAGCCAGTTGGGAAAGCTCTTTTTAGTGTCTAAGGTGGCTGAAAAATTATTTTTCCAGTTCAATGGGACAAGAAAGACCTTCATCTTTAGCTGTTTTAGCTATAGAACAAGATATACCACTGGATTATGATGATATTCTAACAAAATTTTCTCTTCTTCCAGACTCTAAGGAACGGCTTTTAAAACTTTAATAAAATGTAAATAAATATAGATATTTGTATTCAGAAAAATTATGTTAACAATATATTAACACAATTATGTACAAAAATTATGTTAACAACAATTATTTTTCTCAACATCAATTCAATTTTGTGATCCCCCCCCCCCCCTGTTAACAAACATTTTATTTATTCCATATTGTGGATTTTCATACATACAAATCTCGCACCCCCAAATGGAATGCTGAAATGCCGCCCCTGTATATATATATATATATATACGATCAAAACAGAACGAGATGTGAAATAAGTGCCAACAGGGAAATAAAACGTGGCCAAGGGGGATTGTGACCCCTTGTTTTCGCCCGGATATAGCCAGCTAATAGCTGGCTATAACCGGGAAAACAGGGGGTCACAATCCCCCTTGGCCACGTTTTATTTTCCTGTTGGCACTTATTTCACATCTCGTTCTTTTTTGATCTTCTTATATACAAGACATTAATAGAGCAGCATTGTGCCTATATGACTTGGCAATTTCTATTAGTTTGATAATCGGGTACGTATCGTACTTTTGTATTTACAATATTATATATATATATATATATATATATATATATATATATATATATATATAAAATGTTTTTTAATTTTGTATAGTGAAGAATAATAATTATGAAACATAAAACATATTAGAGTTGGATAGACATTTTCTTATACAGGCAGCATTTTGAAAGTCGTGAAATTTTAATATACTAAAAAACAAAAATTCTTAAAAAAATTTAAATTTTGTTTTTAGTGCTCTCGAGCGTTATCTTTGAATAGTACTAAATATAGGCTAAAACAGACCCCTCAGACACCCCTCTGGGGAGAAGACTAAATCTTTGCGCATTTATATTATCAACCACGGTTCAGCACGGTTCAGAACCGAACGGAGCCGGAATTTTGAGGGGGATAAAATACGTGTTTTCTGAAATCCTTTTCAGATCCTCTATGGGTGTTCCAGATGAACTAGAAGGAATCAACTGAAACCAGATGACTTGAAACTTTGCACACTTATAGTATTAACTTCGTGGCAGAAGAAAAAGTTTTTGTCTGAGCGAGTTTTCCCCTTTATATCCTAAAATAAATCTTAAACTATAAAAAATAGATATAAACAATGAGTGACAAATATTTGCTGTATGAAATCCAGTTTTCAGTCTGTGAAATTGAAGAAGATTGAAAATTTCCTGTATGAAATCCAGTTTTTAGTCTGTGAAATTGAAGTAGATTGTAAATTTCCCGTATGAAATCTAGTTTCTATAGTCTGTGAAATTGAAGAAGATTGAAAATTTCCCGTATGAAATCCGGTTTCTAGTCTGTGAAATTCAAAAAGATTGAAAATTTTCAGTTTTTAAAGTTTGTGAGGTTATATATCGAAAACTAAAAGTTCTAGTTACAAACAAATAAGCGAGTAATTTGTAGCTCTTTAAAAGACCTACAAGGATATAATTTCATTTCGGACCGAGTTCTTAGTTTTCGAAATATAGTGGTTATAATTTCGATATTTTAATATTTTGAACTATTTCGAAAAGGTGATTGTAATTTCGATCTATGAACAGTGAGCTAGTAGTATGCAACTTTTTAATGGCCCTACATGTATATATTATCGGATAGGATTTTTGATGTGAAGAACATCCATGCTGGGAGTGTAACCACTTTGTGTAAACAAGAAACATGTAAACACTTTGGGTGCTATACCTTCGAATCTAATAGATAAAAATGTAAATAAATTTTCTTGTTTTGTCGGAAATAGAATCCATATAATGAATATATAAAAATAATTTTAATATTTTATTATTTTGATTTTATTTTTTTTACTTTCACTCGAAATATTTTCGAAAGTATAAAAGACAAATATATGCGTTAGAATATTTATAGTTTCTAAATCTATATTTATTTATTTTTATTTAAAAAGAAACTCTTGCAGTTTTCGAGTAATCGTCTTCTCATGTTGAAGAAAATCGAACATTTTCCGTATTTCAAGTTTGGAATGCTTATATCTATCTCAAAATCTAAAAGTCCTGGTTATGAACAGTAAGCCAGAACTTTTAGCTCTTTGAAAGCGCTAAAATGTATAGATAATTTTATTTTGGATCAAGCTCTTGGTTTTCGAAGTATAGTGGTTATAATTTCGATATTTTAGTATTTTAACCTAGGTATTCCAATGGGCGTGTTCTTGCTCAATCTGTTCCTTGATGAAATATTAGTGTGTAAGCATGAGGTATATTTTACTTTGTTTAAAAAAATCTAATGTGGACAACACATGACTTTCCTTATATAATGCAATAAATTTACTACTTTTACAGCAAAAAAAAAAATCTGATGTGGGCAACACATGACTTTCCTTATATAATGTAATGAATTTAATACTTTCACAGTAAAAAAATAGGTTTTTCTTATAGTAGATACGAATATTCTTTCCAAGCCATTGAATTTCCGACAATTAGGCGTCATTTTCATTGATTTGGCGTCATTTTTATCCATTTGGCGAGATTTTCGTTAATTTGGCAACATTTCAAAAAGTCGCCAAGTTGGCGACATTCCGCCAAATTCGTCGCCAAAATCTCGCCAAGCGTTATGCACTAAGAAATAAGTTATTCTTACAGCCGATAAATGACTATTGGCGTCCAAATACAAAAGTGTTACTCAGAGTATATTTTTTCATGAATGGAACGAGCTAGATCCACGAGAATGATGTCACCCAATTTATCGCATGGCATTACATATGAAAAGTGAACATGCTTATCAATAGGAATTTTTATTTTTTTATTTTATATGCCTATTTGATATTTTTTTTTAAATGTACAATATCTCAAAAACGGCTCGTGTTAGCGTTCTAAAATTTATGTCAATCGTTTTCTAATGAAAAATTACATAAGAAATGTCTATTTGCGTAACTTTATTAGTGGTTTTGATTTTTTGACGATTTTTTCAAAATTTCATTCGAAAATTTAGGGGGGTTCTGAACATTCGATTGCGTATAAAAACAATAGGCTTCCAGTGTTTACGGATTGTGATTTTTGTACCAAATTTGGTTCAAATCGGTCCATTCGTTCGTCAATTATCGTCTCCACAGTCTCACTGGCACACACACATACTTTCACACACACACACACACACACACAGACATCACTTCAAAAATGTTTGATTCGTGATCAGGGATGCTTGAAACGTGCTCTCCCGTCGAAAACTCGAATTCGAATTTTCGACCCCGTCACAATACTTTCCTTATACATTATGTATATAAGGAAAGTAATAGCTTATTCTTATAGTAGATACTTATATTCCTTTCAAGATGTTGAATTTTCATCAATTAGTCGTCATTTTCATTGATTTAATGTCATTTTTAACTATTTGGCGAGATTTTCGTTAATTTGGCGACATTTAAAGAAGTCGCCAAGTTGGCTACATTCGGCCAAATTCGTCGCCAAAATCTCGTTAAGTGTTATGGCAGGAGAAATAAGTTATTCTTACAGCAGATAAATGACTATTTGCGTTCAAATACAAAAGTATTACTCACTTTTGTAATACTTAAGTATTTTTTCTCATGAATGGAACAAGCTAGATCCACGAGAATAATGTCACCCAATTTATCGCATGGTATTACATATCAAAAGTTAACATGTTTCTCAATAGGAATTTTTTTTTATTTTTTATTTTATATGATTTTTGATAATTTTTTCGAAAAATGTGCAATATTTCAAGAACGGTTTATGTTAGCGTTCTAAAATTTATGTCAATCGTTTTCTAATAAAAAATTACATAAGAAATGTCTATGTGCGTAACTTTATTAGCGGTTTTAATATTTTGACGATTTTTTCAAAATTTCACTCGAAAATTTAGGGGGATTCTGAGCATTCGATTACGTATAAAAACAATAGGCTTCCAGTGTTTACGGATTGTGATTTTTGTACCGAATTTCGCTCGAATCGGTCCATTCGTTCGTCAGTTATCGTTTCCACAGACTCACTGGCACACACACACACATACTTTCATACACACACACACACACACACACAGACATCACTTTTAAAATGTTTAAATCGTGATCAGGGATGCTTGAAACGTGCTCTCCCGTCGAAAACTCGAATTCGAATTTTCGACCCCGTCACAATACTTTCCTTATACATTACGCATATAAGGAAAGTAAAAATTGGGAGGTTAAATGAACTTGGGGATTCTACAGATGTTTAATGATTGGTGACGTCTGTGCAAAATAGATGAAAATATACGTACAAAGGCGCCGACGTGACAAATTATTGGAAGTTCCAATAATTTTAAATCGAATGATCCAAATATTTTTCACAGGATTTAAGTCTAAATTTAAGTTTTATTCAGTCAGATTACCCAGCACAATAAGTCGCCTGAAATGTTACAATGAAGCAAATTATAATTAAGTACATAAAAATATTTTTTTTTTCCTCTGGATAATTATTTATTTCATTTATTACTTTCCTTATATACTTAATGTATAAGGAAGGTATTGTGACGGGGTCGAAAATTCGAATTCGAGTTTTCGACGGGAGAGTACGTTTCAAGCATCCCTGATCACGAATCAAACATTTTTTAGGTGATGTCTGTGTGTGTGTGTGAAAGTATGTGTGTGTGTGTATGTGTGTGTATCAGTGAGTCTGTGGAGACGATATCTCACAAACGAATGGAGCGATTCGAATGAAATTTGGTACAAAAATCACAATTCGGGAATACTGCAAGCCTATTGTTTTTAAACGCAATGTTCAGAACCCTCCCCCCCCCCTAAATTTTCGAGTGAAATTTTGAAAAAATCATCAAAAAATTATAACTTTCAATAAAGTTACGCAACTAGACATTTCTTATGTAATTTTTCCTTAGAAAACGATTGACATAAACTTTAGAACGCTAGCATGAACCGTTCTCGAGATATTGCACATTTTTCAAATAAATTTATAAAAAAATCCCAAAAATTAAAAAATATATATTAACTGTTGAGAAACATGTTCACTTTTCATATGTTTTATCATGCGATAAATTGTGTGACATCATTCTCGTGGATCTAGCTCGTTCCATTTATAAGAAAAGATACTTTGAGTAATACATTTGTATTTGAACGCCAATAGTCATTTATCTAAGAATACTTTATTTCTCCGTTCATAACGCTTGGCGAGATTTTGGCGACAAATTTGGCGGAATGTTGTTAACTTGGCGGTTTCTTTAAATGTTGCCAAATTAACGAAAATCTCGCTAAATGGATAAAAATGACGCTAAATCGATGAAAATGACGACTAATTAACGAAAATTCAATATCTTGGAAAGAATATAAGTATCTACTATAAGAATAGCTTATTTTTTCTGCTGTAAAAGTAGTAAATATTATACATTGCATTATATAAGGAAAGTCATGTGCTGCCCACAACAGATTTCTTTTCTTTTGTAGCCACAACATCAATTCAGATTCTGTGAATTGCCAAATCAATTTTCTTTATAAAAGTAACAAAATAAAATATGAAATGTATTTTTAGACATTTTTACCATTGTTAAAAATGTCAAAAATTTTTTTGTTTATATCGTTTCTAAGTTAAAATCTTCAGTTAAAGAATTTGGTAACTACAGTAAACAGTTGTGAGGGGTAAATTTCTATACTCACTTTATATATAGTAAACAGGAAATAAATGATGAAACATTTGAAGAATTAATAATAAAATTTATACATTTTCCCTACAAAATACGCACAAAAATATTAGGGTACGAGGAACCCACAACAAAATTATTAGAGATTCAAAAAGTATCTCGAATCCACAAAGTCGGCGCCTCTATATACTTTATACGTATTCATGTAAGTATTTATGCTCCTCCAAGCAAGTTTAGAGATTAACTGGAATGTAAAATCTTGCCAGGCGTACTGTATATGTTTAATTTATATACCGCATAGCAAGTTAATAAAATAATTTGATATTTTAAAATAATAATATAACATTTAAAATAATAATATAATATTTAAAACAATAATTTGATATTTTAAAATAATTTGATCTAAAATCGGATTTTCTAGATGACTTCAAGGCGAAGTGTTAGTTCAGCTATAAAAAGTTAGCGAGTAATTTGTAGTGCTTTAAAACAAATGAGTCTGAAAACATCGAATAATAAACTTATTACTGGATTGAAGATTACTGTAACATTATAGAACATTACTTTACAAAATGTTATTCTCTCAAGACGATTTGGGCTCCGTCGGATAGGAGCCATCGTCAACGTTTTGACTATTATTTTCGACGTTAAGCAACATGCATTGTTAAAAAAAAAAATCCCATTAAAAAATGCAACTGAATGTTTTTACAGTGTTAGTTTACTTTTCTTTGAGATGCTTTAATTCTAGAAGAAAACTATATAACTCTTACCGACTGCATCTGTGCTTCTTCTTTAGCGTACCAAGAATCAGCAAATATTTCGGTGTAAACCAATATGCTCCTTTTTATATCGTGCTCTGTGAGGAAATTCAGGGGTATTTCGTCACATTTATTTCATTTTAATCGTATTAACACTTAATTCTTATTTACCGTTGCAAAACATATACGAACAATATGCTCTGTCTCGTCATCGTGACAGATGAAATGCGATATTTTAAATTGTTTTGTAACGTGGAAATGTAGAAATGAGGGAAGAAGATAATAAGATCTTGGCATATAATATGAAGAGAAATGCACGATAATCAAAATAATATAATGAAATAGAATTCGGAGTTTCTCGATCGAACATAATGGATTACTTGCTCTTTTGAAGACGCCGAAATGCAGTGTATTAAGGCACGTGCGGAATATGTAATAATACAGAAAAAAATACCTGAAATGCGAATCTCCACTCGACTTTCTTATGCATTCATATTCCATAGTTTTGCAACATTTTATATCACAATTAGCATTGGAATAATAATAATAATTAAGAGGACGGTGGACGTTGAAATTTTTCTTATTTCTTTATTGACTTAAAGACGTGAAAATTTGTATAAATATTCCTCTTAACGTTACTATATACAATACCATTAAATTTTTTTTCAATTTTGGTATAATTTTGTATTTTTTTAAATTTAATTTTTTTTAACAAAAATTTGAAAATGCTCCTTCCGTGCTATTTGTTCACAATTTTGACTAATTTTGCATGATTACTCAAAAACACATTATGATCAAATTTGGATATTTTAATTTTTAAATCCCTTAGAAAGTTAATTTTTTTAAAATATTTTTCTGCATTAAAACTTAATTTTCATAATTTAATTAGGTTCTTATTCACTTTTAATTACCTTAATAAAGTCCAATTATAAAATGCATACCCAGTTTCATTAAAAAGTATGAGAAGTGTCTTCTTGCTAAATTTAATGCGTCTTAAACAAAAATTAAGACGCATGGAGCATTTTAAAAATATAAAACCTTTGAAAATTCCGTTTCGAAAGAAATGCATTCAACTTTTTGCTTACGGGTGGCCCAGCGTCAATCCCAAACGAAAAACCTCCCAAAAAGACAGGTATTTGACATACCCTATCCTAAACAGTTCTATCCCCCTTTGCAGGCATTGGCGTCCATGGAAATCACCGACAGAAACAGAAACATTGCACCTGCTGCAGCAGGTGCAATGTTTCTGTCGGCGATTTCCATGGACGCCAATGCCTGCAAAAGGGGATCGAGCTGTTTATGGATAGGGTATGTCAAATACTTGTCTTTTTGGGAGGTTCTTCGTTTGCGATTGATGTTGTCCCACATATAAGCAAAAGGTTGAATGTGTAAAATAATGTTATATATTAAAACTTTTTTTAGTCAATTTTTGCTCATTTCAACGTCCACCGTCCCCTTAAAAAAAATCAGCGGTGGCTCTAATCCGATGGAGCCAAAATGGTTTTGCGGGAATAACATTTTGTAAAATCAAACTCTAGTAAAGTTCAATAAGTTTATACGATTTTTTCAGACACATTTATTTCGTTTACAGTCTTTTAAAGTGCTATAAATTATTAGGTAAATTTTTGTAGTTTTCGTCGCTTTTAGTTTTCGTCCCGATTTCATCTGGATACTTCAACCACAGACTTCGAGTCAAAATATCAAATTATTTTACTAAGTAATTTTTGGTATATAAATTAAGCTTATACAATATATCTGACGAGATTTTACATTCAAGTTAATCTATAAAATTGCCTGGTGGCACATAAATACGTACTTGAATACGTCTCATCAATTTTCATCTATTCTGTTCAGACCTCACCAATCATTAAACATCTATAGAATCCCCAAGTGCATTTAACCTCATCATTTTTTTAAACAAAATAAAAATCTTACGCTTATGCACTAATATTTCACCAAGGAGTAAGCAAACAGGTTGAGCTGTAAGAGTAGTGACATTTTAAATATTACAGCTTTCCCATTCATTGGCAAACCCAGTTTAAAATACTAAGATATCGAAATTATAGTCACTGTACTCTAAACAAAGCGCTCGATCCAAAATCCAATTATATACCCTTTAGAGCTTCCAAAGAGCTACAAATTCTTGCTTATTGTTCATGGCTAGAAAACTAGAAAGTTTTTGAGATATAAACATCACAAACTTGAAAACGGAACATTTTCAAACATTTTCCATTTGACAAGACGATTACTCGAAAACTATAAGAGCTTTTCCAAAAATTAAATATAGATTTATAAACTAAATTCCCTAAAGCATATTTTTGCTGGTTACTATCTGCATTTATCTTTTATAGATATTTCGAGGGGAAAAAAAAAAACACTCGCTCTGACAGATGCATTTTTAAGATTTTTGGAAAATAAAAAGTTCAAAATATTAAAATATTGAAATAATTTTATATATTCATAATCTGAACCGTATTTCAGACTGAAAAAAAAAATTATTTACATTGTTATATATTAGATTCGGAGGTATAAGCGTTTAAAATATCTACATTTTTCGTAACGCTTTGATTTTCACCATAGAAACACCGTAATGTAAAATATTTGCAAGCATGTTACTGAAAGTTTCAGGGAAAGCAGCTGTACGTAATGGGGAGTAAGGTTACTGATAGTTATGATAACATAATATATTATCATATATATATAGTAATATATTACAAAAATGGCGCTTCGGTAGACGGTAATTAGCTGAATATTTCGGAAACGAAGATGGCATTTTCTTGAACGGTAATTGCTGTTTTTCTGATAGTTTGCAGAACTTATCGACAAAGTAGCTGGAAAAAAAATAAGCAAAGGTTGCAGAATGTTTTACAGTGCAAGCATAGATGTTATTAACATCAAAAACTTTGATGTGGGCAGCATATGACTTTCTCTACGCAAGCAAATTAAGTTTGCTTTCCCTACAGTGCATGGCAATGTATAGGGAAACTATTGGAATAGTTTCGATAATTTAACACTAATACACCATTTTTAGCGTGACGTCTGTATGTGTGTGTTTATCTGTGTAATGTATGTATCTACTTCAGCTCAAAAAGCATTTGAATAAATTTCACAAAAATGGGCAAGCTTATAGGTTGCCCTGGTCTAGATTAGATTTGGGTACGTTTAGGAAAAGAATGAACCTGCCTTTTTGGGAAATGACTCTTTAAAATCGTCAAAATTTGAAATAAAAGATGATATTTTTACATGTATCGATTAAATGCTAACTTCATATGTAATTTTGACGACATGAATAAGGTAAACCCCATTACTCTAAAATGAACCGCTTTTGAAATATATGTAGTTATTTATTTATTTTTTTTTTCAATTTTGTGGAACTGGCAACGTGCTCGATGCATCGAATTTTCAAATGAAAACGAAGGTGTATTAAAATTGAAAATTTTGGTATAATATCAAATAAATATTCGTATCATTTTGAGTATAATTAAACTGAATTTAATGGAAAAGGAATATTTGTGTTTGCAAGGAATGTCATGTGCTGCCCACATCAAATATTTTAAATTCCAACATACAATTAAATTCTCTAATTTAGTGATTTTTGCAGAACATTGTGCTTGCAATATTAAAATTGATTTCAATAAATAATATTACGTAATACTATAATGGATTTTATGCTTGATAATCCCCAAGTTTCCACTCTGTTTCCGAAATGAAATACATAACTCTATCACCTGCTTCTTAATTCCTAAATATGATGCCACCCTTGTTTTTTTTTTTTCTTTTTTTTTTACACAAGGTTCCGGTGCCTAAGTATCGCATGGGATGTGGAATGTCGTCACTTCCGGCCGTCATGTGCAGATCGCACTCAATTATGTCGTGTCCGCGGTAAGGAGTGGAATTGCAGTTGGTAAGAAAAAAAATAAATATTTAGTTTGTGTATTATAAGTGCGATGTGTTCAACCTGATTTCTTTCAAGAACCGTCACAAGTATCTCTTAAGTTCTATAGTATTTAAGTGGGATAAAGTTGCGTATTTGCAAGTAACTATTATTATACTCTGAACCAAACTCGAACTTGGTTAAGAATAGTCTTACATTCTCACTCATTTACAGTGGAATATCAATTCCTTTAATATTTTTAAATTCTAGATTTCAATGGAAATACTCACTTCAAGACATCTTGAAAACATCCCGAACACTTTTAGAAAAGTATTAACCCCTCTTCCCTCCCCCATGTACTCTGTCCTTTTTCTCCTTCTCTCTGTTTTTCTTACTCTCTCATCACATTCTCTGTAAACTCAAAATGAAATATCAAGATTGTGAGTTTCTATTTGACTCTCTCATACAATTATTTTCTACTAGAAGATGTATTCGACGTTGTCCGTGATTTAAGAAGCAAACCTCTGATTAAAATTACACCGGAACATGCAGAAAATTCTCGAATACTAATACAACACTGGAAATTGTTCGAACCGAAATTAATTCAGAACTGTATTCTAAAAGTGTCATTCATTACTCATTCATAGCCCCATAAAAAAAATTTAGGGGGCTGTGATCCACTCTATAAATACGCCACTGTCTCCCATAGCAACGGATACAGGTTGTGACGTCAGTTACAACGCCCAGTGCTTAGAAACCGGCAACCGAAGAATGATGTGATTCCTTAGTGAAATCGAAAATGTTAATTGTTAAGCTTTTGTTTTAAAATTCACCAAAAAATAAGAAATAGAGTAACTGACATTTTTTTTTATTGGATTGTTATACACCCATGATATACACCTAAATGTTTGCCATATTTTAGAATTGTGCTAATCTGCCATTTTTGTATGCGGCTAAATGAAAATCAGATATATTTCGATGTATTTAAAACTAAATAAATAAATATGAATGAATTAACCTACGGATTCGGTTCAAAGACCGTTAGAAAGAACGTTCTTCTTCGATCTTCCACTGACTGAGTACACAGACACACAGACAGGACTGAATACACATTACACTGTACAGTGTGTGAGGAAAAAAAAAATTAAATTCATATTAAAATAATACGGTAAATTTCAATGAACAGAAATCTGAATATAAAACATTTAGTCCAATAAAATAAATGTACCTCAATACAGACGAACAGACCCGAATGCCGTTCGAGAGCCATGCCGGACTATTGGGGATGCCGAACTATTGGATACCAGATTAACGAAAGTTCACTGTATTGATCGGAAGATGCGCGTGTGTCCGGAGATTTTAGGAGAGCAAGCTTGCAGGCGGGCAGATGAAAAATAAACTTAAACATAAACACATATGACCGCGTCATGTGACAGTCTTAGCATTTTGTTTTTATATAGAGATGAAATTCACTCGAGATCAAATCCATTCTATTCAGACGATATTTTAAACGTTGACAGGATCTCAGACGATTGTGAAAAATTGCAAGAACGGCATTTTCAATTCGTTTTGTTGAGTTATTCATCCTTACCTGCAGTTTGAATCATGCACAATTGGCGGATGTTGAGTAAAACTGACGAACTTCATTTTTTTAATTCATTGAAAAAATGAAGTTCAAATGTCTGAATGATTGAAATGGCTTTTACTGGGAAAACACGTTAAAAACTGTACTGGGAAGTTTTACTTTGCTATTTTTACTATACTATTCTATAAAAAAAAAATCTGATGTGGGCAATACACATGGATTTCTCTATACAAGGTAGGATCAAAAAGTTCGGAGACTGTGCTGATATCTCCAACCCTGATTAGAGGAGATGGGAACTATTTTACCGTGGTGTAGAGGCACATGTGACGCGAGATGTAAAAGGGAAGAAGCAGGTGTTTTTTCAGACAATGCGTGACAGTGAACTGTAGTCGTTCGCGCCACGCTGGTAGAATTTGATATTTGCACGCTGTTCTTCAAACGCCATTTCCATTTTCGACAAACGCGAACGACTACAGTTCACTGACACGCATTGTCTGGAAAAACTCTGCACTGTGGACCTGCTTCTTCCTTTTCGCATCTCGCGTCACATGTGTCTCTACACCACGGTAAAATAGTCCCCTCTCCTCCAATCAGGGTTGGAGATATCAGCACAGTCTCCGAACTTTTTGATCCAACCTTGTATACGTAATGCAATGACTTTTCTTCTTTCATGGCGAATTAATGGTGGTACAAGCAGGGGTATAGCAAGGACGTAGGGCGCCCGGGTACATATGTAAATCTGCGTCCATTCTAAAATAGGGTTGTTGTTGCTGAGACCCAGACCGTCCGACCTACCGTGGCGACCTACCAGAAAGGTGTAAGGTAAGGAGACCCAGACCGTCCGACCTACCAGAAAGGTGTAAGGTAACTGTTTGGACGGCCGGGAAGTGCCACCCAATTTAGACCGGAACCCAGTGGGGGAGGCATCCACAGGGACCGTACCCTCCTTTCCCTACCACCAACCTCTCGGAAGGACTTACGGACCCACATGTTTAACGTGATCGTACTCCGCATGAACACGGCGGTAGTTGTGGCAGCGTGCAAATCCAGCGCTCAAACCACCGGGCTACTGCGCCCGAAATGTGCCAACAGCACGCGGTGTTTCCAGGTGGTCACCCACCCAAGTATTAACCGCGCCCGATGCTGCTTGACTTCGGTGATCTAACGAGAACCAGTGTTTTCAGCACGGTACGGCCGTTGGCTCTAAAATAGGGTGTAATAGAATACGCCGGAATAATTAAACTGTAATCAATCAAGCATCATCATCTTTATTCAAGCATACACTTTTTAATTGTTAATTGCTTTCAAAAGCATAATTTTAAATCTTTTAGTTGTTCTTTTTAAAATATCAGTTTCAATTTTCTGTTAAAATGATTTTGATTTTAAAATGTAAATATTGGTTATAAAAGTATATACAAAGTTATTATTTTTGAAGTATTATATACATGTATTTTTCAGCATGAATTAGAGTAAACACCTATTTTCTAGTTTAAACTGCACAATACGGGAGAACTGAGGAACAAAAAGTACAAATGCATTAAATCAAATTATAAAATTATAATAAATATATCTGAATGAAAATTAAAATTTTAATAAAAGCCTCTCTTATAGAACGTTTGGGATGCAAAAATGTCTCTGAACTCAATAATAGCTCCATTTATTTCTAACTAGCCGCCTTTGGCGACCAGCCTGTTCGCTACCCTTGAAAATTCTGACCGTGGCAAACTCGTTGGCGCGACCTACCAGAAAGGTGTAAGGTAACTGCTTGGAAGGCCAGGAAGTGCCACACAATTTAGACCGGAACCCAATGGGGGAGGCATCCAAAGAGACCGTACCCTCCTTCCCCTACCACAAACCTCTCGGAAGGACTTGCAGTCCCACACGTTTAACGACGTGATCGTACTCCGCGTGAACACGGCTGCAGTTTTGGCAATGGCGGGAATCGAACCCGGGCCTACCGAGTGAAATTCCCGCGCGCTAACCACTGGGCTACCGTGCCATCCGCGACAATCTCCATAACTTTATTTTTATTCGGCAATTTTGGGAATCGAACCCGGGCCTACCAAGTGCAAATCCCGCGCACTAACCACTGGGGTACTTCACCCTCCGCGATATTCTTCATAACTTATTTTTTATTCACCCAATTTAGACCGGAACCAAGTGGGAGAAGCATCCACAGGGACCGTACCCTTCTTCCCCTACCACCAACCTCTCGGAAGGACTTACAGACCCACATGTTTAACGTGATCGTACTCCGCGTAAACACGGCGGCAATTTTGGGAATCGAACCCGGGCCTACCGAGTGCAATTTCCGCGCGCTAACCATTGGGCTACTTTGCCCTACGCGACAATCTCCATAACTTTCTTTTTATTCATCCAATTTAGACCGTACCCTCCTTCCCCTACCACCAACTTCTCGGAAGGACTCACGGACCCACATGTTTAACGTGCTCGTACTCCGCGTAAACACGGCGGCAATTTTGGGAATCGAACCCGGGCCTGGTAACTGGTTGGACGGCCAGGATGTGCCACCCAATTTAGACCGGAACCCAGTGGGGGAGGCATCCACAGGGAACGTACCCTCCTTCCCCTACCACCAACCTCTCGGAAAAACATACGGACCCATATGTTTAACGTGATCGTACTCCATGTCAGTGGCGGAAATCGAACCCGGGCCTACCGCGTGCAATTCCCGCGCGCTAACCACTGGGCTACTTCGCCCTCCGCGACAATCTCCATAACTTTCTTTTTATTCACCCAATTTAGACCGTACCCTCCTTCCCCTACCACCAACCTCTCGGAAGGACTCACGAACCCACATGTTTAACGTGATCGTACTCTGCGTGAACGTGGCGTAAGTTTTGGCAGTGGCGGGAATCGAACCCGGGCCTACTGAGTGCAATTCCCGCGCGCTAACCACTGGGCTGCCGCGCCCTCCGCGACAATCTCCATAACTTTCTACATATTCACCCAATTTAGACGGGAACCCAGTGGAGGAGGCATCCACAGGGGCCGTATCCTCCTTCCCCTACCACCAACCTCTCGGAAGGACTTACGGACCCACATATTTAACGTGATCGTATTCCACGTAAACACGGCGGCAGTTTTGGCAGTGGCGGGAATCGAACCCGGGCCTACCGCTAACTTCCCGCGCGCTAATTTGCAATTTAAAATGACCATATGCTTAATTCCATCATCCTCATTCCATTGTTTCATTGTTCCATCATTTAAAATATCCATAAAATTAAAATATCCAAAAGTTAAAATATACATTTAAAAAATCCAGATCGTCCCATCATTTAAAATATAAATATAATAATTTATATAGAGCAAAGGCGCTCTATTCAGAACCGTGACGTCACCTCCACCTTGACGTCCCCACCCACCACCTTCCCTGCTTCAGCGGGGGAGAAACGAACGGAACGCCGAGAAATTTAAAGTCATGACGTCTTTAAAATTGCGATCCTGAAGGCAATTTTCATTATTTCTGGACCAGATTAGACTTGTAAGAATGCCAGATATTTCAGCTTTCTAAAAATGTAAATTATTAGTCGAAATTATGAGTACTTTTTACTATGCGAGAATTTAAAAACCAAAAATCGTTTTTTTGAGTCAAAAGTGACTTTTGCTTTAAAATCATAAAAAAATATTAGAATTTATCTCTGAGATTTGAAATTGATATATTTTTACTCGAAATTCTCTGCTCTTTCCGATGGTGTGATTTGTTTTTTTCTACGATGTCTGGATCGAGGAGAAAAAAGGGCAAAAAGATCAAAAAAAGGTCGAAATCGCATAAAACATTAAATAAATAAAAAAATAATTAGAATTTTGAAAATCGGTTTTCACGTGTCCCCTTCCCACCCCCCAGGGTCTCCGATTGCCAAATTTCGTAACTCTCCGACGCGCGGTCGCGAAACGTATAGTGTATAAGACAGACAGACAGACAGACAGACGCACAGACACACAGACATTGCCTTTTATTATTTAAGATAACCAAGAATGTGTAGCCATGTAGGTCATGTAGAGAATGTAATATTGCTTAAAAAAAAAGTTCGAATTCGAGAATTTGATGAAAGATATATTTTAATACTTCATTGACAAACTTCCAAAAACTATTTCCATCTCTGTGTGTAAATGGTCTAACTGAACGATAAATAAGAACGAATGCAAGTATCGTTGCAAAATTTTATGTGTAATCTCATAATAGGTAGATAAAATCTAGATAAAATCTGCTGTGGCCAGCACATAGCTTTCCCTACATAATGCAATGACGTTACTTCTTTTTCAGCGAAATAAAAATGTACAGTCGTCAAAAGAAGAAAAAAAGAAAAACAAGAAAGATCAATCATGCATAAAGCATTGATTATGAAACACTTTCCAACTTCAATGCAATTTTATACAAACATCTCTCAAATGCGATACATTCCTCGGTAATATTTTTAAAATTATCACAGTACTACATTAATTTATTATATTTGAAAACTTCATCGAAGAAAATGAACTTCATTCAAATGACGGCATTGAAATATAAATTGCCTGCTTTAAACATCTCTAAAATGCGATACATTCCTCGGTAATATTTTTAAAGTTATCATAACACTGCAATAATTTATTATATTTGAAAACTGCAACGAAAACAAATGAACTTTATTCAAATGACGTCATCGAAATATAAATAGCCTCTATGTAAAAGCAGCATTTCATTCATAATCATTTTTCCAATCGTTTAATTCATCACAATATTATAATAATTTATTTTATTTAAAAATTTGAAAAATTGTTGTCTACCATATTTATTTTAAAATGTGAAACCTTTCTTATATATAAAATAATTAAACTCTTGGAAAGATATTTATTATACTATAAATCTCTTTTTTCTTTCTGGAGGATATAACGAGAGTCAGAATTTAATTGAATTTGTTTTTCTCCCTATATTAAATAATTTTTATTTAAAAAACTACCTAACATATTTTACTGAAATTTTTTTTTATATATTTTATGGGATAATTTGAATATTTCCTAAAATTTTCGAAGCAATTTGTGAATTTTAAATTTGTTTAAAAAATGTTTGAAACATTAGGTCCCATGGGATTTAATGTATTTCATTTTTTCAATCCGGGTTCAATAAAAAACTAATTGGGTGATATTATTCATTAATATTCCCATAGGTCCCACAGACCGTCTGAAAAACATACTAAAATTTTATTTTGATAAAGCCATTTTTACGGCAGTTATCGTGTTAACGGATAGACAGATAGATAGACAGACAAACAAACAGACAGACAGACAGAATGAACAAAGTTATAAACGCTTTCAACTATGTTGTAAAGTGTTAAAAAGGAAAAAGAAAAGAAAACGAAGCACTTGACCGCAAATGCACAATTTACATCGCAGACCAAAACTGAAGATGTCATTCGATAGGGTCATTCGATATTAATGTCTTCTACAAATATCAGCATTTAAAATTTACGCAAGGGGCCGTTTCCCTAGTTATTTTATCACTAACTCCGAAATATTCAAGGGTAACCCCTATTACCTATTCAAATTCTATTTAAAATTTCTAGCGGATTTAAAGACAAAGTTTACTATTTTTAAAGAATTTTTCAACGGTTTGCAAGTGTTTGAAATTTGCTGATCTGAATATTAAATGGGTTTTTCAGTTTTGGGGACATATATTTAAACCATAAATCAATTTCCCAAGAAAATTGTTTTTGCATTCTTGTCTACTTAAAAATCCAAACAAAATTCATATAAATTTTAATATTCAAGCGCATTTGAAATATTTATTATTAATTATTCAATTAATACTATTTATAAAAATTATGAAAAGAAACAGCTGTTAATTTTGACACCACCGGTTGCAGCTGCGTCTGAAACATCAATATACAAAATTTCAGTTTTATCCCTGCAATATTGAATGTGTTATCAAATTTTATTCAAAATTCGATGATTATTACGGTTATCGGGGACAATTCCCAAAGTTAATGGAAAAAACCTCGGATATTTTCTGAAAACCATCTATGTTTAAGAACATTGAACACCGCACCTAACTCATCGATATTTCAAAAACAACTATATAACACTAAAACAAACCGTAGGTGGAAGCAACAGAACATTACAAACTGGCAAAATCAGACTATCAGATCGGCATTCGCCCTTTTTACTGCAGACTTAAATTTTTAGATGCACCTTTAATGGTTTTTAAGGATTTCCTTGGTCAGTTTTGGGTCTTTTTCATTATTATTATTTTTTTAAATCTGCATGAAAGTTTTAGATGAATCCGAATATGTTATGATCAATAGGGGTTGCCCTTAAAGATTTCGGAGAAAATGCCAAAATAACTATAAAGATGGACCCTGATGCAAATTTTAAATATTGATATTTGTAGAGGACATAAATCCCTATTGAACATAAATTTCATTTCATAATTTTGCTTACATACTGATTTTTAATTTTCATTGCAAGAACTAATCATTTTATTATGTTGTGATCTACTTTGAAATATTGAATAAAATATATAGGAAAATATATATTTGTATTTAATATTGTTATTATTACATTTTTTGTTTAACAATTAATATTGCAAACATATACCTTTACAAATTCCATTCATTATGTGTTAATTCATCAATATTACAATTTCAGTATTTTAAACTATATATGCAGATCTCAATTCTCAATACCCCTCGAAATTTCCTTTCTATCTCAACATTGTTTTCCTAAATAAGTGTTTTTTAATAAAGACAAAAGTACATAATTATAATTTATCAAAAGTTTATAGTTTTCTTATATTTACTTACATTTTCTCTAATAGTTGAAGAGTGTAACATAGATGGCAGCACCAAAGCAAGAGGTTTGACTCAAGTAACATGTTTGTCGACTTGGGTTTTAGGCTTCTCAAATAAATAATGTAATGTTTTCATATGTCTGGCATAAATCAGAGGTTAAAATATAAACGTCTGGCATAAATTAATATAAGGTCTGGCTTACAGTAATATAAGGTATGGCATAAATTAAAGCTTTCGAGCTAGGAACTCCTCTAAAATCAAATCGAACCGGTAGCTAGACGTTCGTATATCATCTTTGACATCAATATAAAGGTGATTATGAAGCTGATTGATGTACAACATCACTTGATGTACAACATGACATGATTGATGTACAACTGATGGTTAACAACATGAAGCTGGAAGGATTCTCTTCCAGCTTCATGGATTCTCCTTACTTCCAGCTACATGTTTAGCAATAGTGACGCCATCTTTGATTGATTTTTAAAACTAAAGTTTTTTCCACAAATTCCTGGATTTTCTCGGAAATAATTTCGATTTGAGTTAAATTAGATTAATCTAAAGTTTCAGCGCTTAGTGATGCAAAATAGCATAAATACAATTTACGAATGAAATGTAAAGGGAAAGATGTGCTTTAATGATGAACAAGAAAGATCAATCATGCATAAAACATTGATTATGAAACACTTTACAACTTCAATGCAATTTTATATAAACATATCTAAAATGCGATACATTCCTCGGTAATAGTTTTAAAATTATCACAATACTACATTAATTTATTACATTTGAAAACTTAAAACTTCATCGTAAAAAATGAACTTCATTCAAATGACGGCATTGAGATATAAATTGCCCGGTTTAAACATCTCTAAAATGCGATACCTTCCTCGGTAAAAGTTTTAAAATTGTCATAATACTACAATAATTTATTATATTTGAAAACTTCATCGAAAACAAATGAACTTTATTCAAATGACGTCATCGACATACAAATCGGCTGGTTCTCTCTATAAAAGCAGCATTTCATTCATAAACGTTTTTCCATTCCTTTCATTCATCACAATACTATAATAATTTATTTTATTTAAAAACTTAAAACCATGGAGGTACAAGTAATTTAACTCTATGCTTAAAACTTCATCGAAAGAATCGTCTGGTTCGCTGTGTAAAATCAATGAATGTTTCATTCATATCAGCTATATTGCAGACTCCATGAGCTAAATAATTTTATGTTAAAGAAATGCAGCAATTCTTATACAACTCATTCTACATCTTTTAGTGTTTACGTTCTCCATAAGTGAAAATTAGGCTTCGTTGTAGAAATAATCAAAGTTTGATGATCATTGAAACTCAAAACTGTTTTAGGACGGATACAACACTCAATATGAATTAAAAAGAACTTTAAAAATTACGATTTTGACACAAGATGGATGCCATATTCTATTTTGAAGTGGGTCACGTGATATCTTCATATAAATGGTGTAATTATTATTTTAATTTTAATTTAAAAAACTACTGAATATATTTTGCTAAATTTTTTTTTATATATTTTATGGGATAATTTGAATATTTCCTAAAACGTTAGAAGCAATTTGTGAATTTTAAATTCGCTTAAAAAATGTTTGAAAAATTAGGTCTCATAGGGTTCAATGCATTTCATTTTTCCAACCCGGGTTCAATCCAAAACTAATTGGGTGATATTATTCATTTATATTCCCATAGGTCCCACAGACTGTCTGAACAACATACTAAAATTTCATTTTGATAAAGCCATTTTTACGGCAGTTATCGTGCTAACGGACAAACAGACAGACAGAATGAAGAAAGTCATAAACACTTTTCAACTATGTTGTAAAGTGTTAAAAATATCAACGCCTCTTCCTTTCAGTATTGAGAATGATATTCACCGGAATGTAATGTGACAGCATTCTGGATCAATAAATAAATACTTTTCTAGAATTTACTGCTGAATTCTGAAATAATTCAGCAACACGATTCAGTTACGATGTGATAAGAAATTGCTACTTTTTTAATGGTTTTAGAGGTCAAATATTGTATGCTAATACTTTTTGAGCAGCATTTTTAGTCAAATTACATTCAATCAAATTTTATATCCAATACATTTATTTAATCATAGTATTTTCTCCAAATTTAGCTAATTTGTATTTATAAGTTTAGACAAGAATTATACAAGTTTAGATATTTCGTCTTTATAATAAAGAAGAAATATTTTTACATCTATGATTGTCAATTCATTCTTACATTTTTTATATATGATCGTTCATACAACTCAGCCCCTTCTCTTATCCACAAAGCAATTTCCTCGGGTGGTTGAGTTGCGACTCTTTTAAAAAACTAACAAGAAAGATCAGTCATGCATAAAGCAGTGATTATGAAACACTTTTCAACTGAAATGCAATTTTATTTAAACATCTGTAAAATGCGATACATTCAGAGCTGATAAATTTTAAATTATCACAGTACACAATAATTTATTACATTTGGGAACTTAAAACTTCATTGAAAAAATTGAACTTTATTCAAATGACGTCATCGAAATATAAATCGTCTGGCTCTCTATGTAAAAGAATGAATATTTCATTCATATCACTTTTATTTCAGACTCCAGAGTTAAATAAATTTGTGTGAAAAAAATTCAGCAATTCTTACACAACTCATCTTGCAATCACTTGCTTACATTCTGCATTCATTAAAATTAGGCTTCGTTGTAGAAATAATTAAAGTTTGATGATCATTTAAACTCAAATATATTGTAATTGCGTTGTTTAAGTATGTAGATGCACAGAATTTAGGCAAAAATAAAGCGGTTTTAGGACGGATACAACACTAAATATAAATTTAAAAGAACTTTGAAAATCCCGATTTTTACATTGGTAAAAAAAGATGGATGCTATATTTTATTTTGAAGTGGGTCGCGTGATTTCTTCATATAATATGGGTGTAATCGTTATTTTAATTCTTATTCAAAAAACTATGAAATATATTTTTATAGTTATTATAACATATTTTGCTCAAATTTTTTTTTATGTATTTTATGGGATAATTTGAATAATTCCTAAAATTTTCGAAGCAATTTGTAAATTTTAACTTTGCTTATTAAAAAATAGGTCCCGTACGATTATTCAATGTATTTCCTTTTTTCAACCCGGGTTCAATCCAAAACTAATTGGGTGATATTACATTTACATTCCCATACGTCCCACAGACCGTCTCAACAACATACTAAAATTTCATTTTGATAAAATTATTTGTTACGGCAGTCATTGTACGAAAGGACAGACAGACAGACAGAATGAACAAAGTCATATACACTTTTCAGCTATGTTGAAAAGTGTTGAAAAGCTGGATGCGGCTCGCATGTACGAAAACTCTGTCGACTCCTGTTTTGTGTCATAAATAGCTAATCTTCTGCCCTATCCGCGCTTTGTTAACTTTCGCGGGACACTTATTTCACCAAAATTCTGCTCAAACAGTTGCGAAATTTTTTCTGAAAAATAAAATGCAATGCTTAGATTACATTAACGCTAAATTTAATACGCAATAAAATACGGAATATATTTTTTTATTTAATTCAGAATATTTTTGGTGCTGCCATCTGTTGTCGGAATTTAATTCATATCGACTATTTTTATTTTTAATGAACGTTTTTAAATGTCTATTCCTTCTAATACGCTATTAAATAAAACAACAGATCATATAAAATAATATCACAATCACGGAAAGGTAATTTCTTATTCTATAAATTTAATTAGATGACCAGTTTTGTGTGCTTAGGAGGATGCGAAATTTGAGGAATTCTATGGTGTTGCCTTGAGTTTTTGAATTTCCTTACTTGAAGTGTTTTTTTTTTTTTTTTTTTTTTTTTTTTTTTTTTTTTTTCATTCGATTTCCTTCAGTGTGTAATTTTTTTATTCAATTTCCTCTTTAATTTCATATTGAAAAATGTATTTTATTTACGTATTTTGAAATTATTTACGGTTTTATTTACACCAGAATTTATTATTGCAAACACATTTAAAAAATAAACAAGTTTAAATTAATTTAAAAATAATATAACATTTAAAAATACAAATACATTAAAATTAATTATTTTGAAACTGTTAATTGTTAAAAAAAAATCTGATGTGGGCAACACATCACTTTCCTTATATAGTGCAATGAACTTACTACTTTTAAAGTAAAACAAACAGGTTTTTCTCAGAGTAGATAATTTTATTCTTTCCTAGATATTGAAATTTTGAAAATTCAAAATTTTTTAGTCACTATTTTCTTTGATTTAACGTCGTTTTTATCCATTTGGAGAGATTTTTTTAATTTGGCAATATTTAAAAAAGTCGCATAGTTGGCGACATTCCGCCAAATTCGTCGCCAAAATCTCTCCAAGCGTTATGGACGGACAAATATGTTATTCTTATAGCAGATAAATGACTATTGGTGTTCAAATACAAAAGTATTACTCAAAGTATCTTTTCTCATGAACTAGATCCACGAGAATGATTACACCAAATTTATCGCATGATATTACATATGAAAAGAGAACATGTTTCTCAACAGTTATTATTATTTTTTTAATTTATGGGATTTTTTCATAAATTTATTTCAAAAATGTGCAATATCTCGAGAACGGTTCATGCTAGCGTTCTAAAGTTTATGCCAATCGTTTTCTAAGGAAATATTACATAAGAAATGTCTATTTGTGTAAGTTTATTAAAGGTTTTGATTTTTGGTGATTTTTTCAGAATTTCAGTCGGAAGATTAGGGGGGGGGGGGTTCTGTACGTTCGATTACGTTTAAAAACAATAGGCTTCCAGTATTCACGGATTAGGATTTTTGTACCAAATTTCATTCGAATCGCTCCATTCGTTCGTGAGATATCGTCTCCAAAGACTCACTGACACACACACTCACACACATAGTTTCACACACACACACACACACAAACATCACCTCAAAAATGTTTGATTCGTGATCGGGGATGCTTGAAACGTGCTCTCCCGTCGAAAACTCGAATTCGAATTTTCTACCCCGTCACAATACTTTCCTTATACATTATGTATATAAGGAAAGTGATTATAAATATTTAAATTTAAAATTTGTATATTTTACGTTTGAAGTTACTGAATATTTTTAATTATTTTACTCTTTTTACTTTCCTTATATACATAACGTGTAAGGAAAGTATTGTGACGGGGTCGAAAATTCGAATTCGAGTTTTCGAATTGAAAGCACGTTTCAAGCACCCCTGATCACGAATCAAATATTTTTAAGGTGATGTCGGTGTGTGTGTGTGTGTGTGTATGTGTGTGTGTGTGTGTGTGTGTGAAAGTGTGTATGTGTGAATGTGTGTGTGTGTGAAAGTGTGTGTGTGTCAATGAGTCTGTGGAGACGATATCTCTCGAACGAATGGAGCGATTAGAATGAAATTTGGTACAAAAATCACAATCCGTGAATACTAGAAGCCTGTTGTTTTTAAACGTAATCGAATGTTCAGAATTCCTTTAAATTTTCAAATGAAATTTTGAAAAAATCATCAAAAAATCAAAACCTTTAATAAAGTTACGCAAATAGGCATTTCTTATGTAATTTTTCCTTAGAAAACGATTGACATAAACTTTAGAACGCTAGCATAAACCGTTCTCCCGATATTGCACATTTTTCAAAAAAATTATCAAAAAATTATGTAAAATAAAAAAAATATTTCCTATTGAGAAACATGTTCACTTTTCATATGTGATATCATACGATAAATTTGGTGACATCATTCCAGTGGATCTAGCTCGTTCCATTCATAAGAAAAGATATTTTGAGTAATACATTTGTATTTGAACGCCAGTAGTCATTTATCTGCTATAAGAATAACTTATTTCTCCGTCCATAACGCTTGGCGAGATTTTGGCGACGAATTTGGCGGAATGTCGCCAACTTGGAGACTTCTCTAAATTTTTCCAAATTAACAAAAATCTCGCCAAATGGATAGAAATGACTCTAAATCGACGACTAATTAACGAAAATTCAATATCTTGGAAAGAATATAAGCATCTACTTTAAGAATAACCTATTTTTTTTTCTGTAAAAGTAGTAAATTCATTTCATTATATAAGGAAAGTCATGTGCTGCCCTCATCAGATTTTTTTATTATATATTTAAACTATTTAAAAGTAAACAAACAATTTTTGAATTACAATTCATAAATATTTGAAAAAAAAACTAGTTACATTTTTCATTTGTTAAAATATGTAAATTCTATAAAATTCATTCTTAAATATTTAAAGTGATGACTGCTTTCCTCCATATTGTATAAAAACAAAGAATCAGACAACAACAAAATAAAATTCATTTATGTCAAATAAATCTTAATAATGTTGGTGACAGAATTAATTGCTATGTGAACTGAATCATTAACAATGCCATGCTCACGGAACAGCAACGTTTTCAAGTGTGAACTACTGTGTCCAACTCAATAACATACGTGTTTAAAAATAAAGTGAACAAACAGTAGAAGGTTTTTTGAACTGTTGGTTTTAGACACATAGTCCCATTTGCAAAAATGCTTTAAATAAGATAGGAAATTATGCAATAGTAATTTAAATATTGTGCAATATTTTTGTAAAAAAAAAAAGAATTTTTTATATACACTCCCTGTAGCGAAAAAAAAATTAATTACAAAAATTTTGCCAATATTTCATGTAGTCAAACTGGAAAATAAAATTGGATTTCAAATGTGCAAATTTTAGATGAATGAAATTATTAAACTTCCTGACTTACCCCACTTCATCATGACTTTTAGATACGCTTTGTGTTTGAAAGTATTAAGAACAGACAGACGATTCTGGTTAAAAGTTATTTTAACCCTTAAATGAGGTAAAAATTTATTTTATACATCAGTTGGTGTCTTTCTAACAAAATCTGTGAAAAATTAAACATGCCTTCAATTTTGGAGATTAGTTGCCTTCGACGTAAATCAAAATCATCTCACAGAGTTCGGCATTACTGAACTGATGCCATAATTTAAAATTTAATGCAGAGGAGTGACTTGGATGCTTGAAAAATACAAACTGTGAATCGATGTAATAGCTTTACTAAAATATGTTCATAAAATAAATTGAATAAGTAGTAAATGTTTTATTAACTGTTTGCAACCGAAATTGATTTGTGGATGCCACCTCATTTCCCAATGAAAATTTAATGATAACTATGTTAAAACGGATCACATTACAGTCAAATTTTTCTCAGTTTTACTAAATACAGTAGTATGAGTAACATTTTCGTAATTTGACCTTTTTTTCGTTAGAGGAGCTAAAATTAAAATTTTTCATAATACTGCACATCATTTAAATTACTATTTCATAACTTCCTTATCTAAAGCATTTTCGCAATTGGAACTGTGTGTCTACAACCAACGGTTCAAACAAACTTTCGCACTTTTTTTTAAGCACCCTGTATCTATATGTAGTCCCCTCGGGGTGAGCCACTGATGGTGGTTACGGATGTTGGCTCTGTAGCCTTGATCCTTCGTCTCTGAGGGGTATAATAATCCGAGAAACCTGCTGTGGAGGAACCGACCGTCGTATCGGTGAGGCAGTTAGGTCTCGGACTCTTCCAGGTGGTTATGTTCTCACAGACTGCCGCTATTTATGCCCTGAGCCTAGATCCGACCGACGACTGGGGTCGGGCTTGGCGGGTGTTCTTCGGACCCTACCCGATGAATGATCCCGCCGATCACGCGACCGAGGTTGCGGCTTTGCTGGATGAGAGATGATTTGTTCAAGGCTTGACGCAATGCGGCGAAAACTTAACTAGGTCGCCTGGCATGTCCGTTTAGTCCTGTATCTATATGTAAAAAGCAGTATTCTGGAGTTCTTACTTTGAGTATAACATCAGATACGGAAAACGAAGCTGGATATTGGACTCAATTGTAACGTATTTACAATAATGGTGAATTCTGGAATATATGGTATTTACAATAATGGAGAATTCTGGAATATATGGTATTTACAATAATGGAGAATTCTGGAATATATGGTATTTACAATAATGGAGATTTCCGTCCAGTGGTTAGCGAGCGGGGATTGCACTCGGACGACCCGAGTTCGATTCCCGTCTCTGCTTAAATTGTCGCCGTGTTCACGCGGAGTACGATCACATTAAGAGCTAAAAACATCATCCATGGCTGTCGAAGCTCAGATGCGGGTGACCCAGCTTTATCCAAAGACTTCTCTCAGCAAGAATTGCTCCTGGCAATGGCTCTTCTGGATCTGACTAAATCTCCTAGCCCAGATGGAATCTTTGGCCAAATGCTTGAAAACCTCGGCTATAGGGGGAAACAGCGACTACTTGACATAATCAATCTCTCTTGGAAGACTGGACGTCTCCCATCTGACTGGAAAAGGACAACTGTAGTCCCCATTAAGAAAACTGGAAAAAAGTCCTGGGCCCCTGGGGACTTCAGACCCATTGCAATGACTAGTACAGCTTGCAAAATCATGGAGAAAATGATTTTAAATAGAATCCAATACTTTCTGGATCATAAGAACTTAATGCCATGCGAACAGTTTGGCTACAGAAGGGGCCATAGCACCATTGATCAGGTGCTGTTTTTCTGTCAAAACATTAGAGATGCACAAAATCTAAAGCCTACACACCACACAATTGCTGCTCTCTTGGATCTTACGAAAGCGATCGATAAAGTGTGGAGACATAGGTTGTTAATTAAACTTCATGACACTTTCAATATTCGTGGCAACACCTTGGCATGGATCTCGGATTTTTTACATCACAGATCCATCAGAGTAAAATTTAACAAGACTTTTTCTGACCGTGTTGAGCTTGGACAGGGCGTCCCTCAGGGTTCTGTCCTCAGTCCAATGCTTTTCTCTCTTTATTTAGCAGGCATAGAGAAATTGCCTCCCATTGGGGTGGGAATTGGTTTGTTTGCAGACGACATCATTCTCTGGTGCTCCGGCAACAATTTAATTGTAATGGAGAGGAAACTTAACAACACTCTTTCTGTGTTGTCGAACTTTGCTTTGGAATCTAAGCTCTTCTTCAACCCTGCCAAGTCCATTGCCACTTTTTTTACCACTAACAAAAGATTATACAATTATCAACCGAAACTAAAAATGGATGAGCAAGATCTTGCTTATGAGAAGCATCCTAAATATTTGGGATTTATTTTAGATCCCGAATGGACAAGCAACAAGCACATCGAACATATTGTCTTAAAGGGCAGAAAAAGGTTAAATATTCTTAAATACATTGCAGGCAAGGACTGGGGAGCCAATGCTGTCACTCTGAGAAATACATACATGACGTTCATTAGGCCCATCTTAGAGTATTGTTTCCCTGTTTATTGCTGTGCCTCAGCCACCAACTTGGATAAATTGGAGAGGGTTCAACTCAGCGCTGCTAGAATTATCACTGGACTGAGAGGTAGTTCTCTATGAGGCTAATTTGAAACCTCTTCAAACTAGAAGAAGGGCCAACCTTGCCAAATATTTTAACAAACTTGCTAGCTATGGTCAGCATAATAAAACCTCCCTTTACCTGAACAACTGGAGCAACAATCAAAGACTTAAGAAAAATAGTCCTTTTAGTCATGCTGAACATCTAAGTCTGCCTTTTGATGAGATCGAACCCCACTCCTTAAAATCTTGTCTGAGTCCCTCAGAGGGACTCCCCAGAGTTCATTTCCATTTCGACTTTTCTACCCCGGTCACCAAGAGGGATTTTATCCCAGCTCATCTTAGACAGTTGGCCTTGGAGATCATTGATAAGATTCCCGATAATGCCATTAAAATCTATAAGGACGGCAGCAAACTGGAGGACCACGCTGGTAGTGGCATTTACATCGAGAAACCAATGGATAAATTGTCCATCAGCCTCCGCAACCCCGATTCCTCTTCAGTCTTCAAAAGCGAACTAATTGCAATTGAGCAGGGTCTTGAAGTTGCTCTCAACGAAAACGACTTTGGGGACCTCTGGATTCTTTCGGACAGCCGCAGCTCTCTTCAGCACCTCCATAATTGGATTGCAGTTGGAGATCAAACTAGTATTTCCATCCTTCTCAAACTCAAGCTCATTTCAGAGTCCCATGATGTTCATTTCCAGTGGATTCCATCCCACGTTGACATTTACGGCAATGAGCAAGCGGATGGACTGGCCAAGGATGGTTGTGGCCATTCTGGTCCTTCCTCTTCGGCCCTTACTTTTTCTGAACATCAATCCATAGTCAACTCTGAAATTTCGAGGGAGTGGAGGGTTCCTCCCAGCCATCACTGGTATGCGGGCAGAGAGCCGGGCTCTTCGTTCGTCCTCAATTGTGACAGAGCCTCTCGGACTGCAATATCCAGATTAGCAAGCGGCCACACAAAGGGTCTCTCGTTTTTTGAGGGCAGGAAGATTTTTGCAGTCTGCTCTAAATGTCAAGTTCAGCAGGCTTCTCCTGAGCACATTCTGGACTGTCTGGGACTCTCCAGAGAGGACATATACTCTTACCCCCTTCTGGTCCTCGACTTCCTGAGGGTCAACGGTCTAATGGATCTTGTCTGACTTCGTCAGATAGCCGGAGGATAAGCCACAACAACAACAACAACAACAACAACGATCACATTATATATATGGGTCCATAAGTCAATTTTCCGAGAGGTTGGTGGTAGGGGAAGGAGGGTATGGTCCCTGCGGATACCTCCCCCACTGGGTTCCGGTCTAAATTGTGTGGCACTTCCCGGCCGTCTAAATAGATACTTTACACCTTTGGGTAGGTTGGACGGTCTGGGTCGAAGAAGAAGACGTAACGAAGAGTGAGGACCACAAATTTGCGGTACTTCAAAATACAAAATTTCAACCTTTGCGAGACAATTAAACTTTTACTGCAATATTTCGGCCGATCTGTTTATTATATCAGATAGGCTGTTTTAGGGAGTGCGCATACTGAGGAATCATGCGGCATCGTGCAAAATGCGGTTCGTTTTGTACAATGGTTGCTACCTACTGCCCATACACTGAGGACACATTGCAACACACTGCACTAGAGAAGCAAAACAATATTAGAAAAACCGGGTTCTAGTTCATATTTGAACAACATACGAAATGCAGTGCACTACGTACAATGCATCGGTAATCCTCAATGTGGCTGACCTTGCCTTATTACTTTCTTTATATACAATACATAATGTATAAGAAAGTATTGTGACGGGGTCGAAAATTCGAATTCGAGTTTTCGACGGCAGAGCACGTTTCAAGCACCCCTGATCACGAATAAAACATTTTTGAAGTGATGTCGGTGTGTGAGTGTGTGTGTGTCAGTGAGTCTGTGGAGACGATATCTCACGAACGAATGGACCGATTCGAACCAAATTTGGTACAAAAATCACAATCAATCCATAAACACTGGAAGCCTATTGTTTTTATACGCAATCGAATGTTCAGAATCCCCCTAAATTTTCGAATGAAATTTTGAAAAAATCGCCAATAAATCAAAACCACTAATAAAGTTACGCAAATAGACATTTCTTATGTAATTTTTCATTAGAAAACGATTGACATAAATTTTAGAACGCTAACATGAACCGTTCTCGAGATATTGTACATTTTTCAAAAAAAGTATCAAAAAGTCATATAAAATAGAAAAAAAAATGTCCTATTGAGAAACATGTTCACTTTTCATATGCAATATCATGCAATAAATTGGGTGACATCATTCTCGTGGATCTAGCTCGTTCCATTTATGAAAAAAGGTACTTTGAGTAATACTTTTGTATTTGAACGCCAATAGTCATTTATTTGCTGTAAGAATAACTTATTTCTTCGTCCATAACGCTTGGCGATATTTTGGCGTCAAAATTGGCACAATGTCGCCAACTTGGCGACTTTTTAAAATGTTGCCAAATTAACGAAAATCTCGTCAAATGGATAAAAAAATTGACGCTAAATCAATGGAAATGACGACTAATTGTCGAAAATTCAATATCTTGAAAAGAATATTAGTATCTACTATAAGAAAAACCTATTTTTTTTACTGTAAAAGTACATTCATTACGTCATATAAGGAAAGTCATGTGTTGCCCACATCAGATTTGTGTTGAATCAATTGTAGAAATTGTCCTATGTAGTCTGATTTGGAAAATTCATATGTTGTCCGTAACTTTTTCTTGTTTGAATAACATTTTGTTTACATTGATTTGCATGTAACTTCAGCAATTCTATTTTCAAAACTTTTATTAATGAAGAGTAGTAGGTATTTTAACGTTTTTGCAATTTACTTGAAGTTACTGTTTATTTACGAAGCTATTAACTGAAAAATGAGCATTGTCTGTAACATAATTTACGTATGGGTAAAAATAAATTCATCAATAGTTAGTATTAAATTTGAATTTATATATGTATTCAGCATGGTATGAATGGTTGTATTTCTCAGACATAAAAATGTCTGATATTTCTTTTCAATATTTTTTGTCTGAATAAGATTGCTTCCATGGAGTAGCTTTTATTTTGATTGGCACTTTATAGAATGACCTTTTTCAAACTTCAATGTAGCATTCTAATCAAGTATCTCTTCATTGTATACTGCAATATTTTCTCCTGAATTGACTTTTATTGAGTTTGCCCCTTTTGAGTAAGACATTTTATGTCATACATATTTGATATCTTAAAAATTCAACATATTTAAAGGTATTATTGCAAAAGTCTATCTTGTTCCACGCAATGTTAATTTTATATATGAATAATTCTAATGACATAAAAATGTCCGATAAGAACTGTAAAAGAACTTTTCAAAAATAGAATAGGATAATTTCTATGTTAATAATAAACTGGATCACAACATAAAAAAATCTGATGTGGGCAGCACATGACTTTTCTTATATAATGCAATACATTTACTGCTTTTACAGTAAAAAAATAGAAGATATTGAATTTTCGTTAATTAGTCGTCATTTTCATTGATTTAAAGTCATTTTCATCCCTTTGGCGAGGTTTTCATTAATTTGGCAACATTAAAAAAATCGCCAAGTTGGCGACATTTCACCAAATTCTTGGCCAAAATCTCGCAAAGCGTTATGGACGGAGAAATAAGTTATTCTTATAGCAGGTAAATAATTATTCGCGTTCAAATACAAAAGTATTACTCAAAGTATCTTTTTTCATGAATGGAACGAGCTAGATCCACGAGAATGATGTCACCAAATTTATCGCATGATATTACATGTGAAAAGTGAAGATGTTTCTCAACAGTTAATATTATTGTTAATTTATGGGATTTTTTGATAAATGTATTTCAAAAATGTGTAATATCTCAATCGGTTCATGCTAGCGTTCTAAAGTTTATGTTAATCGTTTTCTAAGGAAAAATTACATAAGAAATAACTATTTGCGTAACTTTATTAAAGGATTTGATTTTTTGATGATTTTTAAAAATTTCACTCGAAAATTTAGGGGGTTTCTGAGCATTCTATTATGTTTAAAAACAATAGGCTTCCAGTATTCACAAATTGTAATTTTTGTACCAAATTTCATTCGAATCGTTCCATTTCTTCGTGAGATATCGTTTCCACACACACACACACATACACACACACTTTCACACACACACACAGACATCAACTCAAAAATGTTCGAAACTTGCTCTCCCGTCGAAAACTCGAATTCGAACTTTCGACCCCTTCCCAATACTTTCCTTATACATTATGTATATAAGGAAAGTAATGAAGCGCAAATAAAGATAAAAAAAGCATACGTACATTTATTTGCGCTGCACTTTACGTTGTGTTCCAGTTTATTACATTCATTGTGCGAAAAGTCATATTCTTTACTTAATTTCTGTTATATGGGAATTAAAGTGAAATGTGTCTTAATACAAATTAATAACTAATGTCGAAAATAAGTGATCAAAATTTACTTTAAAATGTAAACACACTATCACTGTCTTAACAATAACTTATTTACCTATATAAGTCAATAAATTATGCTACTTTATCAGTGGCGAATGCTGTAGTTGGATTTGGTATGGCACCACTATACCAAATTCGTCGAAAAAACCCTTCCCTAGATTACAATATATAAACACAATAGCAGTATATTATTAATTATTATTACTATTATCGCTATTAAGTAGCTTGAGTATTGTGTTGCGATTGATAGCACAGGGATTGGAATGAGGGGTGGGGGGCTATGCCAAACATGATTGACTTAAATTTTTTACATGGATCTGCGTATGTGAGTTGAACCGTTGAGTTGTTGATAAGTTGAACCGTGTAAATAGACCAAGTCTGTGGAAGTGAAAAAATATAACAGCTCGTTTAATAAATCGCTTTGTGCATATACGAGCGTTGTACGAGTAGAACTGGAACGGTCAATTTATTGATTCAACTTTTTGCATAGTGTACAGGGGTATATAAAATCGGTATTTATTGACATTAAAAATTTTTGATGGTGTTCCCTTAGAGCCTGAAATGGATATATTTTTACATTACAATCTTACGATTCTATAGTAAGGAGAAAATTAGTTAAATAGTTAAAATCAAAGCTCTAATCATAAAGTAAATACACTAATTTAAACAGCATAATATTGGTTACACTTATTAACATTGACCAAATACATATCCGTTCCCAAAACCTATAGAGCATGGGCACCTGACATTACACGGACAATTTGCCTTTACGTTTTCAAAACAAAATACTCGTTTGTTTAGCAGTATGGAAATTTTCATTATTAAAATAGGTTACTTCAAAAAAATTAAAATCGTTTATCCTCTAAATTTATCTTCTTTGATGGATATTTTTAATTAACAGGAAAATAAAATATTCACTTTCATTAAAATTTATACACGAGTTTTTTTTAAAGAAAAATCGTTATGTATATCCCTTCTCGCTCGCATATACATTGCAGACTGTGCTAGTAACTGAATACATCTTTTGAACGCTAGTTAGTGACTACGGTAAAAACGAGTAGGAGTGTATATTCATTTAGCAAATGAAATCTTTAAATATATATTGTTATTCAAGTATTCTAAATAACTTATTTTCACCACAAAGCTAAATTTCGATGGGGCTAAAAAATGGGTTTAGTTTCAATTTTTATTGGCCATTATCGTCAGTTTACCATTACACGCTATGGTAAAAATTACAGTGCCTAGAATACCTAGTGTCGTGTTCGTAAGAGAAAGGTGTTGAAAAACTTGTTTCAATAATTCAGGACACATCGGGTAAAATGCGGAACAAGAGAGTGGAACGCCATCTGTTATCGTCAGTTGAAGTTATCTATTAGGCTGATCTATTAGCTAAATTTTTCGTGGATTTCTTTTCTTCTTACTTAGGCTTGGGCGTGAGTGTACTAAGTTTTTAGTAAACCGCGTCGGGCAAAAGTAACTTACGATGGAAGTGCAAAGGACTATCACAAAGGTGGAGGAACTCTTCATTTCACCAGTGGAAGCAGAAGGATTTCGAGCATGGAAGGAGTTAGTGATACAGCATGGTAGATATTCGAGCGAGCAGATTTCTGCGGAGCCAGTGAAGATCGACGTGGAAATTTTGAGAGATTGGAGAGGTAGACATGGCTGGAGAAAGCTTATGGAGGACATTTCTGTGGATTTTACTCAAGATCTTCGGTACAATATGGACGGGATAAAGATTGTGGAGCCAGCTGCCGTGAAAATGGCGCAAGGAGCGTCAGCCAAGCACGTGGAGCAGCGGGTGACTAAAGACAAGATGGACTGGGCCGAAGTCATGGAGGACCAGGACCAGGCTCAAGGAGAGTCGAATTCCACATCGGAGGGCGATGAAACCCCAAGTGCAGCTGTTTACGAGGCAGCGTACATCAAGACCCTGGGACGTGGGAGTGACCAGATCAAGAAAGACACCACCGAGTGGAAAATATACAGCCATTTCAAGGTTTATGATTGGATCATCGCCAGACTGGAGATGGATCTGGAGGAGGACGAGATCGACTTCGATCGGGCCAAGATGCTCAGGACTATAATAACAGGTACCATTTCTGACGCTAATCTGCTAGCCAGCCACCCTAACATTAGTACTTTAACTAATAGGAAATCTTATGATCTTGTATATGATATGTGTAGAAATAGGAAAACTAAATCTGAAGATGAGTTATATCTGAAATTTAAGCACGAAATGTTTAGCAAACTTGAGGGGTATATCACCCAGCCTAAATCCAAAAAATTAAAAACTTCTGATAGTAGTAAACCTTCTACTTCTAAATCAAATTCCCAGGAAATTCAGACTAAAAATAAATTCAGCAAACTTAACGACGAGGAAGTCGAAATGACTGATGCGCCCCCCTCCCCTAAGGAAAAAGTCGCGTCCTTCTACGTGGACTCCACAATTAATTGGGGAGCCCTAATAGAGGACTTAAACAAATCACTAGATAATAAAGTTCAGGGTCTTCTCATGGGGAGAGTGATCCGGATCACTCCTGGGTCCGTTGAGGACTACAGGAGTGTGCAGGCTCACTTAACCCGTGAGGGGATTCCTTTCAGCTCCTTAAACCTAAAAACGGATAGGCCGAGGAAGGTAGTAATAAAGGGCTTGCCCACTAACACCAGCATTGAGGATGTAAAAAAAGAGCTTGCCACGCTAGGTTTTAAAATTGTGAGGATTACTCAGCTAAGAAATAGACGAGATAGGACCCCCCCTCCCCATCTTCTTGGTCGGACTTGAGCCGGCGGAGGGATGGGCGAGGATTTATGAAGTAAATTCCTTGTTTTCGATGCAAATTAAAGTTCAACTTTTTAAGGCAAGAGGCCATAAAATGTGTTACAATTGCCAACTTTGGAACCATCATTCTGACCAGTGTACCCTCCCCCCCGCTGCCTTAAATGCGGCGAAGATCATCCCACGAGAAACTGTACAAAAAATAGAGACACCCCGGCGAAATGCGCCAACTGCGCAGGATCCCACCCGGCAAATTTTAGGCACTGTCCCCAAAACCCCTGGTTTAGGAAAAAAACCCAGGAATTGAAAAAAATCCAGCAAACTACAAAAACTGTAAAAACTTCACCCACCCTTGGCGAGGATAACTTTCCCCCCCTTCCCACTAAGAGATCCCCCCTGCACAGGAAGTGCCGGCAACTGCCGAAACGGTAGAAGGAACTACTGGCGAGCACTTAGTCCAAGCGCAACCTGGGCTGGACAAAAACCCTCAAACCGCAAGTGGAAACACTTTTCTTGAGTTTTTGAGTCTCTACAAAGAGGTAGAAAAATATGTAGATATAAGTAAAATCAGTAGCATTCTTAAAGATGTTGTACAAATTCTGAAAAGTGAGGAGGATGCTATGACTAAAACATTCCAAATTGTTGATATGGTCGCAAAAATCCTAAAAAATCAAACCCCCCAAATCTAAGTTTTGCTTTCTTTTGGCTGGCTTTCTGTGTTATCTCATTATGGTCACTACCCTCATTACCTGTTCAAGCATTTGGACTTTCGCTACGTGCCTCATCACCTGTTCAAGCATTTGGACCTTCACTACGTGCCTTAACACCTGTTCATCAACAGTTCAAGCATCGGGACTCCTCCCACATGCCTCATCATCTGTTCACCACCTGTCTCAAGCATTAGGACTTTCCCACGGTCTCACTCCGTGCTGATTGTGTATGAACTTGTTCTCGCGTGCTTCACGTGCTTGGCGCCAGCTCTTGCGACGATGCCCCGCCTATCAGGGGACGTTCTACTTCTACGGACTTTTCAAGTATACAAGTAATGTTAAAGCTACAGTACAACGAATCACACAGCACAGAAGATAAAGGCGGCAACGCCAGGTGCTTCATCAACGACGACGACGGAGAGAGCTAAATTTTTCTAGATCGTAATTTGATTTTTTATTAATCGTTTAAGTACCGTTATTTATTTAATTTCTCAATTGTTTTTGTCTGTAACTGTTATGAATGCTTGTCATTTTACATTTTGGCGCATCCTCTAAGAGGTGGAAATGCTGACCCATCTGTGATTGAGTCATTAATTACAATATGCCCTGATAATTCCACTAAAAATTCAATTTTCTATAAAGTTCTTTTACTTGTTGAGAATGGAAATATTTCAGATATTTCACAAATTTTGTCTAATAATGTACCTGATGGGCAGTACAGTGGTAATAGATTAATTTATTACGTTACTGGTTATGTTGTCAGAAAATTTAAAAGCAAAATTAAATGTGCTGAATGTGAAATGCAGATAGAAGATCAGAGAAACTGACAAATGAATGTTCATCATTCGCAAAAGCAATTGATGATGGAGGTCTTATGTACCCTTCAATAATTCTATTTTATTTTATTAAAAACTTAGAGTACAAATTTACAACGTGTTTCTCTATAAATTTACTTCACAGAGATAGTATAAGTGACTTATTTGACACTTTGTCAAAAACTAGATTAAACTTTATAGGAAGTGAAGGCCACAAGGTCGAACTGACAGAAACATTATTGAGATTTTACTTAATAACCAGTCTTCATTTTTATATTAAAGGTATTAACAGAGACAAATGTACACAAAGAAACAAAGTAAAATTTTCAAAGATGAATAATTGCAAATAGTGTATTTGAATAAATGAAATGCATGTAAAATATTAAAATAATGATACTTTTTTGCTATTAAATATTTTTACTTTTAAATTTAGATTTTATCTCCTTTAAAGTAGATAATATTCGTTAAATAGTTATTTTTCTGTAAGGATGTATATATCTATATTATACTTTTGTTTTTTATATTAAACATTGCATAATATTAAATTTATTATGTAATATAATACTTTATCTGTAAATATTTTGTTCAATTTATATATGTCATTTTTTTCAACTGGTGCAAATATATTGTTGAAATAAGGAAATTAACTGCCAGGTAAGTTTTATTATTTACTTAATTATAATGATAAATTTGATTATATCTTTCATCAAACACAACTCACAAAATAACATATTTACAAAAAAATTTTTCAAGTTTTACCTGAGCTATTTCATTTCATTTTTTGTATAAAAGAAAGTTTATATGCATTTTTGTTTACAAATGCATCATTTAAAACAAACATATGGTAAATTTACATTTGTTTTGCATCCCTCCCTAAGGTGTAAGATGAAATTGTGTGATTCTATATATATTTTATATAATTATAAAAATAACTTTTGCTTGCCAAATATTAATGAAATGTCTTACAATATAATACTGAAAAAAAAAAAACATTTAAGGTATCACAGACCCATGAAATAGTCTGTTTTAGTGCAAGAAACGAATTTTTAAGAATATATATTTTGCATTAATATCTTCGTGTTAACTGTAATAGGAATTGTTTCTGTAGAAAAATAATTCTCCTGAAACCCTATTTTGAAGTCTAAACATATTTTAAACAGTTAGTTTATTTAAATTTTTAATTTCAAATGACGTATTTCTTGCATAGAAAAGCATAGAGTTGTCTGCTATGAGCGAGTCCTCTATAACTGCAGCGCCATCTGTTGCATTTCACTCAGGAAATGCAACAGATGAGGCGCCATCTGTTGCATTTCCTGAACAATTCTCCCAATTTTTTTCATTGAACGCCACACTTGTTCCAGTCACTATAGTAAAACTAATGCCCTCTTGCCTTTACGTTTCTGCGCATTATCCTACGCAGGTTGTTTATTTAAGGTGGCGCCCATGCTCTATGGTTCGAAATCTACCGATTAAAAATCGAATAAATCACGTGATCATGTTATCCAATTAGCGTGCATAACTAAAGCCTATGGCTGGATCAATGTAGCTTTTCATAATATGCAATATTTATAAGGGCGTGGCTAAAAGACGTTATCCAATAAAATAACGGAGTGTACTATTGTTTTATTATATGCTTTTATTGAATTTTGGTGGTTGTTTTGAGTCGATTTATTTTAAATTACATCTTTTATGATGTCACAGACTGTTGTAACTAAATTTTATACGACTAGAAAACGTTTCAAAGACCCCGGTAAGAGCTTAAAAAACCTAGAACAACAAAATCTCACGGAAACTTTCAACAAAGACAATGTCTCAACAGTAATCCTTGACCCTCCAAAAGAAAAAGTTGTTAAAAACAAGGCTAAGGGTAAGACAGTAAATAAAGTAACTAATTATTTGAAACCCCAACCAAAGAATAGTAAAAGTGAGGGTGATACTCCTCGGGATAAAACTGAAATTCCAAGAACTCCAAAAAGAAATTTACAAAGTCCGGATGAATTGACGCCGTCGAAGAAAATACCGTTAGTTTTACAGGAAGCCCGGGTTTCTCAAGATATTTCTCCAGGAAAACTTAAAAAATCTGAGCTCTTAACTCCTAAAAAACTTGATCCAAATGCTCGTAGAAAATTACAGTTGCGTTCTCCAAATAGATTTGTGTCTCCTAGGAAGATTGCAAGCCCTTTCAAGAAAGAAGTGTCGCCTCAGAAGGCAGCTACATATGAAAATATCAACAGCAAAGATTTGGTAAGAAACAAAATATGATGAGTATAATATGAACAGTTTTTACTTTTTTTAGAGAAAAATGTATTGCTACAGTATGAATATTGAAATATATTTCTTGATGATATTTTTATACTGATGCTGATACTCTGTCTCAATTATCCTGACAAAGACTTTTTATCTCGTTTTTTTTTGTCTTTGAAACAGGTTGCTCTTTATTTAACCTTGTATGCTGTGCCTAACAACTTTTTTATTTTGCAGGTTTTTCAGTTGTTTTTTAGTCGAGCTCACTTGTTAATGATAATTTTGCATTAATTTCTTCTGATAAAAAATCTATTGTTAAATTTTGGTTTTTCCTTTTTTTAATTTTTGTATTTGATAATATTTAATTTCTGTGATTTATTATGCTTTGTTTTTCCTTCTGGATGTATAACGCTAATTTTGCATACAAAAACAGACCTTTCATGATGTGTTACTGCTCTTGTTTCTTTTCTGAATGACATGTTACTAATTTTGTATTTATTTAAATTTTGGTGAAGATAGCCCATTCAACTTCCAGTGCCATTTCTTTCCTTCATTACATTTAATGTTTTACCCAGCACTTTTTTCATGTCATATTCATCAGTATTTTTTATAAATGTTTAGTTAGTTCATATAACTTCTGAAACTGTTTTTTTAGTTTTTGATATATTCTTAATTATGCAGCTTTTATTCATTGGTAAGCATTGGTATTGATACTATATTAAAAGTAGTTTGAAAGTTATTTGAATTTAGCTGATCAAGTAGGTGGTATGCATTTTTTTTAAATAGTTGAAGAAATTATCATCATCAAACAGTTAGTCTTTAACAAGAAAATTGTCTCTATGCCATGGTTGAAAGTACAATATATAATTTACCTATACCATACTCCACTGTAAATCTGCTTTGTTTTTGCTTTTTAAAACTTTTAATTAGCATAATTTTTAATAATAAAAATATATACAAATTGTTATGTTTTAAAATGTATAGCAATTTTTGCATAACTTTAGTTTAGTGAATTACTTGATCCGTATATGTAAGGTTTTCAAAATAATGATCAATTAATTTTTCTCGATTTAATGACCAAGATTAGTAGCCTTTGAAATCTCAATATACTCCAACCAATTGGTGATCTTCGAATCTCTAAATTACTGTGTCATGTATCTTTAAAATTCCATTTATATTCCACATCTTCTAATATGTTTAAAACTGGATTGAACCAGGTAATAGACCCCCAATCCACTATGTGTTTGTTTGTCACCAAGCATTTCAATTGTGGTCGTGTTTTTGTTGCTAAATCTGGTAACCTACATATGTACTTTAAATCCAATTAGTACTTGGTTTTCATGATTGCCATTAATTTTTAGAAAAGAGGTATTTCTGCATATTTGCCATTTTCTGTGGCTTATGTTGGGGGAATAAAAGCAGAAACTGCTCTTGGAACAATGTTATAAGCTTCTAGTGTGACAACTAATTTCAATTTGTGTATTTGCCTTAAAGCATATTTTTTGTTTTATGGAATTTGCAACTGTGCTAAGCATTTTTGGCCATTTTAAGGTGAATTTAATTAGCCTGTTTGCAGATTTCTTTTATTGTTAATTAAAGTTTCCTTATGGTATTTGGTAAGCATGAACAAATGTATTTGTGTGTAGTTCTATGAAACATGGTTATATGGATGTTGGTGCAAATGAGTCTAGCATTAAATTTTATAATTGCAGTAATTGATTAGTGTATATGAATGATAAGTGATTGATTGATGTGTAATGAAAGGGCTTATGAGTGATAAGTATATGTTTAAGAGAAGGTTGGATCGTTCTATTGGGAAATAAGCATTATATTTCTTAAAGCTATTGTTGCTATCTTCCCTTTCTATACAAATGTTGAAGATGCCAAGACGGAAAAACTTATTTGAACATTGTTCCAATTTTGAATCAGAAGAGGAGTCCTGAAGGTTAATCTTTTTTGTTTAATTTATCCTGTGTTTTGAATTTTTTTTGCATTTTCTTGTGTTTTGAAAATTGCACATGCAAATTTTTATTAAAATGAAAAATGATTATGTCTCAATTATTTTGAAAATTTGTTGAATTAAAATGGAACGATCCATGATGTAAATTTTTAGTAGATTCTAAGAATGATGTTTATCAAAATATTAAGTGGAAAAATCAAATTTTTTAATGGTCTCAAGTTGACTTTTTTTTCAAAACAAATAAGTTTGAGCACTACTGATTTAATTTATACTGGTACTCCATCTATGAATTTTAATAAGTTTTCTAAAATGTATCTTTTAGAACCAAAAGTGAGTTTTTAACTTAATAATAAACAAAGTTTTGACAGTGCAATGTTCACTTCAGCACACAATGTTCACATTCAGCAGTATCAATGTTCACTTTTTTATGGGTTTTTATCTTTTATAAAGGGTTCCCTTCTAAATGAATCAAGATCCAAAATACTTTTTAGTGGAAAAATTGATGAGCTGAAAAAATCATTGGAGAAGTTTTCACAAGTTTCAACTAAAACTAAAGAATTTCAGTCTAATTCTTATAAAATTACATCAGTGATATCATCTGCAAAAAAGAAGTAAGCATAACTGACATTTCATTTCTGTTTTGCATAATCAAAGTTGATTTTTTAAAATGTTTTATAGCAAAAATCTGATTTTTCATATTTAAATTGTATTCAGTATTTGATTTTAATTATTTTTCAATATACATAGTAACATGCCAGAGTCATTCAGCTGTACTGATGTAAAATGTATCTAAAAAATATTTTAAATTATATATATATATATATATATATATATATATATATATATATATATATATACAGGTTGTCCAGTGCTATCGGTGCCCAATGACTATTTTCTCAACCGTTAGTCACAGAGATATACTTTCGATTGCAAATATGTTTTAAATTTTAAAATCTATTATCTTAGAAACAGTTTAAATCAATAAATTTATTTCTAAAAGAAATACGAAATATTAATTTTTATACAGCCCCCGGTCCTACCAGTTATATTTAGGAAAATCATCCTCATACAATTTTATGCAAAATAAAATAAAAAATCATTCTTTTACGACCAAAATTTACTGAGTTATGAAGCATTAAACTTTATGACTTAAGTCGCTTTTCTGTGCACAAAAATGTCCCGTTTCAGCCAACCTTTAACCCTTTCGGGACGGCGGCATTCCGAAACTGCCGTGGCCCAAAGGACGGAGCACTTCGTTTCCAAACTGTTCCCAAAAGACGGCTAATTTTTTGCGCTAAGCCTAACTCTTGAAAAAAATTCGCTAAAAGTCACCCGTTCAATACAGCATTCTACTTTTTTCAGGAAGAAAGGAAATACTTATTTTCTATTTGATGTATATTTTTTATACAAATTTTCTTTTATCAAAATATTAAAAATTTTAGTGTATATATGTTTTAGGTACAGATGGATAATTCTTTGGCATGTCCTTCTGATTTTTTAAAACTGTACCACATATATGCGTATTCTTAGACAACAAATACTTTGCAAGTACAGAAGAGGTAAAAATTTATCCAAATACAAAGTATATCCTTTTCCTAAAAGTTCACTTAGAAATGTTTTTAAACCGCGTTCTCCATACCTACCATCAGAGCTTGATAATTCCATGTCCTTTCCAGTATACACAAGGAAATTCCATTTATAGCCTGATTCCGATTCTGACAATTTATATATTTTTATTCCATATCTGGACCTTTTCGAGGGGATATATTGACGAAATCCCAGCCTTCCTTTCCATGAGAACAAAGATTCATCAATGAACACATTTCTTCTAGGAGTGTATATAGATTTAAATTTTGAAACTAATGCATCTAACACGGGTTTCAATTTATCTAGTTTTTGGGCATTACTATCAAGAGTAAAATGAAGGTAACGTAATATTCCTATAAATCGATCGTGACTCATAACTGAATTAAAAAAAGGAGTACTGATAATTGGATTCTTAGAAAAATAAATTTTAGATTTAGTTTTCTGACAATGCTCGTTAAAATTACTAGTGCGAGAAACACGAAATTCGTTTCCTGTCACAGGAGTAAATACATTTGAAACAGATGGCGTCTTCAATGTGGAAGGAGAGAGGAGATTTTTCTCCCATTTTTTCTTTGCAAACTCATTAGTTGCTTTTACGATAAATTCTACTAGTTCATCATCAAAAAATATGCTAAAAAAATCAAGTTCCTTATCTAAATTAGGCGGCATGATATTGTGATTTATTCCAGGTATGTTAAAAAACTCCAAGGAATTCAGATCTTTCAAATCACATGTCCAAACATCATTCGAAAAAACAGCAACTGAAGCTGGCGGCGTTGTAATAATAGTATGCTCAGAATCTGAAGAATCAATTGCATTTTCAGATTCATCATCAGAAATAACACTGTTCCACGAATCTTCACTATCTGCTTTGTTTTCATTACTGTCTGGTTCGTTTACCATACGTGTATATTCTTCCACAGAAAGAAAAAGTCTCAAACCAGCCATACTTTTATCCGAAATAGCCTAATCATTTCACTGTCGCACATTCTTTTAACCCCCACCCCCCCAAAAAAATACTCTCTTATATTCCTGTAATTCACCAACAAAATCATTAAAAGCTAAAATCAAAAGGAGACCCGGAACTCAATTATAAAATTGTTGATGCTGCGAGAAGTGCTCTGATTGTTTACTTTATAGAACCATGTTTCACCGCTCCAAATGGAGAAATTATTCATTGGATTCTACTTGTGCCAAGGTCAAACATCTACAAAATACATTTAAGTTGCTTCCACAGGCATTTAACGCCCTCTAGTAGGCAAATAAATTCAAATGAAAACGTTTCACGTATAAACACCGATACGTACCACTCGCCGTTTAGGGTAAAGTTCTCTCCAGCACGAGTGCGTGCCGTACGTCCTTGAATGCAAGTTCGCAGCCGGCATGCGGGCGTGCCAACCGTCGCGAAAGGGTTAAGGGACCGTGTAAATATTGAAATTTCGTATTCAAAGTATTATGTTTCGATTGCATTTGCTGACATAATGTCAAGAATGAAGCAAAACTTATCAAATAGTATTTCGTTTAGAAGAGTATTATAGTCAGGGCTTGACTAGGATCTTCTGGGGTCTTTATTGTAAATGAGGTAACACATTATCGTAAGAGTCGTTTAAGTGAATAAAATCATTTCAGTAAAAATTACGAAATTTAAATTTTTATATGGTAATAGCCCAGTAATGAGACCAGTTGCAGTGTACCTGCACACAAAAATAAAAAGTTGCACACATTAAATCTAAAATAGTAAAGGCATATAACACCTAAAAAATAACAGGTTTGTATAGAGTATCTGAATAAGCTGAAATGAAGTACCATGTCTATGATAAAATGCTTAGCAGACGATAAATATTTAACATTTAATTTGCCTTCTAAAACGGCAACAGACGATAAATATTAAATTTTATACTTTGCCAGAGTTGAAAAACTGTTGTTTTGTTTATTTTGTTCCTGATGTTCTAAAGTTTCTGATGCTATGCTTGCTCATAGTAAATGTGAAGTGATAAACGAAAAATGTTCAATAACAGGCAGTACACTGAAATGGTATTACTTTTCGAGAATTTCATCGGAATAAGTGAGAGGCTGCAAGGCAATATGCTATGAAATTTCCGAATGAAAATCATCCATCTGCTAGTACTATTTTAAAAGTTGTAAAGCGCTTAAGAGAAATGAGTAGCGTTAGAAATCGTCCTAGATCAAGAAGAATCACAGACTCAACAATGCGCATACCTGTGGAGGATGTTTTCAGATACGCCCTCTCTCATCCACAGTGTAGTGTAAGAAGCGTTAGCGAAGCATGTGGATATTCTAAATCTCAAGTGTGGAACATTTTATACATATATGGTGCATATCTGTATCGTCCGATATTGGGACAAGAATTAATATCAGGAGACAAAGAGTGTCGCTTTGACTTCTGCGATTACATTTTAAACAGACAAGACGATATTCTGTCTTTTATTAGTGACATTCTGTGGACCAATGAGTGTCAGTTTACGAGACAGGGTATTGTAAATACTCAAAATAGTCATTATTGGTCTCTGCAAAACCCGCATATCATTAGATCGAACAGACCTCAAGTGCATTGATCAGTAAATGTTTGGTGTGGCATATGGAAGGATACTTTAATTGGGCCATTCATTTTTGATGGCGCTTTAACATCGGAAATGTATGCACAGATTTTACAGGGATCGGTAACTGACTTCTTGGATGAATGTATTTCCTTACGAGATTTATCACAGATGTGGTTTCAGCATGACTGTGTTCCAGCACACAAATCACTTAAACCACATACTGTTCTAGCCGCAACATTTGGAAATAATATTATTGGGTACGGAGGTCCTGTTGAGTGGTCCCCGCGATCACCAGACTTGAACCCCTTAGATTATTTTCTTTGGGGTTTCTTGAAAAATAAAGTCTATGAAAAAAAATCAACGAGTTCTGCAGATTTGCTAAATCGTATTTTCGTAGCATGCACATGTGTAACACCGACTGTGCTGCGCAAAGTACAGGAAGAATTTTCTTCACAGGTGCGTTTTTGCATTGCAGCCGAAGGAAGCCACTTTGAGCAAATATTATGATATCACAGTTTGTAATATGATTTTCAATTTCTGAAATGCATATATTCGCATTTTAAAGTATGTTTTATTTTCTAATTCAACGAGGTTATTCTGTTTTCCTTATGTCATTTAACACAAGTTGTATTTTTCTTTTACTTCTATTGTCAGTACAAGCTGTATTTTTGATATTTTTTTTATGTGTTACAAATAATTATAACTTTAATATTGTTTAGTGTAATGTATATTGCTGCAAAAAATAATGAAATTGTTGCAAAATATTTGTCTCTCCAATTATTTTGTTGTTGTTGAGACCCTGACTGTCCAACCTACCAGAAAGGCGTAAGGTAACTGTTTGGACGGCCGGGAAGTGCCACCCAATTTAGACCGGAAGCCAGGGGGGGAAGCATCCACAGGGACCGTACCCTCCTTCCCCTACCACCAACCTCTCGGAAGGACTTTCGGACCCACATATTTAACATGATCGTACTCCGCATGAACACGGAGGCAGTACTGGCAGCAGCTGGAATCGGACCCAGGCCTACCGAGTGTAACTCCAGCGCACTAACCACTGGGCTACCGCGGCCCTTCCAATTATTTTGTGTATAGCACCCATTTCTCAGCACAAAAAGTGCTCCAACTTTCAGCAGATATAACTCTGTGAATTTTGGTTGTAAAAGGATGATTTTTATTTTTATTTTGTATGAAATTGTATGAGGATGATTTTTCTAAATATAACTGGTAGGACAGAGGGGGGGGGGGGGGGGGGGGCATATAAAAATTTATATTTCATATTTCTTTTAGAAATACATTTATTGATTTAAACTGTTTCTAAGATAATAGATTTTGAAATTTAAAATATTTTTGCAATTGGAAGTACACCTGTCCCCCGATTTATATGGAAGATAGGTTCTGCACAAAACCGTGTAAATTGAAATCTTGGATTTTGCTAAGTAAAACCATGTAAAACGAAAATAACCCCAAAATGTGCATGATTCAGTCATTTATTTAAGTAAAACAAAAGTAAGACATCTTAGAAAACTTAAAATTATACTTAGTTTATAAAACAACAAACATATGAATGTAGTAATATAACATATTTAATTTATTTTACATTAGGAACAAAGAACAAAAAAACAAAAAGACCCTTAAAAATTAATTATAAGTTTAATCACTGTCATCACTTTCATGTACTATCAGTCTTTTCTTTCTGATAGGTATGATGTCACTTTCATCACTTGAGCTTTCTTGATGCGATTCTGGCTCAATGGTTGATGAATTAGGCAAGATCTCGGGTTGACAAGACTTTGTCATGAAATCGGTAATTAACAATTGCGTAGGTTATTTTGCTAAATCTTTATAAAGCTCTTCATATTGATTTAAGCATTTACGAAGGTCTCGCTGGAATCGGAGAGCTCGATCAACATTTGTGTCATATTGTAAGAAATTTGCCCAATTTTCTTCCCAAATCAAGTCCTACGCTTATGATTCTTGCTGTGAACGCAACTGGTTCAGATTGCTCTTCATCAGAATCATTGTCTTCATCATGTGTGTTTGGTTAATGAATCATGTTTATTAAATCATCTTCATTCAATTTTTCATCAGCCATTATTTCTTCGATATCTGCCTGAGCTAAATTTTCAAAACCTTCTCCTCCTATAGTATGGGCGAACTCAGTGATATGAGAATATTCATGCTCTATTGGTGATTTATCATTTCCATTTTCAACAACATCCGGCCATATTGCTTTCCAGCAGGCATTGATCATTGATTGTTTGATCTCAGTGTATGACAGTCCAACATGCTTAACACAATCTAAAATTGTAAATTTCTTCCAAGCATCCATCACAGTAAGAGATTCATCATTCTCCATTTGTTCTAAAATATACCTGAGAGTTTGCTTGATATACAGTGCTTTAAAAGTCGAAATTATCCCTTGATCTAACGGCTGTAATAAGGAAGTTGTATTCTTTGGTTAAAAAACAACTTTTACATTTTCATGTTGTAAATCTGGAGGATTTACAACATTATCAATTAATAGAAGAGCCTTAAAAGGCAATCCCTTTTTAGTTAAATAATTTTTGACATCTGGAACAAAGAAGTTATGGAACCATTCATTGAAAGCTATGGCAGTGACCCATGCTTTTCTATTAGCCATCCAATAGACGGGAAGGTTTTTGATATTTATTCCTTTGAATGATTATGGTGATTTTGATTTGTTAATCACCAATGGTTTCATTATATAATCGCCAGAAGCATTGCAACAGAAAAGAACTGTTATACGACTTTTCGCTACTTTATGACCACTAGTTGATTTGTGAGCTTTGGCTATAAAGGTTCTTTCCGGCATTTTTTTCCAGAATAATCCGGACTCGTCAGCATTGAAAACCTGATCAGAAGTGTAGGAGTTAGCGGCAATGATTTCAGCAAGTTTTGCTGGATATTGTTGTGCTGCATCCAAATCAGCAGATGCACTTCCACCTTTCATTCTCAGATTATGTAAAGAATGTCTTTGTTTGAATCTCTCGAACCACCCATGGCTTGCGAAAAAAGATACCTTCTTTTCATCGGACGAAATCAACGGTGACTGATTCTTAAGTGATTGATAAATCTTCAAAGCTTTATTTGTAACAGCATTGGTATCGATTGGGATTTGCTTTTGAGTTTGGTCTTCTATCCATATCACTAAGGCTTTTTCCATATTTTCCATTGTAACATTCTAACATATGAAGTCGTTCGTACTCATACTGCTGCAGGTTCCCGCTGCTACACTTTTTCTAATGGAGTCTTCATTTTTTCTTATTGTCTTTATTGTGACTTCATTCATGGAGTAAAATTTAGCAACATCCGTTACTCTTTCTCTATTACGTAGATGGTCTAATATTTGAATTTTAGTTTCTAAAGAAATAACTTTTCTTTTCATTTGATATTTCTTCAAATCCTTTGACATTATAGAACCTTAACAAATTTACGCAAACTATGAAGATGCAAGAAAAACTATAAATGTTGAAAACTTACCAGTTCAAAAGATAAACCCACAATAATATAAGCTTTGCTGCTAAAATGTTTCTGCACTATGTACTTGCATGAACCAGATAGCTTTACTGTTGTGAAATACATACGGGGATTTCCCTACTACGGGGATTTCCCTATACAGGGATTCCCCATTATGGGGATTCCCCTAAATGTATATATTTTACAACACCGGGAATCCCCTGTGGTTTTCATCAGTGTTACCAAAGGAATAAAATTAAAAAATGTCATCAAATCTTTGTATAGGCGTATATGGAGCGGAATATACATTTTTATCAATTTTTTGAACTCTGTTAATTTATAAACCGTGTAAAAGCGAAATCGTGTAAATCGGGGAATAAGTGCAAATCTCTATGACTAACGGTTGAGGAAATAGCCATTGGGCACCGATAGAACTGGGTACCCTGTATATATATATATATATATATATATATATATATATATTGGATTGTTTTTTTTACATGGGTTACAAACTAATCATGATTTAATTTCTCCCGACCACTGCATTTGCATTTGATCACATTCTACTACCTGACCATACTATTTTTATATGCACAAATGTAGTGTTTGGAAAGAATCAAATTATCAATTTAAGATGTGTGCATAGTTGTGCATTTAACTTTAAAAAGTATATGGAATGAAAAACTAAAAATTTTATTTTAATGTTATCCAAGATAATAGATTGAACATATTTCATTTTTCAAATAAACTTGTAAAATTTAATAAATTGAATTGATTCTAGTATTACTATGCTTCAGCAATTTTTAAGGTCTCTGCTGAACGTATTTAGTAGTGTAAATTATTAATGTATTATATTGCTCAGACTGTAATTTTACCTGACCATTAGATTTATGCATGTATGGATATAATGGTCAGTAGATGAATAGGGATCTGGTCAGCTGCTGTCATATTTTATAAATGAAACAAACATTTTTATCCATTGAGGGGGGGGGATTTAAAAGGAAAAATACACATTTCTTGATTAGATATTTTATTAAAGTGCTTTAAATATGTCACAGCAGATGGAACATTACAATTTACGTTGCAATATTTTGTATTTGTACTCAATGGTACACTTGCTTCATGAAAAAAAAAAGTTTTGTTGCTGTCATTGCATTTAATTTATTTTATAATTTCTTTTATTTACTCCAAATGTTTAAAATATTCTCTCTGCACAGCCAGTTGATGCTACAATAGTTAAAGCAGGCTTCTGAAAATCTTCTTTTCTTTCATCTTACCCGGGTTGAAATTTATTGAGGAATGCCAGTTTCCGGAAATTGCTTTCCTCTTAGACAACCTTGAGAGTTAGTTGCCCTATTAGCAAAAAAGTAGCAAGTAGTCATTATTGTAAAATTATAGCAAACATGCCTTTTCTTCGCTTCAAACTCTATGAAGAAAATTTTAATTGTTTCCTGCCTTTTTCTCTCTTACATAAACATACATTGCCAAAACACCTCCTGTTATATGTTATAGGAGGCATCTACATTGTAGACCTCAGACATAAATTCTCTTCAAAACCCCTTACTTCTGTACAGTGAAGAATCTGATGAGCAAATGGAAATGTCAGTCAATAGCAGTACACTCTAGTTCGAAAGTCATATTCTCCTCACATGCTCTATTAACCCAGTTCATCGTATGGCGACTGGTTAAAGAGTCTTTGTGGTATTGTTTTGGAGTATCTGATATAGTTTGTATTTTATCTGACATTCCTCATTTGCAGAGGAGTTAATGTTAAAGAACAAATTGTACTAGTTATATTTTTGCATGTGTATAAAACTGAAGGGGACTTCTGTTTTCTTGTTTGCATATTTTAATCTGAATCAGGATTCTAAAAAAACAAAAACTGCTGGGAAAAAAATAAAAGCCTACATAATTAGAATGTCACAAAGGATTTAACAAAGGATTATTTTTTGACGTACAGAAATTCAAAATGAACTTGTGTAATGAAAAAATTCTGAAACACGGGTAAAAAATCTCAATACTAGTCTCAATACTAGTCCTAGACAGGTTAGATTTTGCTGATTTCTTGAACCTAAGTTAAAGCATTTACATATTGAATATTACTGTCATTTTATTTTCCTTAAATATATGCATGTATTTTTAACATCCATGCTTATTTAAATATTTAAACTTTATTACTAAAACATATTCACAAAGCTACTTTTTTCAATCAAAATGTTAAAATGTCATGATTGTTGACTTTTGGCAAAAAATTAATAAATAATAATTTTCTTCTTAAATGTTAATAAGAAAGTTGTACTTTTCAATCATGCTTGTAAAAGATAGTCTGAAACATTTAATTTGCTCATATTGCTTTTAGTTTTGTAATGCAAATGAAAAAATATAAAGAAAAATTTTGAAGCATGGATAAAAAATCTCAATACCAGTCCTTGTAGACAGGTTAGATTTTACCAATTTCTCAAACCTGAGTTAAAGCATTCACATATTGAATATTACTGTCATTTTATTTTGATTAAATATATGCATGTATTTTTAACATTTTCCTTGCTCATTTAAATATTTAAACTTTGTTATTAAAACCATATTCATCAAGCTATTTTTTTTTTCAGTCAAAATGTTAAAATGTCATGGTTGTTGACTTTTGGCAATAAATTAATAAATAATAATTTTCTTTAAATGTTATCATTCAATGTTATGTTTCAATCATGCTTGTAAAAGAAAGTCTGAAATAAAATATTTCATTATTTGCTTATAATGCTTTTAGTCTCTTAATGCAGATGAAAAAATATAAAGAAAAAGAAAATACTTAATTATACCATATATACATAGTAAAAGATCTAAGTGACCCACAGCTATGAAATTTAGTATAGTGATAGGTCGAGCTTGGTCCTGTGATACTTCAGAGGGATTTTTTAAAAATTTGAATTAGTTTTTTTAGTTATTGTATGTTGAATCTCAATTTTATGCGATTTTCACATAAATTGGTTCCTTGGTGATCAAAAATATTATTACAGTGCTTCCTTCTTTATACTATCAAAAAGATTGTGGCAATAAGGAGAGCAGTTTAACAAGATTTGAATGTATATTAATATCCATTATTCATATATATGTTGCATTTTTTAATGTTTTGAAAAACTTAATAAAATTATTATTTGTTTTAACATATTTTCTTGAACTTTTTAGTGATCATGATACACCCAAACCTGCTCTCCAAGGGGAATATAAAAAGTACACTTATCTAGCAGCTCCTGACTCACATTCATTTACTTTGCCATATAAATACAAGTTGCTTTCTGAAACATTCCGTTGCATGGATACAGTTGTGAGCATACTGAATAATAGAAAAGAGAAGATTACATTTGAGAAAATGAAAAATGGTGTTCAAAAAATGATGAGCAAGTGAGTTTGTATTGTTTTTATGGCTAAATATCTGATAATTGATAGTTTTGTGCCCTTTCAGCCTTATAATAATAAATAGGATAGAGATTTTTGCAGTATTTGTTTAGAATATAATTTGTTCTACATATTTTTCAATATTAAATGTAGTTTTGATTTAATAAAAAAAATCATATTTGTCATTCTTCTCCCTGTCCCTCAGTGGTGAGCCCCATAACGCTAGTACTAACTGTTGAGATATCTTAATGTTTTTCACATTTTTGCAATGTCACCTTTGAAAATACTCCTAGTCGCTAAATGAAAATTGAGTTAAAATTGGAAATTCTGTGTCATTTCAAATAACTGTCCATGTTATTTTGTGCAGTCAAACTCAATTTAATGAATTCTGGACGAAATAAAGAGAAAATGAATTTGAGTCTGTAGGGAAAGTCATGTGTTGTCCTCATCAGATTTTTTTTACTTTCTCCTCAGAGTTTGAATCAAACAAGTTCTCTGTACATAAAGTACGAGCTGAAAAGTCCATTAAGAAACACAGTGTATATGTATAATGTTAGTTGCTGATATTTTGTATTTTTATTTATCTTTGGCTTTTGCCACCATTGACTGAGTTGCGTAGATCAGAGTTTTGTATTAGTTATATTAATCTGTGAAAAGCTATAAAAATGATCTGTTTTAGAAATCAGATTTGTTCATTGAAGTATACTAAAAATAGATTTTGAGGTATGTAATTTTCAATTTAAAGGATTTGTGTAGTTCTGACTGGAAAATGTGTCCCTTTTTTAACATACATGTATAAAATTTGAAAAATTTTTTGGACACAAATTCGGCTTCCAATGTATCTTAAGAAACAACTATAAAAAGCATGTAAATCAGTTGAGCTGTTTTTGAGTTATGAGCAATCATGACACAGGTATAATTTAGTTTTCAACTTCCACTGCTCCACAAATGTGTGTAGGGTGAGGGAACAGAACTTATAATATTTACCAAAATCGGTCCCTATTACCTAAAAAATGTTTCATTGAAATCGATCATATATTTCAACAGATACTTTGCTTAGAAGCAGCTTTGAATTACTTTTTATATATATTAATGTAAGGCAATATTTTAGCAACAAACCTGTTAAAAAGTATGTTAATTGGTTGAACTGTTTTTTCGTTATAAGCTGTTTTGATGAATAATTATAGAGGCATTCCTAATTCTTATTATTCTGTGATTATGGAAATAAAATTAATTTCTTATATATTTTGCCAATTATCTATAATGCTGGATAAGCATGTTGATTGGTTTGGTGGCTGAAAGATAATATCTCGCAGATAGCTGTTTGAATCTGCACTCCTACGGAAATAATCTATAGTGTACTTATTTTTAAATTAGATTTTTGAAAATTTGATATTCTACCTATTACATTACCATATAAGTAAATATCCCCAAGAAGATGTCATGTTTAATAGATATGTGGAATTAGTCAATTAAATTTTTATAAATTTTTTTTTATTGCCAGTAAGCAGGTGAAGTGGGTGAGCCCTTCACCACCTACAATGAAGTGGTTTTTGACTAAATTGTATGTAGGCAACATAGAATATGTTAGATGGGATTGAAGTGGTCTGTAAACAGGCTACTGGCTGCTGTACTGGTCGGCTGTCTGGGATATTTCTCTAATGAAATAAATTGTTGGGGTTAGTTCGTATATTTCTTGGATGTTGCTTCATGAAAAAGTTTCATCAAATTTGATCTCTTAGTTCACGATGTATATTACCTTGACAGGTCTACCAATCGCTATACATCTCAGCTGTCAGGGATATTTTTCTAAAGAAAAAAGGAAATTCTTGATAACACATGAATAGTTATGGGTTAACTTGTATTTTCAAATTTTCTCTTTTTCAATAACGTTTTCAGATTTTCTCTTTTGTTTATTAAATTAGGGAGTTTTGGATAAACAACAAATCGTGTTATTTAATACCATATTGTAAGTTATTTGATTGAGTAATTTGATAATTTTGTTTCAGAAATTTCCTGAAAAGTCATCTTGGCCAGATTGTAACTGTTTATCCTTCAGCTTATTCCTTGCAATACGAAAGAAATGAATCTTATGTAAGAAATAACAAGGACAGTTTGCCTTACGAGTTAATCATTACTCCAGTATTATCTGATGAAAATGGTAATTTCTAATTTTTCCTGTTTGACTGGTAATAAAAATTGTAATATTTAATTGAATGTTGTTCACACCGTTTACTTGTATTCAGGCAGGATTATCGATTAGATCATTGAGGTCAACAAGAAATTTTAATAAATAGACTAGACTCCCTCCCGTGACTCGAAACTGAAGTGAAGTAGGCTATCTAGCTTCATGCTTAATAACTGAGACATTTATTTCTTGAAAGTAGTAAAAAACTAAAAATATTAAATATTAAGTTATTAATGTACAAGACAACCTAATAGTTTGAACAATTGTACAAATTATGCCAAACAAATGGAAAATTCTGTCTGGTATGTGAATGTTTCGAAATTAAATTTTCTCTATAGACTTAACATTACACCTTTGACCTCAGTTATTTTAGTATATAGATTGAAATGTAAAATTTGTGTTTTGCCCAAAATATGATTAGTTGAAGCTGTGTACAAAATTTTATGCAATACAAGTATTCAGTTATGTAATATAAGTAAACTTATCTAAATATATAGCCGTATGCCAAATATGGTCATGGCCATCAGCAGAATGAAATACATATTGTTGGGGGGGGGGGGGAAAGAGAACATTATGATATACCAAAAAACATTCTAGCAATAAACTGAAAGTCTTAAATAAACAGAAAGTGGACCTATTGACCAGTTTCCCTACGTGTACAAATATGTACTCCTGTAAAATATAAGAATTGACACTTTCCTAAAAATAAAAATACATTAAAATAAAAGAGAGAACACAGATTTTAGGTTTTCAAAATCTAACGTTTATTAAAACTTAAACTTCATTTTAAAAGAATTTTCAAAACATTTTACATCTCATTAACTAAACAAATCAAATAAACAACTTAAATAAATAAATAAAAGGAATGGCCGGTCGTATAGTGGTAGAAAAAACGTTAGAATATTAAATTTTAAAGTTAACAATAATAAAATTATACAATTATTTGTCTAAACTTGAATTTGGGATAAAAGAACATAAGTTAGCCAAAAGGGAATTTAGAACATCCTAACAATAATCCAGGATTCGTAACTTAAAATATATAAGTGTGATGGGGTCTTATTCATTAACTAAACTGAAAACAATTGGAATAGAAACATATTTTAACTATTGAGAGATATAATTAGAAAAGGTTTCACCAAATGCTCCAAGGAACTGCAAGGATCAGCAGGAGGGAACTTCACAGGAAAAAGTCACCAAAGATCCCAAGGAACACCTCTTGAAACGCAGAACACAGCAAAGGAGGATTATGTCCATCTCTAGAGAGGAAAATCTTTAACCGGATCCTTTTTCCAAGGGGATATTCCCAAACAGGATGTTTAGTAACGATGGAATTAAGCAATTTCTTCCAAACAGTTGTAGCTGACTTTTGGCATCAGAACAAAATACAGATCATATGTCCGTCTTACTTTATTACGGAAATGTGCATTCCATCCATCATAAGCAGAGCTACGCTGCTTGACCATATAAATAAATTCTTAATTGGCCGGTAAAGATTCCTCGGCCGACATCGTAAACAGCTCGGATTTTCTTGGATCAAAATTTAGATAACAGGAAACTAATTAGCAAGACTGAAGAGGCAGGGGTTCAAAACATTCAGTCCTTATAGACACAACAACTCTCTGCCATCAGACGTAACACTGTCAGAAGCTCTTGAATGTATAGATTAAGACTCGCCTCCATGGCAGGAATAATAAATAAACAGAGCACAATTAATGGGCCGGGAATAATAAAAAAAAAACTTTCGTTCCTCAGAACGCTTGTCGAATTCGAACTTCGGCTCGCGCCGAAGCGCTAAAAGCACTTAATAGATCACATCTTCAGTTCCAATAAAAAATAATAAGAGAAGAGAGTGCAAAAGAGTGCGAGTTTGCTTATATACTGCGAAACATCGCTGCCACAGAATGTAAACAAAATTATCGATGAACGATAAAATAATTAATGAGAGACGATTTTAATATTACGGTCAACCAATTAAAACTCGAAATTTTAAAGAAGAGAAATGGAATTTTAAAGCAGACGAAAATTAAAAGGAAATGAAGTGAAACGATTTGGAAATATACGAATTCGGCAATAATTTAAATATGGACGATTCTGAAATATTTAAAAGCTGAAAATAGAATAAAACTGAAAAATTGCAATGAATTAACGAATTTTTAACCGAGAGCAATAAATTTGGAATCAAATTAAAGGGATTAAAAGGGGCAATAAATGGAATTCCAAATTAGCCAATTTAAATAAATTTAAATTGCTAAAACCTAAAAAGAACGAACTTTCGCCGTTTTTAACACAAAACCTATGGAATAGAACCTATTTGGAACAGAAGAATATCAAAATCTAAACAATTGGAAAATGAAGAGTGACTATGTAAATAAGACCCCTGAACACGTTTAAACAAAAACCAAACCCCTAAAATAATTAAATGTCCAAAGGTATAACCCAACAAATAATATATGGCCATAAAAATATGGTCATGGCCATCAGCAGAATGAAATACATATCAAGATAGTGGAACTTTGAATACATATCAAGATCGATTGTCACCTTCCAATCTCATTGTTCAATCTGCATGAAAATTTCACCAGGAAAATCATTTATGTCAATAATCTTGTTATACGAGGTTGTTTATAAGACATCCACTCTTGTAAGCTATCTGTTAATTGTGTAATGTAGTCAGGGTATTGTTTCTCAGTGGTTTTGGAGATTTTACAAAAAAGACTGCATTTGTTATCATCATTTTACTCGGCTTGTGCATGGGTTTTGCGCACCTATACTAAGTTGTATTTTCACTTTGCTGATATATACTGCTATAAATATTTCATTTTTAGCCTAATATAAGTTAATTTTCAGACTTGATTACCCTAACATAAAATATAGAAATCATTATGAAAAATTGTATTGCAATTAAAAAAAGTTCAGATAAATCAAATAATTTTTCTATGTGATTTGCATCTTTAGCTATATATATATTTGCTAATTTTATTTTGTGCTAAAATATTGACTGATAATTACAATTTTCTAATCTATTGCGCTATTAATCCAAAAGTATCCATTTCCATTTATGTTTAGTTTCAAATTTAAATTAAAAGATGCATAACATTTATTTCTTTATATGTTTCAAAGTTAATAAATACTTTTATAAAATATTGTCTTTATAAATCAAATTTCATATGTATAGATTACATAGACCTGTAATATTAAAACATCCTTTCTCATCCATCTCAATCTTCATAGTGTTGGGTTATACTTTTGGATAGTTAATAATTTTGTTTTTAGTTTAAATGTGTTCAGGGGTCTTGTTTACATAGTCATTCTCTTTTAGTTATCCATTTTCCAATTGTTTAGGTTTTTGATATTCTTTGTTCAAATAGGTTCTATTCCATAGGTTTTGTGTTAAAAACGGCGAAAGTTCGTTCTTTTTAGGTTTTAGCAATTTAAATTTATTTAAATTGGCTAATTTGTGATTCCATTTATTGCCCTTTTTATTCCCTTTAATTTGATTCCAAATTTATTGCTCTCTGTTAAAAATTGGTTAATTCATCGCAATTTTACAGTTTTATTCTATTTTCAGCTTTTTAAATATTTCAGAATCGTCCATATTTAAATTATTGCCGAATTCGTATTTTCCAAATCGTTTCACTTCATTTCTTTTTAATTTTCGTCTGCTCTAAAATTCCATTTCTCTTCTTTAAAGTTTCGAGTTTTTAATTGGTTGACCGTAATATTAAAATCGTCTGTCATTAATTATTTTATCGTTCATCGATAATTTTGTTTACAATCTGTGGCAGCGATGTTTCGCAGTATATAAGCAAATCGCGCACTTTTTCGATCTCTTTGCTCTTTGCTCTTTGCTCTTTGCTTTTTTGCAATTGATTAGAACCAGAGATGTAATCTGTTAAAGTTGTTGTTTTCAGCGCTTCGGCGCGAGCCGTAGTTCGAATTCGGCTTGAAATGTCTCATTATTCCCGGCTGTGATGTGTGTTTTGTTTTTCAAGATGTGGATTGATTTGTTTAGTTTATAATCAATCAGCAGTCCTTTGCCGCTGTGCTCTCTGATGTTGTTTATGTCTGGAAGCTGCGACGGAATGAAGAGTCATGCTAATTAGTTTCATATCATTTAAATAATGATCCAAGATGTTTCACGATTTATGTGATGTCGGCCGAGGAAGTCTTACCGGCCAATTAGAAATATGTTTATCTTGACAAGCTGCCAGTTCTATTTTATGATGAATGGAGTTCGCATTTCCGAGCCCAATTGACGGACACATGTTAAGTTCTCCATTTTGATGTCAGTAGTCCGGTGCGGCTGTTGAGAGAAATGATTTTTTTATTACTCGACGTCCAGCTGGTGTGGAGAATCTCTTTGGAGTTGAATCCCGTGGAACGGCCTTTTCCGGATTTTCTGCTGGACATATTGTGACCCTGTGCCATGGATTTTCCTCTTCTGGTGTTCTCTGGATCTGCTGCACGTTTGGTGATTCTGCCTCCCGCCGATTTCCGCCGTTTTTCTTGGAGCCTTGGTGATATTATTCCTTTTCCTCCAAATAATTATATCTCTCAATAGTTAAAATATGTTTATATTCCAATTGTTTTCAGTTTAATTGTGTTAGTAGAATAAGACCCCTTTAGACTTATATATTTTAAGTTGCGAATCCTGTGGTTATCTTTTTAAATTTTGTTCTAAATTCCCTTTTTGGCTAACTGATGTTTTTTTTATCTAAAATTTTAGTTTTGATAAATAGTTGTATAAGTTTAATATTGTTAACTTTAAAATTTAATATTCTAACGTTTTTTCCTACCACTATACGACCGGCCATTCTATTTATTTATTTAAGTTGTTTATTGGATTTGTTAGTTAATGAGATGTAAAATATTTTGAAAATTATTTTAAAAGTGAAGTTTAAAATTTTAATAAACGTTAGATTTTGAAAACCTAAAATCTGTGTTCTCTCTTTTATTTTAATGTTTTTATTTTTAGGAAAGTTCCATTTAATTACATATTTAGTTACATATTTGTAAATTTAGGGAGAAACTGGTCAAATGGTGCATTTTCATATGTAATTTTGATGATGTTTAGGTTTAAAAACTTTGAGAATTTGGAATATTTAGAAATGCTTTTAGTGTGTCATAAAATGCACAAAAACTACCGAACAATTGGCGCCGTTTGACCAGTCTAGGGGCTTATTCATGCTAACTGTAATATATGTTCTTAATAATTTTTGTTCTTAAAAATGAAATTTCCGTAAACTGATTCCATACTTGTTTATTCTAAAAGTAATTACTATTGAGATTTTGATAAGATTTTAAACTAAGGCTGGATATTTTAGAATGTTCTTAAACTAAATTAGAGTAATTTACTTTAATATTTTGATTAAAATTGAAATTTTAGGATTAATTTAAATATTTTCATTTAGAATTTTTTTGAGGAAACTTAAGAATTTTTGAGTTTGACTTTTTTATTTAGAATTTTTATTCAAACATTCCTTAATTTAAGTTAATTTGATTTGAGTTTTATTATTTGAAGTAGTTTGAAAGTAAATTTAATTCATAAGTTTAGGAAGTTTTAAGTATTTGAAGAACGCACTTTATAGTATTTACATTTTTTGTTCTAATCCCATCTCATTAACAAATTTTTTTTATTTTGTTGTTCTTGTAACCCACGCTCCCAGCAACACTTAAAATTGTTTTGATAAAATAGAGAAAAATTAATTGAGTAAATTTAATATGAGAATATTTTTTTTTATTAAGTTAAATTGTATAGAATTAAAGCAATAGTTTTTCGACTTAGAATTTTTTGTATGTTCTGATTTGGAATTGAGATTTAAATGCTCACTGATATGTGAATGTAGATGATGAAATGCTGTTGATTTATTGAAAAATTGGGTAATGCAGGTGTTTTTTACACTCCAATATGAGTGTGACATAAATGTCATCTTGAGTTATCTTGTTCTTCACATTGATCATTTGTTTGGTTTTCACACTCAAATAGAGTGGTAATAAAATCAGTTTGTTTGTTCTTAATTCTGAATCTGATATTGATATTTTAATACTGTTTTAAAAATTTTTTGGGTCGTTAAAGTGGAAAAATTTATTTTATTTATAGGAGAATTAAATTTTTTTTAAGTGGAATATTTAAAATTGTGCAATGCAATTTGAGTTCTTTTGGTTTTGAAATTTAAATGGGGATTTGTAATTTGATTTTTCTTTGGTATTTTGGTTAAAGTAATGTGATACACTTGGCTGTTAGTGAATTTAAATGTACTACTTATACTTGATGGATATTTTTGTGCTATTTTTTTGGGTTCAAAAAAGATTCACAACCTTTGAGAGGACTCACAACCCTCGGCCCCTTGTCTTAATTTTTTTTGATTTTTATGAGAATTTTTTTGAGATTTCCAGAGTTGCAGTTATGATATTTGAGTTTATTGTTGTTGAGAGTGCAAGATGTTGCACAATAATTAGTAGAATCGCGTTTATTGATATTGGTGTAAAATGATGCATAAGGTCATTTTTATGTATATTTGTATTTTGAACGATCTAATTTGCCAAGTAATCAGTTTATAGTATAATTTGTAAACAAGTCGGTTAAATTTGTGTTCAGTTCCAAATTGTTAGGGAATTGAGTTTGTTATTTTGGGGGTAAATATTCCACAAATTTTTTTGTTTGTAACTTGAGCCAACTTTGATATTATTATTTAAATTGAAAATTATGCTTCGAATATTTGTTTTCTTTGTAGAGGAGGAGATGGTGATGAATTTGATGATTGTATTTATTGGTTGTTATGTTGAAGGTACCATTTCAAAATTTATTGTTTAGATTATTGGAATTCTTTGGCTGGTCCAAAGTTTTCGTTAAAATTTATGTTTATTCATGACAGCTAATGATATGGAGATCTGTTTATTATTTTTCTGTTTCTTCTCTTTGATGGCGTATTTGTTGGAGCATTTTAAAATGATTTGATGAATTTTCATAATGTAAAGTTATAATGAAGTTAGAGAGTTTAATGTTGAAATGTTGAATCTACATGTTTATTTTAGAGTTGAAAAATTTATGATACTTGATATTATGAAAGTGTTTAGTGAAGTGATTATTTGATTTTTGATTTATTTATAAGGAATTTGATTTTTTATGTGATTTTTATGGCTCATGTTACAGCTGTAGTTGAGATTTTGATTTTTTTTTTCTCCTTCGTTTCGCGGAATTTTGTAATGTGTTAGCTAAAATTTTTCATTTTTCAAATGAAAAATTTTTTTGGGACGTTCGAAGGAGTTGTTGGGTTATACTTTTGGATAGTTAATAATTTTGTTTTTAGTTTAAATGTGTTCAGGGGTCTTGTTTACATAGTCATTCTCTTTTAGTTATCCATTTTCCAATTGTTTAGGTTTTTGATATTCTTTGTTCAAATAGGTTCTATTCCATAGGTTTTGTGTTAAAAACGGCGAAAGTTCGTTCTTTTTAGGTTTTAGCAATTTAAATTTATTTAAATTGGCTAATTTGTGATTCCATTTATTGCCCTTTTTATTCCCTTTAATTTGATTCCAAATTTATTGCTCTCTGTTAAAAATTGGTTAATTCATCGCAATTTTACAGTTTTATTCTATTTTCAGCTTTTTAAATATTTCAGAATCGTCCATATTTAAATTATTGCCGAATTCGTATTTTCCAAATCGTTTCACTTCATTTCTTTTTAATTTTCGTCTGCTCTAAAATTCCATTTCTCTTCTTTAAAGTTTCGAGTTTTTAATTGGTTGACCGTAATATTAAAATCGTCTGTCATTAATTATTTTATCGTTCATCGATAATTTTGTTTACAATCTGTGGCAGCGATGTTTCGCAGTATATAAGCAAATCGCGCACTTTTTCGATCTCTTTGCTCTTTGCTCTTTGCTCTTTGCTTTTTTGCAATTGATTAGAACCAGAGATGTAATCTGTTAAAGTTGTTGTTTTCAGCGCTTCGGCGCGAGCCGTAGTTCGAATTCGGCTTGAAATGTCTCATTATTCCCGGCTGTGATGTGTGTTTTGTTTTTCAAGATGTGGATTGATTTGTTTAGTTTATAATCAATCAGCAGTCCTTTGCCGCTGTGCTCTCTGATGTTGTTTATGTCTGGAAGCTGCGACGGAATGAAGAGTCATGCTAATTAGTTTCATATCATTTAAATAATGATCCAAGATGTTTCACGATTTATGTGATGTCGGCCGAGGAAGTCTTACCGGCCAATTAGAAATATGTTTATCTTGACAAGCTGCCAGTTCTATTTTATGATGAATGGAGTTCGCATTTCCGAGCCCAATTGACGGACACATGTTAAGTTCTCCATTTTGATGTCAGTAGTCCGGTGCGGCTGTTGAGAGAAATGATTTTTTTATTACTCGACGTCCAGCTGGTGTGGAGAATCTCTTTGGAGTTGAATCCCGTGGAACGGCCTTTTCCGGATTTTCTGCTGGACATATTGTGACCCTGTGCCATGGATTTTCCTCTTCTGGTGTTCTCTGGATCTGCTGCACGTTTGGTGATTCTGCCTCCCGCCGATTTCCGCCGTTTTTCTTGGAGCCTTGGTGATATTATTCCTTTTCCTCCAAATAATTATATCTCTCAATAGTTAAAATATGTTTATATTCCAATTGTTTTCAGTTTAATTGTGTTAGTAGAATAAGACCCCTTTAGACTTATATATTTTAAGTTGCGAATCCTGTGGTTATCTTTTTAAATTTTGTTCTAAATTCCCTTTTTGGCTAACTGATGTTTTTTTTATCTAAAATTTTAGTTTTGATAAATAGTTGTATAAGTTTAATATTGTTAACTTTAAAATTTAATATTCTAACGTTTTTTCCTACCACTATACGACCGGCCATTCTATTTATTTATTTAAGTTGTTTATTGGATTTGTTAGTTAATGAGATGTAAAATATTTTGAAAATTATTTTAAAAGTGAAGTTTAAAATTTTAATAAACGTTAGATTTTGAAAACCTAAAATCTGTGTTCTCTCTCTTTTATTTTAATGCATTTTTATATTTTTAGGAAAGTTCCATTTAATTACATGTAGAGTACATATTTGTACACGTAGGGAAACTGGTCAATAGGTCCACTTTCAGTTTATTATTAGAATGTTTTCAGGTTTAAGGAACTTTAGAACTTTTTTAGAGTGTATTTTCAGATCATTTACAAATATGATTTCAGATGAACTTTTGCAGATTACAGAGATGGTTTTTCAGGAATTTAGAATGTTTGTTTTTAATATATCATAAATGCAAGAAACCCCCACCGAACAATAGAATCATAAACTAGACAAATAGAACTATCATATTTTGCTTTTCTTGCATACATATTATAATCTATGGAGAAAGTATTGTGATGGTGTTGAAAATTATAATTCAAGTTCTTGACAGTGAAGCACATTTTAAGCATCTCTGAACTCAAATTCGATGTTGTTGAACTGATGTCTGTGTGTGTCTTATGAATCTATGGATGCAATATCCCACAAATGTAGCAGTTTAAACAAAATTTGGTATAATCATTAGAATTGGTAAATACTGGCATCCTATTGATTTTAAATGTAAGATGCCTAAATGATTGAATGAAATTTTGAAAAAAAAAATTCATTAAAAAATCAGAATTTTCAATAATTTTCATAAATAATAATTTCTTATGTAATTTTTTGTTATAAGTCGAATGACACAAACTTTAGAACTTTAGCATGAACCATTCTCTTAGATATTGTGCATCTTAAAACTAAATTTATATATAAAAAAATGACATAAAATTGAAAATGTATTAGCTATTTTGTGAAATATGTTTACTTTTCATATGCAATATTATGCAACAAATTTGTTAACATTATTTTGGTGGATTTAGTTTGTTCCATTCATGAGAAAAAATACTTTATCTAATAGTTTTGTGTTTTGATGTCAAACAATTCGCTAATAGTAATTTATTTATATATAAGCTCTTCTATCTGTATGTCAGTAATGCTTGGTGAAATATCACCAACTCTGTAACTTCTTTTACAGGTGCTAAATTAACAAAAATACCACCAAAAATTATGCTAAATTAATGAAAATGACACTAAATTGATGAATTAATTAAAATCTTGTTATGTATAGACTATATAGCTTATTGCAATTAATATCACTATTGGTAATTGTTAAGTTAGATTTGCAAGAAATATGTTAATAGGGTACTTCAAAATAGATTTACATGTTGTCACCCAGAAAAAATACCAAATGTTCGATTCAGTGCTAAAAGTATTGTGCATCTTAATCTTCATTCTTTATAGAATCATCACAAACTCGATAAATGAGAGTATCATATTTTTAGTTTGCATAAAAATGTTTCTTTTTTTTTAATTCTCAAAATGTATAATTGAGCAATTTAGTTTTGATTCTTATTTTACAGGCAACTAGAAAATGTACCCATGATTTGGAAACAGGGATTAATTGAATTCATTCATTAAATTTTTCAAAAGGCGTGGTCGTGCCCTGTCGTATTACCTTTATAATTTGCTAATTTTCCATTTTTTGGATGTAGCACAATAAGAATCAGATTACCTAAGACATTGATATTTTGATGTATTTAAAAATAAATAAATAAATATGAAGATATTGTCCTACTGATTCAGTTCAAAGTTTTTTAAAATACACTAAATCTGCCAGCACCATAGTTTTAAAAAGCTTTGACACTTAAAATACTTTTAAAATTGCTTTAAAAATACTTTAAAAATGCACAAATTACTTTCGAAAACTTGCAACTTTTTTCATCATTGTATCACTTGTAAACCACCAGTTGCTTCATTGAAAGTGATGCTTAACTATATCCATGTTAAAATTTTACATGCTCAAAACTATATTTTCATGATTCAGCGACAATTGAAACCATGATCACAAAAGTCGTATTAAATTTTGGCAAAACTGTTTTGATATGGTTACCACAATCAACATCTTATCGCCAAACTTGGGAGTACAACCAAATTCAAGTTTCCTAATTTTGGTTAGTGTTTTGTTTTTTAATAGTATAAATTTATATTTTTAAAAGTTACAATAAATATAATATTTTTGAAATGTAAAATGTAAGATGTAATAAAGTTAACACATTTTGTTGATTATGAGTCTTAAATATTATAATAATTTTAAAGTGTAAAAATAATTTAAAATTTTAAAATTAATGATTTTAAAGTGTGAAGATATTTTCTAATAAGTCACAATGAATATAAATCCTATGGTGTAAAGGCTACTTACAATGAACTCCATAAAATATAATTTTTTTTAGTCTCCTGTAGGAAGCAAACACTTAAGCTTTTGAGTCATGTCTTGTGCAAGATGAAACACATTTTTGGTCTGTTGAAATCCTGTTTTAAACAGAACTTCAATAGATCAATAATATTGTTGCATTTGTGATACTGTATTTTGTATTTATGTTATTATTTTAAGAGCTAAACTTGTCTAGAAGTTATAGCAATGTTAAACCGTAAATTTTCATCCAAAATTGTATCAATATTAATTTTAAAAATATAATACTTTGATAATGTAAAACATTTTTTAGAAATTGCTATGAATGCGTACCTTAAATCTACCGTTTATTTTTATTTCAGATAATACTTCAACTGAATCATCCTCAAATAAGTCAAAGAAAAATACCAAAACTACTTTTATCCACATGACTCCCCAGCATTTGGTAGAAAGGAAAAATGAGTTTCTATATAAAATTACTAATATAGTTAAAAAACACCACCAGGTTAGTCACCTTGCATAATGCATATTTTAGGTACATGATTGTTTATTTTTAGTATAATTATATAAATAGCTGTATATTTTTTACCATTTTTATGCTTACATTTACCATTTTTATTCTTAAGAATATCAGGCTAAGATGATCATGGCAGTGGCATTTATGATTCACTTCTCATTCAAAGCTCTTTGAAAGAAACCCATTTTTGTTTTTAATAACAAAATCCATGACTTTCATCATCATCACTCGTCATGCCTAGTGGCATATAAGACCTTCAGCTTGCATTGTCACCCTGGTTGATCCTGTGCCACAGTCCTTCCTTCTGACCAGCTCTCACATCTCATCATATTTCTCTCTTGTTCTATTAGTTTCCTCCAAGTTAGCTTGGGTCGACCCCTAGATCTTTTTCCCTCGGGCACCTAAGTAAGTGCCACGGCAGGGATGCTATGCTGTGGTATTCTTAAAATGTGTCTAGTCCATTTCCATAACTAGAAATTTTTTCATACAGTTTTTTTTATTTCCATCTCTATTCCTTTCTGTCCACTACTCTTGTAGAGTTCTGTGTTATTTTAGCCTTATGTTAGTAATAACATAAGGCTAAAATACTCCCAACATTTTCCTCAGACATTTAGTCTGCCAGGCATTCAATTTGTTGCATTGACTCTTTGTTAATTTCTATGTTTCGACTCCATACAATAAAACACTCTTCACTAAGGAATTAAAAAAGTTGATTTTGGTTTTTAAATTACGGTTAGTAGCTCTCCATACTTTATACATGACTTTAGCTATATATATATATATATATATATATATATATAGCTAATTTATAAAATTTTCCTTTTGTAACATGCCATTTGTAAAAAAAGAAAAGTTGTAGCTAGTGCCAACATTGTTTTTGTTATAAATAAAACTAGAATGGGCGCTTTCTTCTCTGGAACTTCAAATCAGAATTGTAAATGGTATTGTCATGATTATGTGCGAGCGATACTACTGAACATACTTGGAATGATCAAGAATTTATTTACATTTTGTTTGAGTAATCAAAGAGTACTCGCATAAAAATCTATTAAAGCATAAATACTTCCATCTGCTATATACATTGAAAATAGTAAAATAGATGTATGTGCTTTACTTCACAGGTCATTCATTTTTCCTTTTGCGACATTCATGTACTACTTATATTTTGCATATCTGTAATTTTATTATTAGTTTTTGCATTTTAAAATTCAAAGATTACGAGTATATTAAAGTTAATTTAATAGATTTTTTTTATCCATGATTTTATCGCAATTTATCTAATTAAAAAATTTTCTGAAAATTTGATGTTATTCTACCTTGATGTTTTATTGAAATATCCTGTAGATTCTTTTCCTCCTGATTTTGTGCTTTGTCGATCTTCCACAACTCCATAATTTTATTTTCACTCTTTGCGTGCAGATATAACATTAGTGTTCTTCACAGACCCTTTTTAAAAGGCACACCACTCGGCTAATTTTTACTGATCGCCTGGCTACAGTTTGTATCTTATGATACAATTGGGTATAAGTGCTGCTGAGTGCAAAAGAGGATTATTTGCATTAAAGTGAATTAAAACATGCTTAAGGAATCATATGAAGCAGAACACTCTAAATAATTGAATGCTGATTCCACTAGGACCAGATCCAATAGACTTTGCCGATAAAAAAGCTGCAGACAACTAGCATCAAAGAAGAGAAGTATTCACATGTAAACTGTTAATTTTACTTTTACTGAATTTTAATAAATGCAGATGTTACCCCTCCCATCTTGGTATCCTGCATATATATATATATATATATATATATATATATATATATTTTTTTTTTTTCTTATCAAGATTACCCAATTTGGCTTCAAAATTTTTCTGGGGAGAACACTGGACACGAAGTGTATAATACATGCATGAATGTACATAAAATAATGTTACTAAAGGAAAAATAATTGCAGCATATTTAAAGTATTTATTTGGTTAATGCAACATGCCATATTCAGATACAAGGCCCAATGTTTTATTTAGTATAGCAACTAACCAGTGCATGTGTAATTAAAAAAAAATCTACATTCTAGGCCAGGAATTTGAAAATCAATAAGTGTATTGAAACAAGTGTTAAATTTTAATCTTTTGTAAATAATTAATGAGGGTTTTCATAAATAATTATAAATTTATTAGCATGTTCAAGTGTTTTGAACTTATGTTCGAATCATTACCTTCCATTTAAAAACTGCAATTTTTAGACTAAGAATTAGCATTTAAATCGCAAGATACATACTTCGTACAAATAAACATGTTCTTAAATTTTGAAATATAGTAGTTAGCTAAGATTTTCAGTGATATGAATATGCCCATCTTATTAGTTGGAAATTTTAACATAGCCATCAAGAAACCAGAAAATATAATGTTGTTAGAATTTATGCAGACTATGCTCAAGTTGAAACTTGTCTCAGATCCTGTAAAATCTACTACATGTGGTCATACTTGTAGAGACAATATTTTCTAATATTATGTATTAAGTTGTTTCAATTATGTATCTTACTTTGTGATAGGCCCATATTAAAAGTTGTAAAAGAAACACATGAGACTGAAAAGGACGAATAAACTTATTGAACTTTATTGGAGTTTTATTTTACAAGCCATTGTTCATGCAAAATACTTTTGGCTCCATCAAACTGGTGCCGCTGCTGATTTTTTATCCTTAGAATGATAATGCTTGCCTACATTATTGGTAAATATGCATAAATTTTACATGTATAGCAATTTTTTTTATTTCCTTTTATTATATACATTTGGAGCCAAAATGTAATACTTTAATACTTCATAAGACATATTACTCTATACTTTTACTTTTGAAATTAAAATATAATGATTGTGTAATTCAATTTGTATTCCCGCGTAGTCCTGAGAGTCGACAAGTATCTTTTTCTATGTTAATGTCTGAAATGTTCATATAATGTACCAAATAATATAAAAGTTAACTCTTTTAGCTATGGAATTATTTTTATATTTAACAATTAACATAGCCTTGCTGTGCTGTAAATAGTGTTTCTCAATTAAAAAAAAAATCTGGTTTTGAATTCATTTTTATTATATTAAAATTTATAACAATACATAAAATATGAAACAATAAATAAAATAGTGATCTTAAATTAATAAATTGACTCTTTTTATATGCCTTAAACCTTATTGATTTTTGCATAGAAAAATAAATTATGCTTATGCTTTGATAATCACTGTTATGGAAAATATTCTGTATTTATTTGCACTTCAACATAATAATTTTGCTGAAAACAGAGAAAACCTGAAAAATTCTGGCACTTTCATTCTGAAAAATGGGTATGAACCCTGTAAATATTTTGAAATTCATTTTAATTAAAAAAAAAATCTAGTAAAAGAAAATTTTTGTTCAACAACATTTGTATATAAAAGAATGATGAATAATATCCATAAGGTAGAATTTGAAGTTACATTGAAAAAAAATTTCTTTTCCCTTATTTTAGCTTATTTACCCTCCCCCCTTTTTTAGAATGAGTTTTTTAGAATGAGTTTATATGGCTATAATTAATTGAAACATCATAACATTTATCGCCGTTTAAAAATCTACAGATTTTCAGCCATTTAGATTTGGCAACTATGAATTATACCAACAACTATATCCTTTTTAGTTTTCAATGGACTCAGGTAGTTGCATGCTTCTCAAATATGGGAAACATTTCCTCCATTATGCTCTGTTTGTTGCCAATTCCAAGAAATTAAATTTTTTCTATTAACCATGATTAGAAAAAAAAAGAAGCTGGTATTTGTTTTTCAAAAATAAAAAACTCCATGGTTTAAACAATATATATATATATATATATATATATATAGTTAAAAAACAAAAGAAAAACATTTTATTTCCAACAACTGGACAGTGGACACTCTTTCCTCTAAACCATCACATTTAATGACTCCTTTTTACTGATGGAAATATCTTAGGATCAAGGTTGCAGATAAATCTTTTGTTTAACCAGGGCTTTTTATATTGCTGATATTTTACGTTTAGTTGGATAACTTCAGCTACCTTGAATCATTAGTGCATTTACATTTTTTAGTGATCTGAAAATATCGCAAAAGTTGAAGCATAAAGTATAGTAGTGAGGGTGAAATAATAATACAAGTTTGTTAACATTTTTGCTTTAGTACACTGGTGTATAATAAACTTTTTCAATAAAATTTAATTTTGTTAAAAATTTGAAGTAGTCATAGAGTTTTTCATTTACTTAGCTATATTATATATTTAACATAGGATTTTTTGACAAGACTAAATATATCAATCCCTCCTGAAAATACTATCGTTAGATGGCATTTGAAGTTTCAAGTTGATTCTGTTCCTGACATTCAAGTTGCTGAATTACCTGAGGAACCAGAAACTAAAGTACATTCAGCCAAAGATGTTTTGAATAAGATTAGAGGATCAGTTCGAGGTACCAGAGTAAGTGAGATATATTTTTTAATATTTTTCTGTACGTGAAAGCTGTTGGTGTGCATTTGTTATACAGAAGTGTCGTTGAATAGCTGAGTTGTTATGCTATCTAGAAAGATTAGATGATTTGAAAATAAATTAAAAGGATCAGAAAACTCAGGGAATTCAGAAATGAATATAGACAAATCAAGGTAAATTGGTGAGCAGTGTAAAATTCTTGAAAAACTAAATGATTTCACTTTTATATAATTCCTCATTTATGTAATCATTAGCAACCTTCTATGATCAACATCGTTGCTATTAAAAGTTACCTTTTAAAAAAATCTTACGCCTGTAGTAGACCTACTTAGCAACCTACATACTTGGTACATCGGCAGACCGTGGCTAGGAATAGACACCAAATTTGCTGAAATCAAAATGATATAAATGAAACAGGGTGCATTGCCTATTGTACTGTTTATGTCTTCCCAGTATACATGTGTTTAAATTAACCTGTTGTTTCTCAATAACCCTCAAGTGCCAACCTTGGCACCCACGTACGACCCTCTTTAATAAACCTGCCTGAGTGTGAAATCTAAATTTAAAAATCCTCTCAACTGAAGCAGAAAAAAATTGGAAGTGATGTCAAATTTCTATAATGGATGTCCTTAAATCTTTGATCTTTGACCCTAAAGCAATTCCATTTATCCATAAAGGGGGGGGGGTGTGAGGAAATGTTCTCCATGTAGGTTATCAAGACTACTTCTTAAGCATACATGAAAGTTCCTCAAATGAAGTATGTAAAGTTAAAACAATCATAGTAGAAATTATATCTTCATACTGTTTAAGAAATTCCATAAATAGTCTTTACCCTTTCGCGACGGTTGGCACGCCCGTGTGTGGGCTGCGAACTTGCATTCAATGACGGATGGCATGCATTCGTGACGGAGAAAACTTTACCCTAAATGGCGAGTGGCACGCATGCATGTTTTCACATGGAACGTTTTAATTTGTCTACTAGATGGCGTTACATGTCCGTGGAAACAACTTCAATGTATTTTGCAGATAATTGACCTTGGCATAAGGAGGATTCAATGAATTATTTCTCCATTTGGAGTGGTAAAACATGGTTTTGTAATATAAACAAATAGAGCACTTCTCGCAGCATCAACAATTTTATAAGCATCAACAATTTTATTGAGTTTCGGTTCTTGTTTTGATTTCAGCTTTATGATTTCGTTGGTGAATCAAATGAATATAAGAGAGTATTTTTTTTTTTTTGTGTTTGGGTTTTAGAGGCAGTGAAATTATTCATTTTCTTCGGATAAAAGAATGGGAGCAACTAACGAGTATTTTGTATTCAAATTTGTATGAAAAATATACATCAAATAGAAAATAAATATTACTTTTATTCCTGAAAAAAGTAGATTTCTGTGTTGAATAGGTGATTTTTAGTAAATTTTTTCCGGGAGTTAGGCTTAGCGCAAAAAAATTGTCGCCTCCTGGGAACAGTTTGGAAGCGAAGCGCACCATCCTTTGGGCCGCGGCAGTTCCAGAATGCCGCCATTGCGAGAGGGTTAATGAAGATAGATAAAAAATTTTTGAAAGAAGAGGGTGAAATTGTGCAATTTAATACTGGTACATTTTATGATCAGACTGATTAATTTAATTGATAGTAAAATTTTAAAACCGATTAATCTTTAAATCCTGAAAATATGTTTTTTTCCCAAAACATGTTTCTGGAAAATATTCATCTAAAATTTTGAAATCATGTTAAATATTTCATTCAAGCCACAGATTTTTCTTTGTACTCTATACTTTATCTTGCCAAGGTTGGACTCTTGACTAAAAGTTTGCCTGGGCTGATTTATCCCTTGTAGTTACTGTTTTTAAATTTTTACTAAAATATTCAAGAATGGAATTATAAGATTGTTATTCTTTAGTTTATGAAATTTTCATAGATATTTAATTAAGCTCTTCTAAAAATTAAAATTTAATGTAAAATAGTGTACATCTGGATAATATACTTATATTCTCTTTTGCAAGAAAATAATTATTAATAAATTATTGTTTTTAGTGATGGTTACTTGTTTTCAGGTAGCTGCTCCTTTTTTGTATTTTTTTTTAAATATCTCTACATTTAAAATTATATAAAATTGGGGGATTTTTTTATTGTTTTCTATTTACTTTTATGTTCTCAAAACAAATATTAATTAAATTAAAAATTATTTTTTTATATGTAAATTATGTTAAAATAGCAGTATGAGCTATCTGGAATTTTGCTTAAGATAACATAGAAAACTTGAAAAATTCAAGGATAGTTTCGTCATTGGAAAGTTTCATTTCATAGGGGCGAGCCATGTAATGGCAGTTTGAATGCATTATTAACTAGCACTTTTAGTATGGCTACACTGAATCTAATTTTATTTACTTGACACACTTTATAAGAACCAATGCACAATAAAATATTAGTCATCACAGCTTCCTCACACTTAAAGTTAAATTTATTGAGGCTTTAAAATTATATAGCATATTACATAAAATTATATGGAATAATTATGTTATGAAAACATACACTGAGAGGCTAAAAAAGAAAAAAGTTGCAGTCTGAATTAAACATGCAAATACTAAGGATGGAAGGAGCGGTGATGCATTTAAAAAATTGTGCGTAATTCTGTGGGCAATACAAGCTTTAAATGTAATGGGATCAGCGCGTAGCTGATCAGTTCACAGTGATTACTGCTGACGATGTTATATTTGGTCGGAGAAAAGATGCTGAGTTCAAAAAGAGCCAAATTCTTGGCCTGTGTCAAGGGTAGGAGACCTGCAAGGAGATTGCTGAAGTCACTGGCACTGAATTACGAACTGTCTGGCACATTATTAAATCTTGCTCTGGGACTTGCAAAAGGGTTGGCTTGACCGGAGGGGTCTAAAAACCAATGATGTTGCTTTTGGGTCAAGGGGTTATATCTCAGAAACCAATGAGAATGTGTATTTGAAAGGCATATGTTAAATCTTTAAGAGAGAGAGGTTTAAAATTTGAAAATGATGAAAGGGGTTGATTCTGGAATGAGTGGCGAGATAGTTGAGGCTCTTTTCTCTCCTGGCTCCTCTGGGAACTTATGATAGATGTGCTAGACTCGCCACTGCTAAATGATGTTGATGATTTACCCTTTTGGGGGACTTTTTCGGATATGTTTACTTTCTCTCTACATTGAATAATTTAAATTTAACATTAGGCAGGTAATTTTAGTTTCGGTTACCATCATTCCAATTTAATCTGTAAGACTCATTTAAATTGTTTTAATTGTTTTTCAACCCAATGAAGGGTATGAAGATTAATGTTTTAATTAACACTTGTAAATATAATTTGTGTTTTTTGTAAATAAATTATGTATTTGTTAAATGTACACACAGCTTTGTTATTTTTCGCTCTCTTACAGGGCGTGTCCTAAAAAGAGGTAGATACCTCAGGACAAATATTTTTCCTGACACTTTTTAAATATAAGGTTTTGATGGCAACATATTTTAATGCTATCTGAATGCTTTGAACAATTTTGAGGTCATGTCTGTTTGTGTGCAAATATTTGTGAAGCGTGTATTAGAAAACTTAAGAACAAATGAACATATTGCCAAGAAATTTATGATAGGATTTATCATGCAAAAATCTAGAATTAGTTAGAATTTTTTGTAGTTTGTATGATTGATTGTGGAACAAATGTTATTTAAAATTTAATAATAGAGAAACATTATTAGTTTCCAGAAAATTGATAGTATTAGCCAGGGTTCCCATTAAGTCAGGAAAAGAGGGGGAGAATTTCTCTCCTTTCAGAAAATTTTGGGAGAGATTTTCTGTCATAAGGAGAGAAACTTAAAATGTCATTTTTTATTTTACCATGCTAATTTAGAAAGTAATAAAAAAGAAAGCATTAACTATAACTCATATTCTTCGACATTTAAATTTTTAATTCTTAAAACTAACATTCTTTTAACATTCTTACTAACATTCTTTTTAAAAAATAATTAGGAGTCGTTTAAGTATTAAGTAAGCACATTTTTGGTAATTTTATACCCCCCCCTCAACTTCTTAGCAATAATACTCAAATTCCTGACTTCCCCCATGCTTACGTTATGATTTTATTTGCTTAAAATAACCCATGTAGACGTTATTATAAGTAAAATGACTCACATGCGAATTTACGATTTTTTTGTCTGTAAACTGCAAAAGTCGAGGGCCAACTGTATTTACTTTATATTTTGATTTTTAAAATCATTTTATGATCAATTTTCATGCAGCAATAGCAATTAAAAATTTTAACGAATTTTGATCGCCGAGGGCAAATATCGACGAAAACTATTTCACTAGGCAAATAGAATTAGGTAATAATTTTGACTTGATGTTTGAAATTGGATTCTTTTTCTTGTATTTTTTACAAAACTTGCAGAACATAGGGTTGCATCGTCCTTTTGTTGAATCTCAAGCCAATCATGTGATTTTAGCCATTTTGTTTGAAAAGTGTCGACTTTTTTCTTTTAGTTTTCAAAATAGCTCTTTATTTCATAAATAATACGTTTGCAAAATAATTTTTCTGTATAAAACGCGAAACAATTACATCACTGTAGTCGATGCAAACAGATTAGAAAAGTGGGAAATATTTTTCAAATTAAACGAGGTATACCGAGGATCGCGTACAAATGCAGATTTTCATGATGCTGCTGCAAAATAACCCTTCATTTTATTAATAATACGGTAGAAAAATGGTTTGGTTTTCATTCTTTGTATATTAAACGAAATAATTATAAAAAAAATCAGTCGATGCAAATATATTGTAAAAATGGCAAAAAGATATTCATTGGTCATCTTCCCTCAGAAACTGTGGGGATCGCCGTATGTGAGCGTCGTTTACGCAATCGCGGAGAAACAGATTTTCAGATGTAAGAAGGGAATGTCTCTGATAAAAAATTCGTGGCTTTGTTCAAATTTTGCTATATTTTTGGGGCATATACGGCCAATTTCACGACATTTTCGGGATTTTTGTAACCTGTAGACATACTGGTGTAGGGGGAAAAGGATTTTCGTCCGAGGAAAGAAGAAAATTTCTCGAACAACACACGAAAGATGCGGGAAGTACTCAGAAAGAACATAATTCAAATCCGTGAAAGAATCTTATAATAAAAAAAAAAAGCAAAATTTTATTTGATCGAATTTATGACCCACGTAAGCGGTGGAGACACTTATAGTTTTCTATAAAATATCTCGCTAATTAGAAACACGAAGTACTTTTAGTGTGCCTAAATCGCGGTTGACTGCGATTCACACGAGGCTACGGAATCGCGGTCTGTGACCGCGCAGCAATCGGCCCGCGATTCGCAACAACGAGGCGACTGATCGCGATTTGCGGTCGAGAAGCAATCGGCCCGATCTACCAGCCGCGGGGTGCCGGGGACTGAAAGGATTCTGGAGAAATTTCGGTCGCCAAAAATGGCGACATGACCACCGCGAATCTGCATTTCTAGTCATCGGATTTCTCGATATCCAATTTGAAGGAAAAAATAATTTTAGACAGGAACTGGAGAGAGAGAAATTCTCGCACAGCCTAAATTTTTATGTGAGATTTTTTATGGATTTCGCGAGAATCTCGCGGGTTCGCGCTGAAATGGGACCCCTGGTATTAGCAGTTTATCATATTTTATTGTATTATTATTTACTAAACTTATTTTTGCTTTTTTTTCCTTTGTTCAGAAAAAGCATCAAATATCTCGCCTTTATCAGAAATCCACTTCTTGTCACTTCATTTGACTTCTGGCTTCATTATTATTACTTCTCCTATTGGTTTGGCTTTTGCATAATTTTCATTAAAATTAATAGATAAAAAACAGAAAAATTTAAAGAATTATGGGACTCCATCCCTTGAAAGGTACACAGGACCTACAGAAGACAAGGGGTTACAACCCAAAGATTGGGAACAACTTGTTTATAATTTGTCATGCACATAAATGTGCTATATATTAACACCAATCTGCTTAAATGTATCTGATTCATTGACTTGACTGGTCGGTTGCCAATTTGTAAAAATAATCATTTTAAACCTAAAAATTAATTAAAAATAATTTGGCAGGTTTCCCACATTCACAAAGCTAAAGATCATAACAAAGCTTTTAACATTTTTTTCATTCTGATACTTGATACAAGTTGATTTGAACAATATAGAATATGAACATATGAGGAAGTTGAGTGGAGCCTCTTATTCCAGTTATTTAGTTACATATATATGAGTCAGTAACGTTTTATTTTTTTTTTCATTTAGATTGAAAAAGCATTGCAAAGTGTTGCTGATAAAAATAAAACTGAAACAAAAGTGGAAAATTCTCAGACTAAGGAGGACTCATCTAAAAATAATTCTCTTAATAAAAAACAAAACAAGGCTCTGAATGGTGTCTGCAGTGAGCTTTTGGCAAAGGTATGTTGTATTTGTGGCAACTCAAATCCATTTGACTTTTAAACATTTTTCTGAACTTAATTTTTGAACTTTTAAACTTTATTTTTATTATATGGTAATATGTTTTCAGATTTGTATAATGTATAAATCATACCAGTCGTCAATAAAAATTATTTGCTTGGTGTCGTCAGGCACTTGAAGGTATTTAACCACTGGCTTTGCTCCCTCCGTATCTGCTTTTCCAAAGATGCACACTCGTGACTAACAAGTGCTAATAAACCTGTAGCAAATGGTAATAAGGCAGTATTAATTGCTTTGAGCTGGAGACGTCTTTAGCTCAATGCTATGATACTGGCCTACCATGATTTGGCCCCGGGATCAAACCCCAGCAATGCCAAGTTGGTTATTTCACCTTCTCGCTACATATTAAAGACTTTGAATTCTGTGTAGTTTGAAACTTTTTCTTTATATGCTATTATTCTTAGATTTTTGAGATAAAGTTTACGTGCCAAATCTAGGGTCTATTTAGAGTAAATTTGGGCCTCTATTTCAGATTCCCTTTACAAAATTTCTCATTAGCAGTCTTGTTTTTAAACTTCAAAAACACATACAACAAAAAAAAAATAAAAAAAAATAAAATAAAATAAAAATGTACTGTAAGAAAGTCTAAGCACAAAAATGAATCACAAAATTGTGTCAATATCAATTGGAGGGGGGGGGGGGACTATTCTTCACATGTTCAATTAACCATCTAAAACATAAAATAAGTATCAGTTAACAAAAATTAGTAATCAGTTTTAGAGAAACTACATGATTTTAGTTGAAACAATGTATTTCGAAAAAATTTTCATAATTGTATGACTTTTTCCATAACTAAAAAATAAAGATTTACTGCTGCTGCCATCCAGCCTTCCCACATCAGTGACTACAAAAATGAAAAATTAAGTAGTGCCCAATTTTTTTACATTGCCTAAATCTTTCGTATTATATTTTAATTTTTATATTTGTGAGAATATTGGTACTCAAATTTTTTTGCCAAAACACTTTTTTATTTATACACTTACCTTTTGTGCTCATTCCACAGTTGGATAAATTCTGGACACCAACTCGCTATAGCAATTAGAAATCAGGTCATGGTGCTCAGCTTGATTGATTAGGCTGTAACCATTTTCATAATTTTGGTTTACTTAAAGTTTTATGTTAGTTGTGCTACTAGAACATGATTTCATGTATGTTTAAAGAGTTTCTACTTCTCATAATTAGAATGGAAATTGTGCAGTATCATTACTCAGGGTTCCCACAGTCCTTAAATCTCCTTAAGAACTCCTTATTTTTAGCTTTCCCTTAGTTTTAGCTTTTAAAGGCCTTTAAAACTACTTAGTTTTCATCAACACTCCTTATTTCCTCTCGAAATTGGAGAATGATCAGAGTTCTCTCTAGAGCGCAATTCCCGCAATTTGCTGCTAAATCCCACTCAGGAAAAAACATTACATGTGTTAATTTTTAAAAATGTAGAAATGGGTAAATTGAGTAGAAATTTGTAGAAATGGGTAAATTGCAAGTCTTTTCTAACAGTAATAAAAGCTACAAAAGATAAGTTAATTCTTGTGAAGTTTAACTTTTTTTAGCTGTGACAAAATTATTGGAACCATTCCTTGAATTCTCAAAATGATAAACTGTTGTTGCTTTTTTTTGGATGAGATATGCTAAAACTTGTAAAGCAATGTGTAGAATATTTTAATCTTCTAAAATCAGAAGAAAAGGTTAATATATCAACTGTTCTGAAGCTTTGTAAATTTGATTTTTCTGTCTGTAATTGTTATTCTCCTGTAGACAAAATCAGTATAGGGTTCATTGGGGACAAATTAGTAAAGGAGATATTAAAGGAGAAACAAATAATGGATAGAGCTGTCTTTGACTTGCGGCATGATTGTCGAAGTTTAGTTATGAAAATGCTACAAAACCTCATGAATAAATCTCCTGTAGCATATTCGCTTGTTCGTAATGCTTTCTGTCTTGACCCCAGATGAATTGTTAACGATCGGGACAAGTGCATGAATACCATGAAGCATATGTTATTGCATTTTACTGAAAAGAAGATTTTTGCAGAAAAAGATTGTGATGATATATTGCTTCAATTTAAAGATTTTATGGAGAGTATTGTTTTGAAATCTGCTTCATTGTTTAAGAATCTTGAACCCAAAACAATGTGATTAGATAGTTTTTTAAAGGACTTTCTTAGCATAGATGATACAAAAAGAAAGTTATGGAAACTAATGAAAACCATAATGATTTTGTCTCATGGCCAGGCTACTGTGGAACGTGAATTTAGTGTCAACAAGCTATTAGGGTTAGAAAATTTAAAGGAAGAATCATATATTGGGCAAAGACTCATTCATGAAAATTTAAATGATTCTAATGACATTCAAAATATACTAATAAGTAAAGAAATCAGAAAGTTTATCTCTTCTTCAAGGCAAAAGTATTTTCTTCATTTGGAAGAGCAGCGCAGTAATGTGAAAAGGACAAACTCAGAAAATAAAAGGAAACTTAAACTAGAATTTAATTGCTTAAAATCTAAGAGGATTTGTCTTGAAGGCGATATTATGACAATGGAAAAATCAGTTGAAGAACTAGCTGATGAGGGAGTATCTGATAAGAACTTTGATCTTTTGCTCAAGGCAAATGCATTAAGGTAGATATTAAAGAAAAAGTAGCTGAGATAAAGGACTTGGACAAAAAAAAAAAAAAAAAAAAAAAAAAAAAAAAGAATCAGTTAAATTTGAACTTTCATCATCAGATTTTTTATACATGACTATAATAATTAAAAAAAAAAAGATCAGTAGAGTCTAAAACTGTAACCTTTCACATTTTCAATAATCAACATTTTCAATAATATCCTTTCACATTTTCAAGTCAAAAGCACAATAATTTTTAAAAAGGGTTTAGTTTCTTCCCAAATACAAGACTAGAAGTTGTCCTATATTTTCTATATATTTTTTAAAATAGGAAAAAACCCCTGAAGCAGAATTTTTTCTATGTTTTGCATCAAGACTTCTTTGCCCTGCATGTAACTCATGGGAAAAATTTCTGCTTCCGGGCTTTTTCCTATTTTAAAAAATATATAGGAAATATAGGACAACTTCTAGCTCTGCAACTATGTATATGTGTCACACCCCAGTGCATTTCTGTAGTTCAATGAAGGCCGCAGTATGGTTTACGGCTTATTTTAATTAGTTCTTATAAAATATTAATTGAGTCCTTAGAAAGTCCTTAAAAACTCTTTATTTTTTATTTTGAAAAAGGAGTGGGAATCCTGTTACTGACATACTCTCTTGCTCTCAGAAAATTTTAAGCATTAATCATTGGTATTGCAAAATTAACTTACGTAAAAACTTTCAGCATTGTGAAATTACACAATATTTGAACTCTCTTGTTATCTCTTAATTATTTTTTTCCAAAAGAAGCAACCTATGGCTTTTGTCAGATCTAAATATATAAAATAAATCCAATACATAAATCTTATTTTATGAAAATGAAAAATTGATATTATATTTTTGAAAAATTAAATTAATTTATTAGAAGAAAGTTAAAAGTTTTAAACAAAGTAATTTTTTTCCCCACAACTATATTTTTATCCACTTTTATAATTTTTACCTTACATTGTGTTAAATTTTGTTTGTTTTGTAGATATGTTCATAATTCTGGAGAGATTTTTTTTCAAATTTGGAATGGTTATTTATATTGCAGCGGGTAACTGCATCCATGTTTGGAGTTTCTAAGGCCAGGGGTTGTCAAGATATTAATAAAAAAGAATAAAATTAGAACTTCCACACATAAACAACAGACACCCAAGTAAATAAATAGCCACACTTTTAAATGTAAAAACTTACCCTCACAATTTTTACATGTGATAACATTCAAAATAAGGCTTTTCACAAAATTCAAAGATCATTTTGTAAAAAAAAAAAAAAGAAATCTTTTAAGGAGGTCTTATTATAGGTTTGGTCATATGATCCATAAATATCATAAACTCTAAAGTGTGTAATTAGTTGAATTTGCTATATTTCAAAGTAGTAAAGTTTATATTTTCTGCTGTGCTCATTAGAATTTTTGACACACAAATATGAAGGGTTATCATAAGAAAAAAAAAGACATATTCCAGATTGTGAAATGGGAATTGCTTAGTTTATTTTAACTATGTGCTTAGTAGTATAATAATATGGATAGTTTTAAATATTTAAATAATATTTTTTCTTAGATTCGAGCTCGTGAACAAGCAAAGCTGTTGGAAAATATGACCAGAAGTGTCCATGATGAAAAAAGGTCAGCCATGTTGGAGCGTTTACCCAAAATAGTCCATATTTTATGGCAGTATCCTTTACCAAATTTTTTTATATATAATATCTGAAGTATGAAAAGTTGTTCCTGAATGTGCAGATTTTGCATGAGGAATATTCAAAAGCAGTTTATTGTTTTCAAAATTTCTATGTAATTCCCTGTTTAAGAGTGCATTAACTCCTGTCTCCCTACTGGGTTTTCATTTTTCCATGTTGACATATGATAAAAAATGTTAAGCCTCAAGCTTTTTTGATTTTTAATTTACCCTCTCTCCTTTCTGTTTCCACTTTCTTTACAATATGTGGTAATGTGTTAGGAAAGTATTGGAATCGTATAGAAAATTACAACTCGAGTTTCTGCCTGATCTATGCATTTTGAGTACTCCAGAATCTGCAAAAACTATTTTTAACATGACATCTGTGCGTGTGTCTGTGCAATGTTTGCATCCACTCTGTCTGAAAAACTAATTAGTCACATTTAACAAAATGTGGTAGATAAATCAATTGTGGGTTTCCCTGGTATTGATTAGATTTTGGTATGATTCTGAAGAAAAGAATCTAATATTTTTTCAAAATGATCTGCAAAAATTGTATGTATCACTAGCTGAAAACTAATTGACCAAATCTCACAAAATTTGTATGATAAGTCACTTGTTGGTTACCCTGGTGCTGATTAGATTTAGGTATGAGTCTGAGAAAAACCCTGCCTAGTTTTTGTGAAATGGCTCACAAAAATCATCAAAATTTAAAATAGAAGACACTATATGTTCAAATGTATTAATTAAATGCTTGTTTATCTGTAATTTTTGATGCTGAAAACAATAAGGCCAACAGTATAACTATAGAACTAACCGTTCTCAAAATAAAAAATATATTAGTTTCACATTTTTGTCACTTCGTCTTTGAAAATACATCTAATCACCAAATGGAAATTAATTAAATTTAGTTAAAATTAATTAATTAAAATTTAATTAAAGCTGCATATTCAGTATAATTTCAAATACTTATCTATGTTATTTTGTGCAATTAAACCAGATTTAATGAATTATGAAAGAAAGAGAAAATGAATTTGAGTCTATAGGGAAAGTCATGTGCTATTTAAATCAGATTCTTACTTTCCCTACAATACATTGTAATATATAGGGAAAGTATTGGAATTGTATAAAAAATTATAACTTGAGTTTTCAATAGATCTACACATTTCAAGCACTCTAGCATATGAAAAACCAAATTTTAGTGTAATGTTTGTGTGTGTGCAATGTATGTATCCACTCTAATTCAAAAACAAATCCATATGTCATTCCTATCACGTGAACCTAATGATTATGCATTTTTATTAATTGTGTTATATTTCATTAATTGTGTTAAACTGCCCTTTTATTTATTGAAAATCATAAAAGATGCTTCCAAGAACTTATTCAAGCAAAAATGTCTACAATAATTTGTGGAACCAGAAAATTGACAATTACCATATATATATATAATCAAAGAGTTTAAATATAAATTACTACACGTATGAAACTAGTAAGTTTAACAATACGAGTTACGTTTTACAAATACGTACCTTTAATAATACGAATGTACAATTCAAATTACATCTACATATTATGCTATTGCAGCATACAAATAAAATAAAATTTATAAGTAATAAAGATGTATTAAAATAGAATTATTGAAGAGAAATAGTAAAACATCCATAGCAAACAAAAGTATTCAAATACTAACCAGAAAAAACTCAAGAAAATGTCAGTTATAAACATGAAAATCAGGAAACCACCCATGAAATTTAAAACAAATATATTAAAAAAAAATGGAATATCAATCAATAAAATGTTGATGTAATAGTAAAATCTTGAAAGGGCTACTACTATGCATCAACTTCATATAGCATATTTCATTTATTGACCTGTTACTATGAGCAAAAGGTCAATAGAAGTCCCTGTGTGCTATAAGTGGAAAATGATTGAGAAATTTTAAAAACTGAAAAGAATTGAATAAATTGAAAAAATAGAATTAACTTACACGTATGTTGAAATTCAAACAGCTAAACCAACTCTACATGATGTGCAAAGATGGTGTTGCCAACTTTAAAGAGTAATGTCCATGTTGCCATTCTTAAAAATTGTAAATAGTAAATCCATTCTAAAGTATTAGAAGGTATAAAAACAAGATAAACTGCATTCAAAATGTAATAAGTGCTTATTAATATATATATATAAAAATGATAATTATTATTAACCCTGTAAAAGTACATTAAAGAATTAATAAAAAATGAATCAAATAGACAATTGAATGTATTAATCGATTGTAGAAATTAGACAAGCCTTTCACTGACTCCTTGCATCTATCTCCTAGCAAAATGCACTGTTAGATGATGCAAGTGTAACAAAATGCATAATAATAGAAAATATAGCCATAAGTATCAGTTAGTTAATAATAAGGAATTAATGGAAAATGATTAAAATTCTATAGTGATTTAGACATATTAAAGTGCATTAACAATGCTGAGATACCCTAAACTTGTTTACTATACTATTAAGCAAATATAATGGATAAAAGTATGATTTACTAGTTAAAATAAGGTTCTTTTATATGTAATTGATGAAACTTTTTATCTGATAATCTATAAATTTGAAACAATTGATTTTTAATTATGTTACAAAAAATTTGAACCGAATTACAAGAAGTAGAAGGTAATAATTTATTGATATTAAAATTAAAAATATTTTTTTTATCATATAAATTATAAATAATACTATTAGTAGATTCAGTATATAGATTTAAATCCAGAAAGTTAACCTTAACAGTCAAAGAAGGTTCATTGTTCAACAATTCCAGATTATCCAGATAGAAATCGATGTTGATATTATTTAAATCTGTTTTAACCCTTTCGGGACGGCGGCATTCCGAAACTACCGTGGCCCAAAGGACGAAGCGCTTCGTTTCCGAAATGTGCCCAAAAGACGGCTATTTTTTTACGCTAAGCCTAACTCTCGAAAAAAATTCACTAAAAATCACCCGTTCAACACAGCATTCTACTTTTTTAGGAAGAAAGGAAATACTTATTTTCTATTTGATGTATATTTTTATACAATTTTTCTTTTATCAAAATATTAAAAATTTTAGTGTATATATGTTTTAGGTACAGATGGATAATTCTTTGGCATGTCCTTCCGATTTTTTAAAACTGTACCACATACATGCGTATTCTTAGATAACAAATACTTTGCAAGTACAGGAGAGGTAAAAAATTTATCCAAATACAAAGTATATCCTTTTCCTAAAAGTTCACTTAGAAATGTTTTATATCCTTTTCCTAAAAGTTCACTTAGAAATGTTTTCACAACACGTTCTCCATACCCACCATCAGAGCTTGATAATCCCGTGTTCTTTCCAGTATACACAAGGAAATTCCATTTATAGCCTCATTCCGATTCTGACGATTTATATATTTTTATTCCAAAGCTGGACCTTTTCGATGGGATATATTAACGAAATTCCAGCCTTCCTTTCCATGAGAACATAAATAACCTATTCATTTCATTGCCGCACATTCCTTTACCCCCCCCTCCCCCACCCACTCAGAAAAAAAAATACTCTCTTATAATCCTCTAATTCAACAACGAAATCAATAAAAGACAAAATCAGAACGAGACCCGGAACTCAATTATACAATTGTTTATGCTGAGAGAAGTGAGCTGTCTGCTTACGCTACAGAACCATGTTTCATCCCTCCAAATGGAGAAATAATTCATTGGATTCTCCTTGTGCCAAGGTCAAACATCTACAAAATACATTTAAGTTGCTTCCACAGGCATTTAACGCCATCTAGTAGACAAATACATTCAAATTAAAACGTTCCACATAGAAACACCAATGCGTGCCAGTTGTCCTTTAGGGTAAAATTTCCTCCGGCCCGAGTGCGTGCCGTTCGTCCTTGAATGCAAGATCGCAGCTGGCACATGGGCGTGCCGATCGTCGCGAAAGGGTTAACAACATAGATTAGATTGTCTACATATCGATATAATTGTCAGTCTGTTGGTGTAAATGTACATTCATATTTACCAAGATATAAATTCACCAATATATTGCTACTACACCCAATTTGCGGGACACCTGTTACTTGTAAATATAATTGGTTTCCCTGGAAAATAGTATTTAAATAAAACAGTATTTAATTAAGTGGAGAAGTTTAGGAAAGTTTTTGATTTTAATATGATCGGCATATTTGGCAATAAATGCATTATAAAGCGATAAGATGATATTGTAAAGATGTTGAATATTATTAAATAGATCTTTAAAATCAAAGGTTTGGAAGCTAATGATTTTGTCAAATAAATGCAATTTATCAATTAATTCTTGACTGTTATCTAAAATAAAATAATTAGATTGAGAATATCTAAGGCTGCTGGACATTTAGTTCTTTCAAGCAATTGAGTAATACTTTACTAGCAGGTGTAGAATTAGTTTTTCTGGTTGGTATTTGAATACTTTTGTTTGTTATGGATGCTTTACTATTTCTTTTCAATAATTCTATTTTAATACATCTTTATTAATTATATATATATATATATGTATATTTATATATAATATATATATTATATATATATATATATATATATATATATATATATATATATATATATATATATATATATATGTGTGTGTGTGTGTGTGTGTGTATATATATATTTATGTATAGATAAAATCTATCTTGTGTTTCAGAAACAAGCATTTTTGTGTTCATTTCATTTAAAATATTAGGACTTGATAAAGAATTTTTTCGAAATGAACTATTCTTAAGCCTAGAGCTCTTCCACGTGCAAGCTTTAATGCTTGATTATTTTGGTATTCCTTTTTTTTGATTCCTCTCCATTGACATTTGTTGATTATCTTTAGCTTTCTGAACTGAAATATGTATTATAATTTCCTCTTTATTGTTGAATTTCATTTTATTTCATTGTATTCAGTAGGCATAAAATTTTTTAAGATAGTGTATTATGAGTTACTTCTTCCATTCTACCATTGGATTTACGATTTTAATATTTTATATATATATATATATATATATATATATATATATATATATAGGGATATATATATATATATATATATATATATATATAGGGAGAGAGAGCTGTTGAATTCCAATAAAAAAAAAACATGTCTTAACAATGGTGTTAAGCACTTGGATAATTTATTTCTTTTTGATTGATAATGTCCTTTTAATGCTTTGTAAGTTTTATCATTTGACAAAATGTCATCTGATCTTGAATTATATTAAATCTTATAGTCGGTTAAATAGATAATTTTAAAATTTGAAAATTTTGTAGAATTATATGAAAGAAAAACAAATTATTTACTTTTATTTAAGCTGTTATAGTTGTATTTGATTTTTTATTATTTTCTTTAACATTTACTCCAGTTATTTTATAGCCGAACGTAAAGCAGCTGTTCCAGTCGATTCTGCTATTGCAAAAATTATACACAGCTATAACTCTTTAGCAACACCAGGTAAAATTTAATAATTCTTTTATGTGTATTATATATAAGTGTGCAGTTATAAAAGCACCGTTGTTCTTTTGATCACTGATTAGTAATGTGTGATATGTTGGCAGTAAGTTTGGTTCTCATGTTTTCAGCCAACCCATTCTGTAACTGTTGCAACACAGGCCACTGAAATTTTATTTTCAGCTCAAATAGTCGTGACAGGTTGTGCATGGTTTTGGGTTTCTTAGCATGTAATGTACAGTGGTGCTTAAAAAATTCATCTTGAAAAATTGTTTTTAAAATAAATGGTTAATATAACATAGCAAACCTAAATAAAATATTGTATCATATTTATTTATGCATTGGATTAGATAAAGAGTTAAGTTTATTTAATTAGGACTCTGAAAGAAAAGTGTTGCAATTGCTTTACATAAGGTTGTTTTTCCTGCGAGTGTGAAATTAGCAAAAGATTAAAATATAACTAGTTGAGTACATGTCTATAAGTATACAGTCTACAAGTCAAGTTAAACACTTTAAATATCATTTTAAATGTGCTATTGTTTTTTTTCTCCAACAAAGTCCTGGAAATATGTGGGTGATGCATTTTTTTAACATCATTGCCAATATGCAGTTTCACTTAAAATATCCCCTACAAAACACCAGCCTCGCTGGAAATTGCTGCATCCCTTTCTAAGCCACATGGCCATATCTGGCTCTTGCCTTATAAAATACGCCCTTCCCCTCTTTTTCATGTTTTCTTTTTAACAAATTTTTAATTAAACATATATTTTATAATATACTAAAACAAATTATCTGGCATTGTCCTGGCTCTAAATAAGCACCTCTTACTTAAATAATACAAATAACATCACTTAATTTCCAAGTAATTTGTTTTGAACTAAAATTCCTGCCCTCTGTTTTTTTCATGCTCAACCATGCTAATTATACATGGCAGGTAGAATATACCTTAAATAAGTTCCTTTGATATGTCCTATATGCATGCTACAATTTTCCTGATATGTATAAAAACATCTGGTTTGTTGATCACCAATTGTTGGCAGAATGACATTGAAATATCTTATATGCTTTGAATGCTATATTTTTAAAATGAAGTTAGAAACCCAATATTCAAGAAGTTATAATGTTAAACTGCTTAAAATAAACACTAATAAATGGAAGTACTTGAAGTTACAAAAAAGAAACAAAATTTCCTTTTTCCAAGAAGTAAAATTAAAGAAAATAAAATGCTATCTCAGTGAGAAACACTGTCAAATGCTGTTAAACATGCTACAATTTGCCTGATATGTATAAAAACATCTGGTTTGTTGATCACCAATTGTTGGCAGAATGTAGATTCTTTGATGTCACATTTGCTTATTCCCTATGTTAAGGCTTGATACACGCCATGCTACCAATGACCAGTAATGAACACAGAAGAATAACCAGTATGGAACATAGAATAACCAGTATGGAACACAGGAAAATAACCAGTATGGGAAAAAAGTTTCTATCATCACTTTAGCTATCAGAGCTTTGAAAATTTATGATAGGTTTCACATTAAAATTTATAGAAAATTCAGGAATAGAGTAATTCAAAAAAGTTTTTATTAGAATGTGGAGATATCACATAATATTTATGCCAAAAATTGGAATTGTGACTCTTTTTTGATATTTGGATATTACAGTGTATATATATAAAATATCATAAACTTTTCATATTTTGATAAATTTTCAAATGTTTTAAAAATATAAAGGATTTATTAAACAAGGATGGCAACACACTTAAAAATTAAATGAAAACACTTTGTATTGAAAGTCATTAAATATTCTTCATCAGTGGCAATGCGAGAATGAGGGGGGGGGGGGAGAATATAAGGGCGCTGAAATTCACACAGCAGAAGTAATTGTTATTTATATTTTACTTCTCCTGTGTGAGTTTTTTTAATTAAATGTCTTTATTCATTTTTGTCTTATGTAATTTGACTATTTATATGCAAATTTTGTCCACAGTTTTTGACTGTGTATAAGTGTCATATGTATTGTGTTTTTTTATATACATTGAAAATTGCATTTTTTGGTTACTTATCTGATACTTATTTCATCACATCAGAAAAAGTAACAGCACAATTCTTTAGTTTGGCAGAAAGTTGCAAGTATATTTTTGCATTCTAACAATATTTTTTTTAATCATTACGTAATTTAATTTGTGATATTTTGACGCAAATGCATAAGAGCAACAAATGCATTTCATTGACTCCCCACGTATTGATATTTTGCCCTTCTGCAGTCTATTGTGCATGACTGAGAATGTGCTTAAAGCCTCTTCTAAAGATAGGACTCTGTTTTGAATGTTATTATTATTTTTGCTTTGTTTTGCAGAGAGTGCTATTTTTTTATGCTTTGTGGATAGTGTGTGTTTGGAAATTGAATAGTGCTATCTGTAAATGTATTATTTAAGAAGTGGACACTTATTTAGGATCTGGAAAGTGCTGGGTAATTTGTTCTAGTTAATTAATAAAATATTTTAAGTACATGGAATGAATGTAAAAGTAAATATCTCCTCAAAATCACACCAGGATCTGTTAATAGATTGTGATCAACTGGTTGGGCACCCTTGCCATATATTGAGTCAGTGATTTCATGTCTGTAATATATGTGGGATAGATAATTTGCAATTTGCATAAAAATATGTGATGGTCATAATTTGGACCTTCTGTATATTTCCCCCATTAAAAATAAATATATTTTCATTGCAGAGGAAGTTAAACAACACCTTCAATTGATAACAGAGACCATGCCTGGTTGGTTGTCCTTCATTAAAATTTCCAAAGGAGAGTATATTACTATGGACAAGAAGAAAGATATCAATGAAATGATTGCTAATATCAAGTGAATGCTGAATATTTTTTACATTTATTTTTGCATTTTTATAGACTATAAATATTTTACCTTTTTTGTATAAGATAATGAGTCAACCAATTTTTTTAAGATTCTGTAATGAGTATTTTTATAGCCATAATAAACTGATTTTAGAGAATACATTTTGTCAATGGATTTAAAAATTGTTATTAGTTAATGTCATGGCCTGAAGTAGAGATGTGGGTTGAAAAATTTTTCACTATATTTTTCTGAAAAATTTTCAGTTTTTTCTTTTGATTCATTTAAAAATTAAATGTCTCTTTCCACACTGCTTTTTGAAAAGCAGGTAACTTTTCAAGAAGTTTTTGTTTATTCAGTTTTCTAATTTTGAGGAGGAAAGAGGTTAATGCTTTATTTTGAGGAAAAGAATAGATAAGAACTAGAAGGGTACTCATTCTGATAAATAGCAGGTAAAATTTTTAGAAGCCTATTCTTTTAGCATTAAATTCTGTAAAAGTATAATAAATGTTTTTGCAAGTGATTCGGCTGAAAGAAAATACTTTAACAGCACTGAATATTATGATTTACCCAATGTCCACCCAATTTTCTTTTTTATCTCATGGTACTCACACATTCAATTATAAACACATATTTTTTAAACAATTTTAATACTATATATAGGAATTATTTTTTAAAAAAAAGGGTTTAATTATTTTTTTAATATTTTTGTATCTTTAACAAAATATTTTTTATACCTATAACAAACTAAACAATACATTTTTCTTTTTAATATTATTATTTTAGCAGTAGAATAGTAATAATTTAAGAAATTGGTAGATTCAGGGCTCATGTCAGGTACTGAAAAATCTGGGTTCTGGAACTCAGAAATATGAAATTGGGTTTCATGTTAGAAAGCACACTACACAAAGTTTTATATTTATATTTATTATTTTATTTATATTTTCTTCAGTGCTACAGTCTACTGTAGGCCTCGACTGCCTAAACACCAAATATTGCTTATTAGTGTTTACAGAAGTGCTAACTATTAAAAATTTGTATTATCAGTCCAAAGTAGAGATGTGGGTTTTCCAAAAAATTTTCCATTTAAAAATTTGAACTTATTCTTAAATATTACATTTAAATAAATAATTTGGCATCACGTCTGATGTTAAAATAGCAAAATTAAACACACATCCATAACAGAAGGTCTTTATTTCACTTCCTTAAGACATACAAAAGTTTAAAAAAGGCCATAGCGCTTTCGAGCATAAGTAGGCTCTTCATCAGTGGCTACACGGAAATCATCGAAATCGGAAAGTTTGAATGGTTCATATATAGACCAGATATAGCGACAAAATTTGCATAAATACAGGATAAACCGTAAACAATTTTTCAAAAATTTTAACAACAAAAGAACAGCATATTATATTACAATTTAATTATAGAAATCGAAAAAAAGGGAGGTGGCAATCAAGCATAATCCCAAAGAGGAAGACGTCAAAGATAACTTTGCAGAGACTTGAATTGCATGGAGTCGAGAATGAGTCGCCAAGCGTAACTCAAATTCAAAACAGGGTCAAAATTACAAACGGACTCACGGTAAATATAAATAAAAAGGGATTCAAAAAGGAGAATATCACGAGGGTTATTACAACGCACCAAAACGAAAGTCTTTTCAAAAAGAGGCTGAAAATTATCTTTAACAACAAATTGAGCAAGAGCTGTAGAAAGTTTACTATCACTGACATCTCGAGCATGTTCTGTTAAACGGATGCCAACGGTGCGTTTAGTACTTCCAATATAAAATTTAAAATTACCATCGGTGGACAACAGGGGAACAACATACACCCCAGCAAAGCTTTTAAAGTCGTTTTTGCATTGTAATAACCCTCGTGATATTCTCCTTTTTGAATCCCTTTTTATTTATATTTACCGTAAGTCCGTTTGTAATTTTGACCCTGTTATGAATTTGAGTTACGCTTGGCGACTCATTCTCGACTCCATGCAATTCAAGTCTCTGCAAAGTTATCTTTGACGTTTTCCTCTTTGGGATTATGCTTGATTGCTCCCCCCCCCCCTTTTCCCTTTTTTCGATTTCTGTAATTAAATTGTAATTTAATATGCTGTTTTTTTGTTGTTAAAATTTTTGAAAAATTGTTTATGGTTTATCCTTGTCTAAACATAGATTCTTTTGTAAATTGTATTTATGCAAATTTTGTCGTTATATCTGGTCTATATACGAACGATTCAAACTTTATTTCCGTGTAGCCACTGATGAAGAGCATACTTATGCTCGAAAGCGCTATGGCCTTTTTTAAACTTTTGTACATCTTAAGGAAGTGAAATAAAGACCTTCTGTTATGGATGTGTGTTTAATTTTGCTATATTACATTTAAGCTAGATTAATATGTCCAGTTAATTTTTAAAGTATTTGTTCTTATATTAGAGCTACAGTCATATATATATATTGAATAAACTGGTTAAAAAAGGGGTTTAAATTTAGAAATATATAAAAATATTCTATATACAAAAATTTCTAGTACATATATATTAAAGTCAACAGCTGCAATTTAATATTTTCATTGAGTACCCATGCTTTTGAAAAGTTATAAAATAATTATATTTTACCTATAACAAAAAAAAATATTTTTATAAATTATAAATTTAAAACAATGCACAAAACAATTGCTAAACCTTTTCTGAATCATAAATAATTTACTGTTTATTATAGGTGTAAGAAATAAATTATTAAATATATAACTTTCATATGCTTGTTTTCTTTAAGGAAAGATTAGAAAGTTTTATTCTCACAAGCAGCAGTTTTATTTATTGTGATATAAAAATATTATAAGAAAACTAAAAATTTATTTAAAAATAAAGTATTAAATATTATGTTAACAATGTTTAAAAAATACCTGTTGATAAGGGCTGAGAAAAAAAGTTTTTTTTTAACCAAAATCCATGGTTTAAACATTAAAAAAAACATTGTTTAGATCAATGAGGCCAACCCTAATCAGCCAACCCTGCTGCTGATAATTGAAAGGGAAATCTGAAAGACTCCTGTTTATGTCCTTATAGTATATAAATTAGCCCAACATGAGCTCTTAATCTACCACTTTCTTGAACGACTACTAATCTCTTACTACTTACTACAAAGTAATTAATAATAATAAGAAAAAAATATTCAGTTTATTAAAGATATAAGAAATATATTATTAAATATATAAAAATATTAAAATACTTTACTTTTAAAAAAATAATTTCTATATATAATATTAAAAATTGTTTAAAAAATATCTGCTTATAATTGAATGGGTGAGTACCATAAGATAAAAGAGACAGTTTGGTGGACATTGTGTTAAGCTTATATTTAGTGCTATTTTAAAATATTTTCCTTCAGCCAAATGACTCGTAAAAATATTCCATATTTATATGTTCATAAATATTACGGAATTAATTTCTGAAAGAAAATGCTTCTAAAAATATTACCTCCTGTTTTATCAGGATAAGTAAAATGCCACTTGTACTCTTCTAGTTTTTGCCTATCCATTTTCTTAAAAATAAAGCATTATTCCCTTTCCTCTTCAAAATTAGAAAATTAAATAATCAAAGGCTTCTTGTAAAGTTACCTACATCAAAAAGCATTGTGGAAAGAATATTACATTTCATTTTCAAATGAATTAGGGAAAATATAAAAGGCAGAAAATTTTTCGGAAAAAGATAGCTCAAAATTTTCCATTTCTGGGAAAATTTTTCGACCCACATTACTAATCCAAAGTTTCAAAAATTGTGTGCACCATATTCCATTTTAAGATGCTAATTTGCATAATTTTTGACACAATTTTGATAATGGTTAGAAAATATGACCTTAGCATAATTAAAATATGAATCGTATAAAAATTTCTATTTTCATTATGAAAATTTTGGTTTTCTGGGGACGCAATGATAATGCTTTAAAATAACTATCTATAAAAATGTTGGGATAATTTGCATGCTATGGGGCCTAAACAGGAGTCCTTTCAGATTCCTCTTTTAATTATTGGCAGCAGGGTTGGCTGAATAAAAGCCCCATTGGTCTGAATCTATAAATCATGTTTTTTTTTTTGTTTATTGTTTGAAACCATATTTTTTCAGTTTAAAAACAGAATCCCAACCCCCTTTTTTTAATTCCGGTCAGCAAACATTTTTTAAACATTGCTAATATAATACTTAATTATTCATTAAGTTATAAATATTTTTTATTTTTTTTATATTTTCATATTACAATGCATTTTATATGTGATAATGGTAGGTAAATCATCTTTGAAACATATAATCTTTATATCTTGTAAAATGAATAGAGTACTCCAAATATTTTAAAATTTGCCTTTATAATAACATAAAATCTAGTCTGACAATTGAATTTTATCTTACATTTTTTGGAACAAAAATTAGGTATTGCAGGTGGGATTTGAGTTGTGTACTGGTGTTGATCTCTTTCATGTAAAATTTACTATATGTAATCAGGTGATACTGAAACTAACTATTTTTGAATTCTTCACTTCAAATTAGCTTAATTGAGAAAATAAGGTTAAAAAAAAAAGTTAACATCTTTCCAATGGTTTTTACAAATGGAGATTTTTACAGATGAACAAAACAAGATCAAATTTTTAATTTCCTGTTACTTTTTACAGCAGTACCTATCTTCATACCCAGTATAAAAAGATAATTATATTTTAATACATACTATTAAGTTTTAGAATGAAATTTAACAATTTCATAATGATAAGTTTTCAAATACAAATGTTTCGGGCAAGATAGTATTGTGTATATAACATTGCTATAATATAACTAACATCCAGTTACCTTATTTATTCATAAGTAACAGACACACTAGAATTTTTGGAATATCTTATTTGTACCAGTAGTTTGAAAAATGTACACTAGATTTTCATATTCTTTGGTATATAAAGCTGGTTTTAAGAAAAACAAATATATTTTTAAATCAAAATATGACCGCGATAAAGTTTTGAAATATAAGTGTTTTTTAAATTTAATAAAACCTTATAATATAACAAGAAATTTGAAAAAAATATAGAAAAAAGTTAAGATACTTTTGTGCAGTGATCGTAAAATTTTTTTTCCAGAGGGTAAAAATACCCTTTACATAATTTTAAGGGGTATTTGTTGATTTCAAATGATATATTCTACAATCAAAGGGTATTGTTGTTTTATTTCACTAAAAACAGCATCCAGCATATATGATTGATAAAAATACAGTATAAATACTATTTTATAGTAAATGAAATTTTTTTTTTTTATAATTTTCAATTATAATAATTTTTAACATGAAATTTATTACAATTACCAATCAGCCAGCAATACCACTGATATTGCTATAAATCTGATTAAATAGTTTCTATTTGTTGATTCAGCAGATGGAAGTTAATCAAACTTGTCCCTTTACAAAATAAACATTGATATTTTGTAATATATGCTGCAACACTTTCATATTTAGTAAAGAAAATTATTATTTTTTCTTTTTTTACAAACAAATTTGTGCTTAGCATATGAGTATTTGCAAAATGCTTGTTTGCTTTGTTCATCATGGGAATTCCTTGTACCATTTGGAAAGAAAAACATTTTTCTTTTTGTCTGAAGCCATATCAGGCTCTTGATATCGTCTTCTGAGCCTGAATTATGTTTGAACTCATTGTCTGTTGAATCAGATTTATTGCTAGCCTCTGCCTTCATTTTTCGACCAAAAAAGTCTGCAACCAAAAAAAGAGAAATTATTCTGAAAATTTACATTTGATGATTGGATATGGCTGTTCTTTTTTTATAATCGCTTAAAAATATGCATACCCAAAATGTCATTGCATCAATTAGAGTTTCAATGTATAAAATACACACTGCAGTGCATTTTTGCAAACATTGGTTTTGTGTATATAGCATTCACTTATAATGTAATTAACCTTCAGTTATTTTCTAACAAAGTAACAGATTTACTCATTACTATTTCAAAGTTACTTTCCACGTCTGATTGTTAATTACTAATCCCATAGAAATCAATGTTATTAGATTATATTTTAAATATATTTCAATTTAATTACACAAGTAATTATTACTTTTTCCAGTAAAATATGAAGTTTTATGAAGGTGTATTTTTATTTTAGATATTGTTTATGGTCATGTTTTATTAATTTGATGAAAATGTTTTCAAACCTTTATTTTGCATGATAAACCAACAAAAATATTTCAAGAAGACAATGAAACACAACAGCAAGATTTATTTTCATACAAATATGCATAAACAAAACTTATAAACATACCAACAAATAAAAAAATATAATGAAGAAAATAAGCAAAATATACATTTAAATAAAAAATAGATCATACAATAACACATCATAAGTTTATCTTGCATATCTTTTAAGCTGTAATTCATAGCTGCATAAGTGCAACACTAAATAGTTTCTTCATACCTATTATCCAACATATTTGTCTTAAGATTTTGATTCTTCATAAAATTGCACTAATAAAACTAATACTGTTTTTATATTGATTATTCTGAAAAAATATATATCACAATCATGTATGTAAAAAAGTTATATGTGTACCCTTCACAAAATTCCATATTTAAAAATAATCGCTACATATTTTCAGAAAAGCATTTTATACAGTACACATTAATCAGAAAAAGATAATTTTTTAGATTTCTTAAATCATCGAACTATTAAATCGTGTCAGCATATGTATCTCTATATGTATACCTCCCTTTTTCACGAATACTTGGCGAAGTATAGTTGCTGTTTGTAGTAATTTGGAGCTCATTATCAAATGTTACTAACTGTAATATTTTTTATTGGGGACTACATAAAAAGTTAAATTTTGCATTTGTATGATATCAGTCACGGTGGGTGCAACTATCGTAGCTAAATTCTCCTCTGTTTACTGATTATTTTTCCTATTTCACTTTACTTCTATGACCAACTGTTGAATTTTTATTTCCTGGTAACATCCAACACCCAGTATGTATAAAGGGGTAGTTCAAACTCTGCTTCCCCCAACCTTCATGTAAAGCTTACCTCAACCTTGAAAAAAAAAAAGTGCATAACCTGGCCAAGACCAAGGTTGAATGTAGACGGCCAACTACAAATAAAAATTTGCAAGCAAGTTCTCACTGCAACACACAGCATTGCTGAATTAAAGTTCCTAAATTCTTATAAAAGCAAAATGCTTTACTGCTCCAGTATTGCAGCTAGATGCACTGAAAGAATGATTCCAGTCTTTGAATATTTCCTACTACCTGATTTCCTCATTATAAAAAATCTTTTCCTGCCTATTCTTCATTGCTATTAAAATACATTCTTCATTTTTCACAATTTTTTATTCTAAAAGAACGGGAAAATATTTAAGTATTTAATATATAAATTAAGCATTAATATATATTTAAGTATTTAATATATTAATAAATCAACAATGTTATGTGATGCATTACAAGTATAATAAAGATGCCATTCTCACAAAAAATATAAAAATAAAATGATATAAATGTCGATAACTTTTTAATGAATAATAATTATGTAACAAATGTAAAACATTTTCTACATTTGTATTGTAAGCTATGAAAATAAATACTAATAAGATTGTTTCATAACAAGTTCAAACATTCCATAAAAGTAAAGTTTTGTTGAAACATTTATAAATACATAAAATAAATATAAAGTGCTTTTGTGTAACAGACACATAGGTAAAAATCAGTTTCCAATATCCTTGAGCTGTTACATAAAATCCATAAGGAAAATATGAGAATGGTTATTTGTTTTAACTATGAACAGTTTATAAATATATTTGAACGTTAAATTTCCTATTTCAACATTTTGCTAGTAATTTAAGGGTACACGTGGTAACATTATGGTTCTTGATCTAATTTTAAGTTTACTTGGGAATTTAGGGAGACAATGTCTACTTAAACAGCTTGCTATAAAGCTATCTCACTTTATTTATACATTATTTGACATATTTTATGCACTTCCTAAGCATGGTGGATGATTCGAAGGAAAGCAACTTGGTAACAAGGTTAATAGAATATTAATAGGTTGTCTCGTTCGCTATTCCCCCCATGGTAACATTTCTGGGCGAGCTGTGATGTCACTGCTAGACCTTCCGTTCTGTTGACCAGCAGCGCTTCGTTGAAAAACGCTGGAAAACAGCACAGTTTTATTTAAAAATGCCTTGCTTTAAACATCAACGAGATACATGAAATGTTTCCTAAAATAATGTGTTAACTCTGAAATATGACAAATGAACTCAAATTTAAATTCAAAATGAACTAAATTGCTGTAATTAACGGATGAAAGAGTCAAAAACAGCAGTTTGACAAATTATATACTAAGACAAGGATATGATTTTTTGGGTGATTTCGTATAACAAATACATTTATCTTCTTTTTTACACAAAATTTACATATTTCATTTGTAAACTGATAATCTTTATTAATATTTTTACTCGCAAATATATTGCATGAATATGGATTTTAATATAGTATTTTAAAAGTTACTTTTACAACACATTAAAGATTTTAAACGAAATATCCCGTTCAAATTCATTAAATAGAGACTGTGCACTTTACTGTCTATATTGTCTATTAAAGGTTTGAAATAGGATATAACTAATGAGAAATATGTTAAAAATAGAATTAAATAAGATTTATTTCTATAAAACTCTCCATATTATCTTAATCAATTTGCAATTAAATTTCTATTTCTTTAAAAATTGGATGATTTAAAATTTCCTGCATATAAATGCTATGGTACTTATTCTGTCGAATAAAAGTAACTGTACCATTCCGTTCCTAATAGTTCCTATACAAAAAATATTTGAACTTTATAATTTTCTAAAAAGTGTCATCGATTTGATTTTAAAATATTTAGATTGTATCATTGCATGCTCAATGCATGTAATTAATATTTGCATTTTATACGCTTAAAGAAAACCCTGTTTCTATATATTTAATGATATACATCTGTTTAATTTTGTTTATTTGAAGTCTTTGTGAATGCATTTAATTTCTTTTATGCTACAGATATTACCGTAGAATTCAGTCAATCGGCACTTTAAAATGCAACAGAAAATCATGGAAAATAAAAGGGGGGGGGGGGGGGTTATCATCCAGAATTTTATGCTAAAAGAAACAAAGGCTATTTTTATCATTTTGTTCGAAGACGAATTTTTTTTTTTCTCCGAAATTTGTCCAATATTTATGGGGAGGGAGCTTCAAACTAAAAATATTCCATTCACCGTTTGCTTTAAAATAAATAGGGGTAAATGTATCATTTTAATGCGACTATAAATTTATTTTGTTTTTATAAAATTATCCATAAAATTACACTAGTTTCTTTTAACTCATGAATATCCCTTTCTTGAACAAAAACCATTTTTATTGAATCGAAACTACTCCGTCTTACTCATGATGAAACCCTTCAATTTGACGAATCAAGATATAAATGCCTTAGCAAAAACTTTATTAACAAATTTACTAACAAAAAAATTCTTAACAAACTACATTTGACGTGACTAATAATTATTATCACAATGATTTGATAAAATATGTGTTTTTAAATTTAAATCAATTACTGTTTTTTCTTCAGATGATTTCAGATGAAAGTTTCCTGACCTTCTCTCAAATCCAGACGATATATATTTTCTAAAACATGTAACATTTTTGAACTAGACAAAGCTATGCATTGCATAGCCTGGAAATAATATTTATTCTAATTTATACTGCGTTGTTTATGCCTGTAAACTTCGGAATACAGTCAATATTTAAATGATGACTGGTTTGTCACATTTAGATTAGAAATATATATTTATATCCTTCTCAGACCGATTCACATAACACACCTAACAACTATTGCCTCTTCTCTGATCATTCACTATTTTTTTATACATAACCTTTGCTCATTCAATTATCTTTCAACATAGCATTCAGTAATCTTTGTATAAACTTCCCTTATGTTAAAATTTTAATAGCTTCCACTCTCATAAAAAATTTGCTATTTCTTTTCATATGTACGGAATTTATTTTCGTAAATTTCACATTGCTATGCATGTACTTTTTATTTTATTCTATATTGCTTGCACACAGTTACTATTAGATAAATATTTAAATAGTCTCCGATCAACGTTTCTCAATAGTTTTTCTCTCCTCTGTCAGAGAATGGGTGTAGCAGTGACGTCACTCGTCTTTCCTTCCCGGGACAACTATTTTCCCGAACGAGACAACTTTATATATAAGATATTCTACGGACCTTGCTTGGTAATGGGTTTTTTGGATAGACACTGTCTCCCCAGATTCTCTTCAAGCTTCGCTACTGACTTCATTATTTAATAATTTCCATTCATTACATCTTAATATTTTAAATGCACTTTATTTAGTAAAGTTGAATACATGTTTCATAAAATCTCAAATATTAACGTTAAGCTCGTCATATTACAGGGTACACAAAGTTATGCAATGATTCCCTCTCATCCACTCACCTGCAGCATTTGAATTAATAAAATCTCTAGACACACAAACTTCTCTCAATCAATATTATTAATTATTATATGATTTTAACAAAATGCAATTATTTTACTACTACTTTAACCTCCTAACAAAACAGACCTATTCGACGAACAGTGAAATCCACAACAATTTTGAATTAACAACATTAAATTAATAACTTCTACAAAGCAAGATGAATTATCTAAGAAATTGAATTTAAATTTTTAAGAGATATTGAACTATTGTTTTGTTAACTTAATGACATCCCCCACCCCCCTCACAGTGGCATCCCGAGGTTTTTTGAGGCTCTAAGTAAACTTTTTTGAGAGACCCCATGCCGGGGCAGCATCAGGCATTTCCCAATAGGTGGTGGTGGTGTGTGTGTGTGTGTGTGTGTGGGGGGGGGGGGGGCTTCATCCAGATTTCATGAATTACAATTCCTCAAATTTTTCTTTTTAATCACAATTTTATAAAAACAGCAAATATTTGATAATTTGAAACCCATTTATCTGAATTTCGCTTAATCTGAACTATGATTATATTTGTTTTATAATTATTTTGTTCAAGGGGGTGAAACTAAGAAATTGACTTTTTGCTAATTTTTATGACATGTTTATGTTGATATTTTTATATGGCGATTTTTATTATATTTTTAAACTTTTATTATATTTTTATGCGATTTTTATTATGACTATTTTTCAAATCCTATCCTTCATGTGTGATATACAGCCTGTTTCAAAATTATAAGACCACTCAAAATTCCACCCTTTCTCAACAAAGACAACATTGAATGTGAATTTCAAAGAAGGTGTATGAAACAAAACAATTTCGCAGTGTTAATTTAGCTTAGAAAAAAAAAAAAAAAAGATCAAATATTATTTTCGTGCCAAATGATTTTTCGAAATCACCGTGTTACATAAATATAAGACCACTTTAGTTTTTCTAATAATGCAGACGATTTTTGTTTAACTTCGGAGTTTAACTGTAACCTAAACCATCTGAAAAGGTTGGAAAGAAATAAAAAAGGCAGAAATTCAGAATTGAACTGCTTGATTCTTTGGATTATTAAAATGCCTAGTGGAAGTGATTTGTCTGAAGTAGAAGTATGAAAAGTTTGGTTCTACAATGGAAAAGGAAAGTCAGAACGTGAAATAAGTAAGACTTTTAATCATTCTAAAATGGCTATTCATAATGTTTTGAGTAAAAAAGAATTGTATAGAAAACAGAAAAGATCTGGCCGCAAAAAGCAGTTATCATCTCGTGATAATAGGCAAATTTTCAAGCTTGCAATGAAAAACTACCAGTCCACTCGTAAAATAGCACAGCAGACAAATAAATAAGTATCTCATGTAACTGTGTGGCGAAGTTTGAAGTCGAATGTTGATGTTAAACTTTGGAAACTAAGAAGCAAACTATGACTTCTTAAACATCATAAAGAAGCATGTCTGAAGTGGGCAAAGAATGTCATGTCCTGGAACTCTACATGGAAAAATATAATATTTTTGGACGAGAAAAAATTTAACTTAGATGGTTCAGATGGCAGTAATTACTACTGGTGTGACTTAAGGCAAGAATCTTGTGAGTTCTTCAGTAGGCAGATGGGAGGCGGTTCCGTATGGTGTGGAGCGCTTTCTCATATGCAGGAAAATGCGATCTGCAAAGAGTTGATGGCACAATGAACTCTGACAGTTATCAACAGATGTTAAACAGAAGTTTGATATCCTTCGGGCCACTTTTAGGAGGGCCGAAGTGGAAGTTCCAACAAGATAATGCTCCCAGTCATGCATCTAAATCAACAAAAGCATGGTTCAAAAGAAAAAAGATTGATGTTATATCTTGGCGGAGCCTTAGCCCTGTCCTAAACCCCATAGAAAACATGTGGGGTTATTTGTCTCGCCAAGTATACGAAAACAACAAACAATATCATTCAGCATATGAATTGGAAGTCGCTATTATGGAGAAATGGGGCAATATTCCGGAATCCGTCCTTAAAAATTTAATTAAATCGATGCTAAACCGTGTGTTTCAAGTTATTCAGAAAAATGGTGGAGCAACAACTTACTAAATTTGCTAAAACTTTCTTTTTCCACATGCGGTCTTATAATTTTGTAACAGGTATTTGTGCCACTTTTTTGTGATATTGCTGTTATATTTTTTCTAAATGAATTTTGTATATGCAAGTTGCTAAATTTTATTTAAGACGTGTACTGACATGGAGTAGTTTTGATTTTGAATAAAAAAGTATTTCATTAATTACCTAAATAACAAAAAGTCTCGTGGTCTTATATTTTTGTAACAGACTGTAATAACATTTTTCAGTATATCCAACAGCGTAATTGTTTTTTTAATCATATTACAATATCGCTACATTCATAAATCACATCATATTATACAGAATGCAACATTACATGTTACATTCTGTATAATATGATGATAGGCAATTGTTTTGTGTCTTATGAGCAATTCAAACGATGAATTAAATACTATGATAACGATGTTGAACAACTATAAAAATTGCATGTAATGGTGCTTACATTATTCTTTAGGAGTAAATGGTCGATATTTAAACAAAAAAAAAATCAATTCTAAAGAAAAATTATATTCAAAATATAACATCATTAGAAAAATGAAGTTTTGCAATCCCAGACATAAGCATGAGTAATTAATTACGGTATAAGTGGATCTGAACACTTGAATTTGAATGAATGATTAAGTCAAGAGAGGCCTAACAATACAGGTGTGTAGGGATTGCAAAAACATCAGATCATTTTAATCCTAATAAGACATTTTAATCCCAATTCATCACTTAGAGGGAATTCGAACCACCGATCACTAGGTGCCAAACCACACAAGCTATTGAGACTATTATTTTAACGAAATAGATTTCAAATTAAGTATTCAATTCAATTGTAATTTTGTAAATTTTATAAAAGAAATATTGCTGAATAAATTGTCAACATAGTTAATTTGTAATAAGATTTAGTCAAGATTTGTTAAAATTGGATCTGAGCACAGGATGTATAACAACTAATTTCACATAAACTATTTTAATAAATATAAAAATATATTAAAACAATAGAAATAAAAATATTTAAATCATTTTAAAACTAGAGATTATAATACAAAAAAATAAAATTATATTATGTATAATTATAATACTAAAAATATATAATATTTATAACAATAATACTAGAAATTATAAGCATTCAACATTATCTCACATATAAAAGATTACATGATAAAAGTAATTTTGCACTAAGAGACTAAAACATCAGTTGATTCCAACATTTTTTCTACAGATTAATATATTATAAGAAAACAAAATACACTAGAACCTTTTTGTTACTTGATCTTAATTGATTGGCTTATTATTAGTTCAGATTACGATAAGCATAAAAAATTTCATGTAAATCACTTTATTGTTTCTAGAGTATCATGCTGTTGGAATTTTCTTTTCTTTTTAATGGCATTTAATCATACAATCATTCCCTATTTTTAATAGCCGGACTCTGATCCTTTTTAATTTTTTAAAAAATTCCTTTTTAATTTTGAGGCCCCAAGTAGTCGCTTGAGTTGCCCTCCCCCCCATTTATGATATTGTGCCAAATGTACCGAATAGCATGACAGACAGAGATATTGGCATCTCTAATGTATTAGATGTAAAACTGTCATGGGGAGGTGCATAAAATTTTGGCACATAGTAAGTTTAATTGTTGCCAATTGATGTATTGGCTATTCAATACTGAAGAGTGCAAAACTGGGTCATAGATGCTGTTACCTACAAAGAAAGTGTGATCCTAGCTTTTGGAAATTTCCCCCATTTAGGTGGGTTCTGTGAGTATGAACCTCCTCCCACCAGTCCGTATGCAGTGCTTTCGCTCCTAAAACTTTTGGACACATGCAGACCATTCACATCTGATCAATAATTGTTAATTTCTGTACAATTCCATAACAAAATATAATTGTTTTATGCTCCCCCTCATATATAGTACAAATACTATACAACTCTAACAAAATGTACTTGTCCTGGTATGTTTAGAAGCGTTGGATTTAAGTTATATCACATCACAAATTGTGATGCATAAATGCTATATAAATTCAATTTTGTGTTGCTACGAGGCATGTTTTTTATGTAAGTACCGTTTTGCGATTCCGCCGCCGCAGCGCTACGGTCGGCGTTCCGCGCATGCGCGCTGGTTACCTACATCTCTTGTCTACGCACTGACGCCATTACAGTCTGATTCTTCATTGTATACGTTGTTTACTGAGTGTTTAAGATGCCTCCGACAATCGTGAGTCTCGCCGATTGTGAAGTACGGGCTGTTATACGATTTCTTAGTGCTAAAGGCGTAAAACCGATCGATATTCATCGTGAGATCTGTGAAGTTTACGGACAAAACATTATGAGTGATGGAATGGTAAGGAAATGGGTGAGAGCATTTAAAGATGGCCGCACAAATGTGCATGATGAAGAACGGAGTGGGCGTCCTTCGGTCTTTAATGAAGATTTGGTGCAGAAAGTGGAAGAAAAGGTGAGAGAAAACAGACGCTTTACAATTTCATCAATGTGCGACTGGTTTCCTCAATATTCTCGTAGTGTTTTGTATCGCATTGTGACCGAGAACTTGAATTACCGGAAATTGTGTTCACGTTGGGTTCCAAAAATGTTGACGGATTTGCACAAAACCCAACGTTTAGGCAGTGCATTGACTTTCCTTGAGCGGTACCACAATGAAGGTGAAGATTTTTTAGACCAAATTGTTACTGGTGACGAAACATGGGTGGCCTACGTCACACCAGAATCAAAACAACAATCCATGGAATGGCGACATTCATCATCACCCAAAAGAGTGAAGTTTAAGCAAACAATTTCTGCCCGGAAAATCATGTGCACAGTTTTTTGGGACAAAAAAGGAGTATTGCTAGTGGAGTTTCTGCCTCGTAATGAGACAATCAATGCAGCGTCTTATTGTGAGACATTGAACAATCTGCGTCATGCAATCCAGAACAAAAGACGTGGCAAGTTGAGTAAGGGTATCGTTTTGTTGCATGACAATGCCCGTCCACATGTGGCTAATCGGACCAAAGATCTCATCAAATCTTTTAAATGGGAAACTCTAGATCATTCTCCATACAGCCCTGATCTGGTGCCCAGCGACTACCATTTGTTCCTGCACTTGAAGAAACACCTGGGTGGTCAGCGTCTTCAAGACGATAACTAAGTCAAAACAGTTGTGATACAGTGGTTAACAAGTCAGGCGGCAGAATTTTATGAGGAGGGTATTCAAAAACTGGTGCCACGTTATGACAAGTGCCTCAATATTCACGGAAATTATGTAGAAAAGTAGATTAAGGTACAGGCTTTCATGTAGAAATAAAATTATTGCGATATCTTTGCACGTCTTTTTTTAATTCCAAAACGGTACTTACTTAAAAAACATGCCTCGTATTATAGCAAAATGTTAGTTATCAGATTCCAATAAAATTTCATTTGAAACATTCTACTCCTCTTCACCCATCTTGACCTTTCGCCAATATCTTAACTCTGGTACATTGCACATCAAAGGTTCACTTTTGTGAGTTATTCTGCATAATTTACACAATTTTTGCAAGCCTGAGACTTTAAAGAAAGTGCCATACTAAAAAAAAATATAGCAGTTTTAAGAATAATATAACATTTAAAAGTGTATGATATATTTTATATGAATGCAATAAACAAAATTGCTATGCAAAATCAATTTTGCATAGCAGTAGTGCTATGCAAAAATATGAAAGTAAACCCAATGCTGGTTTAGTATGATAGGTATGTTTTGTTAGGGGGTCATACAGCATTTACTTGTATCCTACTATGCATTTAAACTTTATCCAAATTAATTTATGTAGTATCTGACATAGACAGATTCTGTAGTGAATTGCTTGTAATTAAGTAGAGAATAATTTTATTTTACCCTTCATTATGTTATGAACACATTTTATTATAATACATACATAAGTCAAATATTAGTTGAAGTTTTGGCCCAAAAAGTAAAGTAAAAATATAATACGAAACTATAGTTTTACTACACAACTTATAATATCTTATAATACAAAACTTATAATAACTTATAATACAAAACTTATAATAACTTATAATACGAAACTATAGTTTTGCTACACAAAAAGTACAAGAACAGCAAAAGTAACACAACATTTTACCAGCACATTATATAAATAATAATTTACAATAAAAACATTCACCAAATATGAAATATATGTTTTCAATAATATAACAGAAAAGGGAAAATATTTCAGCAAAATGTGGTATAACAACAGATATGTAAATTGTAGTGGCAGCTTAAAGGTGGTTTAAGTAGAGGACTCTAAAAGTTAAAAAAAGAAAAAAAAATGAATTCTATCTCAATTATTAGATATTTATACCACTGTTAAGGCTATGCTGAAAGTTGTATGGTGATAAACTAGATAATATTTCTACTAAGACATGACAATAAAATTCCAAACTTTCTAGGTTTTCCAGAAGAATTTTTTCAAACTTCCAGAGTCTGAATCACAACATTTTACAGTATACAGGGTGTTCCAAAAAAACTCATCAGGTTTATAACTTTTAAACTGTTAGTTCTAGACACATACTTCCAATTGGAAAATCGTTTTGAATCGTAAGAAGAATTATATTAAAACATTTGTAAAATCATGTGATATATTAGCATAAAATAATTTTTTTTATGTCCCCTAGTACAGAAAGTTAAATTACTTAAAAATTGGCATAAAATCTGGAGTCCATTAAAAAAAAAATAAACCTGACAGTTTTAAGTGGGAAACTCGCGATATTCATGAGACAAATATTTGGGGTCTGTATATGAATTGAAAAGTGGTTTTCAGCAAAAACAAGTACACTATAACTTAATTTTGCGGATGGTCTCTAAGTTCTTTAAAATATTGCTTGATAAGAATGTGATTTTATGATGTAAGTCTGGGATTTTTGTTTTATTCCCCATGCTTTAATTTTATAGGTACAAATGTCAAACTAGTTAATTATGCCAAGTTTATAAACATTTTTCCAGTAATTAAATATTTTGCTCTAAAGAAGCTGTATGAAAATTTATAAGTTCATATTTTTATACAAATATCTATATGCAATTACTATACTTATAATTTTCCCATTAGAAGTATGTGTTTAGCAGTAATGATTTAAAAGTTATAAGCCTGATTAATCTTTTTGAAACACCTTGTATAGTTGCAAAACCTGCCAATAAGGGATATTCCCAAAGTATGATTCCACTTTTGTAATACATTATTTTATTCAGTGAAATGAATTCCAATTTTAGTATCCAATAAATTATTGAAACAATTAACCATGTCTGGCTCTAATGAACTTTCTCATTCCAGAATCTATTTTTAAGTAGTTTGTTGGGTTTTTTATTTTATTTTTATTTTTCAAATTTTACAAGAAAAATGTTGAAAAATTGATATTTGTGGTCAAATGATATCAGGTCCAAATGATTCCAAATTTATGTGGTCCAAATGAGTACAATTATAGTATGTTACTCTTCACTTTCGAGGGCTTGAAAAAATATTTTGATTGATACTATACTTGAAAATATACTCCCGGGAAGGGGGTAAACCTTGCCCGAGGAGGGCTAATGACGTCCTGAACACAAAAATTGATCGTGGCTATTTTTCTCAATAATGATGAAATTACCATGTTTTGTGACCATTGATCCATAACTAACCCCCTAACCCCTTTAATTCATGATTATGTCAAATTTTATCCTATGTTGCCATGTTAAAATAATATATAAAATTTCGAAGTTTTTGCTCTAATTTAAAAAAAAAAATTCTAGCTGCCTTTAGGTTTTTTGATAACAAAGCCAGATAAAAAGTTTCATGAAAATCCATTAATATTTGTTGCAGCTATCATATACACAAAAATCAACCACAGACTAATGAATATTACTTCAAAAATAGTCAAAACGTGTTCAGGAGATCTTAAAACATATATTGGCATCAAAATTTCGAATTCAAAAATTTTTGTGAAAATAATACTTTCTATATACATAGTATGAGAAAGCAAAAATTCAGAAGTTAATGTTAAGTAATCATGAAATTACATTTTAAAAACTAAAGTTTGGTTCCATGTATAAAAGGGAAACTAATTGCTATAAAACTGTTTGAAATGTTCAAGACAATACAATAAATTACGTTTCTAGGTTCTTATGAAAATGTTCAAGTTTTTTGATAAAAAATAGAAATAAAATTTTTTCCCGAGTTAAATTTAAATTCCCTGATGTCCTCTGAGTTAAATTTAAATTATTTGACGATTCCAGATTCTTTCTGAGATATATGAACCCTGCTTGAATTGTAACTTTTTACAACACATTGTTATTTTTTAACATAAATAAAATATGTTAAAAAAGCTAGAAATCTAAAAGATTTTTATTTTCAAAATAAATAATTTATGCTGTCAATAATTTTTAGATAGAAAACCTTACCATGATGATTAAATCCTATTATTTTAAGCACTCTTATTCCATTTTCAGAGAAAAAAAAAAATGCTTTTATTTGAATCTAAGTGTTCATTTTAATTTTTACTAATATCTTAAAATCTACAACAAGATATATTATAAAATCAATTGATGGAAGTGAGCTCAAAACTAAACAATGTTATAAACTTTAGTGAAAATACATGGATGCATAAAACACTTTCACTGATTGAGCACTGAATGCATTCAGTTTATGTATTGTGGTAAGATATCACATTACAAAATTTATTGCTCGTTTTTCATTTATCTCAAAAATTGTCGCTAATTCAAAGAAATGGTATAGATATGTGCTCCAGCTTGAGTTTAACCAGGAGGATTTTTTCTTCATGGGAGCCATATTGTGGTCATTGTTCTTTTGCAAGGGCACATTAGGGTTGTTCAAAAATAACAATTTTAATTAAGGAATCAAAGCACCTCTCAATTTTTTTTATATCTAACTATAGTGTAATTGTGGTAAAATTTCAGCTCTCAGCTCAACTCCAAGATAGTACTCAACAACTGGTCAAGGCCAACGACCGTACCGTGCTGAAAACACCGGTTCTCGTTAGATCACCGAAGTCAGACAGCATCGGGCGCGGTTAGTACTTGGGTGGGTGACCATCTGGGAACACCGCGTGTTGTTGGCTCTTTTCGGGCGCGGCAGCCCAGTGGTTAGCGCGCGATTCTCGCCGCTGTCAGAACTGCCGCCGTGTTCATGCGGAGTACGATCACGTTAAACATGTCGGTCTGTAAGTCCTTCCGAGAGGTTGGTGGTAGGGGAAGGAGGGTACGGTCCCTGTGGATGCCTCCCCCACTGGGTTCCGGTCTAAATTGGGTGGCACTTCCCGGCCGTCCAAACAGTTACCTTACACCTTTCTGGTAGGTCGGACGGTCTGGGTCTCAACAACAACAACTGGTCAATTTTATAAATACAATAGTGTGGTTCGACATATTGTGGATTCACATATAACATGGTAAAGAGTATGCCTCTCTTGAGAAAAAAAATGTATATATAATTGCAGTGTGGTCCAATATACTGCGATTCAGCTATAACATGATGAAGTGTGTCCCTCAACAACTGTGCTATATCGGGCTTCTACTCTATATACTATGAAAACTCATTTTTATACAATATTATTACCATATGCAGTTAGCTATATTACCATATTGCAGGGAAATAACATTCTTTCACCAATGCTTTAGACCTGCAATCTCTCTCAAAATTTCAAATATAGGTCATTTGAAAGAGTACATCATGCGAGGCCTTGAAAGGATTTCAACAAAGGTTGGCTAATATTAAATCCTGCAAAATCTTTGCAAATTTGACTGACAACTTGTAATAATGGTATTGAGATCAAATTGAAGAGAACATATGGGTATAAAGAGTTCTTCAAATTTGTAGCGGTAATTTTTGGATATCTATCGCTAAATATCTGGAGACTATGCATGGTGGATAAAAAAAAAGGGAGAAACTCCTTCAAAGAGGTATGCAGTTTGGCAAATTTCTCTACACTGACCACTATGGTTGCATTTTTATCTGAAAAACCAGCAGATCTTATATTTTTGCAGGTGTTACCTAATTTTTCAACTACATTGTTGTTATAGGACAAATAATATACCATGTGGCAATCTTAAATATTTGATCTTTTATCACATTTAGTTTTATAGGAAAATATGTACAAAAACTTGGAAACATTATACATATTTTAAGTAGGATTTTAAAATTGCACCCAGATACTAAATGTAAAAAAAATTTGAAGGCCCTTGTTTTAGAGCAACATTTCATATTTAAATTTTGATAGCTTTTGACCATAGTGAAGTCAGAGTCAGTAGCAGTTTGGGGTGGAGTCAGAATTGGTAATACCAACTCCGACTTCTAAATAAAACTATTTAAAAATAATTTTATTTTGGAATATTTTATTTTTTAATAGTGGCAATAAATTAAAAAAAAAACATCAAATGTTTACCAATTACAGAACTATTGATATAAAAAAATTAAAAATGAATTGCTATTTATGTCGTTATCATAGTTGGATATTAGAAAACCAGAGGAGTTGGAGTCAAAGGTTAGAGGTACCAACTCCACAGCCCTGTTTAAGGTCACCCCCAGACAATTTTGATTGGAAAGAAACAAAAGAATTTTTCCAACAACATTTGACTTGTAAACTATTTTAAATATAAATGGTGTTTAGTTTACTATTGATTTGATCAAGTAATATCCAAACAATTGCTTTCAATCTCTTTTTTGGAAAGAGGGCTATGCCTCGTACTTTTAGGACGAACCACCACTGGTTAATAAATATAATAAAATTTCTACTTTTGCATGCAAAGCACTCAATTTTTAACAAAATCCAAAATAGTTGTCAAGGATTAAAGAATAAACAATATTTGTAGCTTCACATTCACAACAAAAATATAGTAGTTATGAAATAGAAATGAAACACACATTTGTTATGCACAAATCAAACACTCATTCGCCAAGATAATTTTGGTTTTGTTACATAGCAAAACAAATACATATACAAAGAAAATCAAGGATTTTTCAAAGATTTTATGCCGAATTTTAAGTATTTTCTGGTCACCCAAAAGTTAACAAAATACAATTTAGCACTTTAAAAAAAATGAGAACTCTTATAATATTACAATAATCTTAACAAAATGTAAATAATAACTTAGTTGCTATTCACAACTTGAACTAGAATATGCTTTATACCACTTGCAACAATATGTGCAGCCTTGTCATCCATTGACTCTGAGCACCTTTTTAGCAATAAATAAAGCTCTGTAGAGATGTCAGAAGGAGGTGAACTCAATAAACCAAAATATGACTGCATTAGACGGCCAGCAAATAAGTTTATGCACACTCTCTGAAATGAAAAACAATTAGATGAAAATCGGTTACATTTCATTATATATATATTTTAGAAATTATGAGTAAAGGAATTATAAAAGGTCTCGTATTCAAAATTTAAAACTTTGGATGAAGAATAAATACTGCAGATAATCCATGTTCATCACCTTACATATTAAATTTTAAATAATTTGAATTCAAATTTTTTTTTATATAAATAATGTATTTAAGCATAAAATGTCATAGTAATATGTGCATTCATTTTTAAGTTATTATGTATCCACATCCCCACACATAAACATATTTATGAAAATGTTTAAAATGTATTCAAGAGATCTTAAAATGTGATTTTCCGTTAAAATCTCAAATTAAACATTTGGGGGAAACTACTTTCTCCATGCAATAAGAAAAAGTAAAAGGAAAGAGAAAGGAATATTTTGTGTATTAAACATTGTTATATTATGCACAAAAATGTTTCCCTTTCTTCAGAGGGGCATTGGCCAGATTCTTGTCTTGCAATAGCTAAAATCTTATACACTAAAATAACTTCATTAGAAGCAGCATACAACACAATAATAGAATCGACGATAACAGCCTTCTTCATCAGGACACACAAGAAGCACAACCTTCACTCATTAGAGAAAGATTGGCAACCAATCTTTAGAATCCTTGCTTTGACAAATGTTGTGTGTCTCAGTCTATTTATCACCCTACCACTTGCTGAAGAAAGTCAGATACCATGAAACTAGTAAAAAGGGCAGGTGTGAAAGGATAATCATGACAGGATGTTTTTGAAAGACATTCCCATTGCATATATCAGTATCCATGGATCGGTTTTAAGCTTATTATGCACTTGTCAGTATGGAATAATGGCAGCAAGAGACTTACTATAAGCCAGAATTTTAAAAAACTTCTTTAGGAACTGACAATTTTAGTCCTTCCATATAGCTGACATCAAATGCATTACAATTTAGCTAGGGCTACACATAGCTGCAAAGACAAAGTTCATAATTACAAAACCCGCCTATAAGGTGTGTTCCCAAAAATTTGGAAGACACTTCCATTGTAGATATCAACATCCATGGACCAGTTTTGCAGATATTACGCACATGGAATAATCAATATTGGCAAAAGTAGCAAGAAACTTGCAATAAGCCACAAATTTTGTGAAATTCTATGGGAACAGACAATTTCAGTTCTTCCATGTAGCCGGCATCAAATTCATATACAATTAGTTTGGGTGATGAAGCTGCAAAGGTTGTTGTTGTTTCTTATCCCACTTGACCGACAGCAACATCAGATCAAGTCCATGAACCTGTGAATCTTCAAAAGGGAAGAACTATTTCAAGACTGGAGTACAGCTGACTCCTCTGGCATCCAATACATGTCAAGGCATGGGCAGGAGAAGCCTCAGCCAAATTGCACTTCGGGCAAAGGGGATAAATCTTAGAACCCAACACATGCCGAAGAGCACGAAGATGGCCGCTGCAGTCTGGCCAGAGCCATCTGTTCTCCCCTACTGCCTGCCCCAATCAAAGCAGCACCAGGACGGCTACAATCATACCACTCATGCACAGGGGCCTTTCTGCAAGTGGAGTTGATTTCAAGTTTGACTCGTGAGGAAAGTTCCGAGAAAGAAAGACAGCCACTATCAAGAGAACTCCTAAGGCTGCCCTCCCTGGCCAGACCATCCACAACCTCATTACCGTAAATGTCTACGTGAGATGGCACCTATTGATAAAATATCCTATTATGGGCATACAAGTAACCTAAATGCTGAACAATATTCACTGTCATTCCATCACCATGTCTCCACCATTCAGCCAGGTGCTGAATAGAACTACGGCTATCACTCAGAATCCAGATGTCTGTATTGACTCCCTCTTTGACACAATAACTCAAGGCCTCCTCAATGATTATGAATTCCGCCCGAAAAACTGAGTAGCAGTTGGGGTTTCTGCTACATGTCGTAATACCATTCCCCTGCTGCAAAGGTAAAGTTCATAATTACAAAAATCATCTGCAAGGGGTTTTCCCCAAAATTTGAAAAACACTCTCATTGCAGATATCAGCAATCATGGACTGGTTCTCGATAACATGGAATAGCTGATATATGTAATAGAAGCATGAAACATTCTAAAAGCTGCAATTTTTGTGAACTTCTATGGGAAATGACAATTTTAGTTTTTCTATGCAGCCGGAATGAAATTCATATCTAATTTAGCTCAGGTTGCACTAAGCTGAAAGGCAAAATTCATGATCACAAAACCATCTGTAAGGAATGCTGATATATGCAATGAGTCTTCCAAACTTTTGAGAATGTCAATTATAGGCAGGTTTTGTGATTATGAACAAGATGTTTTTCTTTCTAAAAGTCATTACTGTTAATATGAAATTTACATGCTGAATTTCAATGAGTGTTTGGAGAGCGAAAATCACTTTTTTGTCAATAATTTTTATATTTTGTTAGATTCTCCTATAATATTGGACAGCTTGAGTCACTCTAAAGTGCTAGTTTCATAATCTAGAGTTTATGGGTTTGAATCCTTCTTTGGGTAAGACTTTATAATGGTGTCCACGATATATAGTTAAGTCTAATTCACAAAATAAAAAAGACAAATAAATTAAAAAAGGAATGATGATTTGTGCAAAAAATGTGTATTGGTTCAAAGTTAATATAAACTTTATCTTAAACTTTAGTCAGGTCCTTTTCTGAGCAAAAGTAGCTTACTCTGTGCTGGTCTTGACATCCAGAGATCAGAGATTTCAGTCTGTCAATTAGCAAGACCTCATACCTTATATGATAGTTTGTTTGCGCCATTTCATTTGAAATTTGTTTTGAGCTTAAACAGATTGCTTGAAAAATTATATATTGATCAAATTTTATATATTTTATAAATACAAATGGGATCAGGATGTTTTATTCTTCAGATCTGTCTCTGTAGATCTGAAGAATAAAACATTTGTTTTGAATAACAATGTCATTTAGAGTACTATAGGAATTTATACATAATTGTGAATTTTAAGTTCTTTTACATTAGATCTTTCTTACAAAGAATGAGTATACTGCTAGTTTTTAATATACAAATGCCATTTTTAAGTAATACTCAACAAATGAAATGTTAGTATTTGAATATGATTGGGTGGAAGGAAGAATATTGCATTAAATGTATTACATAACATTTATAATACTTTGTAGGTCTAATATGAGATACAACTTTGACATGTGTTACAATATAATATATATTTACCTTTGCAAATTTCCAAATGCCCCCTGACAATCAATGCTTGGAATCAATATTCTATATATATCAGTAAAAGAAATTTCAGCTGAGTTTACTCACCAAAATTTTTTACACTCTCTAATACAATATAAATAAAATAATATGGATAATATGTTCACCATCAAATACTGTACAAAATAAACAATCTTAAAATATGCAAATTTTTTATTTCCCATTGGTGAGTTAAAATTTCATTCTCAGATATATAATACATATATACAGTAGAAGCCCAATACAGTGCAGTCCAATACATTGCAGATTTAAATATAACATGGTGATGAGTATGTCTCCCAGGGAAAAGGAAATCACCATTACATCATGGCCTAACATACCTCAGTTAAGTTGTAATACATGAGTAATGTTCGCAAATGTACACTGTAGTACATATTTTAAGTATTGAAACGCTAATTGAAGCAATGAAATTTGAGGCATGCATATTTTTATGCGATGATAAAAAAAATGCCATATCCAATCATCAAAGATATATTTTCAGAGTAATTTATCTTTTCTTTATTGCAGTTGGCAACATTGTATAACATGGTTTAGTTTTGTGCTGTAAAAAAATATGCTAAAACATAAAAAAAATTGTTTAGTCAAAAAACAGAGTCCAGCAATAAATCCAGTTCAAGACACATTGAGTTGAAAAATAATTCTGGTTCAGCAGACAGCATTAAGTTCCTCCAGCCTGATGAAACTCCAGACAAAAAGGAAAATGTCTTTCTTTCCAAATGACATGAATAATTCATAGGGATTTTATATGACGAACAAAGTAAGCAAGTATTTTGTCATTAACTCATTTGCTAAACAAGCTTTTTTTTGTAGACTCACACACACATACAAAAAAAAATGTTTTTTAGTAATTAAGGTGCTTTTTAAAAAAATATTATTATTTAAAGTATCATAGATTACAAAATATCAGTGTGCAGAAATTATTTAATCAAATTTGTAGCAATATCAATGATATTGTTGATTGGTAAGTAATAAATTTCATGTTAAGAATTATTATAATTAAAAATTGTAAAATAATATATATTTCTTCGTTTTACTATAAAAATGTATTTATACTATTATATTTTTATCAATCATGTAGGTTGTTTGTTATGCTTAAGTGAAATAAAATTAAAAAAAAAATAATACCCCTTGATTTTAGAGTATGTATATCCCTTGAAATAAAACATTCCCCCTTAAAATTATACCGTGGAAATTTTTTTTTCTTGCGAACACTGCACAGAAGAGAATGTCTTCTTACAACCACACTATATCGAGCATCTACTGTATATCATAGATAATATTAAATATGCAAAATTCACTTTACTTGGAAATTATTATCCAAAACTTTTGCTTGACATTTTTGCACAGTAGTATCACAAGATCCCTTGCAATCAATAAAGGAACAATCTTCATCTTTTGTACAATTGCTTATAGATATCATATTCTGTATCAACGATGATTCAAAAAACACCATATCCATATCTAACAATTTAATATTATTATTCTTATCTAATCCAAAGTGACCCACTTTCACATCACAGAAGTGTAAGAATGGAAAATATTTTTCTGTTTCTTCTAAAAAATTCAGAACTTTTAAGGCTAGCTCTGCTCTCTTGTTAAATTTTTCTTTCCATGATGGGTATAACATTAAAAAATAGTTATTTAAAGGCTGTATGAATTCAACAGCATAAAAATTTCCACAAGTACCCACAACTTTAGGAAAAACATTTGTTTCTTCATAATATTTCATTAACAAATATTCACTTTGTTGTGTAAGGAACCATATATTATTCATCGCTGTGCTTTGAATAGAAAATGGCAATTCATTAAAATTTTTCATATTTCTAGTCCAAATTTTTGTTAACAATTCTAATGACTGGTTTTCACTGGGTTTAACAGTAATATCTAAGTTGGATTGAATTGTATTTACAATCATAGATAAAAACATATTTATGTTTGGATACACCTGGTTGCCCTCTGCATCTTCATACAAAATTTGATCAAAATCTTCAGAATTAAGTTTGCTTGATTTCATAACTATGTGATCATCAAAGTATTTGGCTTCAAAAACTACATCTTTTCCCAAGTGGTTAGGAAGACAGTTGTTAGGTTTTAAGTAGTTAAGTTCACAGAGATCTGCACACAGGTTACCAAGAGCTTCCCTGTTTTGATATTTATCACACTGAAAAAGAAGTATAAGTAATTAACTAGAGATTAACAATGGCAACTCTATAAATATAAATTTCAATGAAAAGTATAGTTTAGAACAGTTATTTTGTAGTCAAAGTGTGGTATGTATACCCTAGGTGACAGAGCTCGATTTACAGTTATGCAAGTACAAAGCTATACCCAATGACCTATTCTCAAAGAAAATAGTAGTGAAGTTCTATACTATCGATATAAAAAAGTGACAAACTATAGTACTCAATTTACGTTTTTTTAACTATCGATATAATTAAAAGGGACTCCACAAATGTTTGTAACATCCATTATTATGTTTGTTCTCACACTTTCAGGATCTACCTTCTGTGGTTCATTAGTCATACCTTTACATATGGCAATGGATTCCAATTATAAGTTTTTGTGGACTCAAAATCTTTATAAGCATTAGTAAAGAAAGTTTTATTACACCTAAAGCAGATTAAATGTTTGTTATAATCAAATTCACAAATTCATTATATTAAACCCTCTTTTACAGTCTGCTGTGCTAAAAGGCAATTAATCTATAGTAGCTGTCTTTAATGACAGTAATTCAATAAGTAGTTTAGTTGGAATGTCAATGAAACTGTAAAATCCATTCTGCAATGTGCGAAGTTTATGTAGATATACTTCCGCTTCTAGCCACAGCAAACATTTCTTGGAATATGCTAAAATCAATCACATAAATTTGATCCTTTTATTTCATATACTCCTTATTGATATTTTTTTTAGTTATTAATTTTTAGGCTTACCATAATACATTTTTTCCAAACTCAGACATTTTTATGCAGTGGTGCGATCATGGGCTCTTTTAAGCTTGGAGTCTCAGTGCTACAGAATACTCAATTCTTTTGAGACTAGAAAATATACCCAGCATTGCCCAGTATTTAAAGCAGGAATCAATTGCATTCATTTATTCAGTCTTTCAAAAGGCATAGTCGTCTGCTGTGTAGATGTCTTTTGACTATGCCATATGTGCAGCTACCCACCTTTGTGCTTTTGCTATGTAGGCATAATATGCCTAAACATGCTTTTGCCAGTTAACAATAGACAAGAAGTTTCTGTGAAAGGAATTTCTTTTCAAAAAAGAAAAATTTTATGCAACCCTGAAGGATGAAAAATTCTTTTCCAATTATTTACCATTGATTTAGAACACAAAGTAACATGGTCTTAGTGTTTTTCTTCTAACCAGGATAAAAAAAAAATGGTTGGGACAAAACAAAATGGCTGGGACTTCGGGACATGCCCTTTCAACCAGAACGTATGGTAACTCTATTAATTTTACTAATGCTTGAAGATCTATCAGTAAATATGTGATGCTTCATGTGATTTATCACATTTGTAATAAACTGTTTTCGATTAATGTAGACTTCAAATACACAATGGTTTAAGCTTTTTCTAAAATAAGAACATTGCAAAACATTACAAATTGGTGAAGCTCAGCTTTGCCTTCTTGATGAAATTTGTATTGGGGCTTTGCACTGCATCCACAAAACCTATACCAGGGCTAAACCTCTATCTAACTAGACCCCTGTCTATGCTATAAATAAGGCTCCCTACCCCAACAAAAAAGAAATCATAAAACTTCCTAGCTAGAATTTCCTCAGCAAGGACATACAATTAAATAGCCTATTGTAATCAAGAAACATGGAATGTTACAAAAATGCAAAATATACTTCGACAGAGTTGGTAAGTTTTTGACATGTGATGATTTTATCCTGTTTTAATTATGATTTTAATGATTGGTTTTAAGTATGTTTTATCCTGTTTTAACTGAAAAGATACTTAACTTAATTGAAGTTATGGCCACTCTCCTCCAGTGATTTGTATAAAGCCTAAAGACTCAAGATCAAGTAATTAGCATAAATGCGATTAGTATAAAAACTTTCTTTTTTGATCTCCAGAGACTCTCTTCTCTGCATGCAACACATGGGCAATGCCTCTGCACTGGCTCATAAAAGCCAGCCTCAGAACATTCTTATCTGCAATACAGACATTCGTATTTGGATGACTACGTTCACGTGAGTTATAATGTAGTGCCATGCTATGTAAATAACTTGCAAATAGTTAGCAAGTTCCTGTAAATAAACTTCTCTTTTATAAATGCTTCTGCAATAATTAAGATATGACATCACACCTTCGCCATAGCGTGGTGACCTGGATGTGATTTGAACGATCGATACAAGTGAGTACTGTCCTACTGCCACGAGAAAGTCTCTGAACAGGGTTGCCGCAAGTAGACGAGTCGAAGAAAGGAGGGAGAAAGGTTTAAAATCGACTGCAACATTTGGCAAAACAAGCTCACTTCGTTAAGCGAAGAATCCGTTTCGTTTATCATGATGTACTAAAAGAAAATAGTAGATGTTTTTTATCCGACAGTTAAACAAAATTTTCTTATTAAATGACATTACATTATAAATTAACTTAAAAATTTCTCGTCATTTAAACTCAGAAAATAATTTGTTATTATAGGCGACAGCGGTTACGGGAAGCCGTCAATCCATTAGAACAAAGTAGTTTTAGATATTTTCTTTTAGGTTCGGGCGATTTTGGGAGAGAAAAGCTTACAATTTAAAACTAAAATTTATATCATTTTGTTTAAAACTAAATTTCAAATTATATGAAAATTATTACAGTTTTCAATCAGCAAGTTACACAATTATTAGCCAGCAAAAAAGGAAAAAATAAATAATAAATAAGTAAAATTATGACTTTAAAATATTCATTCTTTTGATATTTTTCAATCAATTATAAAATATTCATTCACATTCATTGGAATAACTATTATCTACTATGTCCGAATCGCTTGAAATGTTTTTACTTGAAGAAGAGTCTAACTCGCTATCCGACAGATTTATCATTAATTTCTTCACAATATCTTCTATCAGTCCATCTTTCTTTCAATAAATATTCTCTATTTTTGTAATGTGTTCAGTGTTTTTTCCATTCATTTTGTGTTACTTTTAAAATAGCTTCTTTAAGCAATAATTATAAATTGTTCAAATAGATAAAATACTTATCTCAGTTTCATTAAGCGATTTCCCCTCACATTTTATCGTTTTAACTGATGACGCTGAAATCTCTGTCGCTTCTGCAGTTCTCTTCATTGCATTTGAAATTGGTATTTTTAGAGAATTTGCGGTTTTTCCTCTTCAAAAAATGCCGTAACATTGTGGACTATTGCACATGCTTGCGAATGCAAAATCTTTCCACTTTTAAATGTAGTCATTTTTCAACTAGACAAAATCCACAAAGTGTGCAGCACAATACAAGTTACTTCACAGCTTTAAAAATCACAGAATGCAAGCGTTTAGCATTGAGCCCAGTACAAACCGAAATGCGATTTTCGTTGGTTCTATCTGCGCCAAATCGAAAAAAGCGCTTTCCGTCACACCTAAAATGCAGTGGAATAACCTGTTTCCATAGCGACCGCCACTAAACCGTCTGCTGTCTGGGGACTTTCTCGTGGCGGTAGTACAGTAGATATTGAAATCCCTTCGATACCGATAAAGGTCCGACTATGTCGATGTGGGCATGCTAAAATCTTCCATTAGGTGTATTAAAATTTCCTAAAGGTGATTTTGTGTGTTGGTGTATATTTGAGTTTTGGCATGCGATACACATTCGACTCTATTCGGCACAGTCCTTTCGAAGTAAAGGCCAAATGAATCGTTTTTGAACCATGTTAATAGTTCCTTGAACTCTTGGATGTGTGAGGTTGTGAAACACTTGCTTTTGAAAACTCTGGTATGTACGGTCAAATTTCACCTATTGAGGTGTCACACTGTAGTATATATAGTACCTGATGGATCAATAGCAATTCCTTTTAGTCGTAATGCAGGATAAGATTTTTTGAGATCATTTAGTTCGTCATCAGTTTGTGCTCTTGTGATTTCTTCGTAATCCAGCACATTTGGTGAATGAATCTCTTCTATGCGAGAAAGTGTGTCAGTTACTATAGTTGTTGAACCGGGAATGTATTAGATATTAGTTGTAAATTGACTAATATATTGCAGGTGTCTTTATTGATGTGGAGTCATCTTTTCGGTCTTTTGTTGAAATGCAAATGTGAGAGGTTTGTGATTGGTGTATAAGATAAAATCTCTTCCTTCTCTCATGTGCCGAAAATGCTTTACAGAAGAAAACCCTGCGAGAAGTTCATGATTGTAAGTGCTGCACTTCTGTTCTGCAGCATTTAGTTTACGTGAAAAAAATGCTAATGGGCATGATTTTCCATTTTGCTTTTATTGCAATGCCGATCCGATCGCTACTAAAGATGCGTCTACCGAAAGTGAAAATTTACCATTTGTAGTAGGATAAGTTAATAGTGATGCACTTGAAAGTAAGTTTTTACACTCTTGAAAAGAAGTTTTTGTGATTTCGGTCCACTGTACTTACGAATTGTCGCATTTTTTGTTTGCAGGTATTAAATCGTACAGAACTGCTTGTATTCCTGCAGCTTGGGGTAAAAATCTATGATAAAAATTTAAAATCGCTAAAAGTCTTCTTAAATCCTGTACAGTTTTTGATAGTGGAAAATTTTGTATGGTAGATACTCTGTCTGGCAAAGGAGAAATGCCTTCTGGCATAACCATGTGTCCTAGGAATTTTATTTTATTTGAGATTGGCCAAAAATGCATTTGGAAGTATTTATAATTACTCCATATTGCAAAAAATGCTGAAATACTATGAGTAAGTGCTCTTGGTGTTTGGCTTCATTTTCTGAAGCAATTAAGCAATCGTCGATATATACAAACAAAACTCTAAATTATGTAAAACTTTGTATATCAATCTTTGAAAGGTCTGAAGTGCGTTGCATAAACCGAATGGCATGAACAGAAATTCAAATAGTCTGAACAGTGTTATCACTGCTTTTTTCGGGACATCATCATGTTCCACAGGAATCTGGTAGTATGTTTGTACCAAATCGAGTGTAGAAAATACCATTTTGTTTTCAAGGTTCTGTGCAAGATTATGAATATGAGTTATTAGATAATGATCTGGAATTGCTACAGAATTTAGTTTTTTGTAGTCTCCGCATACTCGAAATCCACAGTCTTTTTTTTGGCACGATGTGAATGGGGCTTGCCCATGGGCTTTTAGATCGTCTACAAATTCCTTGTCACTGAAGAAATTCGAATTACTTTTTAACAGCTTTTAGCTTGTCAGGAACTAAGCGTCTTGCTTTAGTATAAACGGGAGGTCCTCGAGTTTGAATACAGTGAGTTGTATTATGCTTTACTGACTCCATATTAGAAGGTTGCATGTTTAAATCATATCTGGGTCACCACTTTATGGTGAAGGTGTGATGTCATATCTTAATTATTACAGAAGCATTTATAAAATAGAAGTTTATTTACAGGAACTTACTAATTATATTTACAAATTATTTACCTAGCATAGCACTACATCTTAACGGGCGTAAACGTAGTCATCTTAATACAAATGTCTGTATCGCTGATGAGAATGTTCTGGGACTGGCTTTTATGAGCCAGTGCAGAGCAGAGAGTCTATGGAGAAGAAAGAAGAGCAAAAAAAGTTGCTATTTTTTGAGAAAGAATGCTCAGAAGTGTGATTTCTTTTAAATAGCAATGATTTTTGAGAAAGAATGCTAAAAAGCATGATATCTTTTAAACAGCGCTAAAATTCGAGACTTCATTTAAAAGTGCTAAAATACATGATATTATTTAAAAGTGTTAAAATCCTGATTTTACTCAAAAGCTCTAAAATACACAATGTAATTCAAAAGTGCCAAAATTCATTATTTAAAAAGTGCTAAATTACAGTAATGTATTTTAAAATGCTAAAAATAGGAAGATCTTACTAATCTCAAATTTTAGCACCCTTTCACAAAAAATAGTGCATTTTTGTGCTCCCTTTAGAAAATTATGAATTTTAGCTCTTTTTTTAAAAATTGCAATTTTTTCCGCACTTACGTAAAAATTGCAAGTTTTAGCACTTTTCCATAAAAACAGACTGTCAGACCAATTTTCTTTCCTTTGTTTTATGCATTGTCTCATAAATTCCTCTCACATTTTTCCTGATATGACTGTGATTGGTTACACAAGCAAAAAAAGAGAAAAGAAAAAAAAAGTTTCCAAATATGGAAAAGTAGGAAAAAGAAGGAACCGTGTGATCCCTCTATTCACTACCAATTTGTTTTTTAGAAAAAAAAAAGAAGTAATGACTGCTGATTTTCACTTTTCAAGCACAGACTTTTCTTTTTAAGACTCTTTTCTATGTTTTCAATATATAGATTTAATTTTGTTTTCTTCTGATTTAATAGTCTTGATACCCATCAGCATACCGTGAGCAAGTTTCCTTCTTTTTTTCTGTTATTTTTTCTAGAGCCTTTCTTAGACGATTGGTGGTTTCTGTAAACAAACTTTTGGCTGCTTCTTTGATCTCATTATGTACATTTATCTTTTCCTTCAGTTCAAAATATTAGCCTCTATAGGATTTTTCAATTTCCTCATTTTTTACAATTCCTCTTTAATGGCCTTCCCTGTTTTTATTCTTTCTTCTTTTCCTCTTTAATTATTTTCTGCCATTTGGATTCTTTGGTGTAGGTTACATATTATTGATGAGCTTGTAATCCATATTCAATTAAAGTATCAGTCATTGGCACAAGATGAGGGGAGTTTAAGTACTCTTTCAAAACATCTTTTATGGTCAAAATTGCATTTAAATATCTTTTTGTTATTGCTATTTTATCTTTCACTTAAAGCCTATTTTGACAGTGAAAATCTCCACTCTATATCTGAATTGCTAAGGAACAGGGTGAGGGCTGCTTTGATAACTTTCCCAAAATTTGAAAATTTGTAATCCTCAGAAGTGTCTTTCTTGAATTATAGGGTGATGCCAATATATGAATCTGCACATTTTCACTAACATCATCTATATCCAATTAAAGCAATTTTTACTCATCAAGATGAACATCTTCAGGAACATAAAAAGGCATTATTTTAGCAAATTTAATTAAATCTCCACAACTTTGTTTCTCATGGGCGCGGTAGCCCATTGGTTAGCGCGCTGGAGTTGCACTCGGTAGGCCCGGGTTCGATTCCAACCACTGCCAAAACTGCCGCCGTGTTCATGCGGAGTACGATCACGTTAAACATGTGGGTCCGAAAGTCCTTCCGAGAGGTTGGTGGTAGGGGAAGGAGGGTACGGTCCCTGTGGATGCCTCGTCCACTGGGTTCCGGTCTAAATTGGGTGGCACTTCCCGACCGTCCAAACTGTTACCTTACACCTTTCTGGTAGGTCGGATGGTCTGGGTTTCAACAACAACAACTTTGTTTCTACCTTGAATTTAAAAATCTGAATGTTTCACTGACAAATTTTACAAACAGGTTGTTTCAGTAACATATCAGCACCAATATAATGCCTTTGAGCCTTGGAAAAGAAAAATAGCCTGTCTGCATCTGATAGTTTGATGATTTCTTCCTGAACCTCTCCATTAACTACAACTGATTCAAATGGGAGAAAATTTAGTGATAAAAAGACTTCTGCACTACTTAGACTTGAATAATATTTTAATCCCTTTCAAGCAGAATCAAAATGTGCCCCAATATAATCTGGAGCACACAAGAAGTTTCATTATATAGCTTATGCATTAGGGGTTCTTGGTTTTGAAATGGTTTTGTGAATTTAGTAAACAGTTTAAACTATGAAATTGAGTTCTGATTTCATGGTTGGTTGTTTCTAGCATCTTAAAACTGACGTCTGTCTGCAAAATGACCAGTTAATTACAAAAACTGCCTATTAAAATTTTTTATGAATATATAAATCTGCAAAAAGGTGACAAAAGGTGAGAAAGGTGACTTACTCGCCACCCTGAAAATACGTTATTTTATTACGCACTTTTCAATAATGATAGTTCCGTTTTAAAAAGAATTAAAATACATAAGAATAGTAATTATATAGTCAAATAAGAAGTACTATATCTTGTTTGTTGCAAGACGTATATATGCTGCCAAATTTTGCATTAACTCAGTTTAACTGAGTTTAATAAATATGTCTAAAGTTCTAAAAGGATGACCTAAAATAATCTACTTCGAATGAATGACTAAAATTAGTGAACCTTTTTACATAAGTAACTTGATTGGGGATTTTGTGTATATTTAAAACTCATGTATTTCAGTTTTTTCATTTCTTTTGAAATGGTGGAAGAAAGGTATTTCTTCTGGGTGGCTTTTCCCCCCATTGGAAGAAACTTGTGAATCCTGCCACATACACAATAAAACACCTATTTATATGATATTCCCAATGTAATGGTTTGATTTTGAAAAGACATGTCCAAATTTTAGCAATGCTGCGAGTATATGGCATCCTACAATGTTGGGGTCCCTACATTTTTTTTATAGGAGGAATCCTACATGTCAAATTCTATATGTCAATCTTTGATAAACCTTTTTTGAAAAATCTTTAGAGTCAGACTAATTTTTTGCAACTTTAAGAAAATTTACTGCACTAAAATGTTCCGTCGGTGGCTAATTGACAATTAAAAATCTAAAAAGTACTCAACATTCAGTGAAAGCAAATTCTCCAGATCAAAATAATTTACTACCTAAAGTGATATTGAACACATAACTAAACAAATTCAAATCAGATTGTAACTTACAATAATAAAGACAGCTTTTTCCACTTCTAAGAAAGAACATTTTGAGAAATTAAGTAGAACTAAGTAAAAAGCAAATACAACTAAAACAATTATCATACAACATATAGAGCATATTGTTTTTTTGCGAAATAAGCAACGACCGGTACAGAAATATCGAGGAAATGTATAATTAAAGATTTTGAGATTTATAATTTTTGTCATAACTACATTTCATAGATCGTTATTGATCGAGAAAACAGCAAGAGTTTGATTATTTCAATAAATTTGTTTAGATCATGCTGCATTGTATACAAAACAATGCAGTTGTAAACAAAGTTACAGTTTACGTCTAACAATATGTGGTATGTCAAATTGACGCAAATCGCTAGATGGCGCTGTTTATTAATGATCCGATGAAGCATCATGGCACGTTTATTTAGTAGTGATTCCCACTGGGGTTAGTGTTCTCAAACTTTTTCGTAGGGAGGAATTATTGTCGTAATACCCAAGCCATAGAGTCTTCAATGAAGAGGGAGAGGGCGGATTATGGAGGGTCCCTCTAAAGCACAAAAGAGAACTAAAAAACATACAAAAAATCATTGAAAAAGAAAGGGGCTTTTATCTGGTGAGTGAGCCCGATTTGAATTCGTTATGCTACATGGAGGAACTTCTGAAAAGCTTCCTAAAATTTCAGGAACCTCTACCTGGCTGACATATATTAGGTTCAACAGAGGTGAATTACAAAAAAGGGCTCACAATAAAATTAAACAAGGATAAGAATAATTTTATGCAGGAATTGATGACAAAGCGAGATTTCCGTTTTTCGTTGAAACAAAAGCGGTGGGAAAAAAGTCACATACCTGAAGTGGACCTGTTTTCAGTTCTGGAATGGTCCCTGGTAGGGACGGACAGGTTGCAGTTCGTTGTTCGTTATCCCACTCGTGCTGAATGGGATTCATATCCGGACTTCGATGGTAGCTTGCAATTCGATGAATATCTTCAATTTGTAAAAACGTAATCGAACAGAGAGATGTTGGCATTCTTTATCACCCATGTATACGAATTGTAAATCCAGGACACCTCGAAAAAGACGAGTTCCAGTATGTAGTCTCTGTACCTCTTACCAGTAACAGAACCCCTATTGAAGATATGGAGGCCCACTCGTACCAAGACTCCACTACATAGAATTCAATGTGGTCCAATTCCATAATGTTATGGAGATGGTAACGTGCTTCTCCCGTGCTCTCCATATAGGGGTGCGATGAGAAGAAGCCTGCAAACTGAATCTGAACTCATCAATGAAGAGCACATCATTCCGCTGATTTAGAGTCAAGTTCCTGACTCCACGGTAGATGCTCAAACTCAAACTTGTGCGCAGGGGTGAGTGACAGACAATTGTTGGACGTCTGGCATTCAGGCTATTTATCTCTTGCATGTTTGTCTGGAAACAGTTGCTTCTGTATCGGGTAAAGGCCGTCAGCTCTGCAAAGAGTTGCTGTGCAGACATTGTTCTATGACAACGTCTCCGATTTTTTTTTAACTTTCCCCACAGTCAGAAAATTACATGTTTAGGCACATTCAGTGATTTGAAAATTTTTGTTTGTGGATGTTCTGATTCTATCATTCTGATGATTCTACCTTCAAAAATGGTCAACCTGGCGTCTTTGTACCATAATAGGTTGATGCTCAATAATAGACACACCATTTTTCAATAGGGTACCAAGAAATTAGAATATGAGATGCACACTACTGTCAGCTGTTTTTATGGAATTGCGATAAGCGCATCTTATTTGCGTATATTACGTCAATTGATAAATTTCAAAGATTGGTTTAGTTTAGTGGATAATCTAAATGCCAATTTCCGCTGTTCTGTTTATGTTAACCCTTTACTTTGTACGCGTCACTAATTATGCTTAAATTTGGATACCAGTGTATTTTGTTAGGATTTTGTGTTAATATATATATAAATGTATTTTATAAAGTTGTTAATGAAATAAATTAATCTGTAAACAAAAACGACTATATTGTAAAAAAAATTCCGCAAAGTAATGAAAAATGTCAGCCAAAAAAGAAATGAAATCCAATCACATATTTTGGCGTCAAGTACGATTCCATAAAGGTGGGAATATCATTAACACTTTCCACTTATAACTAAAATAAGCAAAATGCTGAAAGAAAAAGAAAAAAGGTTCCATATACCTTGACGGTCTGTCTCGTTAATTAATGAAATCCATAAGTTTTTTTCAGTGCAGCGTGGCCACTAAAGTATTTTTCATACGGTGACAACCAAAATCCTGGCAGAGCGCCAAGGTATATGAAACCTTTTTATTTTACTTTCGGCATTTTGCTTATTCTAGTTATAAGTGGAAAGTGTTGATTGTATATTCCCACTTGGTGGAATCGTACTTGGCGCCAAAATATGTGATTTCATTTCTTTTCTTGACTGACGTATTTCATTGCTTGGCGGGATTTTTTTACAATATAGTTGGTTTTGTTTAGTGATATCATATTTTTTGTTAAAACGTAAGAGAGATTCGTGTTTGTATGCTTTGCTCTTTACTTGACGGTGGTTTACGCCTGGTTTAAATTTTTAAGAATGTGGTACTTTTGTCAGTGTGTGTTTTACATGCATTATATCTGTAGTGATTTTCAATGCGAAATTCAATCAGGAAATACTCAAGCCAGTGGTGAGGGAATTTTCTTTTTATACAGCTTATCGCAGGACTGATTACTTTTTTAGAGATTTAATATCTCTGTACTTCTTCTAACTTTATCTTATGGCGTATGTTTACTGTAGCGTAGAAAATGTAGTAAATTAATGTTATGACCTAGCAGATAGTGTAAGGTATGACGGTCATTAGAGCCATCCAATATGGATCGGAATCCAGTAGGTTTGACATCCATAGCGACCGTATCCTACTTCCTCCCTTGCCACCAACCTCTCGGAAGGACTTTCAGACACCCAATTTTTACAATTTGGATAGGTGTTGAAGATAAAACTTTTATAGGTTGAGTTCGTTGTTGAATGTGGTTTTACATAAATTGAGCATGCGGCACTCTGTCCTCTGATCTGATATGCATTGTCCAACTATAACCACATAATATTTCACTATTCTGAAATTTGTATATGTAGTACAAATTTTCCCCTTAGGGGGAGGTTTCCCTTTTAAATAGGCTTCAACTCTGTTGTCATGGATTCATCTCTTCCAAGACGCACATTTCTCTGGTGCTTGTGGTTTGTGAGTTAATGAATTGCCTTGGTTTCCATAATATTGGGTTTACCGGAGTGCGACTGCAAGTAAAATACTCTTATAGGTGACGGGGCGGGTCTGATATTATAATCTGCTCCTAATTTTTTCAGCGATTAGGGTCCTTGCTTGGCAGGTAATCTTAGCATTCTGTTCGGTGAATGGTTTCGCTGACCATGTTAATGCCATGCTTCTCCTTATAGACCACGAAAGCTGAATGGTTTCAGCTTCTAAAACGTTAAAATATACGTTTTAATGGGAAAAATACTTTGAAACGTGTCACTTTAAGCAAATAAAAAGCAACAATTTTCTAAATAATACATATATATTCGCAAGGTTATTTAAAAATTATAATAAATAAATAATTCCTTAAATTAGATTTTAAACAGGGGAGACTCAGCTTCTTAGCCTCAATGGACGCTACACCACTGGTCTAAATGTTCATGGTTGACAAAGAACGTAACGCAATAAAATACATATAATCACATAATAAAACATAAAGAAATCAAGTATATTAATAAATATAAATATATTAATGGTATAAAAAAATTGGATCATTCCAATAATACAGTGCGGCCATGTAAAAAGCTTAAAATTAAAAAAAAACTTTTGTTTACTCTAGCAGAGTCCACTTCGACATCAAGAGCTTGCAATTCCGTCCTAGTAGCTCAAAGGTAGAACGTCGGCTGGCTAGTATGAAGACCCGTGGTTAGATTCTCGATTTGGACAGCAAGATTCTTTATACCCTTTTTTTACATTTTAAAGATTTCTGTTTATGTTTTAGTAATATGAATTAAAAAATTCTTTATTTATTCTGTATTGCTTTAAATTTCAAAAATAGTTTGTTTATTTTTCGATAATTTAAATCAGAGAAAATCTTCGTTTACTTTTCGATGATTTGAATTTTAGGAAGCATTGTTTACTTACAATATTTCAAATTTTAAATAGAATTTGCTTACGATATAATTAATATTAAAAACCTTTGTTCATTTACAATAGTTTAAATTATAAATAGATTTTGTTTACTTACGATAATTAACATTCGAAAAACCCTTGTTTGCTTTCACTAATTTGAATTAAAAAAATAAAAATAAATACAATATGGTGCAACTTTTTTTACCCCAGCGCCACCTGAATTATTGTCTCAGACATTGCATTTTCTCAACATGATGTTTAATTTCATGGAGGTAAAAGCTAACTAAGTTTCTGACTCCATGTTTAATTCCTTTATCTTATCGCCATGATACCAGTGCTTTTGTTTACTCCAGATACATAAACCATGGAGTTATAAAGAAGGGGATATAGTATAATTTACCAATATTTTTTCCTAGTTGTAAGATAGAGTACATAATGTATGAAAATTAATATAAATTGAAAGATAAAATAATGTTGAATATGTAAGAATATTCTTTATTGTTTCAGTTCTAATTTGCATTGCGGCACTAATTTATTTTTATAAAATTGACAGTTTAAATAAATATTTCAGGTCTTTTGCTATAGAAATGCATACAATGCAGGACTACTTATCTTATCCTAGCGCCACTTTAATTATTGCCTCAAACGATATTGGTGTTTTCTTAATATGAAGTTTTAGCTTCGTACTTTTGCCTCCATGACATAAACAAAATCACTGGTAACTTTTATAGTATACTCAAGTTAGCTTTTTGCGAAGCATCTTAGAGGAACCAACACTCTAACTCCATAATACGTATTATAAACCGCAAAATATTTACTTTCACGTCAATAACTACCACTTCCTTTTAAAATATGGCAACAATTTTCATTTTAACTAATTGTTCAATTTCTTTGATAAATAGGAGGTAAACATATAAGGTATCAAATGAGAATAAATTTAAATAAATGCATATATTTCCCCTATTTACACCCCAGAAATGAAGATATGATAGGCAAAAAAGCCATTTATTCTAAAGTTTTGGATGCATTTTCAAAGTACTTTGGGATTTTTTAAGTAAGTCGTTTAAAATTTGAATTCTATACTAATTTGTTATCAAAAACTACCGTATATATAGTAAAACATCAGGTTTTTAACATTATGACAAACACTTCAATATATACAGTAAAACTACAGGTTTTCAATACTATAGCGAAAACTACAGTATTGTGATATTAAGTGTTTAGTGTTTCTCGAAGAATAATTTGATATTTGGGCGATGGAAAATTTTGTCAGGTGATGCTCAATGATCAAGCCTTTTTCATCCGTCGAAATTTATAATTGAATTTTTATGGTGGTGGCATAATACTGTCCAGCTACTCAGCTAAGTCTGAATAATGTTTAAATTAATAAAGTAATTGGTCTCAATTTTGCCAGTTTAACATTTGTAATTTTTTTTATAACGTTATACGAGTTATTCATTAAGTGAATTTTCAAATGTCTCATAATTTAAGTCAGTACCTGACGCCTGGAATAAATTAATGTTTTAAATGATTTTTACCTAGTCTGGAATAAAAAAAAAATCTGATTTCCTTATATAATGAAATGAATTTACTACTTTTACAGTAAAAAAAAATTTTTTTATAGTAGATATTTATATTATTTCCAAGATATTGAATTTTCGTCAATTAGTTGTTATTTTCATTTATTTAGCGTCATTTTTATCCATTTGGCGAGTTTTTCGTTAATTTAGCAACATTTAAAAAAGTCGCTAAGATGGCAACATTCCACAAAATTCGTCGCCAAAATCTCGCCAAGTGTTATGGACGGAGAAATAAATTATTCTTACAGCAGATAAATGACTATTGGCGTTCAATTACAAAAGTATTACTCAAAGTATCTTTTCTCATGCATGGAACGAGCTAGATCCACGAGAATGATGTCACCCAATTTATCGCATGGTATTACATATGAAAAGTGAACATGTTTCTCGATAGGAAATATTTTTATTTTATTTTATATGGCTCTTGATAATTTCTTTGAAAAATGTGCAATATCTCGAGAACGGTTCATGTTAGCGTTCTAAAATTTATGTCAATCGTTTTCTAATGAAAAATTGCATCAGAAATGTCTATTTGGGTAACGTTATTAGAGGTTTTGATTTTTTGACGATTTTTTCAAAATTTCACTTGAACATTTAGGGGGGGGGGGTTCTGAACATTCGATTGCGCATAAAAACAATAGGCTTCTAATGTTAACGGATTGTAATTTTTGTACCAAATTTCGTTCGAATCGGTCCATTCGTTTGTTAGTTATCGTCTCCATAGACTCACTGACACACGCACACACACACACACACACACATCACTTCATAAATGTTCTATTCGTGATCAGGGATGCTTGAAACGTGCTCTCCCGTCGAAAACTCGAACTCGAATTTTCGACCCTGTCACAATATTTTCCTTATACATTATGTATATAAGGAAAGTAATAATAAATGACACAACTGGCGAAATTTTCATACATGGTGTACACAACCTCGCTATGATGTGGCAAAATTGCATTCAGGGTTCACTTCAAACGTGCAACTAAGTTATACTCTACAGAAAAGACGAAATCTTTGTTTTATTGTCTTCAGCGAGCAGATGAACATATCATTTTAATCTTAGTTGCTCTGCTCTCATTGGCTTTTCAAGTTTTTTAGTTGATTGAGTCAAACGGGAAGTACTAGGCATATCCTCGAAATTAAGTTTCATTTTGGTGTTAGCAGGTAATAGCAGAGGGGCTCATGTCTTGCAGAGCAGGCACTTTTCTTTTTCTTGTGTGCTTTTGCTGTTATTGGAAATTCAACGTCAGTTAACATCATAATTCTCTCCAGTGGCGAAATTGCAAGCAAAGGAGAAGTACTTGCTCATGGCAAATAACTAACCATATAAATGATAAAACAAAATACTAAACACGGTTTCAAATACAGCAGATGACATGGAATTCAGTGACACATTAACATTAATGTTAAAACTCATTGCTCATAAATTATAAGATGTATACTGACTGAGTAAAAACTAAGATTAATAATTACGACAAAACTGGCCACTGTTCACTAAAATGTTACACTTTGTGGCTGACACACTGTGAATTACATCAAGTCTTCTTTAAAGATTGTACCCTTATGCTATATAGCGGTTTTTATTCCTTCATTACGAATTCATTATGATGGCGAAATTGTATAAACACTGGTGAATATTAAACCTTATATTATATTGTAGAAATATCTCAGAGAAAGTAAATATATTTTATTGTCAATATATTCCGTCGAAAACTCGAATTCGAATTTTCGATCTCTTCACAATACTTTTCCTTATTATGTAGGGGAAGTATAAAGGAATATATAAAGGATATATATTTCCTTTATACTTGTATATTCTCTTATTATGTACTAGATATTTCATAGATTTAAGAATATATATATATATGGTATAGAAATTTCAAGTCTCCCCAATTTACCTACTCTTTTCTTTCTAATAAACTAATAACTCTTCTTTCTAATAAACTAATAACTTTTCTTTCTAATAAACTAATAACTAAAACTTTCTAATAACTCTTTTCTTTCTAAATCTTATTTCAAATTCTTGTCTCATGTTTATCGCTTCTTGTGACCACATTAAATTAACAAAGAATGCCTGTACTTCTTCTTCTCCTCTAAAACAGCATACTTGGCCACTAAACTTAGCCACTACCTAAACTTCCTCATCAAAAATTGCATCCCCGTCATATTTTTGAAGTATAGCGCGAGGACAGCATGTTTCCCCATGCCGTTATCAGATTCCCCCTCTGCAATAAATGTAACTTGTGTGAAACCACGGCAGACTGCACCGAGATCTCTTGCTAGATGGAGGCCGACGGAGAGTTCGGCCACTGTAAGGAATTGTGTCCTAAGATTATCAGCTTAATAAAGTAAATTTTTGTAACTAAAGAGTCTCTCCTCTGGATGGTTTATTTCTACGATCATGGCATATATTTCTTTCATAAGGAAATTGAAGTGAATGAATAATAGAAGACTAAGGAATAGAATCTAAAACCCACTAATTTTTTTTTAATTGAAAAATAAACATAAGAGTTTTTAACGTTCAAATTCATCTCTGACAATACTTACCATTTTTCTTAATACTAAAAACATTTTACAGTGTAATTTAAAATTCTCAATTGTCCATGAAATTAAGTTCTATTTCTGTGAGGTAAGTCACTTAAGGCCTGCTGTGAGGTCGTCATTCAGGCACCATTTTTTAATTTAGTTTAAAAATTTCAATTTAGTTTATCCTAGAAGTTTTGAATTAACCCCTCAAAAATTTTATTTTCTTTACATGTTTCGACTATGTAAGATAACACGATTTTATTGATCTCACTTTCTTAAAATTGATGAAATGTCCCCCATTGTCCAAATTAATAAAAATGACGCTAAAGCAATGAAACTAATTGTGCTTTGTTGGGGGATAGTATTGTAATGGTGTTTCGGTAGGGTCTGCTTGTCGGTACAGCCGTCCCACTTGGCGACAAATTTCGCAACTTTTATAAGATGCCGCCAAAGTGATCAAAATATGAACAAATTAACAAAAGTGTCGCCAAATTAATAAATAGATGCTAGGTTAATGAAGATGACGCCCAATTGATAAAAATTCAATATGTTGCTAAATTAAATTCAATTTCCTTGATAATTCCTGTCATTTTTTGGAAATTAAATAATATTTTTTTGTAAATTTGTTTACAAAGGCGACCAGGATGTTTTATTCTTCATATCGGTTTGTGAAGATAATTTTGTATAGCGAGACCAGAGATTCCTATACTTCTTATTAGGGTAATTAAAATAAATATTTTAATGGAATGTTTAGACCAATAATGTCATTTAGAATACTATCGGAATTTACATATAATTGTGAATTTTAGGTTTCTATATATTATATATTCCGTACGAAGAGCGGGTATATTGCCAGATTATAAGCAATAGCACAATTTGGCACTTCCCGGCTGTCCAAACTGTTACCTTACACCTTCCTGGTAGGTCGGACGGTCTGGGTCTCAACAACAACAACTTTCTTCGTTTCAAACTATCTACTCGTACACCAAATTTGAAGTCTCCATCTTATCCCGAAGTATAGTTTTTCGTCATTTCAACTTTTGAACGTTTTTCTCTGGAGCATCCTCTTAAATGAACATTTTTGAAAAACTCTTTTGTCTTGGGTGTTTTCATCAAATGATTCGCCCATATACCAAATATCAAGCCTCTATCACGTTTTAAAAAGGGAGTTTTTCCTTTATTTCAAAATCGAACACTTTTGTGTGCGACACCCCCTTAAGTAGAAATGTTGGAAAACTGAAATTGCACACTTTCTTCCTTTCAAACTATCTACCCGTGCACTAAATTTGAAATCTCTATCTCATTCCGAAGCATGTTTTTTTTTATCAATTCACCTTTCGAACGTTTTCCTCTGGAGCACCCCCTTAAACGAACATTTTTAAAAAGCTATATTCGCCTTGGGTGTTTTCATCAAATGATTAAACCATATATCAAATTTCAAGCCTCTATCAAATTTTAAAGCTACCGTTTCTCATTTATTCAAAAAATCAAACATTTTGGTGTGCGGCACCCCCTTAAGTAGAAAATACTGGAAATCTGAAATTGCACACTTTCTTCCTTTCAAACTGTTTATCCATACATCAAATTTCAAGTCTTTATTCTATCTTATAGCAAAGCATGTTTTTCTATCATTTCACTTTTCGAACGTTTTGGTGTGGAGCACCCCCCCCTCTAGAGAACGTATTCAAAAATTCGATTTTTCCAGGGGGTTTTATCGAACGACCGTGCCGTGTACTAAATTGCAAGACTATCTATTCAGGAAGTACCTAAAAAAAGCGTGACGGACAGACGGATAGGTGGACACTTGGTAATTAGTATATATAGATTATTTGATTCATTAAAGACCGAACAAGCATCTAATAATTTCTAGCTTGTTTAGGGAACTTGCATCAGATTTTAACGGTACGTTAAGATAGTTATGATGCCCATAGGCAGAGTCTCAACACCTGCAATTATGAGTCTGAGACAAGTGTTTTACCAACTGAATTCCCGGGTTCAGAAAGGAACCTCCTATTCTCCGCCCACTAATTTAAGGATTAGATTTTCTGTCCTCAATACAGTTGCACTTTTTCGTTAATCACATTAAATTGATCATTTATTCAATCTTTATTCTGTGAGTCAGAGTCGACAACATCTTTCCGGCAACAGTATGAAGTCATGTCCAAGAAGACTATCATGCAACTCATCCAGGGTTGCTCATAGGGGTTGGGGGGGCAGCAGTGTAGAGGGAGATTTTTGACTGGAGAGGCCAATTGGTGATTAAATCTTTTGTTTACGGGTGTTTGTTACAGCGTCAATCCAAAAAGACAAGTATTTGACATACCCTATCCCAAACAGTTCGACCCCCCTTTGTAGGCATTGGCGTCTATGTCTGCAAAGCATGGACGCCAATGTCTGCAAAGGGGGATAGAACTGTTTGGGATAGGGTATGTTAAATACTTGTCTTTTTGAGAGGTTATTCGTTTGGGATTGACGCTATCTCACCCGCACGCAAAAGGTTCACTTAGAAAAGCATCTGATATTACAAGTGAAATTATTATTTGAATTCGCATTTTCAATAATTTTTATTTATTGGTGAGCAAACAAAATAATTTTACATAAAAATGCAAAAAGTGGATGAAATGCGCGAGATTTCAAAATATGTCGCCTATGTAAGATGAATATATACAAGATATAAGTTTTTAATGTTTTTTTATTTCTAAATTTGGTGGTTTTACAATCATTTTATTAACCATGAGGGGAGGTCAAGGGGGTCACGCTCTCCCTTGGACATGCAATATAACAAAGGCGAGCATCAAGCCAGTGACTGTGTACATCATATGCTTGAACTTGGCCCCCCTCCCCCTGGAAAAAGTTTTACAGGCGCCTATGTATGAAGTAGAAATATATTAGAATATTATTAGCAAGTGACAGAAAAAAATATTTTAGTTTTGTAAATATAAACATTTAGAACTAACGAAATAAAGCAATTCGATGGAGTTCACTGAAAATGGATGAGAAATATATCTGGAACTTAAGCTTAGTTGAAAATTACTGTAGTCAATAATGTCCTTAAACAATTTTGTATATTAATTATTTACAAATTTTATACTATGAAAATTTAAAATATTTCAACGATAATATGCTAAAAATCCGCTTGAAAATTTACAATCGCTTTTCTCTAACTAAGATTTTCATGTTTGCGTGATTTTTAGTGGGAAATCATGGGTATTTTTCTAAAACTACCAAATAAGCAAATGATTCTTCGCCATATTGTTGCTGTGATAAAGAGCTAAGTTTATCTCGCAAACTACTGAAGTTTAATGGTAGTAATTATTAGTGTATTTCTTCGTCTTGATAATGTTTAAAGTTAATGTCATGTTATTCATGGAAAAAGTTTCATATTTTTTAGTATTACATATAATAACCTTTTCTGCGAAGATTAATTAATAGAACCATATTTGACACAAGATGGCGGATCCATTAGTCTTACTCAGGAAATTTTTCTTTCCCAACTCCGCTATGTCACCTATCTGTCATTAATGAAATCAAAGAGGGAAATCAGATGTATTTTTTCTCATGAGGGAAATCAGATGTATTTTTTCTCAATACAGGTAGCCTTTCCATTGTTTAGCCATCTTAAAAGCATGGCCAGTATATCCCGAAATATTCTGTGAATCCCCTCTTCGCTTCTACAAATGACCGCCAGATTTGGCATGTTCGCGCTAAAACGGCGCATTGCAGCAGTCCCAGAAAATTGTAAAAATGTGCCATTGTTGCAGTTTGTTAATTGTTATACACAATTTTTTTTTCGGAATCTTAATTACGTATTTTTGAAGCTCTAAAGTACACAGGTTCAAAATGCGTGGATTAAGATTCTGCAACACTTTCAATTCCATCACATTTTGTTACCACTGGTGGAGTGCAAATACTATTTGAGTAGCTGGAACCTATGCCACTGGTGGAGGGCAAATACTATTTGAGTAGTAGGTACCTATGCCACTGGTGGGGGTAAATACTATTTGAGTAGCAGGTACCTATGCCACTGGTGGGGGATAAATACTATTTGAGTAGTAGGTACCTATGCCACTGGTGGGGGGAAAATACTATTTGAGTACCAGGTACCTATGCAACTGGTGGGGGGTAAATACTATTTGAGTAGTAGGTATCTACGTCACTGGTGGAGGGCAAATATTATTTGAGTAGCAGGAACTTATGCCATTGGTAGAGAGCAAATACTATTTGAGTAGTAGGAACCTATGCCACTGGTGGAGGGCAAATACTATTTGAGTAGCAAGTACCTTTGCCACTGGTGGAGGGCATATAATATTTGAGTAACAGGTACCTATGTCACTGGTGGAGGGCAAATACTATTTGAGTAGCAGGAACCCATGCCACTGGTGGAAGGCAAATACTATTTGAATAGCAGGAACCTATGTCACTGGTGGAGGGAAAACACAGTTTGAGTAGCAGGTACCTATGCCACTGGTGGAGGGTAAATACTATTTGAGTAGCAGGTACCTATGTCACTGGTGGAGGGCAAATACTATTGGAGTAGCAGGAACCTATGCCACTGGTGGAGGGCAAATACTATTGGAGTAGTAGGTACCTATGCCACTGGTGGAGGGTAAATACTATTTGAGTAGCAGGTATCTATGTCACTGGTGGAGGGCAAATAGAATTTGAGTAGCAGGAACCTATGCCACTATGCCACTGGTGGAGGGCAAATACTATATGAATATCAGGAACCTATGCCACTGGTGGAGGGCAAATACTTCTTGAGTAGTAAGAACCTATGCCACTGGTAGAGGCAAATACTGTTTGAGTAGCAGGTACCCATGCCACTGGTGGAGGGTAAATACTATTTGAGTAGTAGGTACTTACGTCACTGGTGGAGGGCAAATACTATTTGAGTAACAGGAACCTATGCCACTGGTGGAGGGTAAATACTATTTGAGTAGCAAGTACCTATGTCACTGGTGGAGGGTAAATACTATTTGAGTAGCAGGTACCTATGTCACTGGTGGAGGGTAAATACTATTGGTGTAGCAGGAACCTATGCCACCGGTGGAGGGCAAATACTATTGGAGTAGCAAAAACCTATGCCACTGGTGGAGGGTAAATATTAGTTGAGTAGCAAGTATTTATGTCACTGGTGGAGGGTAAATAGTATTTGAGTAGCAGGAACCTATGCCACTAGTGGAGGGCAAATACTATTGGAGTAGTAGGTACCTATGCCACTGGTGGAGGGTAAATACTATTTGAGTAGCAGGTATCTATGTCACTGGTGGAGGGCAAATAGTATTTGAGTAGCAGGAACCTATGCCACTATGCCACTGGTGGAGGGCAAATACTATATGAATATCAGGAACCTATGCCACTGGTGGAGGGCAAATACTTCTTGAGTAGTAAGAACCTATGCCACTGGTAGAGGCAAATACTGTTTGAGTAGCAGGTACCCATGCCACTGGTGGAGGGTAAATACTATTTGAGTAGTAGGTACTTACGTCACTGGTGGAGGGCAAATACTATTTGAGTAGTAGGTACCTATGCCACTGGTGGAGGGTAAATTCTATTTGAGTATCAGGTACCTATGTCACTGGTGGAGGGCAAATGCTATTGGAGTAGCAGAAACCTATGCCACTGGTGGAGGGAAAATACTATTTGAGTAGCAGAAACCTATGCCACTGGTGGAGGGTAAATACTATTTGATAACAGGTATCTATGTCACTGGTGGAGGCAAATAGTATTTGAGTAGCAGGAATTTATTCCACTGGTGGAGAGCAAATACTATTTGAGTAGCAGGTACCTATGTCACTGGTGGAGGGAAAATACTATATGAGTAGCAGTTACCTATGCCACTGGTGGAGAGTAAATAGTATTTGAGTAGTAGGTACCTATTTCACTGGTGGAGGGCAAATACTATTTGAGTAGCAGGTACCTATGTCATTTGTGGAGGGCAAATACTATTTGAGTAGCAGGGACCGGATCCGTAACATTTTAACTTTCCTTATATACAATAATGTATAAGGAAAATATTGTGACGGGGTCGAAAAATCGAATTCGAGTTTTCGACGGGAGAGCATGTTTCAAGCATCCCTGATCACGAATCGCACATTTTTGAGGTGATGTCTGTGTGTGTGTGGGATGTATGTGTGTGCGTGTGTGTGTGTGAAAGTATGTGTGTGTGTGTGTGAAAGTACGTGTGTGTGTGTGTGAAAGTATGTGTGTGTGTGTGTGAAAGTATGTGTGTGTGTGTGTGTGAAAGTATGTGTGTGTGTGTGTCAGTGAGTCTGTGGAGACGATAACTGAGGAATGAATGGACCGATTCGAACGAAATTTGGTACACAATTTATAATCCGTGAATACTGGAAGCCTACTGTTTTCATACGCAATCGAATGTTCAGAACCTCCCTAAAATTTCGTGTGAAATTTTGAAAAAATCATCAAAAAATCAAAACCTATTATAAAGTTACGCAAATAGACATTTCTTATGTAATTTTACATTAGAAAATTATTAACATAAATTTTAGAACGCTAGCATGAACCGTTCTCGAGATATTGCACATTTTTAAAAGAAATTATCAAAAAAATATGAAATAAAAAAAAATATTTCCTATTGAGAAACATGTTCACTTTTAATATGTAATATCATGCGATAAATTAATATGATGATATCATTCTCGTGGATCTAGCTCGTTCCATTCATGAAAAAGGATACTTTGAACAATACTTTTGTATTTGAACGCCAATAGTCATTTATCTGCTATAAGAATAAATTATTTCTCCGTCCATAACGCTTGGCGAGAGTTTGGCGACGATTTTGGCGGAATGTCTCCAACTTGGCGGCTTTTTTAAATGTTACCAAGTCAAAGAAAATCTCGCCAAATGGATAAAAATGGAGCTAAATCAATGAAAATAACGACTATGTAACGAAAATTCAATATCTTTGAAAAAATATAAGTATTTACTATAAGAATGACCTATTTTGTTTTTACTGTAAAAGTAGTAAATACTCGTACATTGCATTATATAAGGAAAGTCATGTGCTGCCCACATCGGATTTTTTATTTTTGAGAAAGAGGGAAACAAAAAAATTCACAAAATGGAGAAAATCTGAAATATGTAAGACCACCCGTAATAAATATTTGTGGAGGGGTCTACAATTTGTATGGGTAACACTGCACTGTCCTCTAAATTTTAAAACTAGCAGTCAATATACTAAATTTCTCGGGATTGGGAATGATGTAGCAGGGACGATAATCATTTTACTGAAATCAAGCGATCTGGAGTGAGGGAGGGATACTTTAATGAAAATCATTGAACTCAATGAAACCCAGTGATTTTGGGGGAGTTTGGGATACTTTAGTGATAATGATTGTAGTTGAAAAACAATGATCTTGGCGAAGTTCGGGATATTTCAGCGGCAATCGCTCTACTAAAGTTCAGTGATCTTGGGTGAGGGAGGGATACTTCAGCAATAATCATTGCACTGAAATTCAGTGATCCAATCATTGGCTTTTATCAAGTTGCACTGTTCGAGTTTAACGAGGGACGAAATGCCACAATAAACTACACCCCTAGCTAAGTAACGCATCAACTTAAAAGTTATTGTTTATTAAGAATAAAAAACAGTTATTTTCTGGCATTAGAAAAATTTACAAATTCTAAAATGTATTTTAAACTTTTCATTTTAGTACCCAGATTCATTTATTTCAGGTCAAGGAACTAGAAATGAATGTTTTCCATATACTCATGATATCGGCTGCCATACATTTATGCAAGAGTAATGACATAAATTCTGGAAACCAAACTAAACTTATTTCTGAAATAAAGTTAGCTAGAGATGTTGAAGCGTTTACAACTATCTTGCTTGACGATGAAGCATTTTCAATAGCACAAGAGGCTAAACACCCAAAGAATCAGCCCAATTCTATGCAAATAAAGCACAAGGCAAAGCTTCCTACAGATCATAATTTATTAAAATCTGATAATCAAATTTTTAAAGAAATCAAGTTTAAACAGCAAGGGGAACCCCATGCAGCTGGAGCAAATCCTGAATCTTCAAAGAAATTATCAAAAAATACTGCTGTTGAAAAAGGGAAAGGTGTCCATACTCAGAGAAATAACAGGCAATATATAAAAAGAACGAATATTTTAAGGAAAAAGATGCACAATAAACGTTTTGTTGCAGAAAATAAAAATTCTCGTAAGGCTGGAGAAAAACATAAATATGGGGAGTATAGTGGCATTGGGCAAACACATCGATACGTTTTAGCACCAGCCGCCTCATACACATCAAGAGAACAATTTGGAAGTAAACCGAAGAGGCCATATAAAAAAATAAAGATGGAAGATAGTCCTGCAGATCTTGAGGAAAATTTGCCTATGGATAAAGATGACTCAGAAGATTTCATCCAGAATCCACCTGTACAACTGGAAGATTTAGAAAAAACTGATGAATATGAACGGAAAGAATACACTGAGCCGACAGAACGTGTTGAAGAAAGAGACGATTTTGAACAAAGAGAGCGCCTTGAAGAGAAAAAATACCATTCTGGTTCCATTAAACGTGATAATCTGGTAGCAAATAAATTACAGCGAAATATCCCAAAGCCTCCTGTTTCGCCATGGGTTGGACAAAGTACGCCCCCTGGGACAGAGCAAACTGTACCCTCTTGGGTTGGACAGACATTACCTCCTTGGTTTGCACAAGGGACTACTCAGCCGAAAAACTTATCAAACCATTTATCCTATAACCCCCACTCTGAAAACTTATGGAAGAATGAAGCCTCTCCACGCTCATACAGAGATGATACCAAACATTTCTCTATAAGTGAGGCAGCAAACCCTTTTATAAGCACATCTCCTACATGGAAGGACGTCACCGAAACTGCATTTTACACCATGACTTTCGATACATCTAACAATGGCAAGCGAGGCAAACTGAATTCTTCAGAGAGACCAAAAAGTGAGCAGGAAACGCTGGAAGAACAACTGCGTGCAGATGAGTAAGTATTAATCACCTGAGAATAATTATCTCTTTAATTGTAATTGAACCCAGTCTATTTAATAACTTTATTTGTCACAAAAAATATTGCAGCAATCGAGATATTGCATTTAATTATCTCTTTAGCTACCAAGAAGGCTTTCAGTAAGCTACTTCAGAATACCTTGGCGGGCCAACTTGAGGTCTGTATTTTCCTCTTCCGTGTAAAACTATAAAAGGTAATCCCTTTGTCCTCGGGGAAGTACCTCTTAAGTCCCTATTACACGACAATAATTTGGAACAACAAACAGTTCGCAAAACAGCTTTGGGGCGTTTGTGACGTCACTGCACGCAGCACAGAACGAAAGTGACGTCACTCCAAGCAGCAAATGGGACGTTTTAGAGTACTCTTAACCTCCCAAAGGTTTCGTTTGGATTAAATAAGTTCAATAAGATCAGCTTCTATTTCTGCATTCCAGAACAGTCTATCGGCCATCTTGGTCGTCATTAAGGTAAGAAATAAAATAACTCGAAAGCACGTGACCTGTAACGTTTCGGATTTACGTACTTATGATTTGTCGATTTTCGCACAGCCGTTCCCTTAATAATAACATTTTCGGGTAAAACTTAAAATGTTGTGGTTGAATTTGCTGTCTGATCTGTTTTGCGAAGGTTTGTTGTCCCAATTTACTGCCGTGTAATAAGAGAATTAGTAGACAGTATTTTTCACCAGAATTTATCCCTCTGCAGACCACGCTTAAGTACTTAAGTAAATGACAACTCTCCACTTTTGTGGCTTACCGATACTCACAGTAATCCCCTCTTCTGAGGGTGGAAGCACATGCTACAGTCATTGGACGGCCTCTTTATTAAATAGCAAATATCAGCAATGCTAGCAAGAAAACATGTTATGTGTTACAATTTTACGAGCTTTTATGGAGATTGACGAATTTAGTCTTACCACGTAGCCGGCATCAAATTTCATAAAGATTGAGGATTTAGTGAAAAAAAAATGAAATTGGACGTTGCAGCTCCGTGCCGCAGCACAATTTTATTCTTTGGAAATTTGACGCCAGATGCGTGGAAGAACTGAAATTGTCTGGCTCCATTGAGGTTCCCAAAATTGTGTTATATAGCACGTTTTCTCGCTTCTATTGTAGGTATTAGATATTTCAAGCGGAAAAGTGCGAAATCAGTCCAGGTATGCTGTTTCAGAAGGAGAGCGATCTTATAAACACTTTAGTTTATGTTCAAGTAGTGGAAGATAACAAGAATATTTAATTGAAATTTAGTTGCAGTATTATTGTGATTATGTTACGAAATATTTGCTCTTACTACCTCGTACCTGCATGCCGGTGAGAAAAATGGCACACCTCAAAAAATACCAACTTCAAGTAAGATAACAGTGATGGGTCTCTAGTTGTTCTACACTTACACGGGGCGCGGTAGCCCATTGGTTAGCGCGCTGGAGTTGCACTCGGTAGGCCCGGGTTCGATTCCAGCCACTGCCAAAACTGCCGTCGTGTTCATGCGGAGTACGATCACGTTAAACATGTGGGTCCGAAAGTCCTTCCGAGAGGTTGGTGGTAGGGGAAGGAGGGTACGGTCCCTGTGGATGCCTCCCCCACTGGGTTCCGGTCTAAATTGGGTGGCACTTCCCGACTGTCCAAACAGTTACCTTACACCTTTCTGGTAGGTCGGACGGTCTGGGTTTCAACAACAACAACACTTACACGAAAAACGATACATTTATCTCTCACTCTGAATTTGAATACTAAGGAATAATTAGTTGCGTTGGTTTTCTTAAATTCAGATTTATAGTGTCAAAAATGAAAATAGTTTAGAACAAGAACATCCACAAATTTGTCCGTTTTTGGAGGGTCCATTTTTAATCAATAATTCCAGTGTAAAACTTCAATGGTAAATAGTTTACTATTTTATTCTTTACTATATTGTTCTGCCCCACTGTTATCTCTTTTTTTCTTGGCCGTATGTTGTAATTGCCCTTTGGGTGAGCTGGAAGGCCTGGGCAATAAAAAAGTGGTAAACCTTATTATTGATTACTTCATGTAATTTTTATCAGCGCAAAATATTTGCTAATTTCAGGTCTGATGCCGATGACACGGACGTCAACTTCGAAGGCACTTGCGATCATGTGTTGAATCAGACGTGCTGGATCGAACGCGGGGTTGGCGACGTGTTGACTCTTTCAGTGAGAATTGAAAGCACAAAGAAATCAAGTTCTTTTCAAATAAAATGGTTTAAGATGTACCATGTGTTCGACTCGAGGAAGGATCAACCCCTGGAAATAGAGCCAGGTAATGCTAATGTCTCGGACTATATTATTGTGTGGACATCCACAATCTTAAGGATATTTATTTTATATGCAAAGTAATTGGTGTGTGGCCCAACTCGACTGATACCAGAATCCCTTTTTAAGCAGCTTGTGATATATATATATTTTTTGCAAATTTCAGAAGTAAAAATTTGTAAAATATGTATCGTTGTTGCAAGTGAAAACAATTATAGCATGTTACCCTTCATTTTAAGGGGCTTGAAAAAATCTTTCGATTGATATATGAAGTTCGATAATGTTCTCTTCGCTGTAACTCGCCCTTCCGAAGAGGGCTTATAACGTCACGAACACAGAAATTGTATCGCGGCTGATTTTCGCTACAATTATTGAAACTAATAAGTTTCGCGATGATTAAGCCATAAATTACTCCTTTTATTACATTGTTTTATTTAGGTTGGTTTCTTTATTTGTTTGGGTGAAATCTTGAAATCAATTTTTGACCCATTTCTACCGAATCGATATTCTTGAAATTTTACACATAAACGTATTTGCGATGTTACGTACACAGCATACGTATTTATGATGGTACGTATACAACATTTCATTAGATTTGACCCATTTCCTCTCTGATCCATTTCCTCTTGAATCATCATGCTCAGAACGGTCCGTTAAGACTCCATTATTGTAAGATAGTTTTAAAATTCTTCTTTATATATATATATATATATATATATATATATATATATATATATATATATATATATACGCTCAATATTCCCTTTGACGCCTCCTCTTTCGTCTGTTTCGAAGCCCAAGCGAAGGAAACATAATCCATGACGACGTGAACCCAGAGTTGCCAGGATTTCCCAGTTAGAAGAATGATTTCCAGATTTGGCGATTTATCACCAATTTGGTGACATTTGGCGGCTTCTGGAATGTTCTAGAAAATTCCCGAAATAACGATTAGTCTAGGAGACATGGAGAGATTTCCAGGAGTTTCTATAGAGAGACTATAAAAGTGATCCTTTACTCCGTTGGAGGGGAGTTGACGAATGGACGTAACACGAGCTACATTGGACTGTGGTTTTTGTCATTGTTTTGAGAATAGTAGCCGCTGTTTGGTAGAAAGCCCAGACCACACGACCAACCCGACGGCTTATGGTAGCTGTTTGTGTGGCCGGAGCCGCTGTTTGGTGAAATTATTTTCGTCAACGTTTTGAGAATAATATCGCTTATTCTGTGAAATGAGTGGAGCATTTATGTGTTGTTTGATTGCACATTATTTCTGTTTATTTTGTGCTTGTGAACAAACATAAGTTATCCAGAAACTTGAACTCGTTCTTGTATCCTGCGTATACTCGCACACCCACGATTCTAGAGGATATGTTCATAACTATATATATATATATATATATATATACAAATATATATATATATATATACACAAATATATATATACATATATACATATATATATATATATGTATATATATATATTATATATTATATATATATATATATACAGATATATATATATATATATATATATATATATATATATATATATCAAACTTAATAAACGAAAATTTTTTTAATCTTCTTCAACTTTGCTAGGCGATTATTTGAAAACTATAAGAGATTTACTTTTTTTCTACATCCAGTTATACTGCTTTTAACAATAACTTATTTTGGGCACTGTGCTGATGATGGTCGCCTAAATTGCTGTTACTTAAATGTGCGTTAGAACCTCTAAATCTAAAGGATGATTATCAGTAGTTAATCTCTTTTCCACATATTTCACTTCTACCGTGAGGTCCTGAGCATGCATATTTTTACTTTCCTTATATACATGATGTATAAGTAAAGTATTGTGATGAGGGCGAAAATTGGAATTCGAGTTTTCGAAGGAAGAGCACGTTTCAAGCATCCCTGATCACGAAATAGACATTTTTGAGGTGTTGTCTGCGTGTGTGTGTGTGTCAGTGAGTCTGTGGAGACGATATCTCACGAACGAATGGAGCGATTCGAATGAAATTTGGTACAAAAGTCACAATCCGTGAATACTGGAAGCCTATTGTTATTAAACGTAGTCGAATGTTCAGAACCCCCCTAAATTTTCAAGTGAAATTTTGAAAAAATCGTCAAAAAGTCAAAACCTTTAATAAAGTTACGCAAATAGACATTTCTTATGTAATTTTTTCTTAGAAAACGATTGACATAATCTTTAGAATGCTAGCACAAACCGTTCCCAAGATATTGCAGATTTTTCAAATAAATTTTTCAAAAAATCCCATAAATTAAAAAAAAAAATTAACTGTTGAGAAACATGTTCACATTTCATATGTAATATCATGCGATAAATTGGGTGACATCATTCTCGTGGATCTAGCTCGTTCCATTCATGAGATACTTTGAGTAATACTTTTGTATTTGAACGCCAATAGTCATTTATTTGCTATAAGAATAACTTATTTCTCCGTCTATAACGCTTGGCGAGATTTTGGCGACGAATTTGGCGTAATGTCGCCAACTTGGCGACTTTTTTAAATGTTACCAAATTAACAATAATCTCGCCAAATGAATAAAAATGACGCTAAATCAATAAAAATTGCGACTAATTGTCGAAAATTCAATATCTTGGAAAGAATATAAATATATACTATAAGAAAAACCTGTATTTTTTATTGTAAAAGTAGTAAATTCATTGCTTTGTATAAGGAAAGTCATGTGTTGCCGACATCAGATTTTTTTTTTTTTTGGAAAAAAAAAATAAATAAAATAAATACAGATTTAGAAATTAAATTTCTTAATGCATATTTTTGCCGTTTACTATTTATATCTGACTTTTAAAGTTTTGAAGATATTTCGAATGAAAATAAGAAAAATGAAAAAAAAATAACTCGTTCAGATAGATACTCTTTTTAGTTTTTCGAAAAAATGTTCAAAATACTAAAATATTGTAATTATGTGTATATATTCATTATCTGGACCCTATTTACGACAAAACAAGAAAATTAATTTACATTTTTATCTATTAGATTTGGAGGTATGAGCGTCCCAAATGTTTACACTTTTTGTAACGCTGCGATTTCCGCCAAACCCCAAGCATAGATGTTATTCACATCAAAAATTGGGTCTTTGTTGAACATATTTCAGAAAAAAAACCCAGATATGTACGGGAGTTTAGGTGGTGTTTCCAAAGTGAGAATTACAATCTCATTGCAGATACCAACATCCATGGACCGGTTTCGAGCTTATTGTATGTTTTTCAGCATGGAATAGCCGATTCCTGCAATGGTAACAAAGAAACATGTTATGTGTTAGAGTTTTGTGATCCTCTATGAGAGCTGAAAATTTCAATCCTACCATGCGTGGCGCTTCCTAGTTAGATTTTGTTCGCCAAGGAGGAAAATGGAGAGTGTCTCTACACAAAGCACCAGGGATTTTGCATATAAACAATTCAGAGTAAATCAGTGCCTTTGATTTTAAGTGTGCAATTGAAGATGTAATGAAAATGTATATATTATATGTAATTGTAAATATTATATATGTGTTATGATATCCCAAATGGATTTTCATCTTTTATAAGGATGTTACAATGCTTCCTCGGGGTACAGGATTAAACGGAATGATGCTTTTTAGTTCCTCAGAAATAAGTACGAGGATTGCACTGAAAATTTTGAGATACTGCTAAGTGGTACAAGTTAAACTTACCAACTCTTAGGAGTGTTCAAAGTACTCCCCCCTACCATCAATGCACTTTTGTAAGCGAATTTTCCAAAGATTAAATGCTTCAAGCCATCCATTTCTTGGAATCGATGAAAAATATGGTTTTATAAACTCATCAATCTCATCTTCGGAATGAAATGACGTCCACGTGAATTTTTTTAGATTAAAATATAGCCAAAAGTCACACATAGCAAGATCAGGAGAATGGGATGGGTGTTCTATCACTTTGATGTTTTTTGTTTAAGAAATTCGACTGTCATTCTTGCTGAATGAGAAGATGCATTGTCATGGTGAAGCACGAGTCCCCTAACATTCACTTCCTGAAGAATTTCTGGAATTTCACTTAGTGGTGTACCAGTTAGCTGTAACTGTATTTTGTCTCTCTAGTTTTATGGCTTTGACCAGACCTGTACTTCTGAAGAACACGGCATACATTACTTTTTTCATTGCTCGTTGTCTTTTCTTCATTGTTGGTTTGGTGTCATTTTCAAAGACCCATACTTTACTTTCTTGACGTGTTGGAACGTCAAAGAACGGCATGTACGTTTCATCACCAGTTATGATTTTAGAAATAATTCGGTGTCCCACCATTATTAAGTAATTTTAGGGTTTCTTTACTGATTCTGACACGCTCCGCTTTTTGGTGTTCTGTTAAATTATGGGAGACCCAACCATAAACTAATATTTCATATGTTGGGTTATACTTTTGGATATTTAATATTTTAGGTATTTTGTTTTTAGTTTAAATGTGTTCAGGGGTCTTATTTACATAGTCATTCTCTTTTAGTTATCCATTTTCCAATTGTTTAGGTTTTGATATTCTTCTGTTCAAATATATTGTATTCCATAGGTTTTGTGTAAAAAACGGCGAAAGTTCGTTCTTTTCAGGTTTTAGCAATTTAAATTTATTTAAATTGGCTAATTTGTGATTCCATTTATTGCCCTTTTTATTCCCTTTAATTTGATTCCAAATTTATTGCTCTCGGTTAAAAATTGGTTAATTCATCGCAATTTTACAGTTTTATTCTATTTTCAGCTTTTTAAATATTTCAGAATCGTCCATATTTAAATTATTGCCGAATTCGTATTTTCCAAATCGTTTCACTTCATTTCTTTTTAATTTTCGTCTGCTCTAAAATTCCATTTCTCTTCTTTAACGTTTCGAGTTTTTAATTGGTTGATCGTAATATTAAAGTCGTCTGTCATTAATTATTTTATCGTTCATCGATAATTTTGTTTACAATCTGTGGCAGCGATGTTTGGCAGTATATAAGCAAAATCGCGCGTTTTTTCGCTCTCTTTTCTCTTTTCTCTTTTGCTCTTTTGATTGGAACTAAAATGTAGTCTTATAGAGTTGTTGTTTTCAGCGCCTCGGCGCGAGCCGAGCGAAATGCGTTCTGAGGAACGAACGTCTTATTTCCCGGCCTGCCTGTAAATGTGTGTGGAATCCTGATAGCAGAGTGTTTTTTTTTTACTTGAAATGACGTTGCGAGCGAAGTGATTGATGTCTACTGAAGTATCGTCGGCGCCTTTGGAATAGTTGTTTACTTCCGGAGGTCAGATTTGTTCTTTCATAGTGAACTGAGTAGTTTAAATTTTCCGAGTCTTAGGACCGGACCTCCAATTGTTTACTTCACGGTTTTGATGATGGAGCTGTCTGTTCTTTTGTTCCGAGCGATGTCCACTGGCGCTCTGCTACTCTCGGCTGAGAATTTTATGATGTGAAGGAGCTGCCCGTTTTTGTGCAGATCAGGCCTTGGGAGTGTTCTTTTCGCGGAGTTTTGGAACACCATATTCCACTTGAATGGTTGGACTCACTTGATGTACCGATGCCCTACGGGAGGTACTTCTCCGTTTGGCCTCTTCTGGAGCAGGAAGGGACTGCACCCAAGCTGATGATGACTGACATCAATTTCGTCCTCGGGACTTTATTACTGCCGTTCAGCGTTTTCCCGTTTATGGGTGATATCTTTTCAGTAATTTTATTCTTTTGCAGTATTTAAAGTTAAATTAAATTGGCATGACTAAGACCCCTTTCACTTATATATTTTAAGTTGCGAATCCTGTGGTTATCTTTTTAAATTTTGTTCTAAATTCCCTTTTGGCTAACTGATGTTCTTTTATCCCAAATTTTAGTTTAGACAAATAATTGTATAATTTTAATATTGTTAACTTTAAAATTTAATATTCTAACGTTTTTTTTTTACCACTATACGACCGGCCATTCCATTTATTTTCATTATTTAAGATGTTTGATTTTAGTTAATGAGATGTTGTAAAATGTTTTGAAAATTATTTTAAAAGTGAAGTTTAAATTTTAATAAACGTTAGATTTTGAAAACCTAAAATCTGTGTTCCCTCTTTTATTTTAATGCATTTTTATATTTTTAAGGAAAGTTCCATTTAATTACATGTAGAGTACATATTTGTACACGTAGGGAAACTGGTCAATAGGTCCTCTTTCAGGTCCACTTTCTGTTTATTTAAGACTTTCAGTTATATTTCTAGAATGTTTTCAGATTTAGGTTTGAGGAACTTTAGAACTTTTTCAGAGTGTATTTCAGTGTTTTCAGAAGAATGATTTTTAGGTTTTAAGAGCTTTAAGAACTTAGAATATTTGGAATCATTTAGAATGTTTTTAGTATATCATAATTACAGTTTTCTACCGAACAATTGGTGCCGTGACCAGGATTCGAACCTGGGTTATTGCGGCTGTTTTAGAAGCACTTTCAGATTTATTTTCAGATGACATTTAGGTTTTAAGAACCTTGAGTAAGAACTTTCAGTAAGAACTTTTGGAATGTATTCAGGAATTTAGGATGTTTAGAATCAATTAGAATTGTTTTAGTATATCATAAGTTCTCTCTTTCCCCCCCAACAATTGGCGCCGTTTGACCAGTCTAGGGGCTTATTCATGCTAACTGTAATAGATGTTCTTAATGATTTTTGTTCTTAAAAATGAAATTTCAGTACATTGATTCCATACCTGTATATTATGAAAGTGATTAATGCTGATGTTTTAGAATGTTCTTAAACTAAATTAAAGGAATTTATTTTAATATTTTGATTAAAATTGAAATTTTAGGATTAATTTAAATGTTTTCATTTAGAATTTTTGAGGAAACTAAAGAATTTTTGGATTTGACTTTTTCATTTAGAATTTTTATTTAAGCATTCCTTAATGTAAGTTAATTTGATTTGAATTTTATTATTTGAAGTAGTTGGAAATTGAATTTAATTCATAAATTTAGGAAATTATAGGCATGCGGGGAACGCACTTTATGGTATTTGCATTTTTTGTTCTAATCCCATCTCATTAACAAATTTTTTTTATTTTGTTGTTCTTATAACCCACGCTCCCAGCAACTTAGAATTGTTTTGATAAAATAGAGTAAAGTTAATTGAGTAAATTTAATGAGAATATTTTTTTTAAAAGTTAAATTGTATAGAATTAAAGCAGTAGTTTTTCGACTTAGAATTTTTTATGTTCTGATTTGGAATTGAGATTTAAATGCTCACTGATGTGTGAATGTAGATGATGAAATGCTGTTGATTTATTGAAAAATTGGGTAATGCAGGTGTTTTTTACACTCCAATATGAGTGTGACATAAATGTCATCTTGAGTTATCTTGTTCTTCACATTGATCATTTGTTTGGTTTTCATACTCAAATAGAGTGGTGACAAATCAGTTTGTTTGTTCTTAATTCTAAATCTGATATTTTTAATACTGTCTTTAAAATTTTTTGGTCGTTAAAGTGGAAAAATTTATTTTATTTAAAGGAGAATTAAATTTTTTTTAAGTGGAATATTTAAAATTGTGCAATGCAATTTGAGTTCTTTTGGTTTTGAAAATTAAATGGGGATTTGTAACATGATTTTTTCTTTGGTATTTTGTTTAAAGTAATGTGATACACTTGGCAGTTAGTGAATTTAAATGTACTACTTGATAGATATTTTTGTGCTATTTTTTTGGGGTTCAAAAAAGATTCACAACCTTTGTGAGGACTCACAACCCTCGGCTCCTTGTCTTAATTTTTTGATTTTTATGAGAATTTTTTGAGATTTCCAGAGTTGCAGTTATGATATTTGAGTTTATTGTTGTTGAGAGTGCAAGATGTTGCACAAAATTTAGTGGAATCGCGTTTATTGCTATTGATGTAAAATGATGCATAAGGTCATTTTAGTGTATATTTGTCGTTTAAACGACCTAATATGCCAAGTAATCAGTTTATAGTATAATTTGTAAACAAGTCGGTTAAATTTGAGTTCAGTTCCAAATTGTTAGGGAATTGAGTTTGTTATTTTGGGGTAAATATTCCACAATTTTTTTTTTGTTTGTAACTTGAGCCAACTTTGATATTATTATTTAAATTGAAAATTATGCTTCGAATAATTGTTTTCTTTGTAGAGGAGGAGATTGATGATGAATTTGTTGATTTGTATGTATTGGTTGTTATTGTTGAAGGTACCATTTCAAAATTTATTGTTTAGATTATTGGAATTCTTTGGCTGGTCCAAAGTTTTCGTTAAAATTTATGTTTATTCATGACAGCTAATGATATGGAGATCTGTTTATTATTTTTCTACTGTTTCTCTTTGATGACGTATTTGTTGGAGCATCTTAAAATGAATTGATGAATTTTCATAATATAGAGTTATAATGAAGTTAGAGAGTTTAATGTTGAATCTACATGTTTATTTTAGAGTTGAAAAATTTATGATAATTGATATTATGAAAGTGTTCAGTGAAGTGATTATTTGATTTTTGATTTATTTATAAGGAATTTGATTTTTTATGTGATTTTATGGCTCATGTTACAGCTGTAGTTGAGATTTTGATTTTTTTTTTCTCTCCTTCGTTTCGCGAAATTTTGTCATGTGTTAGCTAAAATTTTTCATTTTTCAAATGAAAAATTTTTTTGGGACGTTCGAAGGAGTTGTTGGGTTATACTTTTGGATATTTAATATTTTAGGTATTTTGTTTTTAGTTTAAATGTGTTCAGGGGTCTTATTTACATAGTCATTCTCTTTTAGTTATCCATTTTCCAATTGTTTAGGTTTTGATATTCTTCTGTTCAAATATATTGTATTCCATAGGTTTTGTGTAAAAAACGGCGAAAGTTCGTTCTTTTCAGGTTTTAGCAATTTAAATTTATTTAAATTGGCTAATTTGTGATTCCATTTATTGCCCTTTTTATTCCCTTTAATTTGATTCCAAATTTATTGCTCTCGGTTAAAAATTGGTTAATTCATCGCAATTTTACAGTTTTATTCTATTTTCAGCTTTTTAAATATTTCAGAATCGTCCATATTTAAATTATTGCCGAATTCGTATTTTCCAAATCGTTTCACTTCATTTCTTTTTAATTTTCGTCTGCTCTAAAATTCCATTTCTCTTCTTTAACGTTTCGAGTTTTTAATTGGTTGATCGTAATATTAAAATCGTCTGTCATTAATTATTTTATCGTTCATCGATAATTTTGTTTACAATCTGTGGCAGCGATGTTTGGCAGTATATAAGCAAAATCGCGCGTTTTTTCGCTCTCTTTGCTCTTTTCTCTTTTGCTCTTTTGATTGGAACTAAAATGTAGTCTTATAGAGTTGTTGTTTTCAGCGCCTCGGCGCGAGCCGAGCGAAATGCGTTCTGAGGAACGAACGTCTTATTTCCCGGCCTGCCTGTAAATGTGTGTGGAATCCTGATAGCAGAGTGTTTTTTTTTTACTTGAAATGACGTTGCGAGCGAAGTGATTGATGTCTACTGAAGTATCGTCGGCGCCTTTGGAATAGTTGTTTACTTCCGGAGGTCAGATTTGTTCTTTCATAGTGAACTGAGTAGTTTAAATTTTTCGAGTCTTAGGACCGGACCTCCAATTGTTTACTTCACGGTTTTGATGATGGAGCTGTCTGTTCTTTTGTTCCGAGCGATGTCCACTGGCGCTCTGCTACTCTCGGCTGAGAATTTTATGATGTGAAGGAGCTGCCCGTTTTTGTGCAGATCAGGCCTTGGGAGTGTTCTTTTCGCGGAGTTTTGGAACACCATATTCCACTTGAATGGTTGGACTCACTTGATGTACCGATGCCCTACGGGAGGTACTTCTCCGTTTGGCCTCTTCTGGAGCAGGAAGGGACTGCACCCAAGCTGATGATGACTGACATCAATTTCGTCCTCGGGACTTTATTACTGCCGTTCAGCGTTTTCCCGTTTATGGGTGATATCTTTTCAGTAATTTTATTCTTTTGCAGTATTTAAAGTTAAATTAAATTGGCATGACTAAGACCCCTTTCACTTATATATTTTAAGTTGCGAATCCCGTGGTTATCTTTTTAAATTTTGTTCTAAATTCCCTTTTGGCTAACTGATGTTCTTTTATCCCAAATTTTAGTTTAGACAAATAATTGTATAATTTTAATATTGTTAACTTTAAAATTTAATATTCTAACGTTTTTTTTTTACCACTATACGACCGGCCATTCCATTTATTTTCATTATTTAAGATGTTTGATTTTAGTTAATGAGATGTTGTAAAATGTTTTGAAAATTATTTTAAAAGTGAAGTTTAAATTTTAATAAACGTTAGATTTTGAAAACCTAAAATCTGTGTTCTCTCTTTTATTTTAATGCATTTTTATATTTTTAAGGAAAGTTCCATTTAATTACATGTAGAGTACATATTTGTACACGTAGGGAAACTGGTCAATAGGTCCTCTTTCAGGTCCACTTTCTGTTTATTTAAGACTTTCAGTTATATTTCTAGAATGTTTTCAGATTTAGGTTTGAGGAACTTTAGAACTTTTTCAGAGTGTATTTCAGTGTTTTCAGAAGAATGATTTTTAGGTTTTAAGAGCTTTAAGAACTTAGAATATTTGGAATCATTTAGAATGTTTTTAGTATATCATAATTACAGTTTTCTACCGAACACATATACAGTTAGTACTTCATGATTAATTTTATGTATAGCTGCGGATCCAATGTTAAGTTCATTCTGTATCATTTGGTAGGTACAGCGATTATCATCGTTTAACATTTTTCAAATGGCCGACACATTTTCTGGGACTACAGCTAACAAAGGTTTTCCTGTGTGTTTTTCATCCAGGAGAGAATTTCGACCTTTTCTAAACCCTGTAAACCATTTGAATACAGTGGCATGAGATGGAGCATCATTTCCATATGCGAACTGTAGACGTTGAAGACATTCTTCTTGATTTAGCCCCACTTTAAAATCATAGAAAATCATATTTCGATAATGTTCTCGCGTCAACTCCATTTTCTTTTCTTTCAAAATTTATTCTATGGTAGCTAAATTGTAATTGTTGCCACAAATTATCGTTTGCGGACATAAAAGAGTTTAAATTTAAAAATCCGACCAATATTTTTTTTCTAGCGCATATCGTTTCAGTGTGTATAACATGGGAACAACAAAAGGCGCAACATTTAACTGTCTGCGGCAGTTGCTGCTAAGTTCAAACTGGAAATATTTTTGAGTTTGAAAAAAACAAACATGTGTATTACATTTCGGTTGCGAAAAGAAGGAGACTTGAGCCCGCAAGAGGCATGCGACTGTGGCAGATGACGCATTGAGGATGCAAGACGCACTGTACGTCGTTTCTCCTACAATACATGGTAATGTATAAGGAAAGTATTGGAATTATGTCGAAAATCGAAACGCGAGTTTTTGGCCGATCTACACGTTTTGAGCACTTCAGAAAACGAAATAACTATTTTTAGCGTGACGTCTGTACGTGTATTTGTATGTGCAATGTATGTATCCACGCTAAATTTAATTGACTAGATTTCATAATATTTGGTAAATCACTTATGGGTTATTATCCTGGTGTTGATTAGATTTTGGTACGATTCGGGAAAAAATAACCTGCCCTTTTTTTGCGAAATGGCCCACAAAAATCATACGTATCCACTTTATCTGAGCAACTGATTCACCAAATTTTGCAAAGTTTGGTAGATAAGTTATTTGTGGATTACCCTGGTGCTGATTGGATTTTGGTATGATTCGGGAAAAAGGAATCTGTCTTTTTTGCGAAATAGTTTGCAAAAATCGTATGTATTCTCTCTAGCTGAGAAACTAATTGATCAAAGTTCATAAAATTTGGTGGATAAGCCACTTGTAGTTTACCGTGGTGCTGATCAGATTTTGGTACGATTCGAAAAAAAATAATCTGCTTGTTTTTGCGAAATGGCCCGCAAAAATTGTCGAAATCTAATATAAAATTCTACATATGCTCAAATGCATCAATTTAATGCTTGTTTTATACGCATTCTTAACGAAGAAAAGAATAAGACCAAACGCGTTACTCTAAGAGGGACCATTCGAGATATATTAATTTTGAGGAGTTGAAGATGTTTTATACTGTAGTTAAAAACCTATTTGACGAAATTTCTTTAAATTTAGTAGTAAGTCCGTTGAAGATTATTCTGATAGTAATTAGATTTTGGCATGGTTCGGAAACATATAAAACAACAAGAACAACAACACAAATCGTGAAAAATCTGAAATAAATGACTAAAATTGCTGAAACATATTAACTACATTCTTGTTCTTAATATAATTTTGGACAACAAAGTGAATAAGCCTGACCTCACGACTCTTGGATGAACCTTTTTCGAATATATATATTTTTTTTAATTCTGAGAAGTAGAAGACGTTTTAAAATATATTAAGTTCCAAATGAAACAAAGTTGCATAATGAAACGAAGTTGCAAAATGAAACGAAGTTGCATTATAAATGAAAATTGGATATAATATTAGAAAAGTATCCCCGTTATTCTCTGCAATTAAACTCAATTTAATGCAGCAGGGGAAGAATAAGAAAATGGATTTGGAATGGCATGTGTTGCCCATATCAAATTTTTATGTCTAGTGTGGCTATGTGTCATCAATGTGTGGACAGTAGGTAGCAATCATTGTTCAAAACGTATTGAGTCGTGTACCTCAATATGTGGTCAGGGGTTACTGGAGTGTGCGTGTGCATGGATAGACCATAGCCACCTTTATCTAAAATGCCTATTTTTTTCTCCACGAAAATAAGTAACCATCCCAACTCAACAATAATCATTAGGTACTGCTAGTTATTATCTAAAACAACGTTGTTGTTTTCCTGTTTGAGTACGTGTTTTAACTTGAATGATTTATCATATTTATTTAATTTTGATCTTGTTTTCAAATTTTTTACTTTGATTTTCTTGTATTTTTAAATTGTAATGTTTAGCTTTTTTACTATGGATTATTGCGCAGTGCCCTTTTGTACATCAAATAGCATGAACGACTGTACAAGTCTTTTTGAATTTCCCTCGGAAGTCAATCGTCGGGAAAAATGGATTAAAGCAGATTAAACAGAAGATAAAAAAGATTAATTAAAGATTAAAGCAGATACTTTTCAGAGAAAGTTTGTATACTTGTAAAATTTCGGCATAAATTAAACTGTCACCATACCTAGGTTTACGTGTGACCATTTTAAATCTATCTTGTTTTTAATAATTAAGAAGTTGTTGACTTTTCAAAGAAAGTTTGCATACTCGTATAATTTCGACACAAATTAAACTCTATTATGAGCAATTGATCAAAAAAAGAGCCATCATGGTTAGTTGACACAATCAAACATGGCAAATATTGGTTATAGTTTATATACTTTGTATATAGCACTATCAGTTTAAAAGTTTCATATATATTCATTAAAAATTTCATATTAATGTCTATAAAGATTTTTTTTATGTTTGTTTACATCTTATTATATGCAAATTCAAATCAGATTTAATTTTACAATAACTCTGAGTGACGCTGGAATTTCTATCTAGCAATGTATAAATGTCAATACATCAAATTCACATCGTCTACGGTCTTTTAAATCTTCATCTTGTTCTAAATGTCACCGCTAGATGGCGATATATAACATCTTTTGTGGATGTATCGTGGTTCCCACTTTTTAATAATAGAAAAGGGAAAAATGAACGGGCATTTTAGATAAAGGTGGCTATGAATAAACGCACGTTAAGACACTAAGCGCAGGCCTCCAGTGAAGTTTCACCAGTTCTAAATCCATCATTAATCCACCACTGTATTTAAGACACATTATTTTAATATAATCCTATCAAACACATACAGCTTAATACGTAAAATACAACTCTAATTATACCTGCTATTATGTGTGAATTTATACATTTCACGTTTCAGCATAGCAAATATCGAGTGAGCTTAATATAGATATTTCTAATCTTCTGAGGAGTTACAACCTAACTCTTCTTCTGGCCAACGGCCGTACCGTGCTGAAAACACCGGTTCTCGTTAGATCACCGAAGTCAAGCAGCATCGGGCGCGGTTAGTAACTTGGTGGGTGACCACCTCGGAACGCCGCGTGCTGTTGGCCATCTCGGGTGCGGTATCCCCGTGGTTTGCGCGCTAGATTTGCACGCTGCCACAAATGCCGCCGTGTTCATGCGGAGTACGATCACGTTAAACATGTGGGTCCGTAAGTCCTTCCGAGAGGTTGGTGGTAGGGGAAGGAGGGTACGGTCCCTGTGGATGCCTCCCCCACTGGGTTCCGGTCTAAATTGGGTGGCACTTCCCGGCCGTCCATACAGTTACCTTACACCTTTCTGGTAGGTCGGACGGTCTGGGTCTCAACAACCTAACTCTTCTGAAATTTAAATTAATATTCCTCATCTTATCAAACGTCTTCCTTCCTTTCCATGCAGGGAGATCGATGTTCATCTGGGGTTTCAGAAGATTCGAAGTACTCGTCTTTAGTTTTCTCTAAAAACTAGTTCTTCATAGAAACAGATTGATATGAAGCATTCAGTTCTCATATTGAAATGTTATACACGTAATCTTGTACAGCCTCATGATAACCACTTGTATTCTAGATTCCTTTCGGTTAGATGAAAAAATCTGATGTGGGCAGCACATGACTTTCCTTATATAATGCAATGAATTTATTACTTTTACCGTGCTGATGTGGTGGTCGAGCGGTCAGGGGCATGCGTTTCCGTCTGATCGCTCGATTGCCGGGTTGTGGGTTCGAACCCCGCCAGCGGGCATGGATGTTGTGATGTCGAGGTTTAGTCAGTCTTTTACCCTTGAGGAGCCTCATTAAAGTGAAGCTGCATATTACCCTTCGTCATGGGACCAGGGGTCTGTGGACGTGGTGTAAGGCTTTCCTTCACTACGGGGATTAGAAACAACAACAACTTTTACAGTTAAAAGAAAGATGTTATTCTTATAGTAGATACTTATATTCTTTCCAAGATATTGAATTTTCTTCAATTAGTCCTCATTTTCATTGATTTAGCGTCATTTTTATCCATTTGGCAAGATTTTCGTTATCTTGGCAACATTTAAAAATGTCGCCAAGTTGGCGACATTCCGCTAAATTCGTCGCCAAAATTACGCCAAGCGTTATGGACGGAGAAATAAGTTATTCTTACAGCGGATAAAAGACTATGGGCGTTCAAATACAAAAGTATTACTCAAAGTATCTTTTCTCGTGACTGGAACGAGTTAGATCCACGAGAATGATGTCACACAATTTATCGCATGATATTACATTTGAAAAGTGAACATGTTTCTTAACAGTTAATATTTTTTTTTAATTTATGGGATTTTTTGATAAATTTATTTGAAAAATGTGCTATATCTCGAGAACGGTTCATGCTAGTGTTCTAAAGTTTATGTCAATCGTTTTCTAAGGAAAAATTACCATAAGAAATGACTGGGTAAAGGTTACTAACTTTGGTAAAGGTTTTGATTTTTTGATGATTTTTTCAAAATTTCACTCGAAAATTTAGGGGTGTTCAGAACATTCGATTGTATGTTAAAACAATAGGCTTCCAGTATTCATGGATTGTGATTTTTGTACTAAATTTTATTCGAATCGCTCCATTCGTTTGTGAGATATCGTCTCCACAAACTTACTGACACACACACACACAGACATCACTTCAAAAATGTTCGATTCGTGATCAGGGATGCTTGAAACGTGCTCTCCCGTCGAAAACTCGAATTCGAATTTTCGACCCCGTCACAATACTTTCCTTATACATTATGTATATAAGGAAAGTAAAAATGGTACAATTTAATCAGCGGAATACCCACACAGAATTATCATTTTAAAGAACTGCTACTATCCATTACCATATATGTATAAAACCCAACCCTTCTAGCCTGATAAGATACCGCTGTTCTCAAGATATCTGGGAACCCTTAAAATTTCAGACCAAATTTATCACTAGTAGTGGTTTTGAGTATTCTTGAATACATCAGTGATATCTACTTTACAATACGTTGCAACGCATTCAGTTATAAATGTAAGTGAATCTAATGGATGCTAAACGAAATATGATTCTTTAAAATCAGAATTTCTGATAAATAGCTTAATTTACCTGTTACAGCCGGAGAGGTTGTGAAACTTGAAATATTTAGATATTTTAGTTATGAAGTATGTGGTTCATAATTGGGTTTTATTGTTCAAAGGAAAGATGCCATGGAACATGGTGATCGGGAGTGAGGGACGAGAGCTACGAATACACCCAGTGACCAACTCAGACACGGATCCCAACTGCATTGTAGCCAAGGCGTATTTGCTCAATAAACACCAAAAAAAGGTCCTCTTCACCCTGCTGAAGAAACTCATCTTCTGCATTGATATCCCAATAATAGGTATGCTTTGAATGCTAAATATTGTCACAAAATGTAACTATTATTACAACGTAAATGATGTTTTGTATTTCTCTATATTAAGGAAAAGTAGTTGATGTCGCTGCCACCGTTCGACGAATTTCGTGTCTCGAAATTTTCTGTCTCGTACAGCAATAACTATAGCATATAAAAATATGAAATTTAGTACATATGCAGAAAAATGTTAAGGAAAACACGCTTTACTTTTTCGATTTAAACCTTAGTTTAAACGATATTTAATGTCAAACTCAAAAGAAGAGTAGTTGGGCTGCCAGTTTGAGTCATGAACAAACTAGCAATAGCAAGACCGCGAATTTTTGCAGGCAGACTTACATAGCTGAATTTTTGTTGGGCGGAGCCCCTTTTTAATACTTTACAACAAAGTTGAAAAGTGTTTATGACTTTGTTCATTCATTCTGTCTGTCTGTCTGTCTGTCTGTCCGTTAGCACGATAACTGCCGTAAAAATGACTTAATCAAAATGAAATTTTAGTATGTTGTTCAGACGGTCTGTAGGACCTATGGGAATATAAATCAATAATATCACCCAATTAGTTTTGGATTGGACCCGGGTTGAAAAAATGAAATACATTGAGCCCTATGGGACCTAATTTTTCAAACATTTTTTAAGCGGATTTAAAGTTCACAAATTGCTTCGAAAATTTTAGGTAATATTTAAATTATTCCATAAAATATATTAAGAAAAAATTGAGCGAAATATATTCAGTAGTTTTTTAAATAAAAATTAAAATAATTATAACACCTCTTATATGAAGCGATCACGTGACCATGATATGAAAATATCACGTGACCCACTTCAAAATGATATATGGCATCCATCTTGTCTCAAAATCGTGATTTTTAAAGTTCTTTTTAATTCATATTGAGTGTTGTATTCGTCCTAAAATCACTTTATTTTTGCATAAATTCTGTGCATCTACATACTGAAACAACGCAATGACAATATATTTGAGTTTAAATGCTCATCCAAATTTGATTACTTCTACAACGAAGCCTATTTTTCACCTATGTAAAATGTAAACAGCAAAATATATAGAATTAGTTGTATTAGAATTGCTGTATTTCTTTAACACAAAATCATTTAGTTCATGGAGTCTGCATAGCTGATATGAATCAAATATTCATTGATTTTACAAACAGAAGGACGATTTTTTTCGATGAAGTTTTACGCATAGAGTTTAATTACGTGTAGCTCCATGGTCTTAATTTTTAAATAAAATAAATTATTATAGTATTCTGAGATGAATGACATGAATGGGAAAATGATATGAATGAAATGCTGTTTTTATAGAGAGATCCAGGCGTGTTATTTTTTCTATGACGTCATTTGAATGAATTTCAGTTGTTTTCGATGAAGGTTTCAAATATAATAAAAATTATCATAGTATTATGATAGTTTTAAAAATATTTCCGAGGAATGTATCGCATTTTAGAGATGTTTAAACCAGGCAATTTATAATTCAATGACGTTATTTTAATGAAGTTCATTTTTTTCGATAAAGGTTTAAGTTTTCAAATATAATAAATTAATGTAGTATTGCGATAAGTTTTAAAATATTACCGAGGAATGTATTGCATTTTAGACATGTTTAAATAAAATTGCATCGAAGTTGGAAAGTGTTTCATAATCAATGCTTTAAGCAAGATTGATCTTTCTTGTTTAAAATTTCGATTATCTAAGTTATTCTACTTTTTATTCACTTCTGAGATGAACATTTTCCTTCAGTATGAACAAAGATTTAATTGGTCGAACCGATTGAAAGCACAAGGGCGGTCGTGTTCACTGTTCGGGTTGAGTGAGTACCAGCGAAGCAGGTATTGGGTGGAGTGAGTACTCGTAAAGCGAACTCCGGGAGTTAGTGAGTACCAGCGAACGGGCGTACTAAACGTGCGTAACAGGCGGCACTCGTGAGCTCATCGAACACCAGAGAGTAGTGCGCGAAGCCCTCTGACTCGTGAAGCGAGTTACGGGGGTAGGCGAACATGGGATGGAGCACCTAGTATATTAAAAACCAAGTGAGTAACAGGTACATATTTCCGTGATTTCCATCGCTTTTTGACATTTGCAATCACTGTAATTTCATTTTTTCTGTAGAACATAAAGTTGAATCCAAATTCGATGAATAGTTTTATTTTAATAACTGAGGAGGTGGAACATCACAAAATTTTGTCAAGTTACAAAACGTAACAACCAAACTTTAAAATTTATCGCATTAAATTAACTTTGCTATGGACGAGCGAAGCGAAGTTCATTGTCCATTTCTAAAGAAGCAAAATTAACATTTGTCTGAAATTTGTTATTCCTTTTACTAAAATCCTACAATTGGTAGAAAGATGAAAATTTGCACAGATGTGCAGAATCGCAATTTCAATTATTAAAACGAACTATAACAAAGTGAAACACTCATTTTTAAATCCCGCATGCACATATTGCATCACGCCACATTTAAATTACGTTTGCACATATTGCAATATGTGCAAGCACGTGCTGCGGATAAAGATGATATATAACGTTCGTGCTGCGGACATGGACGAGTATTCAGATGCTTTCATCTGCATTTGCATATCATGCTTTCATTTGCATCTGCACATTATGGCTTTCATCTGCATCTGCATATCATGATTTCATCTGCATGTCATGCTTTCATTTGCATCCATCTGCATGTAACATTTTATTTTTAAAATTTTTTGTTAAAGAAAGCATTGCTTTTGTAGCGAGAAGCTTAATCGTCTAAATTGACAATCTAAAGTTTAGACAGTTTTTGAAGGTGCTGATTACGAAAAACCACTTTTTTCTTATTACGCCCATCTCTTGGTCTGTCTGAGAAAAATCGAAGGAGCGGCTTTTTGTCTGAAAATATTGATCCGATTAAACCACATTTGGTGCAAATACTGGTTATTAGAATTTCCCTTTGATAGAAATATTGATTTATTGCAAACATGGCTGCACTTCCTAAAACTCGCTAAGATGGAGACAATGCGTTAAATTTCCGCTAATTACGTCAAATGACTTGCAAAGGTCCATTGACGTAGAGGGGATCTCATAAAGAAGGGGGGGGAGTATGGTCGAATGGGGTGTTGTTGTTGAGACCCAGACCGTCCGACCTACCAGAAAGGTGTAAGGTAACTGCCACGAATGGGGTGTCGAAAGCCCAGGCCACCCGACTCGTCCTAGGACTCAGAGCAATTAATTGGATGGCCGGACCACGAATGGGGTGTCGAAAGTCCAGACCATCCAACTCGTCCTAGGACTTAGAGCACTTTTATGGATGGCCGGGCACGAATGGGGTGTTGTTGTTGATGAAACCCAGACCGTCCGACCTATCAGAAAGGTGGGCACGAATGGGGTGTGTTACAGTTCCGAATTTCCTTGTCCAATACGTTCCCTATGAATAATTAATGTATATTTATCACATCCCCCCCAAACTCTTCTTGTCTATTGCAAAGATGCTCAAAGTCACCCATTTTTTTATAGTGTGTATAAACATGATTTTGATACCTGTATTTACGTATTCTTTGCAGACATGGGAAAACTGTATGCTGGTGAAGAGCTGAGTGTCAATATTGAGAACTTCATCTCACTTCCTGAGCGGGGAAACTTGCTGTTTGACTGGAGTATGGAGGTTAAACCCCACCATATTCAGTCCCTTCCAAGCAACGTGAAGGTGAGCAACACAGGAAGGTCCTTGGCCCTCAAAGAGCTGAAGAGGGGCCGTTTGGGAGTTCTCAATTGTGTTGTCTATTCTTCAAGTCGATTTGCTGTCGCTAAAAGGCGATTCAATGTCCTTAAAATAAGTGAGTGCAGCAATATTTTACCATCAAATATTAGAAATCTATGTTTCTATATGTGTATCTATATTTGCAACAAATGTTTCATCTATACGGGGATGATTGCAGTGTTAAATGAATGTACAGACCCGGAGAGTGGAGAACCACCATTTGGAATTTTATTTCAGGTTGGAAACAGGCTTGTTATGCTAATGAATTCGGCTTATCTGAATCTCTCTCTCTCTCTCTCTCTCTCTATATATATATATGTATTGAGCTTAGGTACGTAGATACGTTATGCAAAAGAAAAAGGACCCAAATGTTGTTTGTGAATGACAAAGAGTCTAGTCTTAATTACATTATTTAAAACACAATAAAAAAAATCTGGTGTGGACAGCACATGACTTTCCTTATATAATGCAATGAATTTACTACTTCTACAGTAAAAAAAAAGTTACTCTTATAGTAGATACTTAAATTCTTTCCAAGATATTGAATTTTTGCCAATTAGTCGTCATTTTCGTTGACTTAGAGTCATTTTTATCCACTTGGCGAGATTTTCGTTAATTTGGCAACATTTTAAAAAGCCGCCAAGTTGGCGACATTCTGCCAAATTTGACGTAAAAATCACCAAGCGTTATGGACAGAGAAATAAGTTATTCTTATAGCAGATAGACTATTGGCGTTCGAATACAAAAGTATTACTCAAAGTATCTTTTCTCGTCAATGGAACGAGCAAGATCCACGAGAATAATGCCACTAAATTTATCGTATGATATTACATATGAAAAGTGAACATGTTTCTCAACAGTTAATATTTTTTTTTAATTTATAGGATTTTTTCATAAATTTATTTGAAATATGTACACTATCTCGAGAATGGTTCATACTAGCGTTCTAAAGTTTATGTCAATCGTTTTCTAAGGAAAAATTACATAAGAAATGTCTATTTCCTTAACTTTATTAAAGGTTTTGGTTTTTTGTGATATTTTCAAAATTTCACTCGAAAATTTAGGGGGGGGGGGGGGTCTGAACATTCGATTCAGTTTAAAAACAATAGGCTTCCAGTATTCACAGATTGTAATTTTTGTACCAAATTTCATTCGAATCGCTCTATTCGTTCGTGAGATATCGTCTTCACAGACTCACTGACATATACACGCACACACACACACGCACGCGCACACACACAGACATCACCTCAAAAATGTTGGATTCGTGATCAGGGATGCTTGAAACGTGCTCTTCCGTCCAAAACTCGAATTCGAATTTTCGACCCCGTCACAATACTTTCCTTATACATTATGTATATAAGGAAAGTAATATGGGTAAAAAACACACAAAAACTGGGTTTGGAGGCCTCACTTCTAGTAGCAGTCTAATGTTAGCGTAACATTGCCTGCCAATTATGTACCTTGCCAACGTCGACTGTGAGCTAGTCCAAAACGCCCCACATCGGCGGCAGAGCTGACTAGTATTCTTTTAAAAGAATGGCGTGCAATTCCTGCTGCAACATTCCAGAAACTAGTAGATAGCCCCACCCTGATAGAGTGGCAGCAATCATTGCAGCAAAAAGTAGCCCCACTTCATACTAATTTGTGACTTTTCTGAAGGAGAAGCAAAACATACAGGTGTCCGGACAATTTTGACTAGATCGTGTATATGTATTTAGTATATTAGTTAATTGTACTTACTCCACAGCTTAACTATCCTATGATTTAAGATTTAAAATATCAGTTTGTGGAAACCCCTTTATCATCCAGGTACTTTCAGAGAGTTTGAGAAAAACTGATCACTATATCGTCGATATCTTTGTGAATTTTCACGATATTCCAGTGGATTTTTTTTATAGAAGTTGCCTTACAGTATCTACTACAAAATCATGAAAGAAAACTACTGCTATGCTTCGCGTCTGCGCAGTAAAAACTTAGTTTCTTCAAATGCTTATATCTCATCGTAATTCAATGCTTTAATTTCAATTGAAATATAATCTTCTTATTGGACGTTGACAAATGTTCTGTAAGTTTCGTGAAATTTGATTGAAACCTATAGATATTGTAAGGAAAAAATCATGTAACAAATTTGATTTTTTTTAAAGAAATGTTTATATCTCCATGAATATACGTTTTTGTTTTACGAAAATGCTTATACACATTGAACGAAGCTAGTTAACTATTTTATGAAAGTTACAAATCATTTCCAGCTTTTTATGATCTAGGGTGATCAAATATATTTCCCCTATTTTTCAATATCTTGGTGGTCCCCTAAATACACAAGTCACCGAAACTTTACTGGAAAGTGTGCATTCAAGCATGTTCTTCACATCGCCAAAGTTACAGAACACTTCGCCAAGTATTTGTTTAGAAATTCGAAAAACATTCTAACATCCAAAGTGTCCGGATATTTTTGATCATATAGAGTATTTCGTGAAGGGGAACTGTAGGTAAAAGCAATTTCCGAAATTTTGCATGCTTATTTTATACAATCACGGCAGTAAGCCTGTAGATATTTAACGAGATAAAGTTTGAAGAAAGTTCTAATTTGTGTTATTAATTTTTTTACAAAATTGATTTTTTTTTAAAAAATCTGTATTCAAAGCCACAAGTATTGTGAATTTAACTGTTCGATCAATGATTTGTGGAATACTTAACTTATTTCAGCCGACAACATGAAGCGAAGATCTCCTGAATTCAATCTCGATGACAACATATCCAAACGCGAGTTGAGGCACAATATGCGATGCCGGCGCTTTATCAGAAGGAGCCAGGAAAAGACCATACAGAGGATAGAAGAGGGATCGAAGCCAAAGTCCCGGCAGAAGAGGTTCAGGAAGATGGACTCTGACATTTCAGACTTAGGTAACATTAATACCAAGTTATGGTAGTGCTGCCATCTGTTATTTATAAACAGAAGTATAAACTAAATGTTTGAGTTTTTTTTTGACAATTTTGACTTTTGAAGCGTTATATAAAAATTTCTAAATATCCGGTATATAATATATACCAGCGCCCCTCAAAGGGTTAAAGATAATTAGCTGGAGCGTGGCTCAACTCGACCTTCTCATACCAGAATCCATTTTTAGTATCTTTTTTTTTTTTTCAAACTTTACAAAGAAATATTGAATAATCGATATCATGGACCCAAATATTTACAATCATAGCGTATTACCCTTCATTTGAAAGGGCCTGCAAAAATCTTTGGATTGATACTATACTTGCCAGTGTACCCCCCGGAAAACCTCTTGGGGTCAGTATACCCCCCCCCCCCCCCCGATAACTTTTCCTCTGAGGGAGCTAATGACGCCACAAACAAAATTTTTTTTCATCGCGGCTATTTTTCACATCAATGATTGAAACTGTAAAGTCTTGTGATCATTGAGCTGTAAATAAACACTTTTTATGCATGATTATGTTAAATTTTGTCCCATGCTGCCATGTTAAAAAAATATAAAATTTTAAATAAAGTTTTCGCTAGAATTTAAAAAAATTCCATCTGGTTCTAGATGTTTTGATAACAAAACCGGATATAAAGTTTCGTGAAAATCCATTAATATTTGTGGCTGCTATAGTGTACAAAATCTGATGTGGGGAGCACATGACTTTCCTTATAATGCAATGAATTTACTACTTTTACAGCAAAAAAATAGCTTATTCTTATAGTAGATACTTATAATCTTTTCAAGATATTGAATTTTCGTCAATTAGTAGTCATTTTAATTGATTTAGCGTCATTTTTAACCATTTGGCGAGATTTTCGTTAATTTGGCACCATTTAAAAAGTCGCCAAGTTGGTAAATTCCGCCAAATTTGTCAAGCCAAATTTGTCAAGCCAAAATTTGTTCCGCCAAATTCCGCCAAATCTCGCCAAGCGTTATGGACGGAGAAATAAGTTATTCTCATAGCAGATAAATGACTATTGACGTTCAAATACAAAGTATTGCACAAAGTATCTTTTCTCATAAATGGAACGAGCTAGATCCACGAAAATGATGTCACCCAATTTATCGCATGATATTACATATGAAAAGTGAACATGTTTCTCAACAGTTAATATATTTTTTTTATGGGATTTGTTAAATTTATTTTTATTATGTTTGTTAAATTTATTTGGAGAATGTGCAATATCTCGAGAACGGTTCATGCTAGCGTTCTAAAGTTTATGTCAATCGTTTCCTAAGGAAAAATTACACGAGGAATGTCTATTTTCGTAACTATATTAAAGATTTTGATGCTTTGATGATTTTTTTCAAAATTTCACTCGAAAATTTAGGAGGTTTTGAACATTCGATTGTGTTTAAAAACAATAGGCTTCCAGTATTCATGGATTGTGATTTTTGTACCAAATTTCATTCGAATCGCTCGATTCGTTAGTGAGATATCGTCTCCACACACACACACACACACACACACACACACACACACACACACACACACACACACACACACACACACACACACACACACACACACACACACAGATATATCACCTCAAAAATGTTTGATTCGTGATCAAGGATGCTTGAAACATGCTCTCCCGTCGAAAACTTGGACTCGAATTTTCGACTCCGTCACAATACTTTCTAAGGAAAGTATTATGCATATAAGGAGAGTAACAAGAAATTGATAGCAGACATACAGACAGACATACCCACAGACGGACATCGCTCTAAAAATAGTCAAAACGTGTTCAAGAGATCTTAAAACATATATTGGCATCAAAATATCGAAATCGAAAATTTTCGAAAGTAAAAATTGTTGTACATGTCATCTATATTATAGACGCTTCCTAGAAATATTTTTAATCACTCCAACAACTTCGGAATGTAAGGAAAGACGTCAGGAGCTTGACTGGGTAACAAAGTGAGTTAGATGAAAATTGTTAATTACAAAGTTAAAGTACATTGCCTAATTAGTTGAAATCGACATAAGGAACTAAGATCGTTATATTTCCGGCTGTTGGCGTCTATAATGTCTAGGATCGGGTTATCCGGTTGAAATCGGAGCTTTGCGAAAAATGTAAGCACTTTGGAAGCTTATATCTCCGGACCTAAAAGATAAAGATATAAACAATTTGTTTTGTCAGAAATAAGGTTCGATATATAAATATATAAAAATAAGTTCAATTTCTTAATATTTTGAAATTATTCGTTCTGGGGTGTGTTCGAGCGAGTTTTCGCTTCCCTTTGATTTTTTTTTCCACTCGAAATATTTGAATAAACATTAAAATGTTTAGCAAGAAATTCCGTTTTCAGATCAAAAATGTGTTTTTACAAAGCTTATTGAACTATTTCTTATAGTTTCTGAGCGATCGTCTGGTTAATTTGAAGAAGACTGAAATTTTCAATGTTTATAATTCGAAAACTAAATATGATTGCTATAAACAGTAAGATTGTAATTATACAATTTGTAGCATTTTAAAAGCCCTATAAGGATATACAATTGGATTTAATGTTCTTAGTTTTTGAAATATAATGGTTACAAGGTCCAATTCCTTTTTATCTAACTTGTGTTGGCTTGATATTCGCTCGTAACTTTGAAATATTAAATAGTTTATATCTTACTTTACTCACCATAAGCTTTTATTATTTGTTGTAAATGAAACACATGAGACTGAAAGCAACGAATACATGTATTTTACCTTATTGGAGTTTTACTTTACATGACGTTATTCACATAAAACCGTTTCGGCTCCATCGGACTAAAGCCACTGCCGATATTTTACCGATTTTTTAATAATGTCGTTTTCCGTTACGCCTAAAAATTAGGGTTGCAAAGGCGGGAAAAAATCCCGGCTTATTCCCAGGAATAAGGGAATTTTCAAAAAACTGGAAATTTTGAAAATTTCCAAAAAGTGGAAATTTTTATTTGCATTGCATTATGCATTGTAAAAGAAATGTGTATGATTCAAAATTAATATTTATTTTTGTATTTGGAATTGTAAATAGCCGAAGAATGGAAAATTAAGAGAGATTTGTAAGATCCAAGAAAAATATCTAAATTATGTGACTTTCTTATAATATATATATAAATTACCATAAAAATTAATTCCACAAAGAAATTAAAATTTAATTTGTAAATATTTTAAAAATCAAAACACCCCGAACGATGACATGCTTATTACGAAGTGATGGATTCATTCCTATTCATTTAATATTGAACGATAATAAGAAATCTATATTACTAACAATACCATTTTGATAAAAATTTGTGACTAATATGATTTTCTTATTTTTAACAAAATGTTTATAATTTTAAATTTTCAAAAATTTTATTTCAATAGTCTTAACTTTTAAATTAATACAAAGTTTTAGTAACTTTATCTAAATGGCGATCGCTCATTAAGGTTCAAACTTAAGGTTGATCCATGAAGGTTGGCTGATTAAGGTTGATTAGGCAAAAGCATAAATCAGATGTTTCCTATCAAAGTTTCTAAAGCTTTCAAATTTTCGCGTTTATTCTCGCTTATTAAAATTTCCGGGTTTTTAGCCACTCCACTAAGAATTTGTCTTGCTTTTAAATCATATCATTGTGTGCAAAGTAAACAAATTTTGTTCAGTTCGGAAAATTTTATGAAGATTTTAGCCATCCCTCTGACTTGGACTTCCAGTTGAAGCGACAGCAAAATCTCTGTGGGAAAATGTTTTAGCATCCTATTTCGTTAAAGAGCATATGCTAACTTTGGAAATATTATTAGCGTTTAAAAATTTTAAAGTGAAGTGAATGATAAGATTTCACATGCAAATTCCTTGGCTCATGTAATACACAATGAATCTCGATGTAGTCTTATGAAATTGAAAATTCATATTGAAAACTTACTTTTTAAAAGTTTAAAATCATTTTAGTGATTCTGCTTCTAGAACAGCAGAATTAAAGGATGTTGCATATTTGCTGATGTTGAATATATGCATATATTACCCAGGAATGTTATTCAGCCGGTATCCACCAGTTTCCGGAAATTAATATATTTCCGGAAACCATTAATATATGAATAAATTTGAAAATTAGTTAACAGTTGGCTGGAATATATATTTTTGTCAGAGTTTATTTCAATTTCTTGTAAATTTTCTGTGATGATCCAAATTATAAAATATATATAGTCAAAAAACGTTGGATATGTTGTTGTTTGCATATATGCTGCTAGTGTGTGTATGTATAGAGTATGCATATGTATATGTGCTTGAAAATCGCTATTAATTTTGATGAGCTGTATGGCATGCAACAACTTTCTCATGTGCTTTTTGACTTGGACTTTTTCGTGGGGAAGCAACATGTGAAAAGCCGCATTACACATATGCAATAGCGTACCGCGTTATATTTTATCCCCCTATTTGTTTGTTTCTTCATTTTTCCTGGGTAAAAGAAGGATGGGAAGAATTAATAGAATCCTACTATAGAATACTACTTTTCAAAATATTCGAAAACCATTCGTAATTGTACTTGTTTAATGTTTTTGTGCACATAGAGGCACATAACGCCTTTCGCAGAAACAAAAGTTTTATTAATCGAAGAAAAACAATTAGTTTAAAAGTTATCTGAAATATTGGTGGTGTCAGAAAAATGGGTACATTGAAACCGCAGGGCTCCAGCATTTGCCTAATTTTCTTATCGTAAAAGATTGCCCGGTGCCTTTTAGGACAATGTTTTATCCACAATCACAAATCGCAAGCCGTTTATTATAATTCTTTGCTAAAACCGTAGTTAAAGAAACGATTGCGGATTAAACCTTCATCAGCAAAAGTGTAAAGGTATCAACTGATTTATTTCTCTTAATCTCGGAAGCAACATGAATTTTCTACAGGATAAAAAAAGGCAGACAGGGCTAGCCGCGAGGTGCAAACTGGTGAACTTACGCAATATTTTATCTGGAGATTTTGAAAATAATTGTGAAAACGTTATAGTGATTTGATTACTAAATTGATTAAAAATTTCACAGTAAAACAAATGATCAAGAAAATAAAAAAATAAATATAAAACAATTGATTAAATTAAAAGGAAAACAAAAGCTAATTAAAAATTGAGACTTAGTTACATGATAGGAAATCTATGTAAACTAAGACGTGCAATATACATAGATTTCCTATTATGTAACTAAGACGGGCAGTAAACCGTACCATCTGAGATGGGCATCCACCGATCGAGCATTTTTGGGTGATTATATGTATTGTTACAAAGTCTATATGAATAGATAGTATGAGCATCACATTTTAAAATTTAGTGTTTATAGCACTTTTAAAAATTAGTATACATCATTTTTTAAAAATTAGTGTGCACCACCTTTAAAAATTCTTCCCCTTTGAAAACATCCCGCGCTCCTGGAGACAGAACAATCCAACTAACAAATTAGACATTCATAAACGTACCAAATGCAATAATACTTCTATGTTTTTCAGTTAGTAGGTATAAGTTCAAATTGCTTCTATTAATAAACACACAATTGTGACTGAATGTTCTAATTCCAAAATTTTTCGTATTACTTTTTTCTCTCATATTGCATGACATTCGTATTAGATTTTTTGTGATTATATTATTTTAACATTGCAAAAATGTATGGATTTTGTCGAAATTGTATTCAAACACTAATCTTTCTATTGTTCACTTATAATGTTTATTAAAATGTTTTGTATGGAATGGCTTTTAATTAAATTAACAGTTTTCCAGGGGGCCGCTTAGGCACCCCTGACTCCTCTAAATACGCCCATGAATATTAATAGTACCTGAAATAAGCAATATAGTCCATATATATTTTAATAATTAATTCATTAATTTGGCGTCATTTTTGTAATTTTAACTATATTTCGTCAATCTCCATCAAAACACTACTAAGTTCGTGATATTTCGCTGAATTAGTAGCCAAATTTATCGCCATATGCTTCAGACAGACGGGGAGAAGGGCACTTCTTATATATAAATGACTGTGGACGAATTGTTAGTTGACAAAATACAAAATTATTACAAAGTATATTTTCTAGCAAAAGGAACGAACTAGATTCACGAGAATGATGGTAACAAATTTATCGCATGATATTACATATGAAAAGTTAACATAGTTAGTTCACAACAGTTAATACTTTTATAATTTCATGTGATTTTTTATACATTTAATTGAAAAAGTGCAATATATCGAGAACGGTTTGTGTTACCATTTTAAAGTATATGTCCGTTTTCCAATGAATAATTATATCAGAAATGATTATTTACGTAACGTTATCGAAGGTTCTGATTTTTTTGATGATTTTTTCAAAATTTCATTAAAAAATATGGGGGTGTTCTTAATTATCGACTGCATTTAAAATCAATAGGCTTTCAGTATTCACTGATTGTAATTTTGTGTACCAAATTTCATTCGAAACGCTCCATTTGTTTGCGAGAAATCGTCTCAAAACACACACACACACACCTCAAAGAGTTTGATTTGAGTTCAGGGATGATTGAAATGTGCTCTTTCGTCGAAAACTCGAATTTTTGTTCCCGTCACAATACTTTCCCTATACATATATACACTATATGGCCAAAAGTATCTGAAGACCCCTCCTGAGAAGTGGATGTGGCTATTTACTTCATAGAACTAGATTAAAGTGAGCACCACAGCTTCGGGTGGTCATAAACGTGCGTTAGAAAAGCAACGAGTAAGTCGGAAGAGTTGAGTGAGTTTGTACGTGGCATGACAATTGGATGTCATTATTGCAACAAATCGGTTCATCACATTTCGACATTGGTGCAGGTGCATCGAGCAACTGCAAGTGATGACGTAAAATGGACATGTCTGGGATCTACAACTGCAAGAAAACGAAGTGGTAGACTGCAGAAACTAATAGCCGTCGAACCCTGAAGATGCTGTTGCTGAAGAATCGCAGGGCCCTTGTCGCAGCGGTCACTGGTGAGTTCCAAAAGGCATCTGGCGTCGTCTGTAGCACCAGGACTGCTCGTCAGGAGCTGAAAAAAAATAGGTTTCCACTGTCGTGCAGCCGCTCACAAGTCCAACATCAGCACGGTCAACGCGAAACGTCGATTGCAATGGTGCAAGGCTCACCGCCATTGGACTGTGGAGCAGTGGAGACAAGTACTTTGGAGTGATGAATCTCGCTACACTGTCTGGCAGTCCGAATGATGCGTCTGGGTTTGGCAGATGCCAGTCGAACTCTTCCTGCCTGAGTGTATTGTGCCAACTGTAAAGTTTGGTGGTGGCGGCGTCATGATTTGAGGCTATTTTTCGTGGTTCGGCCTAGGCCCTTTAGTTGCTGTGGCCGGAAACATAAACGCTGCAATGTATGTTGACATTTTTGATAACTTTGCACGTCCAACTCTCATCGCCATATGGAAGGCAATTCCTTCTGAAATATTTCAAAAATTGGTGATAAGTCTCCCCAAAAGAGTGCAAGCTGTTATTGATACAAAAGGTGGTCCAACGTTCTATTAATATATGCAACATGCCTCTCTGATTCCACAATGGTACGTGTCCGGATACTTTTGCCCATATAGCGTATTATGTATATAGGGAAAGTAAAAAGGTTCGCAATGATCGTCCGTCGCGTTAAAAACAGCAGACGATATTTCTGATTCATTTTTGAGGGAATATTACCATCAAATTGAAAAAAATTCTACTATATTTAAATTTTTCGGTATATGATATTTTAAAATCAGATGCGCATACCTTTTCGATCCAAAGTTATTTCAGTTTAGTTGTCGATTTAGCTCATGTAGCTTTTTAAAACTGGTTGTTTTCCCTTTAACTTTGTTATATTTCTAATCCTACAGCCTGTTATTCTCTGGTATTTTTATCTACATGCAGTTCTGTTTAGATGATTGATTGCGATACAGATGAATCTGAGTACCATATGAATGTGTGAGAGAGTTTGAGTGTGGAATCTGCTACTTCAGGTCATGATTGAACAATTACTTAATGAGTTATTTATTCTTTTGCAGACTGTGGGCTCTTGAAGAAGAAACTATATAAACGATGGGTGAGATCCTTGTTCGGCGAATTTCTCACCACTTCCGACCCAAGAGTTATGCCTTTGGAGAAGCTGTTCGCTCTCAGTGAAGAAGGAGATGGCACTTTAGACGATGTCATTCCACAGTAAGTGTGACACATTTTGGGCATAATCACAGTACCCGTATATAAGGGGCGTTCTCAAAATTAGAATCACGCTCCATGGACCTCCATGGACGTAACATAATCTTCCATGGACAGTATTTGCGGTTGTTATGAGTTCCTCAGTATGTTGTAGATGATACCTGCAATGGTAGAAAGATAATTTGCCATATGCTACAATGTTGCGATCTTTTAGAGAGACCAACAAATCTAGTCCCAGCATGTAGCCAGTTTTAAATACACTCTGTTGCAAAAAAATATATATGCACCCATAGGAAATTGAGCTACAGCTGCGAAACTCGGCATATATATGTCATTTGAGGAGATGTGCAAATGATTAGAATTTAGAAGGGAAAAAATAACGTTTTATTAAGAAATGGTAACAACATGAAGATGGCATGATGACATTTTAGTAAGTGGTAACTCCTCCCCTGTAATCTATACAAGCCAATATTCGATGTGGATTAGAGTCAGTTAAGTTGCTTTTGTCCTTCTGCAGAAGATTCTGATCAGCTAATTCAGTGGTATTCTGAGAAGGCTGTTATTATCGTATCCTCATGTCCTCGATGTGTTTTGTTGGTTATAGGTCTGGGGATCTGAATGGCCACGGGAAAGTATTAAATCCCCGAAGATATTGAGAAAGTCATGCAATATGTGGTCGAACGTTGTCGTGTTGGTAAATGGAACCTGGACGGCGCGACAGCATAGGTAGAGCAATCGGCTGTAGAATATCGTCGACGTACAAGCGAGACGTCAGATTGGTTTACAGCACAATTAGAGGAGATCGGCTGTCCCACGAGATGGATACCCCAAACAGTGACCCACGTGTGGTGGCAGCGTGCCGCTCGACAATAAATGCGGGATCGGAACGTTGGATAGTCTTCCTCCACACCCGAATGCGGCGGTCATCAACACTGAGAGAGAAGCAGGATTCGTTGCTAAAGACAACATATCTATAATCGGACATTGTCCAGGCTGACCAAGCTCGGTACCCATCTAGAGGGCTTTGCCTATGTTGAAGGGTCAGTGGTAGATGCCTTAATGGGCGTCGAAACCTAATTCTACCTTCTGCCAGTTGTCTTCGAGTAGTTTCCCTTGATACAAAATGCATGGAGGAGGACTAATGCCTTCGAATGGATGATAGTGACGCCATTGATATGGACGTGGCTCCTCTCTTGACTGCAAGATCCTCTCGATCAGTTATTTATCTGGGGCGTCCTGAGCTTCTACAATGGTTACATGTGCCTTCACTGCTCTGCTGCTGCCAACAACGAGCAACTACCAGATCGCTCCGACTAAGATGGCGACTGATACGACTCTTGGATTAACCAGTTTTCTTTAGGCCTATGATGCGACCTCTCTGTAAATCCGCCAATTGTTTGTAGCGCTGTCAAGTACAGCTGAAAGGCATCTTTGTACACAACTTGCAGTATCAATGCAGAATATCCAGATCCAATTGCGCGATAATGAGAACACTGGTTGTTTTAAATGCTGCAGGATGCGTCGTTCTTATGCGAGTTGTATGAGCCCAATAACATCATTGGTGCTGAGAGTTTGATCATTTTCATAACTCTTAAAATGACGTTTTCATGCCGAATTTGGCGGCTATAGCCTAACTTTTTATAGGTGTATATATCTAATTCCAACTGAATGCATTTGTAAGAAAGAAACTTAAAAAAAAACTATTTCAAATTAAAAGCATCCTAACTCGCATTATGCAGCACAGCAAGCGTGGCATAGCCGCGTTTGAGCTTAAGTTTTTTAGTAGCTTTTTTGGGAGACGCCGGCACCTATTTGGGAGATGTGCGCTTCATTAGGTGCCATATTTAGGCGTTTATTTATTTTAAGTAAAATATAAAAAATGTGATTGTTAAAAGAAGTGACAACAGCTAGTGTTGATATACATTTTGTGAATTTCTAAATCTACCAATAAATTAATCATTAAGTAGGATTCTGAAATTTCAATAAATATTTGTTCCAGTGAGGTTCATTACGTAGAGCCCAGAGTGAAGATTGTGACAGGTACTATGCAGAGATCGGTGGACCAACTGCAGTTTTCTTCGAACTGTACGTCAGACACAGACTGTGGACAAAATGCTCTATGTGTGGTTCCTCAAGGACAGAAAAATTCAACGGTATGCATTTTCTTAGTTATTATTTCTACTATTACTAAAATTTTCATCATTATAACATGCATGTCTTAAGATATACTTAAATATTGAAAGGGCTTAAAAGCTAAAACATTTTAACTTTATTGAATTTTGTAAATTTCATATTTGTAAATTTCTATCTTGTCGTTATTGAATTATGTAAATAATGATTATATAGAAAATTAAAGATTTAAATCAAAATGCATTCATTGTTTGCTCATCAAAAACATTTGTAAAATATTCTACAAGTGATATAAAATATTCAACTTATTTATATTATTTTGTAAAATATTCAACAGTGATCGGCAATTAGTTTTAACTAACGCCCGCCCATGGATAATCATTCATATGTTGCCTGGTAGTTCCATAAAATTCTCAATTTGATTATCTGAAAGAAAGACTTATTCTTGCAAGACGGACAGACTCTTGTTAGACACTGTCCGTCTTGCAACAGTAGGGGGAAGAAGACAAGGTTGTGGTCGTATCCATATTAAGCAGTAGGCATGTAGGACAGTTCATGATGCCTATCGAAGCAGATGTTTTTGCAAATAATCCTGAATCCTGAACAATAAGCATCCTAAAAGGGGCAGTATATGCCAGTCTTAGGGGGATTTGTTGGAATGGTACTTCTCTGCTGGGCCGAAGATCCCCTTCTATTATCTTGTAAAGATTTTAAAAAGTTAATGTGAATAGTATTCAAGGTGTCTACTTTTCTGAAAATCTTTGAAAACATGCAAAACTTAGGGAAATTAGATAACAATGAAATTTCTATAAATTAGGAAGGATAATCAGTAAAGACGTATGTCTTGGGTGTAAAGAATCTGCAACTATAGTTAAGCCCACAAAGGGAGAAAGTTTTTATTTTTAATGCAGCTATAGTTTTAAAAAGGTGTCATAACAAAGTTGGGGAGAAGTAAATGGTAGAAAACTCCAATAGTTTTTGGAAAATGAGAAAGTGATAGTTGTTCATTTTCTACATTCAGCTCAAAACTTAAAAACATTGTCTTTCAAATTTCATAATCAACGTGTGGCTCGACAATTCTACCAAGAAATAGATCTGAGTGTCTTTGGATGAGGGTGATTAAATCATCGTGTAACGAAAAGATAGATGCATTATTAATACGAAATGTTTTAAATATAAGTGGAGCCCGCATATAGCAAAGTCTTAAAAGGACAGAAAAATATTCTTTAACTGACATTCGCAATAACTGATAATTGTATGAGATTTTTATATGAGATAGAATGACTTACCTGCATATTGTGAAACAAAAAATCTTTATAATGAGGTTGAGATGTATTGATTTCTTATGTACGTTGAAAAAAGAATACGTCACTTTCTTTTGAACATTTGAATTTGCAACATTTTTCCATAGCTCTTTTCTATTGCATCTGAATTGTCACTGCCGTTAAACGCTGTGGGCTAAATACTCACATAAATTTCGGAGGCATTCCACAGCAATATTTGATGTTACCCTGCTTCTTTTAAAATCAATTTCGGCTTCTTCAGATTCGGATTCATCAGACTTATAACTGTAGCAATAAGTGTATTTTTGGTCTCTTGTACTTCTGTTTCAACATAATCATCGTTTGCAACATAATTATCAGATGTAATTGTGGTAAAGCAATTAGAAAAAGAACTTAAAGTTGAACATTTAGGTTAATTATTATTAACCTAATATATGTATCATGGCCGTAAAATCGTACATAGTGGAATTTCTTATTAAATTGTACATTGCATTGTGTGCTGCTATTAACCTTTCAATCATTTATCTTTCGAGCGAGTTCTGTAAAATAATATTAATTAATATAATACTAAATTGATTGCATCATTTTAACTTTAACAATAAATCATTTATTAACAACATAAAATACTTAATTACAAAATTAGTCTTCTTATTAATTATTCCGGGGGAAAGATACCGTGTGAGACCAGTATTAAAATGCCTAAAATGTCTTGACGACCTGTAAATATTTGAGGAACACATACCTTCAATTTCGGCTTTGACCATAGACCATAATGCTTGCATCAGTAACTCGTACTGGCCGTAACTCGGGTGTTTGGCTCCATCTCGTACTTCTGATTGCACTGCAAATTGATTTAGCCATCGAAGTCGTTCTCTACATCTCTAGTCACATTCGCGGTCGACACACCTTTCTAAGTTTCGTGCTCCATAATTTCGAGCTGTTAATCTGTTAACCTTATCGTCGTGCTGTATTAACAAGTGTCGTTCTTATGTTATAGGTTGTGGCTCTTTTGCCTCAGGACTGTCACTCCCCGTTTGATCTAATTTGCGGCATTCAAGGTGATTCTACAAGCACCTTATCCATTGGTCAGCCTTTTATCCAATGTTGTTACTTCACATTTTCTCAAATGTCATCCGACCCCCTTCTGTCTTGACACCCCTAAATTTATAGTTTTATCACGCACTTTTAACGCACTTTTGGTTCACGCACTGTAGACCTTGGCGTCATTCAAACTGGAGGTATTGTCCGCTGTTTCAGACACAATAAATTACTGGCATTAAACTGTTTCACCATAACAAGTGTGAGATCTATTTCTGCTCTCACAGTAATATCTCCTGGTAAAACTTCCTTTTCTTGTAACCTACTCAAAATTGAACAAATTTTGAGTCACAGGATCGGAAATGAAGGATTAATGGGTTCTTCCTAAAAATCTAACAGTTTTTCTTTGTTTGCGGATAAGCATCATGTCAAGCATCATCTAAAATTCGCATGCACTCTGCATGTGTTTTGACTATTTCAACATATCTGGGGTTGTGTTTGGGAAAGTGTTTAGGCTCTGTCTGGAGATGAATCCTCGCTACTAAACAAATTTTTACTCTTGGGATTTTGTCTTCACTTCAAAAAGTTCTATGAAAATAATTTTTTTCTTTACCTCTCTTAATCTAAAAACTTTGCAATATCGGATAGAGAGTTATCTAATACTTCGCTGTAAGTGATACTTTTAATGTTATGAAAATATTGTAGATCTAAGGTGACAGAAAAAAGGAGTACCCTAATACCCGATATTTGCTACATTTGAGTTCGCTATAAGTAAGCTCGACTATATTTCCATGTCGCGAGTGAAAAAATCTGATGTGGGCAGCACATGACTTTCCTTATATAAAGTAATGAATTTACTACTTTTACAGTTAAGAAAATTTTATTCTTATAGTAAATACTTATATTATTTCCAAGATATTGAATTTTCTTCAATGAGTCGCCAATGTCATTGATTTAGCGTCATTTTTATCTATTTGGCGAGATTTTCGTTGATTTGGCAACATTTAAAAAAGTCGCCAAGTTGGCGACATTCCGTTAAATTCGTCGTCAAAATCTCGCCAAGCATTATGGACGGAGAAATAAGTTATTCTTACAGCAGATGAATGACTATTGACGTTCAAATACAAAAGCGTTACTCAAAGTATCTTTTCTCGTGAATGGAACGAGTTAGATCTACGAGAATGATGTCAGCAAATTTATCGCATGATATTACATATGAAAAGTGAACATGTTTCCTAACAGTTAATATTTTTTTTTATTTTACTTGATTTTTTGATAAATTTATTTGAAAAATTTGCAATATCTCGAGAACGGTTAATGCCAGCGTTCTACAGTTTATATCAATCGTTTTCTAAGGAAAAATTACATAAAAAATGTCTATTTGCATAACTTTATTAAAGGTTTTGATTTTTTGATGATTTTTTCAAAATTTCACTCGAAAATTTAGGAGGGTTCTGAACATTCGATTGTGTTTAAAAACAATAAGCTTCCAGTATTCACGGATTAGTGATTTTTGTACCAAATTTCATTCGAATCGCTCCATTCGTTCGTGAGATATCGTCTCCACAGACCCACTGGCACACATACACACACAGACATCACATCAAAAATGTTCGGTCCGTGATCAGGGATGCTTGAAACGTGTTCTCCCGTCGAAAACTCGAATTCGAATTTTCGACCCCGTCACAATACTTTCCTTATACATTATGTATATAAGAAAAGTAAAAAGGAGTTTATATTCAGAGCAGTTTGTTTTCTTAATACAACGGCGAGATCTTAAATTTAAATTAATGTGTATATTTACTTCCTCATACGTAGTATAGAGAAAGCATTGTTTTCCCGAAAAATTTCGATTTCGAGATTTCGATGCCAATATATGTTTTAAGATCTTCTGAACATGTTTAGACTATTTTTGGAATGATGTCTGTCTGTCTATCTGATGTTTGTGGTCGATTTTTTGTACACAATAGCAGCCACAAATATTAATGGATTGTCATAAAGCTTTATATACGGACGGCTTTGTTATAAAAAAATCTAGAACTATACAGAATTTTTTTAAAATTCGAGTGAAAACTTTTAATTTTATTCTAAATTTTATATTTTTTTAGTATGGCAGCCCTCCCCAACCCTCATCCTGAGTGGTCCCGCACCCGTTTTAAGGGGCGTGCTCAATAGTGTAAGTACTGTGCTTTTGAAAATACACCACAAATGATATCCCTTTCTATAGCCAGTATAACCTTATCTAGCATAGTAAAATCTCATCTATCACAAATTGTAAATCTAATTTATAAAAATAAGTTATAATAATCCCTTCTTACTTTTATTTATTTATAAAATCTTATAAATCATTATTCAAACAGTTTTTTTTTATTACAACCTTTTATTTAACGTTATCTGGTGTTTGTTTGTCATCTTGATTAAAATCTTTGAGGCCTTAACTAATTTGGTTCCCTTCATTATAGCAACAGGAAATTTGGCATGTCATTGTCTTTTGCTGTAGATTTTAATTTGTTTCATTTTGAACTTTATCCGGCTAGCCCGTCCTGGTCCCGCCATAGGAATGTACTCATTTCAGAGAATTAACGCGGAGCAGCTAGAAAGTCTACATTTAGCATGTTGTTTTTTGTGGTACATTTTAATTTTTCGGATTTTGAACCATATCAGGCTAATCCGTCTTAGACCCGTCATAGAAATGTACTCGCTTTTGGGGAATAGCTAGAAAAGTGTACCAGCTAGAAAGTCCAAACTTAGTATGTCATTGTTTTTGTGGTATATTTCAATCTTTACTCCTTATTACCTTTAATCAATGTTAACTTTTGTACTCCATTTAAATATTTTACTTAGTTTCTAATTAATCATGGTACTTCCCCTCATTAGTACACATACTAAACAAAATTAGCTCCTCAAATTGTATTTGTAACACAGGTGAAGACAATTTTTTTATATACTTTCTATTTGATTGTCCATTAGCAAAATCTCTTCATTCAAGATCCATAACAAATTTTCGACATTGGATAAACAACTCTTTAAATAGCCGAAGCGGTGGTCGAGCGGTCAGGGGCATGCGTTTCCGTCTGATCGCTCGATTGCCGGGTTGTGGGTTCGAATCCCGTCAGCGGGCATGGATGTTGTGATGTCGAGGTTTAGTCAGTCTTCTGCCCTTGGGGAGCCTCAATAAAGTGAAGCTGCATATTACCCTTCGCCATGAGACCAGGAGTCTATTGGACGTGGTGTAAGGATTTCCTTCATCACGGGGATTAGAAACAACAATACTCTTTAAATAACAAATTTATTCAAAATAAAATAAACTCACTTATGATCTTTATTCAAGAAAACGAATTAGACTTTTTCCATCTTTGATTCTAAATTTATTTGATGCATCCTATTTAATTTATTGTAGATTTATTATGAAATATTATAATATTCCTTCATTATTAATTTTATATTTATTCGTCATCATAATAAAACGGCGGATGTTAATAGTGTTTAAAATCAATGCTTATTTAAAATAATATAATGTTAAATTTGCATATTTTGCACGTCCTTGTACGTTTAGTATTATTTTAAATTTTATCTTTTTTTTAATTTTGTATTTTTGTACCTCTCAAAATTGTATTTTTGATTTATAAGTAGCAGTTTCTAAATTTTAAATAAATATATTTTCGAGAGATAGAGATCAACTATATCTTCTAACCATCCTTTGGTAAGGGTCTCTATTTCGCCAAGAAAAGTAAAGATGCATTTTAATTCCATAAGTTTTGAAATTTATCGGACTCGCCCGTCTTGGGCCCGCTATAGAAATGTACCAATTTTGGGGGAATAACTTTAGAACCGGAGCAGATAGAAAGTCCAAATTAGGTATGTCGTTGTCTTTCATACATTTAAGTCACATGCATTTATATAAATACATATTTCATACATTAGATTACATACAAATAATAAAAGGGGATTCTTTAAAAACTGTTTTTCGCTCTTACTTGTTTCAATATATGTATTTATTACTTTCCTTATATACATAATGCATAAGGAACGTATTGTGACGGGGTCGAAAATTCGAATTCGAGTTTTCGACGGGAGAGCACGTTTCAAGCATCCCTGATCACGAATCAAACATTTTTGAGGTGATGTCTGTGTGTGTGTGAAAGTATGTGTGTGTGTGTGTGTGTGTGTGAAAGTATGTGTGTGTGTGTGTCAGTGAGTCTGTGGAGACGATATCTCACGAACGAATGAAGCGATTCGAATGAAATTTGGTACAAAAATCACAATCTGTAAACACAGGAAGCCTATTGTTTTTTTACGCAATCGAATGTTCAGAACCTCCCAAAATTTTCGAATGAAATTTTGAAAAAATCGTCAAAAAATCAAAACCGCTAGTAAAGTTACGCAAATAGACATTTCTTATGTAATTTTTCATTAGAAAACGATTGACATAAATTTTAGAACGCTAACATGATCCGTTCTCGAGATATTGTACATTTTTAAAAAAATTATCAAAAAGTCATATAAAATAAAAAAAATATTTCCTATTCAGAAACATGTTCACTTTTCATATGTAATACCGTGCGATAAATTGGGTGACATCATTCTCGTGGATCTAGCTCGTTCCATTCATGAAAAAAGATACTTTAAGTAATACTTTTGTATTTGAACGCCAATAGTTATTTATCTGCTATAAGAATAACATATTTCTTCGTCCATAACTCTTGGCGAGATTTTGGCGATGAATTTGGCGGAATGTCACCAACTTGGCGACTTTGTGAAATGTTGCCAAATTAACGAAAATCTCGCCAAATGGATAAAAATGACGCTAAATCAATGAAAATGACGACTAATTGTCGAAAATTCAATATCTTGGAAAGAATATCTACTATAAGAAAAACCTATTTTTTTACTGTAAAAGTAGTAAATTCATTACATTATATAAGGAAAGTCATGTGTTGCCTACATCAGATTTTTACTTTCCTTATATACATAATGTGTAAGGAAAGTATTGTGACGGGGTCGAAAATTCGAATTCGAGTTTTCGACGGGAGAGCACGTTTCAAGCATCCCTGATCACGAATCAGACATTTTTGGAGTGATGTCTGTGTGTGTGTGTGTGTGTGTGTGTGTGTGTGTGTGTGTGTGTGTGTGTGTGAAAGTATGTGTGTGTGTGTGTCAGTGGGTCTGTGGAGACGATAACTGACGAACGAATGGACCGATTCGAACCAAATTTGGTACAAAAATCACAATCTGTAAACACTGGAAGTCTATTGTTTTTATACGCAATCGAATGTTCAGAACCCCCCTAAATTTTCGAATGAAATTTTGAAAAAATCGTCAAAAAATCAAAAAAAATAATAAATTTACGTAAATAGACATTTCTTATGTAATTTTTTATTAGAAAACGATTGACATAAATTTTAGAACGCTAACATGAACCGTTCTCGAAATATTGCACATTTTTCAAAAAAATTATCAAAAAGTCATATAAAATAGAAAAAAAAAATTTCCTATTGAGAAACATGTTCACTTTTCATATATAATATCATGCGATAAATTGGGTGACATCATTCTCGCGGATCTAGCTCGTTCCATTCATGAAAATAGATACTTTGAGTAATACTTTTGCATTTGAACGCCAATTTATCTGCTGTAAGAATAACTTATTTCTTCGTCCATAACGCTTGGCGAAATTTTGTCGACGAAATTGGCGGAATGTCGCCAACTTGGCGACTTTTTGAAATGTTGCCAAATTAACGAAAATCACGCCAAATGGATAAAAATGACGCTAAATCAATGAAAATGACGACTAATTGTGGAAAATTCAATATTTAATAAGTTATATAATATATAAATATATAATAATAGCTATATAATATATGTCGAAAATTCAATATCTAATAAGTTATATATATATTAATATATATATAACTTATTTCTTCTTCCATAACGCTTGGCGTGATTTTGGCGACGAAATTGGCGGAATGTCGCCAACTTGGCGACTTTTTGAAATGTTGCCAAATTAACGAAAATCTCGCCAAATGGATAAAAATGACGATAAATCAATGAAAATGACGACTAATTGTCGAAAATTGAATATCTTGGAAAGGATATTAGTATCTACTAGAAGAAAAACCTATTTATTTTACTGTAAAAGTAGTAAATTCATTTCATTATATAAGGAAAGTCATGTGTTGCCCACATCAAATTTTTTTCTTATATAATTGATAATTTCTTTTCTTTTATAGGCTCATTTAGGATATTGTTATTGCCGCCCAGCATTTTACGGTGACGGGTTCACGTGTCATAAAATTCCAGAATCGAATCACAGAGAAAAACGATTGAGGCGACACCTAGATCATGCCGAACATATGGGCCATGCAGATAAGGATTTTTCAGTCCCGGAACATTTATTTTATGAACAACAATCCAGGGGGATGTTACCAACTGCCACATTTGAAGCTCAGGTATGTTATGTTAGCGTGTGAACTACAACACATTTATGAGGTGTAAATATAATTTATGATATAATTCTTTGGGATATGGTTTACTTATGTAAACTATATCCAAAGAATTGTATTGTTTTTATTCGTCTGCTAAAATGAGTTGTTTGTGTAGCCCGTCTTCTTAACAGACGAAAAAATTCAGAGAATTTTTCTTTTGTCTTACGCCATATTATGTTTGTGATATTTTATGCAATTTCATTATTGCTAAATGCATTTGACAAAAGCAACATACCTCACTTTGATTTTATAACAATACATTAAATAACCGGGGCAAGACTGGTATCCTCAGTGGGGACAGACAAGTTAGCAATTTTTTGTGGTAAAGGCTTAGGATTTTCCGCACTACCTTGTAACGTCACCACTGGGCAATATAGTATTAATGTTCGTTGTTACACCCTCCTTGATAACAAGTGCGATATACTGTGTCAGTTTTATCGGAAATAGATTTTCTTCTCTGTCCATGTTTAAGACTTAGCGAATCAGTTTGCAAGAATGTTGCAACTATTTTTCAAAGACCAGTTGTTGTCAAAGGATCAATTCGCGATCCTTTTAATCTTCGAAATCCTCTTACCATCACTGCCACCTTGTTTTTATGCGGGTAATGATATTGGTATAGTTTTAACTGCGTATGTTAGGGCAGGACTTAACTGATCATGGCGAAGGATCAACACTTTAATGCGTTGATATTTGCTCAGACATCCGGATGCACTTGGTCAAACTTTCAGAGTTAAGAAAATGTTCTGTGAAAAATATTAGATTTTTAGTGGCTTTCATGATAAATTATAAATTCATTTGTAATTATATTGTTTTCATCGCTTATATTAGCAGAAAGTAATCTCTCAAGTTAAACTTGTAAGCATTATTTTAGCACCTTGTTGGTGAACTTTGGAACTTATTGTTTTATTGAATAACTCATTTTCGCATTCTACTTGAAGAGATTACCGAATGTGAAAGCTTCCTGGAGAATAGTTTTTGTTGCAGACAGTTTAGAAGAGGGATTCATCTTGGCAAGCTTTACACTTTCTTTCTGTCCAACCAAGAGCTTCCTATCTATCCGTAGGTGTAAGGTATCAGTTTGGATGTCCTTCAAAGTGCCACCCAATTTAAACCGGAATCTAGTGAAGATGATATCCACACAGGTGATATCCATACCTCCTTACCCTATCTCCAACTTCTCGGAAGGACTTTTGGAAGCACAGATTTAACGTGCACGTACTTCACAGAGACATGGGTATGGTTTAGGTAGCTTCGGGAATCGAACTCGGGTCCTCCGAGAGCGATCTCGTTGCCTTCACTGCAGGGATATCCCGTCCCAAGCTTTAGTTCTTTGTGCCGAAATTAAGATGGCCCTCCGTTTTCTTCTTTTACATCCAGTAAAACCGGATCCGTGGTCACATGGCTAAAGCAATTATTCGCCGGCTAAAGCAATTATTCGCTAGTTATAAGAAAACCCACCAAGCTAAGACTCCAGTCGCTGACATCTTTAAGTTCAAAATGCAAGTTAATTAGTCTTAGCCCGCCACTTGGCAGATTTCGACTCATGGTACGAGGAACTTTCTCAGATAAACCGAGGAGTCCAACAACGAATCACTCAACAAAATGTTGCGATGCTTAGGAGAGGTGGGTCCAAGGTAATAGAGCCAAGACCCATACGCGCTGAAAAGGACGATCTACTCCGAAGGAGAAATTTGCTGCAGATAGAGCAATTTATTGCATATCCGTGATAAAATGCAATTGTGCACGCCATCATGATATCTTTTCGAATTCTTTACAGGAAGACGAAGCCTCGGAATCTCCAGTGAAAGTTCTTGCGTATGAAGAAGAGGAATCCTTCTTACTGAGCGACTGTATTGACGATAAAGACTGTAGTTCTCACGCCAGCTGTGTCCAGCCCAGCAACGGCCACCCGTATTGCAAATGTCGACCAGGATACCGCGGGAATGGTATTTTTTGCTGGGAAATCATTGACTATGTACCACCTGAAGAACAGTTTTTCTCGCAAGAGGATATCCGTCCCCAAAAATCAAACGGACCACCAGAAGCGCCCGTGGCTCGTTTGGCGGCCTCCAAAATACCTACATCTGAAGATCTCGCGGATGAATAGAGAGTTAATGAGTTCATCCACACAGATGTCTATCATTTGCTTTGTTGTGCTAATCAGCCATGAATGTAGATAAATTTCATTGTAATTATTTTACAATTCCCTGGAAATGTGTTTCAGTGATTATTTTATTGTATTTGTGTTATTTCCAACTATTTATAATCATCTCTACCGCAACCAAATATTTTTGGTTTTATTTATTGTATTAGGCTATATCCAAAGAATAGCCGCCCACCAATTTCAAAGCCAGCCAATTAGATTGTGTAATTAAAGCGATAATTTTTGGAGACTTCATTTAGATTATGCGCGGAAAGTAGGTTCTAAGAATTTCATTGGTTGAATTAATTTATTTGATTGTTTCTGCTGTTATTGATTTTCTATTCTTCGTGAGGTGATTTATAGCATTTATTTTGTTTTCTAAAAACTTGCATTTATGATTACTAACAACAATGCTCCTGTAATCCTATTTAACCTTTTGCTTACGGGTGGGGCAGCGTAGACCCTAAACGAAGAACCTCCCAAACAGACAGGTATTTGACATACCCTATCCCAAACAGTTCGATCCTCCTTTTCAGACATTGGCATCCCTATCCCAAACAGTTCGATCCTGCTTTGCAGACATTGGCATCCCTATCCCAAACAGTTCGATCCTCCTTTGCAGACATTGGCATCCCTATCCCAAACAGTTCAATCCTCCTTTGCAGACATTGGCATCCCTATCCCAAACAGTTCGATCCTCCTTTGCAGACATTGGCGTCCATGGACGCCAATGTCTGCAAAGGAGGATCGATCTGTTTGGGATAGGGTATGTCAAATACCTGTCTGTTTGAGAGGTTCTTTGTTTAGGGATGGACGCTGCCCCACCCGCGTAAGCAAAAGGTTAAGTATCAGGATTTAGCACAAATGCCAAACATTGGTTGTAGAATTTTCAGATAATTACTTTCTTTATATACATAATGTATAAGGAAAGTATTGTGACGGGGTCGAAAATTCGAATTCGAGTTTTCGACGGGAGAGCACGTTTCAAGCATCCCTGATGATCACGAATCAAACATTTTTGAAGTGATGTGTGTGTGTGTGTGTGTGTGAAAGTATGTGTGTGTGTGTGTGTGTGTGTGTGTCAGTGAGCCTGTGGAGACGATAACTGACGAACGAATGGACCGATTCAAACCAAATTTCGTACTAAAATCACAATCCGTAAACACTGGAAGCCTATTGTTTTTATACGCAATCGAATGTTCAGAACCCCATTGAATTTTCGAATGAAATTTTGAAAAAAGCGTCAAAAAATCAAAACCACTAATAAAGTTACGCAAATAGACATTTCCTATGTAATTTTTCATTAGAAAACGATTGGCATTAATTTTAGAACGCTAACACAAACCGTTCTCGAGATATTGCACATTTTTCAAAAAAATTATCAAAAAGTCATATAAAATAAAAAAAAAATACTTCCTATTGAGAAACATGTTCACTTTTCATATGTAATACCATACAATAAATTGGGTGACATCATTCTCGTGGATCTAGCTCGTTCCATTCATGGAAAAAGATACTTTAAGTAATACTTTTGTATTTGAACGCCAATAGTCATTTAGCTGTTGTAAGAATAACTTACCTCTTCATCCATAACGCTTGGCGAGATTTTGGCGACGGATTTGGTGGAATGTCGCCTACTTGGCGACTTTTTGAAATGCTGCCAAATTGACGAAAATCTCGCCCAATGGATAAAAATGAAGCTAAATCAATGAAAATGACGACTAATTGTTGAAAATTCAATATCTTGGAAAGAATATTAGTATCTACGATAAGAAAAACCTATTTTTTTTACTGTAAAAGTAGTAAATTCATTACATTATATAAGGAAAGTCATGTGTTGCTCACATCAGATTTTTTTGGATTGAGATAATTTTAAACACATTTTTGTAAAATCGATGCAGTGAAGCAAAAAAATATGATATGGGCAGCACATGACTTTTCCGTACAGACTCAAATTCATTTTGTCTTCATTTCTTTAATAATTCATTAAACTTAATGGCACAAAATAACACGCATAATTATTTGAAATGATACTGAGTTTGCACTTTAAATTCAATTTTCGTTTTCATTTGGAAACTGGACGCGTTTTCAAAGGCGGCGTATCAGACATGGGAATAAATTAAAATATCTCAAGAACGACTAGTCCTAGTGTAAAGGGATTGGTCTTATTTTTTTTATTGTCAAATTTTGCGCATGAAACGAGCATTTAATTGATACGTTTGAGCATACGTAGTCGTTTATTTTAGATTTTGACGATTTTGGGGGGGTCATTTTGTAAAAAAGCAGATTCTTTTATTTGGAATAGTACCAAAATCTAATCAGCACCAGGGTAATCCACAAGTGATTTATCTTGCAAATTTGGGGAAATTTGGTCTATTAGTTTTTCAGCTAGCGTGGATACAGACAATGTTTACGAGCCATTTCGCAAAAAAGGCAGGTTCTCTTATTTCTAATCGTACTAAACTCTAATCAGCACCAGGGTCACTCACAAGTAAATTACCCATAAAATTTTATGAAATTTGGCCAATTAGTTTTTGAGTTAGAGTATATACAAACATTGTGCACACACACACACACACACAGACACACACACACACACACACACACACACGCACACACACACATACACACTTACTCTCTCTCTCACACACACACACGTCACTCTAAAAATAGTTTCTTCGTGTTCTAGAGATCCTAAAACGTGTATATCCATCGAAACTCGAGTAGTGATTTTCGACATGATTCCAATACTTTCCCTATACATTACCATGTATTGCAAGGAAAGTAAAAGAGCTTTTAGATACAAATGACATAATATGTAATGGAGGAAATTACAAAATTGTGGAAGAATGGAGAATGCTTTCTATTTTATTTAATTGAATCTCGCAACTTTGGATGCTTCTAGTAACAAATAAAACACAAGAGGAGCCAGTTGACTCCGCTGGAATTTCCAGCTTTAAGTACATGATTTAAGTACACACTTTAAGAACACGAACCTAGCCTTCACCCCCTGCGTGGACTCATCGACCGGTATATCACAATACAACCGTGGATTACGCTTTAAAAAATCCCCATTGATAAGTTCTAAATAAGATAGTAAGGCTTATAAAAGTGGGAGATGCTAAACTTTCTTGAAGTTAATACTATGTTCTTAATAAATTGAAATACTTGCAATCGCAAAGAAAAGTACCTTTGAGAGAAAAGTAAAATAAAAAAATTCTTCGAAGATTTGCATCAAATCTACGTGATTTTATTGCTTTATTTACCTTTGTTACATTATATTACTTTATTTACCATTGATAGTAAAAAAATCTGATGTGGGCAACACATGACTTTCCTTATATAATATAATGAATTTACTACTTTTACAGTAAAAAAAAATAGGTTTTTCTTATATTAGATACTAATATTCTTTCCAAGATATTGAATTTTCGACAATTAGTCGTCATTTTCATTGATTTAGCATCATTTTTATCCATTTGGCGAGATTTTCATTAATTTGGCAACATTTAAAAAAAGTCGCCAAGTTGGCGTCATTCCGCCAAATTCGTCGCCAAAATCTCGCCATGCGTTATGCACTAAGAAAAAAGTTATTCTTACAGCAGATAAATGACTATTGGCGTTCAAATACAAAAGTATTATTCAAAGTATATTTTTTCATGAATGGAACGAGCTAGATCCACGAGAATGATGTCACTCAATTTATCGCATGGTATTACATATGAAAAGTGAACATGTTTCTCAATAGGAATTTTTTTTTTTATGTGACTTTTTCATGATTTTTTTTGAAAAATGTACAATATCTCGAGAACGGTTCATGTTAGCGTTCTAAAATTTATGCCAATCGTTTTCTAATGAAAAATTACATAAGAAATGTCTATTTGCGTAACTTTATTAGCGGTTTTGATTTTTTGACGATTTTTTCAAAATTTCATTCGAAAATTTAGGGTGGTTCTGAACATTCGATTACGTATAAAAACAATAGGCTTCCAGTGTTTACGGATTGTGATTTTTGTACCAAATTTGGTTCGAATCGGTTCATTCGTTCGTCAGTTATCGTCTCCACAGACTCACTGACACACACACACACACACATACTTTCACACACACACACACACACACACATACACACACACAGACATCACTTCAAAAATGTTTGATTCGTGATCAGGGATGCTTGAAACGTGCTCTCCCGTCGAAAACTCGAATTCGAATTTTCGACCCCGTCACAATACTTTCCTTATACATTATGTATATAAGGAAAGTAAAAATATAAAATACAGAGATATGGTGATTTAATTATTTTTAATTTTATATACAAAAATAGTTATGAAATATTTTCATTCCTTCAACCAATGTAATATGATTTGAATTTTAAAACAAAAATGTTTTCTCATTTAGCATTTCAGAAAACATTTAAAATATTTATTAAAACATTTGTAAAGTTACACCTCCCTCCAGAAAATTTTCTAACTGTTCCACTGGCTGGGAAGACATAAAGAAATTAATTTTATAATGTTTTATGTAGAGTTGCAAAATAAATAGAAGATCGAATTAACACCAGCGACATTTTCATTTCTTTAAACTTTCTTCACTGAATCATTCTGCAGTCATTTTATGTCATTTCTACCAATGGGCAAGATCGTACGATATATGCTGTCAACGATATATACTTCGTATATGTCGTTGACAAACAGGATAAATGTGACATCACTGAAAGGTTTAGCATGGTACCAGAGCAGTTTCAATAACCTGACGGAATATTTAGCCTTTTGTCACAATGCCTTCAACTTATTTATTTCTGCTAGTGTAGGGTGTTTTCCGAAAATAGTCTCAATTATAGAACTAATCCTGTCACGATAGCTCAAAACGGTTATTTCATCATAATCTTTTATATTCAAAGTCATTTACTCTTACTTTTCTTGTTTTATGACAGTGGCGGCTCGTCAAGTGAAGCAGCGCTTCACCCTTAGTCACCTGTTTGAATGGGTTATTATTATTTGGCGGATTTTTCAGACTCGTATGGCTATTTTTAGATAATATTTGACAATACTTGTGCCCGTAGTCCGATCTGTTTTCATGATGTTCGTTGTCGACGAGGAAGGAGAATTCCGCCACTCAGTCTGTTTTACCCAGTGGTTGGAAAAACTACTTTATTATTGTAGTGATCTACTACTACATTATGACAAATGTAGTTAATTGCAACTATAAAGTAGTGACTACAAACTACTTTTAAAATGTAGTCACTATATAACTACTTTTATAAGACGAATTTTCCACAGCTTCATTCAATTTTCACAAAAAGTTGAGGATATGGGTATACTGTAGTAATTTAACATACTTATTCTGAATATTTAAAATTTACTGATTGCCAAATTTACTGCTGAACTTACCAATCTTTACGCTTTTACCCACTTCTGAAAACAGTAAAACAAAATAAAATGATAAATTTTAAAATCAAAGACAACCAAAAATAGGTTTAAAAGTCCTTTAATAAAATCTCTTTTCTTCGACGTACAAAAATTACACGGCCTAAACGCTTCCGGGCATCACAATGCCCTTCATCAGTGTCTGCCCCTGATGAAGGTGCATTGCGATATCCAAAAGCTCTTTGGCCGTGTTGTAATTTTTGTACGTCGAGGAAAGGAGATTTTATTAAAGGACATTTAAACCTATTTTTGGTTGTCTTTGATTTTAAAGTTTAATTAAAATTGACGTGTATCCATTTTATTTATTAAATGTGTAAAATAAAATGAAAGTAAAAACTATTTATTTAAAATCATGTTTGTTCATTACTTTCCTTATATACATAATGTATAAGGAAAGTATTGTGACGGGGTCGAAAATTCGAATTCGAGTTTTCGACGGGAGAGCACGTTTCAAGCATCCCTGATCACGAATCAAACATTTTTGAAGTGATTTTTGCGTGTGTGTGTGTGTGTGTGTGTGTGTGTGCCAGTGAGTCTGTGGAGACGATAACTGACGAACGAATAAACCGATTTGAACCAAATTTGGTACAAAAATCACAATCTGTAAACACTGGAAGCCTATTGTTTTTATACGCAATCGAATGTTCAGAACCCCCCTAAATTTTCGAATAAAATTTTGAAAAAATCGTTAAAAAAAATCAAAAACACTAACAAAGTTACGCAAATAGACATTTCTTATGTAAATTTTCATTAGAAAACGATTGACATAAACTTTAGAACGATTGACATAAATTTAAGAACGCTAACATGAACCGTTCTCGAGATATTGCACATTTAAAAAAAAAAATTCAAAATGTCATATACAATAAAAAAAATATTTCCTATTGAGAAACACGTTCACTTTTCATATGTAATACCATGCGATAAATTGGGTGACATCATTCTGGTGGATCTAGCTCGTTCTATTCATGAAAAAAGATACTTTGAGTAATACTTTTGTATTTGAACGCCAATAGTCATTTATCTGTTGTAAGAATAACTTATTTCTTCGTCCATAACGCTTGACGAGATTTTGGAGACAAATTTGGCGGAATATCGCCAACTTTCATATGTTTTTGAAATGTTGCCAAATTAACGAAAATCTCGCCAAATGGATAAAAATGACGCTAAATCAATGAAAATGACGACTAATTGTCGAAAATTCAATATTCTGGAAAGAATATTATTATCTACTATAAGAAAAAGCTATTTTTTTTACTGTAAAAGTAGTAAATTCATTACATTATATAAGGAAAGTCATGTGCTGCCCACATCAGATTTTTTGTTTATTGAAGTAACGTTAAAAGTAGCGTCAAAACTCGATATAAACCAGTGATTTATTGTATCGCGCTACTCGCTACACTGCTTATTTTTAAAAGTAGCGCGTTACACTACAAACTACGAGAACAAAGTAGTGACTACTGTAGTTTCGCTACTTGTAGCGCGCTACTTCCGACCACTGGTTTTACCCATTCCTGAAATCACGAGCCGCCACTGTTTTATGAAGAATATTGTACATTATTATATAAACTTAAAGTATATAGATTTAATGACCATGAGCTCGAGCAAAGACTATATGATCATTAGGCGATCTTGGCTGGAGTGTCTTCTTACTCGCTGCGTTGGTGTTCCCCATAGTAGATGTGAGCACTACCGACATCTATTACAGCTATTCAAAATGCTGGCATATCCGCCAACAAATACTCACTAGGTACAACTAATAAAACATCTGCTGTAACTGTATTACACTCCAGAAAATCGCTCCAGTCTGTCCCAAATGAAGGAATCTGTTTGGGGCGTAATTCGTTGTTTTAGAAGTCCAGATCGAATACGCGTTTCATTAAAAAATTCAGTCCAATAATACATGGGTCATAAATATCCGCTACGTAAACTAGAGGTGATGGTTAATGCTCGCACAGGCAGAAATAATTCGCTGTTTTAGTAACTGTGCTCAAAGATATGAAAGGAATCATAAAAAAGTTTACTGTTAATTGCACGACCTATATCGCAATGGCCACATTCGTATCCGAGTCTAGTATTATTTGGAACTTGATGTTGTCTATACAATCAATGACATAAAGTCCATTATCTTCTCCATTCAACGATGACATTTGCAAGGTCTTTAATGGATATTTTCTTCATACAGTAAATTCAAATTCCGATCTGCAAGATGGCCACTTATTAGTTTTCCCGTGACTTTCCTAGAGGCAATGCACTTTTCTATCTTGCTAGGATAATAGGCTCACGATTTTCATATCGCTGCTTTCTCCGTAGGTCCAGCACCTTAGTTCTTTTGCAATTGAGCCTTATGATCTCTTTAATTTATCGTTACTTTGTCGAAGAATATCTTTCATTTCCCTCATAGGGTGCAGCTTCTCAGAATATGAACTGTTTTCAGTCACACTTGCGACAAGATGGATCTATGCCTGTCGAATTGCATATTTTGTTGGTTAGGGCCAATGCGGTTCTCAGATCCTTGCTTTTGGCCATGAGAACAAATTGTTACATCTGCACGAATGGCGTTTATAAAGTACTGAGCTGCAATGTTTCCTCGAACATCCATAGTGCAAATTGAAAAATATTATTGGAGTCCAAAGATAACTGGGCTGGCGTCTAAGTTTTTCTCTCTTAAAAACTAGTTTCTATAGACTGTTTTCAGACATTATCGGCGGAACCTTAATTCAACGCTGCTTACCTTTTTCAAATTATTTTCCTCTTTGCGAAGTTCTACATAATTCGTAAGAACTACGAAGTTTAGTCGTTTTCCTACTGATAGTACCTGTTCAATGTCCGCCGCAGGACCTCAAAAGGAAGCAGCGAGCTAACAGGCTTTTTCTGTCCTTTTGTTACAATCATTTGTTTCAGCGATAAGATCCAATTGCGCTCGGAAATTTTCACAAATGTTCGTTATACGAAAGAAGCTTTTACTTTAAGTAATTGCAGCACACGGAAGTCTGCAGTAGTGATCGACGATGTTTGCTCTACCGCCATAAATTTCTTTTCGAGGATCTTTTCGAGCTTCATTTATATCTACAAATTTCTAAACATTATTTTGCACTGATCTAAACTCTTACCACTTCTTGTTCGGATTTCATTTTATCTGCCATCTCAGCTTGTACAACTTTCATCTCGTCCTAATGTTATTTAGGATTTCATTTCTTCTTGTACCGATCTATTTAGACTTTTATTTCTTCTTGTTTTGATTACATTTAGGATTTTATTAACACTTTACAACATAGTTGAAAAGTGTTTATGACTTTGGTCATTCTGCCTGTCTGTATGTCCGTTCGCACGATGACTGCCGTAAAATTGAATTTATCAAAATGAAATTTTAGTATATTGTTGAGACGGTCAATGGGACATATGGGAATGTTAATGAATAATATCACCCAATTCGTTTTGGATTGAACCTGGGTTGAACAAAATGAAATACATTGAACCCTATGGAACCCAATTTTTCAAACATTTTTTAAGCGAAGTTAAAATTCATAAATTGCTTCGAAAATTTTAGAAAATATTCAAATTATCCAATAAAATATATAAAAAAAATTTCAGTAAAATATGTTTGATAGTTTTTTAAATAAAAATTAATATAATAATTACACCCATATAATATGAAGAGATAACGTGACCTACTTCAAAATGAAATATGGCATCCACATTTTTCCAATGTTAATGAATAATATCACCCAATTCGTTTTGGATTGAACCTGGGTTGAACAAAATGAAATACATTGAACCCTATGGAACCCAATTTTTCAAACATTTTTTAAGCGAAGTTAAAATTCACAAATTGCTTCGAAAATTTTAGAAAATATTCAAATTATCCAATAAAATATATAAAAAAAATTTCAGTAAAATATGTTTGGTAGTTTTTTTAAATAAAAATTAAAATAATAATATACACCCATATAATATGAAGAGATAACGTGACCTACTTCAAAATGAAATATGGCATCCACCTTTTTCCCAGAGTAAAGATCGTGATTTTTATTCCTTTAAATTTATATTTAGTGTTACATCCGTTTTAAAATCACTTTTTTTTATTATAAAGTATATAAAAAAAATTTCAGCAAAATATGTTCGGTAGTTTTTGAAATAAAAATAAAAATAATAATTACACTTATATTATCAAGAGTGAAGAGATCACGTGACCAACTTCAAAATAAAATATAGAATTTATTATTTATGGCATTATGAATAAAATTTAGCATCAATATGGTTCCAGTATTCACTAATTGTAATAACAGTACCATATTTTATTCGAAACGCTCTATTCGTTCGTGAGCTATCGGATCCATAGTTTCACAGACACATACGCTAACATACATACACAAACTAACATGCATGCCGTCCCACCCACACACAGACATCCCTTTGAAAACGCTGGATTCGAGTTTAGGTATGCTTGACACGTGCTCTTCTGTCAAAAATTCGAATTCGAATTTTTGTGGAATATTTTTGCTTCTTTACATACATAGTGTATAATGTATAGGTAAAGTATTATAACGGGGTCGAAAATTTGAGTTTTTGATGGAAGAGTACGTTTCAAGCATTCCCGAATTCGAATCGAACGTTTTTGAGGTGATGTCTGAGTGCATGTGTATGTATATGTGTATGTATATATGTATGTATATATGTATGTATGTGTATATGTGTGTGTATATGTGTATGTATATATGTATGTATATATGTATGTATGTGTATATGTGTATGTATATATGTATGTATATATGTATGTATGTGTATATGTGTATGTATATATGTATGTATATATGTATGTATGTGTATATGTGTATGTATACGTATGTATATGTTCGTATAAGCGATATCTCACGAACGAATGAAGCTTTTAAAAATCAGTTTGTTAAGATTATTCCAATTAGTAAGCACTAAAACCCTATTTATTTTAAACGCGAATACCTTCCAATGGTTTGAATGAATTTTGAAAAAAAATCATTAAAAATCCAGGACAATAATGTTAAATGAGTAATTCTTTTCATACGTAATTTTTCATTTCAAAACGATTGATACAATTTTTAGAACATTTGCATGAACCGTTCTCGAGAGTGTGTACATATTTCAAATGAATTTATAAAAAGAAAATTACATAAAATTAAAAAAGAAGCAAGTGTTATTAAATAGTTTAATATTTATTCCATATGCAATATTACGGGACAGATTTACTAACATCATTCACACGGATCTAGCTCGTTCCATGAGAGAAGAACTCTTTGTCTCAATACTGTCGCCAGAAAAAATGTCTGGTGTGTGTGTGTGTGTGGGGGGGGGGGGGGGAGGTTGTAACCAAATATCAAATATTATGTTTTCCACTTCTTCATATATCATCTCTTCGAAATTCAATTGGTTTTATGGGTTCCTGGGGGTTTTGTTCCCCAAATTTCCCCCTTGACGACGTCGACGTATTGACTAGAATTCCAACCATCATTTAATGATATTCTATACAAGAAAAGCTTTCCTGAAAAGTTTACTTTTCCCTGTCTGTTTGTCTATATGTAACGCTTAGCGACAAAATTAGCTACAATTTGGCCACATTGGCGACGAACATGTGAAATATCGCTAACTTGGCGGCTTTTGAAAATGTCGCCAAATTGACGAACCCGAAATGTGCAAAATTTACGATTAATTAGTGAAAAGGGTTTCGAATAGATGCAAATTCACTATCTTATTGAATGAAATTCAATTTCTTTGATAATCGCTGTTGATTTGGGGAAATTAATATTCTTGATGTATGGAAAGTCATGTGCTGCCCACATCAGATATTTTAACATCATGTTCCTATATGAACCATTTTATGGAAAGACCCGTAGTCCAATGAATTCCCAATAGATGGCGTTCTTGCATGTTTCATGACGTCATGCGGCGTTTCGCACGAGTGCCAAACATCCCCCCAAACACTGTAACAGCCTCTGATTGTTCTGCGTGCGCATTCGAACGTACCGGTCGCTTGAGAGTTTGCCGCATCCCAATCTTTATCCTCTTGCTGCTCTAAACAAAATACAACTTTTTTGGAGAATTTTATCGTCTGCTTTGGTAAGTTTTATTCATTTCATTGGACATTGTTATAATTTTTGCGATTGACATGGGTGCTGCTGCATTCTCCTATGTAAAATTGCAGGTTGGGGGTAGGTATAGTGGGAGGTGCATCAATATTTACCGAATTCACCGGGCTATCGATTTTAACCGGGAGAGGGTTTCCCAATTGTTGAACATCGGTGATGTTAAGCAATTCCTGTTCTGCAGTATTTGCAGGGGAGCAAACAATTCTCCGTGTTCTAATTTGTAAATGAGTTGATGAATTTCATTTAAAGAAGAAAGGTAACGTTTATTTTTTCCGATTTAATTATATCATTTACATTTTAAATTATATTAAAATTAAGGTATCTGGGTATGAAAAAAGTTTTATTAACATATGTTGGTTATGTATATTTTATGTAACAAATAATGTTTTCTTAATATAGAGAACATAATTCAGATTTGAGTTTTATAAATACAGAAGAACACTAATAATTTAAAGGAATGCACATGATAATTTATATTATTTAAAACATGAAAATTTTCTCATTGTTAATGCCAAAAGAAATGGATTTTTATAAAGAAAAATCTGATGAATTCTTACATTTAATTATCATGAAATAGCTCAAAATAAAAGACTTCTGAAATGCAACGTAAGAATTATAGAGGAAATTAACTTATTTTTAATTTAACGAAAAATTATGAAGTTTTAATGGATGCAATGTTAATTTGAATATTATTTGCTCTTGCTTTCAATGGCCCAAGTTCTGAGATTTTCGGATTTAAAGAGGAATTTATGAATTTTTAATGGGTGCAATGCTTATTTAAACATAATTTGCTCTCGGTTTTAACGGCCAAAATTTTTAGTTTTCCGGATTTAAAGAGGGATTTATGCCCTCTTAATGTGTGCAATGCTAATTTAGATATGATCTTCTCTCGCTTTTAGCTGCCCAAATTTTCAGTTTTCCGGATATAAAGAGAAATTTATGAACTTTTAATGGGTGTTATGCTGATTTATACATGATCTGCTCTCGGTTTTAGCTACCAAAATTTTTAATTTTCCGGATTTAACGATCATGAGATGTTGTAAAATTGAATCAAGAACCAAAAAAGATGATAGTGGATTATGAGAATTTTTTCTTACCTCTGTTCGCAAATGGATGTAAATGCAGGGTATGAATTGTGGGGTTGCATCAGAAACCCATAAGAAATGTTTTCCACCCACAAACGGACACAGTTTTCGGTTATGATAACTCCAGCGTCGCAAACGAAGAAAATCTGATGTGGGCAGCACATGATTTTCCTTATATAATGCAACGAATTTACTACTTTTACAGTTAATAAAATGTTATTCTTATAGTAGATACTCATATTCTTTCCAAGATATTGAATTTTCTTCAATTAGTCGTCATTTTCATGGATTTAGCCACTTGGCGAGATTTTCGTTAATTTAGTAACATTTAAGAAAGACGCCAAGTTGGCGACATTCCGCCAAAATCTAGCCAAGCGTTATGGACGGGGAAGTAAGTTATTCTTATAGCAGATATATGACTATTGGCGTTCAAATACAAAAGTATTACTCAAACTATCTTTTCTCATGAATGGAACGAGATAGATCCACGTGAATGATGTCACCAAATTTATCACATGATATTACATATGAAAAGTGAACACGTTTCTTAACAGTTAATATATATTTTTTAATTTATGGGATTTTTTGATAAATTTATTTGAAAAATGTACAATATCTCGAGAACAGTTCTTGCTAACGTTCTAAAGTTTATGTTAATCGTTTTCTAAGGAAGAATTACATAAGAAATGTCTATTTGCGTAACTTTATTTAAGGTTTTGATTTTTTGATGATTTTTTCAAAATTTCACTCGAAAATTTAGGAGGGTTCTGAACATTCGATTATGTTTTAAAACAATAGGCTTCCAGTACTCACGGATTGTGATTTTTGTACTAAATTTGATTCGAATCGCTCTATTCGTTCGTGAGATATCATCTCCACAGACTCACTGACACACAAACACACTTTCACACACACACAGACATCACCTCAAGAGTGTTTGATTCGTGATCAGGGATGCTTGAAACGTGCTCTCCCGTCGAAAACTCGAATTCGTATTTTCGACCCCGTCACAATACTTTCCTTATACATTATGTATATAAGGAAAGTAATAATTAGATACAGTGCCTGTGCTTGGCGAAAATAAATAGGAGAATACCCAAGAAAGGAATATATCCAAGAAAAATAATTGATAAAAATTCCTAGAATTTGGTATTTGAACCATTAGTATGTCCATGGGTTTCTACATTGTTTGTTGGTTAGCAAATATATTGATTGGAATTTCAGAAATGTTGTTGCCTAAAACATTTCTAACCCTCTGGGAGGCGTGATCTTTGTATCCCTAGAATAACACATTTATCAGGAGTCTGGATATAACGAGAAAAATAGCTGGTTCCAGGATGTTCGTTATAACTGAGTGCTACCGCACTTAAGCTGTACATAAAGACAATTTTGGAATGATCAAAATAATTGTGTTTTTTTTTCTATATAAACTCGTTGAAATGGATAGTATAAAATGTTTCTACCGTATTCTTGCCTTTAAATTTGTTTTCTCCCTAATCGTCTCAAGAAGAATTGCTACTTTCATTCAAGGAGACAGCTGCAATGATTTAAAAAGCTTAGCAATAAAGACATCATTGGTAGCTGTTTATTGTTTATTATTATCTTGTTTCTTAGGGAAGTTAACGAATTTTGCTGGCTGTTGTGGTTGTTAATTAAGATTATTTGTGAAGGAATAATCATTACCAATTTTTGAGTTATTTGATTATATTTTTCGTGCACATTTTAAATGGTTTAAGCAAGTTATTTTGATAAAGACCTGAAGGAACGAACACATAAAAGAAAAACTTTTCAGATCACATATTTCAAAACAAAACAAATTTCTAATAAATGGAATGGATATACGACAACTTTAATAAACTTTTAAAATTAAAGACAACCAAAATAGGTTTAAAAGTCATTTAATAAAACCCCCTTTCCTCGACGTACATATATATTTACAAAGCCAAAGCGATTTATCAGTGGTGAAGTGACACTTTGCTACTGATGAAGGGCATGGTGATGCTTTGTAAATATATGTACGTCGAGGAAAGGAGTTTTTATTAATAAACCTATTTTGGTTGTCTTTAATTTTAGAAATTTATTAAAGTTGTCATATATCCATTCTATTTATTCGAAATTTGTTTTGTTTTGGAATATGTGATCTGAAAAGTTTTTCTTTTATGTGTTCGTTCCTTCAGGGCTTTATCAAAACAACTTGTTTAAACCATTTAAAATGTACACGAAAAATATAATCAAATAATTCAAAAATTGGTGATGAATATTCCTTCACAAATAATCTTAATTAACAACCACAACATCAAAATTCGTTAACTTCCTTAAGAAACAAGACAATAAAAACATTAAACATCTACCAATGATGCCTTTATTGCTAAGCTTTTAAAATCCTTGTAGCTGTCTCCTTGAATAAAAGTAGTAATTCTTATTGAGACGATTAGGCCATCCAAACAGTTACCTCACACCTTTCTGGTGTCCTTCCGAGAGGTTGGTGGTAGGGGAAGGAGGGTACGGTCCCTGTGGATGCCTCCCCCACTGGGTTCCGGTCTAAATTGGGTGGCACTTCCCGACCGTCCAAACAGTTACCTTACACCTTTCTGGTAGGTCGGACGGTCTGGGTTTCAACAACAACACCTTTCTGGTGTCTTACTCTAAGTCCTCTGGACGAGTCGGACGGTCTGGGTCTTCAACACCTTTCTGGTGCCCGGCCGTCCAATTAGATACTCAAGTCCTCAGGATGAGTCGGACGATCTGGGTCTTCTACACCTTTCTGGTGCCTTATACCTTTCTGGTACCGGCCACTCCAAAAGCTGCTACAAAACCTCTGGGTCAGTAGAGTGGTCTGAGTTTGCAACACCTTTCTGGTAGGTCGGACGGTCTGGGTCTCAACAACAACAACACTCATCAATTGGCTAAACACAGTATATTATTTTGAAAATTCGTTAAAAAATAAAACGGATGATGAAAGAAGTTGAAAGTATGAATTGTTCTTGTAATATTTAATCTGAAATTGATATAATTCAGCCAAAGGTGTCATACCGTTTAATTATAAAATTTATATTTATATCCATTTCCTTATAACTGTAATCGGAGAAAAAAATAAAATCGTCTGCTATATAAGCACATTTAATTTAAGTAATGGGATATAATTATCTTTAAATAAATTTGCAGAAAAAATATCGCCTGTATAATGCTATTTCTATGAAAGGTTGAATTGTTTATTTGTTATTAATATCTTGACAATCCCTGGTCCTAGAAACTCGAAACATGGACTAAATTTGAAGTGAGACTATTCCAAGGATATCCACGAAATTCGATGCAGCTGTTCTCTTGTGATAAGACAAATACATACAGACAGACGAGATTTTCAAATTTAATATAAACAAGAAAGATCAATCATGCTTAAAGCATTGATTATGAGACACTTTCCAACTTCAATGCAATTTTATTTAAACATGTCTAAAATGCAATACATTCCTCGGTAAAATTTTAAAACTTATCACAATATTACATTAATTTATTATATTTGAAAACTTAAACCTTCATCGAAAAAAATGAACTTCATTCAAATGACGGCATTGAAATATAAATTGCCTGGTTTAAACATCTCTAAAATGTGATACATTCCAAGGTAATAATTTTAGAATTATCATAATACTACTATAATTTATTATATTTGAAAACTTCATCGAAAACAACTGAAATTTATTCAAATGACGTCATAGAAAAAATAACACGCCTGGCTCTCTCTATAAAAGCAGCATTTCATTCATAAATAATTTCCCATTCATGTCATTCATCACAATACTATAATAATTTATTTTATTTAAAAATTAAGACCATGGAGCAACAAGCAATTAAACTCTATGCGTAAAACTTCATCGAAAAAAATCGTCCTTCTCTTTGTAAAATCAATGAATATTTCATTCATATCAGGTACGCAGACTCCATGAACTAAATGATTTTGTGTTAAAGAAATACAGCAATTCTAATACAACTCATTCTACATATTTTGATGTTTACATTTTACATAGGTGAAAAATAGGCTTCGTTGTAGAAATAATCAAATTTGGATGAGCATTTAAACTCAAATATATTGCAATTGCGCTGTTTCAGTATATAGATGCACAGAATTTAAGCAAAAATAAAGTGGTTTTAGGACGGATACAACACTCAATATGAATTAAAAGGAACTTTAAAAATCACGATTTTGAGACAAGATGGATGCCATATATCATTTTGAAATGGGTCACGTGATCTTTTCATATCATGGTCACGCGATCGCTTCATATAAGAGGTGTTATTATTATTTTAATTTTTATTTAAAAAACTACTGAATATATTTCACTGAATTTTTTTCATATATTTTATGGAACAATTTGAATATTATCTAAAATTTTCGAAGCAATTTGTGAATTTTAAATCCGCTTAAAAAATGTTTGAAAAATTAGGTCCCATAAGGCTCAATGTATTTCATTTTTTCAACCCGGGTTCAATCCAAAACTGATTGGGTGATATTATTCATTTATATTCTCATAGGTCCTACAGATCGTCTGAACAACATACTAAAATTTCATCTTGATTAAGTCATTTTTACGGCAATTATCGTGCTAACGGACGGACAGACAGACAGAATGAATAAAGTCATAAACACTTTTCAACTTTGTTGTAAAGTGTTAATAAGCGATTGGAATAAAATTTGGTTCAAATATTTTAATGGGACGTACTAGGATGCCTATGCAAAGCTAGGCGAGCTACGGAAGCCTAGGCAAAATTAAACCATAAAAAGACGAAAAAAATCCTTAAATTTTTGTTATTGTTATTCCTACAAAATCAAATTTTGTTAGTTTTTGATGGGGAAAGTCATGTATTGCGCACATCTAACTTTTTCCTTTCACCGAATTCTTTATTCGTTACAATAGACAAAATAAGCGATCTATAGAAAAATTCCAGTCTCTATTCCCATTATATGAGTGACTCCCCCAAATCCACTCTCTGGAAAACAGTCTGCCCCTCGGAGGGTCAGGGGGTCACAGGGAGTCATGCAGTCTCCGGGGGCAAGCAAGGAGGGTAACTTTTATAATGTTGTCTGGAGGAGTGTTGACGTTTATACAATCCGACATGATCTGGAGACTTGAAACGTGGAATTTTGGATATTTTAGAAATTGCAAAAAATTGCACTCGCTTTTGAAGGCAGGATGTAATGCTAGCTATTATTAAAATGAAGTCACATAACTGGATTTTAATAATATCAAGTTTCTATGATTAAAATGAAGTTGCATAACTGGATTTTAATAACATCAAGTTTATATTATTAAAATGAAGTTGCATAACTGGATTTTAATATCTTCAAGTTTATATTACTAAAATTAAGTTACATAATTGGATTTTAATAATATCAAGTTTATATTATTAAAATGAAGTTGCATAATTGGATTTTAATAACATTAAGTTTATATTGCTAAAATAAGTTACATAATTGGATTTTAATAATATCAAGTTCATATTATTAAAATGAAGTTACATAACTGGATTTTAATAACATCAAGTTTCTATGATTAAAATGAAGTTGCATAACTGGATTTTAATAACATCAAGTTTATATTATTAAAATGAAGTTGCATAACTGGATTTTAATAACATCAAGTTTATATTATTAAATGAAGTTGCATAACTGGATTTTAATAACATCAAGTTTCTATGGTTAAAATGAAGTTGCATAACTGGATTTTAATAACATCAAGTTTATATTATTAAATTAAAGTTGCATAGCTGGATTTTAATAACATTAATTTTATATTATTAAAATGAAGTTACATAACTGGATTTTAATAACATCAAGTTTATATTATTAAAGTTAAGTTACATAACTGAATTTTAATAACATCAAGTTTATACTATTAAAATGAAATTACATAATTGGATTTTAATATCAAGTTCGTATTATTAAAATGAAGTTGCATAATTGGATTTTAATAATATCAAGTTTATATTATTAAAATGAAGTTGCATAAATGGATTTTAATACCATCAAGTTTCTATGATTAAAATGAAGTTGCATAAATGGATTTTAATAACATCAAGTTTCTATGATTAAAATGAAGTTGTATAACTGAATTTTAATAACATCAAGTTTATATTATTAAAATGAAGTTACATAACTGGATTTTGATAATATCAAGTTTATATTATTAAAATCCAATTAAGTATCGTAATGATATTTATCCCTAATAAATATCATTGTTACTTAAACATAAATGTTCATGTTTCGATAAGAAATTGAAATTTCATATGTTTTTTTTTTTGTCCAAATTTGAATTGTTATTGAAAATAATGAACAAATGCACAAAGAGTCCGGGAGAAAAATACTCTAGTTAAATTGAATAAAGAACTGTTTGGTACTTTATTCTTATTTACAGCATCTAGTATATCATATAGCTGAAGGAGATTGACTTACTAAAGGATGAATTACACAGTCCAAACGAACTGTTGAAGGTAGAATCTTGAAACTTTGCATACATGTGGGATCTGATCTATAAGTAATGAGAAAAGTCTGAAAGCTCGGAATTTTGTTTGAAAATTTTATAAATCAAGGAATTTTTTATTCTAACATTCTTTTAGCTTTAATTCGAGAACAGTTGGGCATACAAAATTCATTTTTATATCACCATGCATAGAAAGAAATATCTTAATTTTTTTTAATTAACTCTATTGGTGTACAATCAGCCGTTCTTAAGATATTTTAATTTACATGGTACAGCATACGATTTCTTTTAATTATATTTTATCAATGAATTTATTTATAGTTTTTGATTCCATTCGAGTAGCGATGGTAACCGAGTTACGTTTCAAATATCAAAATCGTTTGTTGGCTATTATTCAAATTAAACTATTGAAAAATAATGTTCTAACTAATTGATTTTTAACTTAAAATGTTTGACATACAGTAGTTGATGAAATATTGTTTTACATCGCAATTTTATACCGCGATTTCAATATTAACAAAACTATAATAATTTGAAAAAAAAAATGAAGTAAAATTGAAGAAGAAATGTGATTAACTTTCATAAGCGAACGAGTTTTTGTAGTTTTGATGACTAAACGAATGAAATCAATCAAATTATGTTGTATTTAATCTTAGCCACTTGGCGCCATTTTAAATTAAAAGAAGTCACTGAATAAAAAAGAAAATTATTTTTGAATTGCAAATCCGATGTAATTTATTTCAAATAAGTATGCATTTTGCATTTCATGTACTTATTATTTTGTGTGACAACACCAAAATGGTTGCATACATTCATGATAAATAATAAAGAGAGAAAAGTTAATTTGAGTCTGCTACGAAAGTCACATGCCACATTAATTTTTTTTTATTAAAGAATATTTGTTATCCAAAACGAAACATGGTGTTGCAGAACACTACACACAGCGTCTTCAAGTCTCATGGCCTTGTTAATTTACCTGAGTCTTCTGATGTTGTCGCCGATTTTTTTCTATTTCTCTTGCCGGAAGATGTTTAAGAAAATAATAGGATAGGCTTCTCTTGTCCAAGGTCTTTCCTTGCTTAGTCATAAAATTTCAGGTTCAAATAGCTTTTTTTCTCTTTTTTTTTTTGTTTTTTTTTTGTGTTGCAAATAAGTACGTAAGAAGAAGCATTAAACTGTAACCATGAGCCATTTGACCGTATTTTGACAGATTTGGAATATTCCAAACTAACTTGTAAACATGTTTTGAGGAAGTGATTGATGATGATTACCGCGCGCAAATTCAATATTTTATCTAATTAATATGCGACTTTTCTAAACCTTTAATCTGATTTGTGAGCAGTGGCGACACATGGCAAAAAAATCTGATATGGGCAGCACATGACTTTTCTTATATAATGCAATAAATTTACTACTTTTACAGCAAAAAAAAAAAGGTTATTCTTATAGTAGATACTAAAATTCTTTCCAAGATATTCAATTTTCGTCAATTACTCGTCATTTTCATTGATTTAGCGTCATTTTTATCCATTTGGCGAGATTTTCGTTAATTTGGCAACATTTAAGAAAGTCGCCAAGTTGGCGACATTCCGCCAAATTCGTCGCCAAAACCTCGCCAAACGTTACGGACGGAGAAATAAATTATTCTTATAGCAGATATATGACTATTGGCGTTCAAATACAAAAGTATTACTCAAAGTATCTTTTCTCATGAATGGAACGAGCTAGATCCACGAAAAAGATGTCACAAAATTTATCACATGATATTACATATGAAAAGTGAAAATGTTTCTCAACAGTTAATATTTTGTTTTAATTTATGGGATATTTTGATAAATTTATTTGAAAAATGTGCAATATCTCGAGAACGGTTCCTGCTAGCGTTCTAAAGTTTATGTTAATCGTTTTTTAAGGAAAAATTACATAAGAAATGTCTCTTTGCGGAACTTTATTAAAGGTTTTGTTTAAAGTTATACTCGAAAATTTAGGGGGGTTCTGAACATTCGATTACGTTTAAAAACAATAGGCTTACAGTATTCATGGATTGAGATTTTTGTACCAAATTTCATTCGAATCGCTTCATTCGTTCGTGAGATATCGTCTCCACAGACTCACTGACACACACACACACACACACACAGACATCACCTCAAAAATGTTTGATTCGTGATCAGGGATGCTTGAAACGTGCTCTCCCGTCGAAAACTCGAATTCGAATTTTCGACCCCGTCACAGTACTTTCCTTATGCATTATGTATATAAGGAAAGTAATAATTTGCGGGATACAAAAAAATCTGGGACCAAAATAGAAAATAAAAAGTTACATTCTATATATTTCAACAAGGTTAAAATTGCGATCAAATGTAATAACTGAATTACAATGAACATAAATTAATGACATTTTGCTAAAAACGGTAGAACCCCGATTTTGCATTTCTCTGTCGAACCGATTCAAAAACGTTATAAGCCAGAAAACACAATGCGCGTTAAATTCTTTTAACCAGTAAATAAAAATCAAGGAAAACAAGAAAATCAATATATCGTTAAACACTTTTTATTTTTCATTTTTTAAAAGTTTAATTTAAGATTCGCATAGAAAAATTCCAAACGTATCAAAGTTCCTGTAATTTAGCAACTACCTAAAATAAATTTGATTTAAAACTTTTAAAATAATTCTCCTCAGATAATAAACACAATATTTCCGGAAACGAAAAAATTAAACAAACAAAATTAAGCACACAACTTTGATAGAAGGTCTTTTATTACACTTCTTATAAGACGTACAAAATAGAAAAATCTAATGTGGGCAGCACTTGACTTTCCCTGCAGACTCAAATTCATATTTTCTTTATTTCTTTAATAATTCATTAGATTGGGTTTAATTCAACCAAATAACACTGAATTTTCATTTTTAATTCAATTTTTGTTTTTATTTTGTAATTGGACATCTCCCCCACATCAGCGTAACAAAAATGCAAGAAATCTCAAATATCTTGAGAACTGTTAGTCCTAAAGTATAATGGAGTGTGTTATATTCTTTTCCTCGTCAAAAATTGCGAATGAAACGAGAATTTAAGTCATACATTTGAACATACGCAGTCTTCTTTTTTTTTTAGATTTTTGCGGGCCATTTCGTAAAAAAAGGCAGGTTATTCTTTTCCGAATCGTACCAAAATCAAATCAGCACTAGAATATCCCACAAGTAACGTATCTATTAAATTTTGTGAAATTTGGTCTATTAGTATTTTAGCTAGGGTGGATTGGATACATGAAATTTTTGCGGGCCATTTCGTAAAAAAAAATGGGTTCTTCTTTTCCGAATCGTACCAAATTCTAATCAGCACCAAAGTATCTAACAAGTAACTTATCTACAAAATGTTGTAAAATTTGGTAAATTAGTATTTTAGCTTGAGCGGGTGAATGAAATTTTTAAGGGGCCATTTTGCAAAAAAGTTGGGTTCTGTTTTTACGAATCGTACCCAAAACTAATCAGCACCAGGGTCACATCCAAGTGACTTACCTACCAAATTTTATGAAATTCGGTCCATTAGTTTTTGAGTTAGAGTGGATACATACATTGCACAGACAGACAGACACACAGACAGATACACAAACAGACGTCACGCTTAAAATAGTTTTTTCGTATTTTAGAGGTCTCGAAACGTGTAGATTCGTTGAAAACTCGAATTGCGATTTTCGACATGATTCCAATACTTTCTCTATACATTACCATGTATTGCAGGGAAAGTAAAAAGGTCAGAGCGCTTTCGAGCGTTAATGCGCTCTTCATCAGTGGCTACATGGAAAGTAAAAAATATCATAGAAAGGATTAAAACAAAGAAAACCCACCGAGGAAGGAGAAAGGGAATTTTCATTCTTCCAGGTCTTGCAGAATTGACACCGCTATCCGGATCACGGCAGTTAAATGAAAGAAGATGCTCACGCATTCACTTTTAGTTCCATTCCCAATGCAACATCTTCTGACGCGGAGATACATATCTGATATGTCTCCTCTGAACAATATGCCAGCATTAAGACACCAGTCGGAGTAAAAATATCTCTACATATCCCTTTGTTTATTTACATAGAAAATATTTTATGCATTTATTTCGAATAATATATAATTAAAATAAAATTCATTTGGTCGTAATGGAGTTAGAAAGGAAATAAAACTCCTATGGATGAAAACCTTGAAAATGCCATAATGCTTTGAGAATTATATCTGGGTGTCACTAGTGTTACTAAAGTAGCTGCTATTGTTAGTTGATACAGCATAAAGGCATAGTATGTGTATGCAGTTTTGATTATTTTTAAACTGAGAGTTCCTTAATTATGAGTATAATTAACCAGTATTTTTTCAAAGTTGTACGATAGAATATAGAATATAGGTAGATAAAAATAAATTGAAAGGTAAAATAATGTTGAATATGTAGGAATATTCTTTATTGTTTCAGTTTTACTTTGTATTAAGCTAATAATTTATTTTTACAAAATTGATAGTTTAAATAAATATTTTAGGCCTTTCGTCATAGAAATGCATACAATGCAGGGCTACTTAACTTATCCCAGCGCCACCTGAATTATTGTCTCAAACGATATTGGTGTTTTCTTAATATGAAGTTTTAACTCCTTACTTTAACCTCCGTGGGTCGTACATTATTTGGTAAACACTGTCTATCTTGTTTCTCATAACGCTTCGCCACTGTTTGTAAAAAAAATAAAAACATAGTTGAAAAAGTCTGATGTGCACAAAATATAACTTTCCCCAAAGATTAAAATTCTATATATTGTAGGTATTGATTAAATAATAATACGTATTGAGCATTTTTACTACTCGATCTCGCTCCACATCTATAGAATTATTGCTGTTGCCGATTAGAATAAGAAGACAAAAAAATCATGCAATTCGCTTGATTGTTTAGAGAGATATCGCTCTCTTTCTGGAAAAGTAAAATTTCTAATATTAACGTGAGCGTTTTTATCTATTTTTGGACAAAAAAAAAAGAGTTAGAAATATTGAGATATTTTTCTGGGTCCAATCATATTTAAAATCAATAAACCACTGGTGTTCATCGAATAAAATAATCGTACCAAATTTCATTTAATTTTCTCAGTTTTTTCGAAAGATATCGGGCCCACCGATAGGCATTATTGAAGAGTAGGTTAATTCGTATTCAAAACGCGTAGGTCCATCAGAACCTGTAGTAGAATTTTTGAGTCCATTACAACACTTTTCCTTTGTATAAACTACGTATTGTAGGGAGAGCAACAAATCATAAGAAAGCTTTCTTACTTAAGAGAAGGAACAACTAACTATTTTATTCCACTCGAAAACGCGGCAGCTCTTATAGAACAGGAATATTTTGTTAAAGGTTTTAATTTTTTTAATCGACAGTTCTTAAAAAACAGGAATTTATTGTAGCAAGTTTTATTTTTTTTTAATAGGAAGCTCTTAGAAACAGGAATATGTTGTAACAAGCTTTAATTTTATTAATCGGAATCTCTCAGAAAACAGGCGTGCATTGTGATAAGTTTTAAATTTTTTTAATAGGACGCTCTTAAAAAACAGGAATATGCCGTAACAAGTTTCAATTTTATTAATCGGAAGCTCTCAGAAAACAGGAATGTATTGTAACAAGTTTTCATTTTTTTATTCAGAAGCTCTTAGGAAACATAAATATATCAAGTTTTAATTTTCTTAATCAAAAGCCGCTACGAAAACAGAAATATATTGTAACAGAAACAGTTTTCATTTTTTTAATAGGAAGCTCCCGGAAAAGTAGCAAGTTTTAATTTTAAGGTAGCTCCTTTCATTGGATGAAAAACAGGAATTTATTGTAACAAGTTATAATTTTTTAATTGGAAGCTTTTAGAAAACAGGAATTTATTGTAATAAGTTTCAATTATCTTAAGCGGTAGCTCTTAGGAATCATAAATATACCGTAACAAGTTTCAATTATCTTAATCAGAAGCTCTTAGGAATCATAAATATACCATAACGAGCTTCAATTTTCTTAATCAAAAGTTCTTCGAAAACAGGAATAATTGTAACAAACAAAACACGCTTTACATTTTTTTTAATAGGAAGTTCTCGGATATATTGTAACAAGTTTTAATTTTAAGGTAGTTCCTTTCATTGGATAAAAAACAGGAATTTATTGTAACAAGTTATAATTTTTTAATTGGAAGCTTTTAGAAAACAGGAATTTATTGTAATAAGTTTCAATTATCTTAAGCGGTAACTCTTAGGAATCATAAATATACCGTAACAAGTTTCAATTATCTTAATCAGAAGCTCTTAGGAATCATAAATATACCATAACGAGCTTCAATTTTCTTAATCAAAAGTTCTTCGAAAACAGGAATAATTGTAACAAACAAAACACGCTTTACATTTTTTTTAATAGGAAGTTCTCGGATATATTGTAACAAGTTTTAATTTTAAGGTAGTTCCTTTCATTGGATAAAAAACAGGAATTTATTGTAACAAGTTATAATTTTTTAATTGGAAGCTTTTAGAAAACAGGAATTTATTGTAATAAGTTTCAATTATCTTAAGCGGTAGCTCTTAGGAATCATAAATATACCGTAACAAGTTTCAATTTTCTTAATTAAAAGATTTTCGAAAACAGGAATAATTGTAACAAACAAAACAAGTTTTAATTTTTTTACTTTCCTTATATACATAATGTATAAGGAAAGTATTGTGACGGGGTCGAAAATTCGAATTCGAGTTTTCAACGGGAGAGAACGTTTCAAGCATTCCTGTTTACGAATCAAACATTTTTGAAGTGATGTCTGTGTGTGCGTGTGTGTGAAAGTATGTGTGTGTGTGTGTCAGTGAGACTGTGGAGACGATAACTGACGAACGAATGGTCCGATTCGAGCCAAATTTGGTACAAAAATCACAATCCGTAAACACTGGAAGCCTATTGTTTTTTTACGCAATCGAATGTTCAGAACCCCCCTAAATTTTCGAATGAAATTTTGAAAAAATCATCAAAAAATTAAAACCAGTAATAAAGTTATGCAAAAAGACATTTATTTATGTAATTTATCATTAGAAAACGATTGACATAAATTTTAGAACGCTGACATGAACCGTTCTTGAGATATTGTGCATTTTTCAAAAAAATTATCAAAAAGTCATATAAAATAAAAAAAAATATATTTCCTATTGAGAAACATGTTCACTTTTCATATGTAATACCATGCGATAAATTGAGTGATATCATTCTCGTGGATCTAGCTCGTTCCATTCATGAAAAAAGATACTTTGAATAATACTTTTGTATTTGAACGCCAATAGTTATTTATCTGCTATAAGAATAACTACTTATTTCTTAGTGCATAACGCTTGACGAGATTTTGGCGACGAATTTGGCGGAATGTCGCCAACTTGGCGACTTTTTTGAAATGTTGCCAAATTAACGAAAATCTCGCCAAATGGATAAAAATAACGCTAAATCAATGAAAATGACGACTAATTGTCGAAAATTCAATATTTTGGAAAGAATATTAGTATCTACTATAAGAAAAACCTATTTTTTTTACTGTAAAAGTAGTAAATTCATCACATTATATAAGGAAAGTCATGTGTTGCCCACATCAGATTTTTTAATAGGGAGTTCTCGGATATATTGTAACAAGGTTTAATTTTGGGGTAGCCCCTTTTATTGGGTGGAACCTGATGCATTCGTTCCAAATGGGGTGGGGGCGCTCATGACCTTCGCAAAAATAAGCACCGAAAGAGGGAGGCAGGGGAAAAGTAATCTCAACAGTACATTTTTTTCCCGAAAAGGATCCTCCCCATAATTTTTTGTATTGTTGTTATTTCGTGTTTTATTATTTCTTATTTTATTTCATTTCTGGAGGATAAGGGGAAAGCACGCGTCCGAACCCATTTGTTCGTTTTGTTCGTGCTCCTGATAAGAAGAGGGGGGCTTCGCAAGGACTGGGAACGTTAAAGATTTTAGGAAATGCAATAGTTCGATTTTTTTATTCTATTTTTCCCGTGGGGGTAGAAAGGTAGAGATGCTATTAAAAAGACCTGCGGCGGAGTGGATGAGAATGGAAGCAATCACGTAAATGTAGAGATGGGGGTTCTTAAATTACAGGAATATTAATTTCATTCTGATAGATGCTCTTTGGAATAGGAATCAATAAAAGGAATGAATTAAATTCGATTATATAAAAGGGAAATGTATAAGTGATTAGGAGATGAAAAGAGAAAGATTAAAAAATGAAAAATGAATTATTCGGGACTAGTGGCATCTGCGTAGGGGCGCGAGTATGCAAATGAATTCCCTTTAAACTTATTTAGTTATTACTGATATTATGTATGAAAATTTTGAATACATCGCATCTTAAATGGTCATTTATTAGTTTTAATTTAAGGATTATGCTTGTAATTACATTCAGAGGTTGATTTTGTGATTTTCAGCCGTATATTTTGCTCAAGCAGCTTGAGGCTGCAATAGGCAATCTTTTTAATTTAAATTAATTTTAATTTTATGTGTTTATTAATCTATCGAAAGGGTAAAATATACTTAAGTATACAAATTAACATGAATTTTACGACAGTGTCTGTATATTTATTACGCATTCTATGAATACGGTTGATTTACCATTGGAACATATGTATTTATTAACCTTTAAAATTAATCTTATTAATTTTATGTGTTTATTAATCTATCGAAAGGGTAAAATGTACTTAAGTATACAAATTAACACGCATTTTATACAACAGTGTCTGTATATTTATTGCGCATTCTATGAATACGGTTGATTTACCATTGGAAAATGCAGACTTTTTTTGAAATAATAGAAGTAGTAGTATTTAATAGAATTAGCTTAAGATAGAATTTGCTTCGTCAGCAAAAGCGCTTAGAAAAACGAGCGCTTTTTTAATCGTCGTTTCAATTTCTGGTGTTATTGATTAATCTTCATTTACCAATTAATGCCAATTTGCAATATTAATCTTTATTATAGAGCTGAGCGGGATTAACTGACTAAGAGAGGAATTAATTACATTGCTGAAACTGCTGAAGGTAAAAATATAAAACTTTACATATACGTGGGACTTGACTTATGAGTAATGAAAAAAATCTAAAAAGAATCTAGAATTTTTTGTTCCAACATTTTTCCAGATATTACCCAAAACGCCAAGGCACACAAAATTTACTTTTATTCCATTCCGCGGAGAAAATGATACCCGAACATTTCTTAATTAACTCTATTTGTACAACTAACCGTTTTGAGCTATTTCAGTTTATATTTATAGCAGACGATATTTTTTAATATTTCATAATTCAATTTTTTATGCCGTTTTTGATTGCATTTGCAATCATAGTAAAAGAGTTGCTCTTTAAGTACGGAAATCGTCTGCTGGCTATTCGTCAAATCATATTGTTGAAAATATTTTTTAGTTATGATTGATTTTTAGATTAAAATATCTAAAAACGTTGAACATAATGCAACATACAGTGATCAGAGATGATATATTGTTCTACATGTCGCAATTTCAGAACGTGTGCTCAATTTTCAAGCATTTATTTGAAACGGTTTTTGATTTTCAGAACTTTTATTCAGTGTATAGGTGTCACATTCAGTGGCCACTATTTCGTCCTCCGAAAGCATAGGTGGAGATGGCCAAGTGCATTTATAAGTATTAATTAAACGTTAGCGATATTTTGCAAAATATTTTGCACTCTATTTTAAAGATTTTAGGAGTACTATTGGGGAAGGAGACCTCTAAATACTGTATTCTATCTTGGCCTCATTATTGTAACTTTTATAAAATAAGCATCTTAAATATAGCAACAATTAAAAGCTCTTTTCTAATACGACGCTTGAGTGGATATGAGGGGGAAGTTTCACAAAGGAAATGCAAATACTACTTGGAGAATATCATGTTTTTAATTTCCCTTTGTGTCTTATTAAGCGTCAGCAAACCCTGTGCTATGTATATTTTGAATTACTAATTAAATGAGAGTTTGTGTTTATATTTGTTGTTGTATAAACGTGATATCATATTATACAAGTTGTACTTACTCATACTATTTTCAAAGGAACGCATTATTTCCTCTAAAATTTGTTGAATTCTAGATTTTTCCGAATAAGTATGCTTTAAGACCTTTTGAACCCATTTCGAGTCTGTTGGAAATAGTATGTTTTTTTACATATAATAGTATAGTTGTTGGAGGCTTTATCTACATATGTATTACTTTCCTTATATACATAATGTATAAGGAAAGTATTGTGACGGGGTCGAAAATTCGAATTCGAGTTTTCGACGGGAGAGCACGTTTCAAGCATCCCTGATCACGAATCAAGCACTTTTGAGGTGATGTCTGTGTGTGTGTATGTGTGTGTGTGTGTGTGTGTGTGTGTGTGTGTGTGTGTGTGTGAAAGTATGTGTGTGTGTGTGTGTGTCAGTGAGTCTGTGGAGACGATAACTGACGAACAAATGGACCGATTCGAACCAAATTTGGTACAAAAATCACAATCCGTAAACACTGGAAGCTTATTGTTTTTATACGTAATCGAATGTTCAGAACCCTCCTAAATTTTCGAATGAAATTTTGAAAAAATCGTCAAAAAATCAAAACCGCTAATAAAGTTACGCAAATAGACATTTCTTACGTAATTTTTCATTAGAAAACGATTGGCATAAATTTTAGAACGCTAACATGAACCGTTCTCGAGATATTGCACATTTTTCAAAAAAATTATGAAAAAGTCACATAAAAAAAAAAAAATTCCTATTGAGAAACATGTTCACTTTTCATATGTAATACCATGCGATAAATTGGGTGACATCATTCTCGTGGATCTAGCTCGTTCCATTCATGAAAAAAGATACTTTGAGTAATACCTTTGCATTTGAACGCCAATTTATCTGCTTATCTGCTGTAAGAATAACTTACTGCTTTGTTCATAATGCTTGGCGAGATTTTGGCGACGAAATTGGCGGAATGTCGCCAACTTGGCGATTTTTTGAAATGTTGCCAAATTAACGAAAATCTCGCCAAATGGATAAAAATGACGCTAAATCATTGAAAATGACGACTATTTGTAGAAAATTCAATATCTAATAAGTTATATAATATATAAATATATAATAATAGTTATATAATATATGTCGAAAATTCAATATCTAATAAGTTATATATATATATATATATAACTTATTTCTTCGTCCATAACGCTTGGCGAGATTTTGGCGACGAAATTGGCGGAATGTCGCCAACTTGGCGACTTTTTGAATTGTTGCCAAATTAACGAAAATCTCGCCAAATGGATAAAAATGACGATAATCAATGAAAATGACGACTAATTGTCGAAAAGTCAATTTCTTGGAAAGGATATTAGTATCTACTAGAAGAAAAACCTATTTATTTTACTGTAAAAGTAGTAAATTCATTTCATTATATAAGGAAAGTCATGTGTTGCCCACATCAGATTTTTTACATATGTATTTTGTAGATTTATAATTGGTTCTTTTGAATTACTAATGTTATACTGTGACTTTGAAATTGTTTTATTATTAATTATATTTTTTTAAATTAATTTTAAGATTGTATATTTCTACATATTGAATGTCTCTAATGGATGTGTATATTTACGTACTAGTTTCTGAATACATTTACCTAATTTTAAGGTAATTGATTTAAAAATAAAAGAAGGGTTATTACTGGTAGATAATCTAAATTCAGTACCATATGACATTACACTTTTAATGCTTCATCATATTAGCATTTGTATCGCTACATGTCGTGTCATTTAGTGTTGTTGTTGTTGAGACCCAGACCGTCTGACCTGCCAGAAAGGTGTGAGGTAACTGTTTGGATGACCGGGAAGAGCCACCCAATTTAGACCGGAACCCAGTGGGGGAGACATCCACAGGGACCGTACCCTCTTTCGAACCCGTCATTTAGTGTGAATGATATAATTATTTCATTATAATATAGCTCTTCATAATGGTTTTGTTGTATTTAACTGTCTCTAAAACAAATAATTCTTTAATTGGAAAAAAGTGTTTGAAATTATTAAATAAAGAATTATAAATAACGTGCTTAAACGAAATAATGAAATAAAAATTTAAATATTGATTATTATTATATTAAGATATGTGTAAATATATAGCTTTTGTTATCAGTAAATCATAAAAATATGATTAAAATATTCACTGGGAAAATTAATTAAAAAATAGCATAGATATGATTAAAGTTTTTTCCTGACTGTAAAAATCCAGGATTTTATGGAATTCCAATTAAAAGTAATATTACAGTTATAATGAGAGACTTTTATTTCTAATTTGTAGTCTATATGATTACTTTTATTCATTTACCGCGTTTCAATGTTATCTCATTATATTTGAATTATTAACTTTTTTATTTTGGTATTTTAAGAATAGATGTTGATACATTGAATATTTATAATCTTTGAAAGTTTTTAACTATATTGCAATTTAGATGTACCTGATTAAGTCCATATCAGTGCTTAATTAGCTCTGATATAATAATTTTTAAAGAATACTGTATTAACTAAATTTATTTTTTTTGTTTTACATAGCAATATTTTCAAATCCATGCGTAGCAAAGTCTTAATTAGTCATATTTATTAGTTGCAGGAAGACCACATTTATGTAGGTTATCTCTGTTAATATGATCTTTATGTACATTCATGCGAAGTTGTAATGGGTTGCTAGTTATAATCTATATGTAAATAAAATTGAAAATCTGTCAGTGTGTGTTTGTTAGTCTCTTCATCATGGGAGAACAAACAGCTACACCGAATTTCATGATATTTTATGAGTAACATTGGAATGGCTCTACCTAAAATTTAGTTCATTTTTAGAGTTTCTAGGACCAGGGGTTGTCAAGATAATAGTAAATTACGAACCTTCCATAGAAATAGCATTATACAGGCGATATTTTCCACACAAATTTATTTGAAGAAAAATATATTATGTTGCTTACCAACGGAATTAATTCCAATGTGTTTATACGGCAGACGATTTTTATTAATTTTTATTCCGAAGAATAAATTTTATCAGAGTTGAATTTCAAAATGAAACACTCAAAATATTAAAAGTTCACGACAAATTAATTCCCTGTTTCTTTATATTATATATTCCGTACAAAGAACGGGTATACTGCTAGTTTATATAATAAATTATGAATGTTATACATGTAAATTCGTATATACAATTGTGAACTTAACAAAATGGAAGTGTTCTATTTTGGTTTCTTATTTGAGAATGTATTATGTAAGGAAAATTATGTGGGGTTGATCACATCATAATTTTTATTTTCTACTTTGCAAGGGCTAAAAACCTTTAGACAGTAAATTAAGACTTTACTTCATGGCACACACTATTTCTAATCTACATCAATTTACTACATCCTGAGTTATGAAATAAAATTTAGTGAGGTCTCTCTTGTGAATAAACTTTACATCTCTCTTTTGCTACATTCTATATGAAATGAAATCTAGCGAAGTCTCTCCTCTGAATAATTTTTACATTGCTGTTTTCTTACATCCCAAGAGTTGAAATAAAATCTAGTGAAATCTCTGTGAATAATTTTTACTACATCCTGAGTTATGAGAGAAAATCTAATGAAGTCTCTCTCCTGTGAATAATTTTAATAATTTTACATTAGTGTTTTACTACATTCTGATTTATGAAATAAAATCAAGTGAAGTTTCTCCTGTGAGTCTATAAAATCTAGTGAAGTCCAATAATTTTTACATCGATGTTTTATTACATCCTGAGTTATGAAATAAAATCTAGCGAAGTCTCTCCTGTGAGTCTATAAAATCTAGTGAAGTCCAATAATTTTTACATCGATGTTTTACTACATCCTGAGTTATGAAATAAAATCTAGCGAAGTCTCTCCTATGAGTCTATAAAATCTAGTGAAGTCCAATAATTTTTACATCGATGTTTTACTACATCCTGAGTTATGAAATAAAATCTGGGGAAGTCTCTCCTGTGAGTCTATAAAATCTAGTGAAGTCCAATAATTTTTACATTGATGTTTTACTACATCCTGAGTTATGAAATAAAATCTAGCGAAGTCTTTCCTGTGAGTCTATAAAATCTAGTGAAGTCCAATAATTTTTACATCGATGTTTTACTACATCCTGAGTTATGAAATAAAATCTAGCGAAGTCTCTCCTGTGAGTCTATAAAATCTAGTGAAGTCCAATAATTTTTACATCGATGTTTTACTACATCCTGAGTTATGAAATGAAATCTATTGAAGTCTCTCCTGCGAATAATTTTTACACAGGTTCTTCAATACCTGAGCTTCGTATATTTATCCATCCTATCAGTTATTTTCTGCTCGATTGCTCAATTTGATCCCTTCCCGTAAGAACATTCCGAAACTGAATTAATCTGTGTCCCGATTCGTTTCTGTTTCATTTATCGTCTGCTTCAGAACTTTGTAATTTTGATTAAACGCGGCATTTCTAAAACAAATAGAAAAATTCCAGAAGCTTATTTCGAGATAAATCAAATGTCTGCATTTAAAGTGAATCGAAGTGAAATATCGAATGGGAGAAAAGTAATGAAAATCGGTGAGAAGTTTATCAGGCGTAAATGATTACATGCACGCGAGAGAAAAACTAAATAAATATGCGAATGAAACTGTTTGAAATGGATGACTCGCGTATGTTTAATTTTTCACGTGTCTAAATAAATCTTAAAAATCTCCAAAAGTATTAAACATTTTAAGCCTGTTCTACCCCATAGGGGATATTCTTTATTATGTTTAGTTCAGATTCTTGTTTAAAAGGAAGTTAGTTGTTTTTGCGAGTTAAAAAAATTACCAATAAAAAAAAAATACAACTTATAAATGAAGTTAGAAGCACTAAATGTTTTGAAATAGTTTTATTTTACTCCTGAAATTCTTCCGAGAATAATGAAAATGGTATAATTAATAATATGTTATATGCTATCAATGTTATACATTTTGTTTTATTAATTCATTTTATTTTTTTATTTTTAAATAAATGTAAATAATTTCTATTGCTTGAAGTATTTATTAATTTCCCTGCAATACATGGTAAGGTTCTTGTTTTTTTCCCAAAGGCCAGGCACTAGACTAGACTATTCTAGCACGTCGACTTACTCTATGTGCGGCCAAAATCGTGAACCATTTTGCCGTTCTAGGACGTTGCCTCAGGCGCACCAGAGGGGGGCGGAACACACTGCGCCCACAACACACAACATTCATGTCTTACGTGGGACTCGAACCCACAACGTGGCGGCCGATCGATCGCTGGAAACGCTCGCCTTGACCGTTCGGCCACCACGTCGACTTAAATGAGCCAACAGCCCACAGCGTTCCCAGGTGGTCACCCACTTAAGTACTATCCGCGCCCGATGCTGCTTAACTTCGGTGATCTAACGGGAACCGGTGTTTTAAGGGTGAGCGTCAGTAAATTTTCTGCCCTAACCGCGCTTTGTTAACATTCGCGGCACACATATTTCGCCGAAATACTGCTCAAACAGTTGCGAAATATTTTCTTATAGAAAAAATCAATGCTTAGATTATATTAAAACTAAATTTGCCCCCAAAAACATAGAATATATTTTTTATTTTAATCCAAAATATTTTTGGTGCTGCCATCTGTTGTCGTATTTTAATTCATACCGATTATTTTTATTTTTTAATGAACATTTTTAAATATCTATTCCTTCTAATACAGTGTTAAATACAACAGATCATATATAATAATGCCACAATCACGGAAAGGTAATTTATCATTCTATAAATTTGATAAGGGATCTGAATGTACATCACTGAGGACTGCAGTTTTGTCTTCATGTTCCTTTGTCTTCAAGTCCAAGTTCAATTACGTTTCCGTGATTATGGCATTATATATGATCTGTTGTTGTATTTAATAGCGTATTAGAAGGAATAGACATTTAAAAATGTTCATTAAAAAATAAAAATAGTCGGTATGATTTAAATTACGACAACAGATGGCAGCACCAAAAATATTTTAAATTAAAATAAAACATATATTCTACGTTTTATTGGGTATTAAATTTAGTTTTAATATAATCTAAGCATAGCATTTTATCTATAAGAAAATATTTCGCAACTGTTTGAGCAGAATTTCGGCGAAATATGTGTGCTGCGAAAGTTAACAAAGCGCGGATAGGGCAAAAAATTTACTGACGCTCACCCTTAAACACGGTAGAGCCGTATACATGGTAAGGTACAGGGAAAGTATTGGAATCGTGTCGAAAATCGCAACTCAAGTTTTCGACGGATCTACACGTTTTGAGATCTCTAGAAAACAATAAAACTATTTTTAGCGTGACGTGTGTGTGGAAGACCCAGGCCGTCCGACTCGTCCAAGGACTTGAGTAGCAGTTTGGACGACCGGATGTGTGTGTGCGCTTCTGTGTGTGTGTCTGTCTGTAATGCATGAATCCACCCTAACTCAGAGAATAATAGTCCGAATTTCATAAAATTTTATAGGTAAGCCATTTGTGGGTGGCCCTGGTGTTGATTAGATTTTGGTACAATTCGGGATAAAAGAACCTGCGTTTCTTTTGTAAAATGGTCGGAAAAAATTGTCTGTATCCACTGTCAAAGTCCTTCCGAGAGGTTGGTGGCAGGGGAAGGAGGGAACGGTCCTTGTGGACGTCGCTCCCACTGGGTTTCGGTCTAAATGAAGTTTCACTGTCACGGCCATCTAAACAGATACTTTATACCTTCAAGTAGGTCGGACGGTTTGGTTCGAAATAAAGGAATATTAGCGGTAGTTGAGCTAAAAATGTTTGTAAGCTCCAATAATAAACATCTATGTTTCTACTAATTATATGTTTAAATCATAACATAAGACCATGTAAGACATATAGAAATTTAATAATGGAATATTTCTTTCTGGAATATTCAGCAAACATTATATTTAAGCTGAACCACACTTTACTGGCCCTGTCGCTATCCTATATTAATATACATTATTTATTATAATTTTGAATAAACTTTATTATTAATTATGAATGCTGTGAAGCACAGAAATTGACCTTATATGTAGCAAAAATTGCTCTTTCTTGATTTTTTCCGAAGCTTAAGTAATCAGCATACACTGCGAAACATTTGCAAGCATATTACTGAAAGTTTCGGGGAAATTAACTGTCTGTAATGGCTATTTCCTCAACCGTTTGTCACAGAGATGTACTTCCAATTGCAAAAATGTTTTAAATTTTAAAATCTATTATCTTAGATGCAGTTTAAATCAATAAATACATTTCTGAAAAAAAAAATACGAAATATAAATTTCTATACAGTCCTCCGGTCCTACCAATTATATTTAGGAAAATCATTCTCATACAATTTAATGCAAAATAAAAAAAAATCATCCTTTTACGATCAAAATTGACCGACTTATAGCTGTTTAAAGTTGGAGCACTTTTTGCGCTGAAAAATGGTCAATACGGTCCCTGATTGGTTGGTTGCCTGAAACGGGACATTTTCATGCGTGGAAAAGCGACTTAAGTCATAAAGGTTAATGCTTCATAACTCGGTGAATTTTGGTCATAAAAGGAAGATTTTATTTTGCATAAAATTGTATGAGGATGATTTTCCTAAATGTAATTGGTAGGACCGGGGGACCGTATAAAAATTTATATTTCGTATTTCTTTCAGAAATATATTTATTGATTTAAACCTTTTCTAAGATAATAGATTTTAAAATTTAAAACATTTTTACAATTGGAAGTACATCTCTGTGACAAACGGTTGAGGAAATAGCCATTGGGCACCGATAGCACTGGACACCCTGTATATATATATATATATATATACATATATATACATATATATTTGAAATATGTAATAATAAGAATTATGTAAAAAACAAACAAAAAAAAAAACAATTCAAGTAATATTAACATCACCATAGAAGCAAGTTCACGGCCGCAATGCCGATAAGAGAAAAGAACAGCACCGTCCCAAATTCGATGATTAATCAGAACTAAATTCATCTTCAGGTCTGAGTATTTAATTCTAATTAACCCAAACACATGCCTGTTTCAGATTAAGCAACAGCACATCACTATAAATGCTTAAACTCAGACTACAGGCAACAAAAATTGAAAAAATGAAAATAGGATACATTAAAAAAATTTGTATTACCATGCAGCACGAACCCTTCTTCTTCCACCACGTGTATACACGATCAACCTCAACAGCTTAATCTAGAAGCACCGGAATGAACAAGTCGAAATTCTACCAGGGAGGCAGTACGAACGTTCACGGTAATACTCCCAGACCCGTCCAGTGAGTCTAAGCTGGAGACCGGATAAGCAATTCAGAATATTAACTTCCCAAATATGCAATCCTGAATATGAATATGAATCAAAGATGAAAATTCCTACTAAACAAGTAATTCATAGGAAAACTGGATAAACGAAAATGCCACTATACACCATTATAAGGGAGCTCAAATCGTAGTTTCAATACTGACAAAAGTTACATTTTTTTGCGAAAATAAAATTCAAAACATTAATGTTAATGCATCTTATTTTCCGATTTTTTAATTTTTCGATATATATTATTTCGATATATAGATTTTTCGATATATATTTTTTGATATATATATATTAGAAATATGTAATAATAAAAAAATTTTGTAATAATAATAATAAAAAATATATATATATATATATACATACAGAGTGTCCCAAAAACATTGATCTCGGTTTTTATTCCTTAAATATTTATCTTAGACATACATAATAAATTACAAAGTTGCGTAAAAAAGGTACAGAATTTTATGAAATCGATTAAAATTTTCAAGGGAATTAAATTTTAAGAAATACAAAATTTAAATTTTTATACTGCCCCGGTGCAAAAACATTTCCAATGAGTAAAATGTGCCCCATACACAAATAAGGTTATGTACAAAATTTCAGCATTTTATCATAAAAAGTCCCAGAGATATGAAAAGACAAAAATTCTGACTTAAACCACTTTTCGATACATCGACATGGGTTCTCAGAAGGGAAAAATCATGTTGGCAGATCGCGTTTCAGGGGTTATACACAAATTACGAAAGAAAACAATGATTACATAAATAAATAATAAGTTTGCTATTTATTGGTACAAAAGTAACTACACTGTGTAGAAATAATAACTTTACACAAAGATTACAAAGCTTGTTCAAAATGTTTTGCATCCATGCCAATACAGAGCTGCATTCGCTTGATAACACTTCTGTGCATTCGATCAAGTTCTTGTTCGATGATGTCACGACAACCATCTTGAATGCGTTGTTGCATTTCTGCTTTATTTAAGGAGGTGACAGATAAACAGTTGTGCGTAAACGACCCCCACAAATAAAAATCCATAGGCGTTAAATCAGGCGATCTAGGGGGAAATTCGACTGGTGCATGCAAGCCAATCCACTTGTCTGAAAACTCGTTATTTGACCAGTGTTTCACAACTGTAGTATGGTGAGCTGGAGATCCGTCCTGTTGAAACCATACATGTGGAAGTACTGTTAGGGGCAGTTCATTCATAAAATCAGGAATAATTGCATTCAGAATCTCATTAACATACCTGTCACCCATCAACGTACCACCATACAGTGTGGGTCCAAGCAAATGGCTTCTGAAAATACTACACCATACATTCACAGAAAATTGCTTCTGATGATGAATATCACATACCACGAAATGGATTTGTGTCAGACCAGAAGTGCTCATTTTGAGGATTTATGCATCCATCTTGTTTAAAGCAGCATTCGTCTGTCCAAATTACGTTTTTCAGGAAAGAGGGATTTGCATCTTTCTGATTTAGAGCCCAATTACAAAAATATAGACTACGTGGATAATCTATCTGTTGGCTCCTGTACTTGCTCACCATGAACTTTAAACGGATGCCATTTATTCCGTTTCAGTATTCTCCACACTGTTGCACGTGGTACATTCATTTCTGAAGCAGCGGTACGAACACTACTATGTGGATGACTGCAAAAGTAAGCAAAAATATCAATTTCTACATCAGCTGAGTGAAGTCTGGGCCTACCTAGTCCATCTACACGATATACGCTTCCTCTTTCACGCACTCGTTGCACCAATCGGGAAATAAACCTCCCAGAAGGATGTCGAGAATTGGGAAAAGTACGTTGATATTCCCGTACAGTTTCGTTAGCATTGCGATTGTATAAACTGTACAGCATAAGCATTTCAAACAGTTCTTCGTTGGTGTATTGAGACATACTGTCGGTACCGGCTAACTACACTCTCAAAATTTAGCAGAAATGTGAAATACTTAAGGGTCGCCGGGCTGCGCTTGCGTAAACAAGGCAATTGATCAATGGCAGAACAAAAACAATTTTCTCATGCGATGATGCATCTGTTGCGATTGTGTGACGCACCGATCAGAGGAAGATATTTGCATAAGCATACATTTCTAAGCTGTTTTAATGTTCATTTTGATTGTGCCATTTCAAAGTTTTATTCTCTAATTAATCATGTAAAATGTTAAGGTATTTTTCAGGAAGCATATTTTTGAAAAATTGTAAATAAATCTAAAGATAAGAGATAGATATTATTTGCCTATGATGCATTTATGCGTTGCGTCATTTGCACTCTTGCTTTAAACATTTACATTTTTATTTGTGATTAATACCTCACCAACTTTGTTTAAACATATCTCTGGGACTTTTTATGATAAAATGCTAAAATTTTGTACATTACCTTATTAGTGTATGGGGCACATTTTACTTATTGGAAATGGTTTTGTACGGGGGTCGTATAAAAATTTAAATTTTGTATTTTTTCAAATTTAATCCCTCCAAAAATTTTTATCGATTTCATAAAATTCTGTACCTTTTTTTACGCAACTTTGTAATATATTATATACGTCTAAGATCAATATTTAAGGAATAAAAGCCGAGGTCAATGTTTTTGGCACACCCTGTATATATAATTGCTGCTTTTCTGACAGTTTGCCGAAATTACCAACAAAGTAGCTGAAAAAAATTAGCAAAGGTTGCAAAATGTTTTACAGCGTACGTATTTCAGTTTGGGGAATTGTTATTATTATGAAATGTATTTTTTTTTCTTGTAAGATATTAAATTATTTATTTTTTAAACTTTACTTTTCAGTTTTTCAAACTCATACAATCTAATATTCCACTCTCTGCCCTATTTTTCAAACTTACCCCATTTTTCTTTAAATGGCCACTTTTAACGCTTCCGGAAGCCATTCAGTGAAACAGATCTTGACCATCTGTTAAATGAACAAAAAGAAAAAGAAAAAAAAAAATCAAACCCTCCGTAACAGCTGATATTCGGTGATAAAGGGGCGTTGGGGGATACAAATCACCATTAACTCCCCCTCCCCCACAGTCATCAGCGTCGAAAATTAACCGCTCATGGTGCAGCTTAATGTCCCTCCATGTTCCACCGAGGTGCATTAACGGCTCGAATTTTCCACGCAACTTCAAATGGCGGCAATGACTGATAGAAACACGCTGGAAAATTATTTCTATCCACGGAAGGGACAATGGACCTCTAATTACGGATTTGTGGCAGCCGTTTTGATCTATGGTTGGCATTGTTGTATCCTATAGATAGGATTAAATGGAGGCACTCATTCTTCGTTGTGCCGTATCAGACGACTCAATTTAGCTAGTGAGTGGAATGCGGAGGATCAATAGAGGATTCAATGATGCGGCTAGGACTGCATTCCCGACTTCGGTGGCTGTATCATAGAATGTTTTGCTATTATTTTAAAGGATGTTTAATCCTTAATGTTTAAAACAAATCAAAACGGGCAGTGTTGTATTAAAAGAGAAAAAAAAAAACATGCTTCCTATTGTGTGATCAAGGGTTTTATTTGTTCGATTTCTGGTATTATGTTGGCGCGCTGTCTGTTGCTCATTGTAAAGATAAAAATGATTAATGTATTTTATTATTTTATTTCTTTAGCCCGATGATCTGTGATAAATTTTTAATAGGATTATTTCGAACATAAGTAGTGTATATAGTACATTTTGCACATAGTACCAGTGGAGAATCGTGATAAAATATTTCCGAGAGATAAAAGTCCAGGGGCCAAAATTAACAAATAAAAAGTTATCAATATATATTTTTTTATAAGGTTACAAATATACTCTTCCCGGCCATTCATTTAACTGCTTTACACCCCTGAGTGAGCTGGGCGGTCTGGGTTCTCAGGGTTACAAATACAACAAAATATAGTAAACTGTTCATACCTCCGAAACCAGATGTGTCCACCATATTTGATTTTCATTTTTTAACACTTTACAACAAAGTTGAAAAGTGTTTATGACTTTGTTCATTCTGTCTGTCTGTCTGTCTGTCTAGCTGTCCGTTAGCACGATAACTGCCGTAAAAATGACTTAATCAAAATGAAATTTTAGTATGTTGTTCAGACGGTCCGTAGGACCTATGGGAATATAAATGAATAATATTACCCAATTAGTTTTGGATTGAACCCGGGTTGAAAAAATGAAATACATTGAGCCCTATGGGACCTAATTTTTCAAACATTTTTTAAGCGGATTTAAAATTCACAAATTGCTTCGAAAATTTTAGGTAATAGTCAAATTGTTCCATAAAATATATAAAAAAAAATTCAGCGAAATATATTCAGTAGTTTTTTAAATAAAAATTAAAATAATAATTACACATCTTATATGAAACGATCACGTGACCATGATATGAAACGATCACATGACCCACTTCAAAATGATATATGGCATCCATCTTGTTTCAAAATCGTGATTTTTTAAAGTTCTTTTTAATTCATATTGAGTGTTGTATCCGTCCTAAAACTACTTTATTTTTGCTTAAATTCTGTGCATCTACATACTGAAACGACGGAAATACAATATATTTGAGTTTAAATGCTCATCCAAATTTGATTATTTCTACAACTAAACCTATTTTTCACCTATGTAAAATGTAAACAGCAAAATATGTAGAATGAGTTGTATATATATATTAGAATTACTGTATTTCTTTAACACAAAATAATTCAGTCCATGGAGTCTGCATGGCTGATATGAATGAAATATTAATTGATTTTATAAATAGAAGGACGATTTTTTTCGATGAAATTTTAAGCATAGAGTTTATGAATTGTAGCTCCATGGTCTTAATTTTTAAATAAAATAAATTATTATAGTATTGTGATGAATGAAATGAATGGGAGAAAGTTATGAATGAAATCCTGCTTTTATAGAGAGATCCATGCGTGCTATTTTTTCTATGACGTCATTTGAATTTATTTCAGTTGTTTTCGATGAAGTTTTCAAATATAATAAATTATCGTAGTATTATGATAGTTTTAAAAATATTACCGTGGAATGTATTGCATTTTAGAGATATTTAAACCAGGCAATTTATATTTCAATGCCGTCATTTGAATGAAGTTCATTTTTTTCAATGAAGGTTTAAGTTTTCAAATATAATAAATCAATGTAGTATTGTGATAAGTTTTAAAATATTACTGAGGAATGTATTGCAATTTCCACTTTTTTAAATAAAATTGCATTGAAGTTGAAAAGTGTTTCATAATCAATGCTTTAAGCATGATTGATCTTTCTTGTTTTAATAATCTTGTTGCATTAAAAATAAAAATTTTCTGATTGACCAAATTTGTCTAAGGGGTTCGTATAAAAATCTAAAAAGTGTAATTTTTTGAAAATGAATGGGAGGACTATTTCATTAACGTAGTCTTATTTCTTACCTTACTTTCAACATTTTGCAATTTACATTGCCCACTTATCTCCAACAGGTAAAAAATTAAAGCGCGTTTCAATCTTTTTGGGACACCCTGCATAGCTCATTTGTGCAATCCTCAGCTGCTTACCTGACGAGTAAGTGAGGTCGCTATTCATATCGTTCCTGAAGAAGGCCTATATTTTGCCTTTGAAATTCGTTGGCTAGTTCATTTTTGTATATATGCTGCACTTTATGAAGTTTTAATTCATCGTGATACTGTTGCAGCACTTTTTGAGCGATAATTTGAACTGCGTTGTAGTTTGATATTTTTTAAAGTTAGTTATGTAATTTATCTAGTATTATATGCTTCCTTCAAAAGCAGTTAATTTTTCTATAATGTATAAACTATACATATAGAAGTACATACATATAGTCTATTATAAACTGAAAAAGAAATAAAAATAGCATAAATAAATAAATAATAACATAAAACAACTGTAGTTGTTTTTTTGGCGGTTTTTAGGAGCATACTGATTTTAACCTGAGGAAAAGGGCTCGAAACGCTCTCGAAATCATTGCATTTACCTAAATTTCTTATTCTTGCTTTTTTCAAGTAAGCATTAGAAAATTATATTCTCACAAGCAGTAGTTTAATTTATTGTAGGTCTTGGTGTGCATGATAGGAAACCAGACCAAGTTCCAAAATTCAAAACGCTCAATTCTGAAATACAATGCAATAGTCATGACCTTTCATAGCCAATCCAATCTCAACAACAATCAACTATATACGCATCGTTAAGCAAATGAGAATGCAATATTTATCCTTACTTTTATGCGATAATGTGTTATGATAGCAAATGAATAGTTAAACGGGAATTGATAGTCACTGCATAGCTTGTTCTTCGAACCATGAAGGATTGATGAAGAATTTAATGTGTCCATCTCATTTTCTTTTCAGTCTTAATCTAACGAGCCATTCTTTTCAGATGTAAAAAAAATCAGCAGTGGCTCCAGACTGGTGGAACCGAAACGTTTTTGCGTGAGTAACATTCGCCTCCGTGGATAATTTGTCTTTTCTGGACATTCTCAAAACAGCTCAAAATATTAAAGTATCGAAAGTTCGTTCGTTACTAATTCCCCCGTGGTGAAGGGGCGCCTACGCATCACGTTCACAAGACCCCCCAAGGTGTCCCATGGCAAAGGGGAGGAGATTTGCAGCTTCACTTTTTATAGAGGCTCCCCGAAGGGCGGAAGTCTGACTTGGCCTCGACATGACAACATCCACGCCCGCTGGCGGGATTCGAACCCGCAACCCGGCAATCCAGCGATCAGACGGAAACGCATGCCCCTGACCGTTCGACCATCGGATCGGCAGTATTGAAAGTAAAACCACTTTTTCAAAATGGTTTAAAATATTAAAATATCGAAATTATAGTCACTATATTTCGTAAACTAAGAGTTCGGACTATAAAAATCAGTAAGTAAAAAAACACTTTTTACAAAGGATAAGGAAAACTTGAGCAACGCACTTAAGCACAAATAAGACAATAATGCAACATGCAGTTGTTTCGACGATACGCTGGTTCCCCATCGTCAGTGCAAGAAAAACCCGAAGTCAAAAAGACGAAAAGGACACACAAATTCGAGATATTGAATTTTCATCAATTTGCCGTCATTTTTTTAAAATCATTTTTCGTCCTTTTTTTCAATTTGACAACAGTTAAATAAATCGCCAAGTTGGCGATATTTCGCCAAATTCGAATTGATTGGGAAAGTGAACATATTTGACGATGCTTCTTTAACTTTACTTAATTTTTCTTAGTATATTTGCATGAAAAATGTGCAATATCTCAAAAACGGTTGATACTAGGCATTCTAAAGTTTGTCTCAATCGTTTTCTAATGAAGAATTGCGTAGGGTAAATCCGGAATAGATGCAGAACCTTTTTTTAAATCAATATTCTGAGACCCATGGTGCACAAACAAGAAACTTATGCAGTCATAATAATTTATTTGCATTTAGATAACATATGTGTTAGGATAAAATAACTTATAAAATACTCAATAAGCAATTATAATTTATCTTGTAAACCTCTTCATTCCGTCATCTCTCCAGGATGCCTCTCGCCGTTTAACTTATATGAATTTTAAAGGATGTACCAAAAATATTTTTTTTTTCAAAAATATGTATATTTAAATATAAAAAAATCTGATGTGAGCAGTACATGACTTTCCTTATGTAATACAATGAATTTACTTCTTTTACAGTGAGAAAACCTCATCTTTCACATCACCTCAAAAACACTAGATTCTAGTTCAGGAATGTTTTAAACGTGCACTTCCGTCAAGAACACGAATTTGAATTTTTAACTCCGTTACAATATTTTACTTATAAGCAGGTAAAGTAATAGATGGTACGAGAAGTGGATGTATATCTTAATATAAAAAATCTGATGTGGACAGCACATGACTTTCCCTGCACACTTATATTCACGTTCTCTTTATTTTAATTAAATTTAATTCACTTTTCATTCAATTTTCGTTCCCATTTGATAATTGGACTTATTTTGGTGGCGTAGAGAAAATACGATAAAACTAAAATATCTCGAGAACGGCTAGTCTCAGTGTAATGGGGTTGTTCTTATTCTTTTCTTCGTTAAACATTACGTATTAAACAAGCATTTAATAGATATATTTGAGCATACATAGTTTTTTATTTTAGATTTTGTCGATTTTTGCGAGCCAGTTTGCAAAAAAAGGCAGGTTATTTTTTTCCGAATCATACCAAAATCTAATCAGCACCAGGGTGTCCCACAAGTGACTTATCTACCGAATTTTGTGAAATTCGGTCCATTAGTTTTTTAGCTAGAGTGGATACAAGCTTTTGAGGTCCATTTCGCAAAAAAAGGTGGATTATTTTATTCCGAATCGTACCCAAAACTAATCAGCACCGCCCACAAGTGTCTTACCAACCAAATTTTATGAAATTCGGTCCATTAGTTTTTTAGTTAGAGTGGATACAAAATCTGCACAGACAGACATACACACACACACAGACGTCACGCTAAAAATAGTTTTTTCGTATTCCAGAGGTCTCGAACCGTGTAGATCCGTCGAAAACTCGAATTGCGATTTTCGGCATGATTCCAATACTTTCCCTATACATTACCATGTATTGCAGGGAAAGTAAAAATCTGATGTGGGCAGCACATGACTTTCCCTGCAGACTTATATTAACGTTCTCTTTATTTTAATTAAATTTATTTCACTTTTAATTCAATTTTCGTTCTCATTCGGTAACCGGGCTTATTTTCAAAGGTGGCGTAGGGAAAGTACGAAAAACTAAAATATCTCGAGAACGGCTAGTCCTAGTGTAATGGGGTTGGTCTTATTCTTTTCGTCGTTAAAAATTACGTCTTAAATCAGCATTTAATGGATATATTTGAGTATACACAGTTCTTTAGGTTAGATTTGGACGATTTTTGCGGGCCATTTTGCAAAAAAAGGCAGGTAATTTTTTTCCGAATCGCACCAAAATCTAATCAGCCCCAAGGTAACCCACACGTGACTCATCTACCGAATTTTGTGAAATTCGGTCCATCAGTTTTTCAGTTAGAGTGGATACAAGCTTTTGCGGGCCATTTCGCAAAAAAAAGGCGAGTTCTTTTATTCCGAATCGTACCCAAAACTAATCAGCACCAGCCCCGCCCACAAGTGACTTACCTACAAAATTTTGTGAAATTCGGTCCATTAGTTTTTTAGTTAGAGTGGATACAAAATCTGCACAGACAGACACACACACAGACGTCACGCTAAAAATGGTTTTTTCGTATTCTAGAGGTTTTGAAACGTGTAGATCCGTCGAAAACTCGAGTTGTGATTTTCGGCATGATTCCAATACTTTCCCTATACATTACCATGTATTGCAGGGAAAGTAAAAATTGCCAGTTTTAACCTGCTCCAAACTATTACCCTCCCAGCACTTCCTGAACAAACTAAAAGACTTCACGGTCTCTTTTATTGAACCATCAAGTCCTTTCGGTCTTCGATAAAACGTTTCCAAAATCACCGCAAAAGGCAAAAAAAAAAAGGGCCCCACAATAAATGCACTTTTTTCCCCCCAACCGGGTTCTAAACGAGAGCGCAAGCTAAAACAACACGCTCCTGATTTATGGAAGGAAATTATTTCGGATAAGGGGACGGGACGGTCCCAGAGAAAGGAGACGATGTCTGTCACCATGGCAACTGTGTCTCTCGAGACGTAGCAGATGTGTGGGAGGATGCCGGCCATATTTCTGCACGAGATCTATGGCACGACTGCAAATTTAGAACATTATAATAATGGTAAGGTGCAATAACGGAAGAGAGTTCGTTCGCTGGGGACTGGGGGGAGGGGGCGGAATGCACTCTATAAATGTATCACGTGATTGAGGAGTAATAAAAATGTAAGTAGGCAGCTTTAGCCAGCGATACATTTTACATGTTGTTAAATTATTTTTACTTTCAGGTTAGGGTGGAACAGATCATTCCGATCTTACAACTCGAATGTTGGGCTTCAAGCGTTTATTAGAGAGTGAAAGGGTGGAATATATGAAATAAGAAATTTATGAGGAAGCATTTATATAGTGCGGTGCACATGAATGCTTCCCCAATGTAAGGCAAGTGCAGTGTACACTTTCAAGTGCAATGTACATTTTCATTCTCGACGAATTTATTAAGCACGTTTATATCCCACACTGATTTCGTACTGTCACGGGAATTTTCGAAAAAACTGGAAGTGATGTAAGTGAAAATCCTCAGTGAGATCCCCCCCCCCCCCCCAATTCAACTACAATTTAATGTTGCATCCATATCAGTAATTATCCAATCTCTATCTATATCCGATTCTGAAAAAAAAATCTGATGTGGGCAGCACATGACTTTCCTTGCAGACTTATTTTCACTTTCTCTTTATTTTGATTAAATTTATTCCACTTTTAATTCAATTTTCGTTCTCATTCGGTAACCGGACTTATTTTCAAAGGTGGCGTAGAGAAAATACGAAAAGCTAAAATATCTCGAGAACGGCTAGTCCTAGTGTAATAGGGTTGGTCTTATTCTTTCCGTCGTTAAAAAAATACGTATTAAACGAGCATTTATTGGATATATTTGAGTATACCTAGTTCTTTAGTTTAGATTTTGACGATTTTTGCGGGCCATTTTCCAAAAAACGGCAGGTTATTTTTTTCCGAATCGTACCAAAGTCTAATCAGCACCAGAGTAACCCACAAGTGACATATCTACCGAATTTTGTGAAATTCGGTCCATTAGTTTTTCAGTTAGAGTGGATACAAGCTTTTGCAAGCCATTTCACAAAAAAAAGGCGAGTTCTTTTATCCCGTATCGTACCCAAATCTAATCAGCACCAGACTCTCTCACAAGTGACTTATCTACCAAATTTTGTGAAATTCGGTCCATTAGTTTTTTAGTTAGAATGGATAAAATATCTGCACAGACACACACACAGACGTCACGCTAAAAATGGTTATTTCGTATTCTAGAGGTCTTGAAACGTGTAGATCCGTCGAAAACTCGAGTTGTGATTTTCGGTATGATTCCAATACTTTCCCTATACATTACCATGTATTGCAGGGAAAGTAAGAATCTGATGTGAGCAGCACATGACTTTCCCTGCAGACTTGTCCACTCTAATCAAAAGGAAATCAGCGCCAACTTTACGCCAGCTAGTAGAGATATTAAATGAAAACTTAATATGGTCACCCGTTAATTATGGCCAGTGGCGTAGCCAGGAAGATATAAGATTCATAACCCTCATTTGCTTAATACTTATATTAGTTCTCCATTGGGTTCTTCACATTGATAAAACGATGCTTATATCTGATACGCCCCATTTGATCACTGATTCTATTCTTTCCGGATGCTCTTATGGCTATTGCCAACAAAAGATTTGAATCCACTATATCAGAATTGATACACTGTGATGTAGTTGGTCGCCTTCTAATTATCTGGTAATTAATTACAATCGAAAACAGTTATTTAATCTTCTCCGGAGGACTTGAACTTAACGTCTGATGCATGGGCCGAAATGTTAGACTTTTTTCCCGGGTCGAAGACATTTTGAAGTGTTCAGCCTTTGTCCGATCTGGTCTTAAAATATTTGAGTTTCATATATGTCTGTTCTTGTGGTTTTTAGATACAAGGTAGGATCGAAAAGTTTGGAGACTGTGCTGATATCTCCAATCCTGATTGGGGGAGAGTGGAACTATTTTACCGTAGCGTAGAGGCACATGTAATGCGAGATCTGAAAAGGAAGAAGCAGGTCTGAAGTGCAGGGTTTTTCCAGACAATGCGTGTCAGTGAACTGTAGTCGTTCGCATTTATCGAAAATGGAAATGGCGTTTGAAGAACAACGTGCGAATATCAAATTCTGCCAGCGTTTTGGGGAAATAGTCAACAGAAACATTTCACCTGCTGCAGCAGGTGCAATGTTTCTGCTTCTTCCTTTTCAGATCCGGACCTGCTTCTTAGTTTTCAGATCTCGCATCACATGTGTCACTACGCTACGGTAAAATAGTTCCCCTTTCCTCCAATCAGGATTGGAGATATCAGCACAGTCTCCGAACTTTTTGATCCTACCTTGTATATTTAAAATCATTAATCGGAGATCAGAATTATGTAAAAAGGTAATTAAGCTTTTATCACAAAATTGATGTAATTATTAATAATTTCTCATATATTTAATATTTTTTTATGTCTTGTTAAAGCATAGACCCCGTTTCGGCAAATCCAAAATTTTCCATTTCCGATCTATATGTATAATGCCGGATTTAGGCCCACAGACCAGCCCCGAGTCCGTACAGACCCTTTATTTGAATTTAAGGGGATGAAATATATGGAATATGGTCGGTTCATATCTAGGAGAAGGGAATACATTCCATCTTCTAGATGTGAAGCTCCGATCTCGGGAACTAGACTGACTGAAGCGTTCTAATGATAGCGATATCTTAGCAAACCAAATGTTCCAAACCTCCTTGTTCGAAGCTGCAATTCCTTGCATTAACTGAATCCAACTTCATCGACAATTTTAGTAATTCAGCTGCAATTTCTAATATTTTAGTAATAATAAATTTCTATCATGAGACCTTGAAATACACATTTAGGGCCCTGTAACTCAAAATTGCTTTTTAACTATTATCGTAATTTTGTATTTCTTTTTTTTCCGGAAAAAAAAAAAAAGATTAATTTGAATTCTTGGGTAAAATTTTGTAATAATTTCAAATGTAATAAGGTATTACATCACTTAATAAGTCTTTAACTAAGAAAAACAATTTTTTTTTTAGAAATTCGACTTTACTCATCAACATACTTTCCTTCAAGAGTGATAGATTCATTCCAATGCTCCTCTAACTTTTCGATGCCTTTTTTGTAGAACGATTTGTCTTTGCTCTCAAAATAGGCCTCAGTTTCGGCAATCATTTCTTCATTTGAGCCAAATTTCTTTCCCTGGAGCATCTTTTTCATGTCTGCAAAAAGCCAGTAGTCGCTGGAGGGCCAGATCTGGAGAGTACGGTGGGTGAGGAAGCAATTCGAAGCGTAATTCATATAATTTAACCATCGTTTTCATCGACTTGTGACACGGGGCACGTCTTGTTGTTTTTGGTCTGGTGTGAGCAAACGCGGCACCCACTCCGAAAGCAACTTACGCATGCTCAAATTTTCGTGTAAAATTGTAAACACACTACCTTCTGATACCTTTAAGGTGTCAGCTATTTCACGCAACTTCACTTTACGGTCTTTCAAAACTATTTTGTGAACTTTTTTTATGTTTTCCGGAACAACTGCCGATTTTGGGCGACCAGAGCGTTCAGCATCATCGGTGTTTGTACGACCACGTTTAAATTCAGCATACCAGTCAATAATAGTTGATTTCCCTGGTGCAGAGTCTCCATAATGCTTATCAAGCCACTGTTTGGCTTCAACAGTACTTTATCCCATCAAAAAACAATGTTTAATCAACACACGAAATTCTTTTTTATCCATTGTTTTGAAAATTACAAAACTGAGGTCACTAAAACCACTGTAACCTGTAAACTAATTGTCAGAATGTCATGAAATTTTGACACGTATCGTTTGAAGGTTGGTACTATCCAGAAATCATATGGATCTGTCAACAGTGTTGCTATATATGTGTCATACTGGAGACTTATTGAGTGAAGTGTTATTTAAAAAACAGGGTTCCACCTTTGAAGTGGGGGCAGCTAAGTGATAGATTAGTCTGTTTATCGATAAATCTAACTCTGTTTATCGTCATTTCTATGACTTTGAATAGGGTTTCAGTTCATATTCCTCTGTATAAATCTCTGTTTCTCAAATTGCCAATTTTCTCTGACCTTTTACTTCTTAAACTTTCTTTACTTTGTCCTGAAAAGACAACGTAAAAGATTTGAGCATTCCCTTATTCAACTATCAAATCTTTCAGTCCTCGGCAAAACACTTCCCGAATCACCTCTAAGGAAAAATAAAATACGTCCTGCAATAAAAGTTCTTTCTTCTTTTTCTTGTTTAAAAGCCCCTTCTGCCTGATGAAACTGAACAAAAGAGCAAGCTAGATCAACACGTTCTCGATTTGTGGACATGGAAATTGTTTCGTATAAGGAGATGAGGCAGTACCAGACGGATAGAGGCGATGTCTATCACCATGGCAACTGTCTCCGGAGAAGCAGAAGATACGTGGGAGGATGCCCGCCATATTTCTATACGAGATCTATGACACGAGCAACATGTTAAGAACGTTACAATGGTTTGGAGGTGCAATAACATGATTGAGTTCTTCCAACTGACAGGGAGGGGCACGAACTTGGTAAAATTTTGGGTTGGAGACGGTAAAAATGTTCCCATTTATATAGGTATAGTAAATATCTAAATTTACTAAATGGTTTAATAATCCTTTTTGCATTTATTCCAGGATCGTATACTTGTTACACTCAGGGGTAGATTTACCAATATGTGAAGCTTTGCTACGGCCCCAAAGCTGTAATATAGTGCACCATGATCCTTTATCATGTGAAAAATGCGCACAATATGGATCCTGAAAATCATTAAAGCTTAAGACCCAAGGAACTAAATCTTCTGTTTATCACATCTCTCACCCATGCATTTATAATAGAAAACTATAACAATCGACCGGTAAAAAAATGGTTATTTTCCAATGTATGGATAAGATATGGTTACGCTACGTTCATCTCTTGAATATCTACCGTGACGGACGGGTAAGTGAAAGATGTCCGTCACGATGAACGTTCTATGTTTTGCAGCAGGAATGGACAAATTTACTTACAGGTGGGCCAAATGAAAAGAAAAATTGGCGGGCCAAAGACTTTTATTTATTATATTTTTTTCAGAAATTCATTAAAATTTTTTTTAAATATTCAGAAAACAAAACAAGAATAAATACATATTAAACTTCTATAAGTTCATTCAGAAGGTTTAACATAGTGGAGAGCGAGATGGGTGAAATTATAATTGTGCTTCTAGCATTTTTTTCATAATTTGGATTAAACTGTGAGGAGGATAATTTTCAAGAATAAAGAAAGATCCTCATCAGTAAGTTGACTTTTAAAATCACCTTTTTCAATGTTTCATGGTTGAAAACAATTGTTTGCATGAATATGGGGATACAAACATATGTTTCTCGGTATGATTTACCCTCTATAAAGATTCAGTTTTGATGTGTGGGCCGTATTTGAACACATTACAGGGCCCTATTTGCTCTACGGGCTGTAGTTTGTCCTTTCTTTTTCTATAGAAAGCTTTGCTTATTTTAACTCACTTTCTGTGATAACTATATACACAGTAAGAACCAACAGACTTTATATTACTTAGTTAGAACCGGAAATTGAATCCGGGTCTCTTGACGAAGGCTCAGGTGTTCTGACCCCAACAGGTTGCAGGTAATGTTTCATAAACCTCCCACGCACGGTATGTAAAGCTGTTTGAAGTCACGATATGCGCTTTGACTCTTTATATTTTTCAAATTATCACCGCTCTGACTTCTTGTCCAATAAATTTTTAGAAATAATGACCTGAAGAGTAAATTCAAGTTTTCAGGCAATTCATGGAGGTAAAAGTAAGAAGTCAAAATTCCATACTGAGAAAATGCTAATATCATTTGGGACAATAATTCAGGTGGCGCTGCAATAAGAAAAGCGCTAAACTGTTAATGTTGTAGAAATAAATTAGCAGCGCAATGCAATTTAGGACTGAATGAGGAATATTCCTACGTATTCAAAATTATTTTACCTTTCAATTTATTTTTATCTCCCTATATTCTGAACTCTGTCCTACAACTGTGAAAAATACTGATTAATTATATTGATAATTAGGGAATATTAATTTAAAAATAATCAGAAACACATATACTTAATATTATACGTCTCTATAGAGTCAAAGGGAAACACAGGGCGCTTTACTAACACTGGTGATGATACCTAGATATAATTCTCAAAGCGTTATGGTATTTTGTCCATAGGAGTTATATCTCCTTCTTTTTAACTCCATGGTGCAATTGATGACACCTTAAACTAAGACATTTTCTCAAAAAGAGGTCTTTCGATTATTCATGACCCTTATTTATTCTGTACTTTGTTAAATATCTTCTAGGATTTACTTTAGATCACAGCCATTACTGAATATTCGTTATTACATCCCTTATATACATAATGTATAAGGAAAGTATTGTGACGGGGTCGAAAATTCGAATTCGAGTTTTCGACGGGAGAGCACGTTTCAAGCATCCCTGATCAGAAATCGAACATTTTTGAGGTGATGTCTGTGTGTGTGTGTGTGTGAAAGTATGTGTGTGTGTGTTTGTCTGTGTGTGTGTGTGTGTGTGTGTGTGTCAATGAGTCTGAGGAGACGATATCTCACGAATGAATGGAGCGATTCGAATGAAATTTGGTACAAAAATCACAATCCATGAATACTGGAAGCCTATTGTTTTAAAATACAATCGAATATTCAGAACCCTCCTAAATTTTCGAATGAAATTTTGAAAAAATCATCAAAAAATCAAAACCTTTAATAAAGTTACGCAAATAGACATTTCTCATGTAATTTTTCCTTAGAAATTTTAGAACGCTAACATGAACCGTTCTCGAGATATTGCACATTTTTCAAATAAATTTATCAAAAGTCCCATAAGTTAAAAAAAAAATTAACTGTTAAGAAACATGGTCACTTTTCTTATGTAATATCATGCGATAAATTTGGGGACATTATACTCGTGGATCTAACTCGTTCCATTCACGAAAAAAGATACTTTGAGTAATACTTTTGTATTTGAACGCTAATAGTCATTTATCTGTTATAAAAATAACTTATTTCACCGTCCATAACGCTTGGCGAGATTTTGGCGACAAATTTGGTGGAATGTCGCCAACTTGGCGACTTTTTAAATATTACCAAATTAACGAAAATCTCGCCAAATGGATAACATTGACGCTAAATCAATGAAAATGACGACTAATTGTCGAAAATTCAATATCTTTGAAAGAATATAAGTATCTACTATAAGAATAACATTTTTTTTAACTGTAAAAGTAGTAAATTCATTGTATTATATAAGCAAAGTCATGTGTTGCCCACATCAGATTTTTAAAACTTCCCATTCAATGAAATATTGTTGTAATTCCATGAAAGTATGGTATCACTTACAATACATTCTGACTATATCCAAAAGCATTCATTTTTTTTTTATTTTATAAATAAATAATTCTAAATAGAGTTCTATTACCTAACCTTTTGGTTTCCGCCTTAAATTGATGAAGTTTAAACTTTCACGTCTTATTGATCAAACTCTTTAGACTTCGACCAAATGCCTATAAACTACCACAAAAGGAGTTGCTTCGCAATAAAGGCACTATTGTCTTATGAGATACGAAGCAGAGCAAGCTGAAACAATACTTTTTCGATTTGTGGACACATATATTGTATTGAATATTTAAATGAGATCGTGCGAGAAGAACGATGCCGGTTATCTTGGCAACCTTCTGCTATAGATAGAATATACCTCATGTTCATTATTTACATAAATATTTTCATTCAAAATATAAGTGTTAATCTATTAATATTTTAATTCTCGCACGGCTTAAACTGATACAGTAAAAATTACATGTGTCAGGTTTTCGGGTGAATAAATAGATCATAAAAGACGGCTCTATATCACACGCACGTATACTTTTACTTACGACACTTATATTTTCACGTTATTCACCTTATTTACAGCTATTTACAAGTTGAATTGAACATTACATCACAGGCATCCGTCTCTGCATGCATCCTTTGAGTTCGACTTCTCTCTCTCTGGTGTCTACGTAGGTTTTACTCGCACACTCCTCTCGTCTGTAGGTGGCGCTGTCGTCTATCGTTTTGTTTCCACACACACACACACACACACACATATATATATATATTGTGGTTAGATATTATAATCCTCTTTGTTGAGCTGCTTTGCGCCTTATAAATGAGATTTCAGTTGTTTTTATCTAGTTTCGTTGACTGAGCCAACGGCTCTACCGTGTTTAACACACCGTTAGATCAGTTAGATCACCGAAGTGCTTAAAACACCGTTAGTTCTCGTTAGATCACCAAAGTTAAGCAGCATCGGGCGCGGTTAGTACTTGGGTGGGTGACCATCTGGGAACACCGCGTACTGTTAGCTCATTTCAGTCGACGTGGTGGCCGAACGGTCAAGGCGAGCGTTTCCAGCGATTGATCGGCCGCCATAAGTGAGATTTCAGTTGTTCTTATCTAGTTTCGTTGACTGAGCCAACGGCTCTACCGTGCTTAAAACAAGCACGGTAGGTAACAAAACTCACTTATAAGTGAGATTTCAGTTGTTACTTTCCTTATATATACATAATGTATAAGGAAAGTATTGTGACGGGGTCGAAAATTCGAATTCGAGTTTTCGATGGGAGAGCACGTTTCAAGCATCCCTGATCACGAATCAGACATTTTTGAAGTGATGTCTGTGTGTGTGTGTGTGTGTGTGTGTGTGTGTTAGTGAGTCTGTGGAGACGATAACTGACGAACGAATGGACCGATTCGAACGAAATTTGGTACAAAAATCACAATCCGTAAACACTGGAAGCCTATTGTTTTTAAACGTAATCGAATGTTCAGAACACCCTTAAATTTTCGAGTGAAATTTTGAAAAAACCGTCAAAAAATCAAAACCACTAGTTCAGTTACGCAAATAGACATTTCTTATGTAATTTTTTATTAGAAAATGATTAACATAAAATTCAGAACGCTAACATGAACCGTTCTCGATATATTTCACATTTTTCAAAAAAATTATCAAAAAGTCATATAAAATAAAAAAAAATATATTTCCTATTGAGAAACATGTTCACTTTTCATATGTAATACCATGTAATAAATTAGGTGATATCATTCTCGTGGATCTAACTCGTTCCATTCATGAGAAAAGATACTTCGAGTAATACTATTGTATTTGAACGCCAATAGTCATTTATCTGCTATAGTGCGACTCCAACGAGAAGGCATTTGAGTCACGTGACTTTGGACGAATCCATTAGTTAAATTCAATGACAGGTAGAAAAGTACTAGGAAGAACGGGTTTCCAGAATTGGCGCCTTTAGTGCGAATTAATAATGCACAATTTGTGCAGTACGAAAATGATTTATGCAGAACGATAATGAGCTTTATATGTATAAGTACATTCAGTGTTACTGTTGGGATGTGGTGGAAATGTTTTCCAAATAATAATTAAAATTATATTATAATAAAACAATAATGGTCGTAAATGTTTTGTTAAAATTGAAGAGTTCGGTTGTAATACTTTTCTTGTAACTTAAACTATTTTATTTAGGAGAAATGCACAATGCGTTTCGTGCATATGAATGAATGATTCATCTCCTATAAAGGAAAAATCTGATGTGAACAGCACATGCCTTCCCTACAGATTCATATTTATCTTCTTTATTTCTTTTATAATTCATTAATTTGAGTTATATGCACAAACTAGCACGAATAATTATTTGAAATTACACTGAAATTGCAGTTTTAATTCAATTTTTTCCCTGGAAACTTTGTAAAATTACTGAAAAGCTGTGTTTAAAAGTTCCAAAAATTTGTTGGCTGAGAATACCCCCTCCCCTCCGTAATTTATGGGTTGCTCGCTTGTGTAATAAGACATTTTCTTTAGGAAGGACCCTCGATCCATCTATAAAAGGGGAAAAAATACCTTGACATACACACATCTTTATATTTTTATCATTGTGTATTTTACTTTTTATATAACGTTGTTTAATTTCTATAAAATACAAAGAAAACGCTTCAATCTAAATACTTTTGCTGCCATTGAAAATCATTTCAGTAAGTTCTATGAATCACATTTTATACCGTTACATATTTCATAAAGTATTAATATTTGTTAATTCTAAAATAAATTTCAGTAATTTAATTAATTTTAAATATGTTATCTAACCATTTTCCTTGCTTGTGGGCCACTATTCGGACAGTCAGTTCATCATTAGAGATTACATTGCATGGCCATGTCATCTAAGGAATCTATCACCCCCCCCCCCCCCGAGTTACAAAATTTGGAAAATGTGAAAATATATAAAAAATATCTGTTTTATATTTTTATATATATATTTGTTATTATTTTATAATATTTTATATATAAAATATTTAAAAAATTGTACCGCTGTCGCCCTTCTCGAAATCCGATTCTATACTTTCAGTTGACTCTTGAGTTATGTTCTGAAGTGGAGTCGGCACCTACCACAAAACTGATTTCTTCTATGGTTTCTTCCACTAAATTGTCAATTTCCCAATATTTATTTTCAACTTTTACTGCGTGCTCACAATATTTAATCCACTGCTCCTTTGTAATGCTGGCAAGGGCTGTCGGATGGGGGTGCATAACTTTTCTGAATTTGCTTCAGCCTAAAAAAAAAAATCGAGGACTTTGTGGACCACATTTCGTTCCTTGGAACGAATTACTTTTACTTCTACAGACATTTTGTCGATAAAAGCACGGTTCACAAATATCAGATTCTAATTAATTAAATAAACAGACCTTAAAAAATAGGAACAGATGTTAGACATTTTCTTAGTCGCAAGCGCAATGCTAGTAAAGCATTCCAACTATTCTAAATTTCAAAAATTGGCGAAATACGCGCAGCAAATGCGATCGCCAAACAGGTTTCTGCGTTTGGCAACCCTTTCACTGAAGTGCACAGATCGGCTGTTTTGCCAGCTTTCTTCCCTGTAACGAAATGGACTCATCCAAGGTCATCTGCCAACTCATGGGAGCCGGACTATATAAGAATAACTTATTTCACCGTCAGTAAAGCTTGGCGAGATTTTGGCGACGAATTTGGCGGAATGTCGCCAACTTGGCGACTTTTTGAAATGTTGTCAAATTAGCGAAAATCTCGCCAAATGGATTAAAATGACGCTAAATCAATGAAAATGACGACTAATTGTCGAAAATTCAATATCTTGGAAAGAATATAAGTATTTACTATAAGAAAAACCTTTTTTTTTTACTGTAAAAGTAGTAAATTCATTGCATTATATAAGGAAAGTCATGTGTTGCCCACATCAGATTTTTTTTATCTAGTTTCGTTGACTGAGCCAATGGCTCTACCGTGCTTAAAACACCGGTTCTCGTTAGATCACCGAAGTTAAGTAGCATCGGGCGCGGTTAGTACTTGGGTGGGTGACCACCTGGGAACACCGCGTACTGTTGGCTCATTTCAGTCGACGTGGTGGCCGAACAGTCAAGGCGAGCGTTTCCAGCGATTGATCGGCCGCCATAAGTGAGATTTCAGTTATTTTTATCTAGTTTCGTTGACTGAGCCAACGGCTCTACCGTGCTTAAAACAAGCACGGTAGGTAACAAAGCTCACTTATACGTGAGATTTCAGTTGTTTTTATCTAGTTTCGTTGACTGAGCCAACGGCTCTACCGTGCTTAAAACACCGGTTCTCGTTAGATCACCGAAGTTAAGCAGCATCGGGCGCGGTTAGTACTTGGGTGGGTGACCACCTGTTGGCTCATTTCAGTCGAAGTGGTGGCCGATCGGTCAAGGCGAGCGTTTCCAGTGATTGATCGGCCGCTACGCTGTGGATTCGAGTCCCACGTAAGACATGGATGTTTGTGTTGTTGGGCGCAATGTGTCCCCACCCCCACTGGTGCGCTGGGGCAACGTCATTTGACGGTTAAGACGTTCACTGTTCTGGCCGATGTATAGGAAGATGAAAGAGTCAATGCCTGGCCATTGGAAAAAAAAAGTTTTATTGACTTTTTTATGATATATATATATATATATATATATATATATATATATTATAGTAAATACAAAAACAGATTTAAAAAAAATTCGCTGAATTTCCGGTTACCGAAAAGGCATGAGAGGGCATGAGATCCAATACCGAAAGGACATGAGATCCAGACGGATCTGTCGCTATGGCAACTGTTTCCCGTGAGGTAAAATATACGTGGGAGGATGATTGCGAATACACTATTCCTGCACACATCTATGGTACGTGTGAGTTCTTGCAAATTTAGATGATTACAGTAATGGTGAGATTGAAAAAATGGAACTAATGGAGGGCAGGAATTCGGTGTAAATGGGACGAAACGGTATAAATGTGCTACGTGAACAATTGGCGGCAATAAAAATTGAAACAGCCAATTTGGGTAATTTGGGGTTGTGGAAGTGTGGATTCTTTATATACATTGATAATATTTTTAAATTCCTGCGGGGTTCTCATTCAGATCACGTTTTCCCGTGGAATAGTAATTGAAATCTTTAAAATTATTGTAAGAGGGATAAGAATGTTTTACAAACTTTGGTCATACATGGTTATCATACCAATAGAAGGATTTTTGTCATTTAAGACATGTTTAGAGATTTCATATCCACCAACTGCCTGCAGCCTTTGCTCTTCAAATCTCCGGATACCGCGTGCCAACAACATTATTAATTACAATACGATCCCCTAACAAAACATAATTACTATACGCCCCCTAATAAAACGCAATTATTTTGCGTAACAAAATGCAATTATCCTTTAACAAAACGCAATTATTTTACGATTTTTTTAACGCAAATATTGACCACATAAAATCTTCTAACGCAATGATCCCCAACCATTTTTGTTTAGAGAAACTCGTTAAATATTTCGCGAAATCTCGCGGATTCCCAAACTGACTGACATATATTAGGTTCGACAGGGAAAATTGCATAGTAGACGTGTAAAGCCGTAGGATTAATAATTAGCTCATACTTTTGCCTAAGATATTACAAGATACTATGTATTACGTATTTGTTACTGTTGATTACTGTCAACAAGTAAAAATTTTCATTTTACACCTGACTTATTAGGAGCAAACAAAGATTGCGTACATATTTTTTAATGATTTTGTGCTAATATAATTGTCACGTTGAAACTTTGATCATGTTTTTTTAAACAGTTACATAAATGGGGACCAGTTGTACATAATATTTGATACATACATTATATTGGCGATATTACATCATATTTGTTGTCTTTAAATTGTCGCTAAATCCGCCGTTAAGGGTGACAGATAGAAATATTCGTTCTTATTATAGCCGTAGGCCGGGGAGAGTTTTGGTGGCCATAGTCACATAATTTATTTATTAATGATTTGAATTATCAAAAATTTTATATATCTCTAATTTTTTTGTCCGTTCAGTAGTTAGCGGGCGGGGATTGCATTCGGACCATCCTTGTTCGATTCTCGACTCTGCCCAAACTGTTGCCGTGTTCACGCGGAGTACAATCACGTTAAACATGTGGGTCCGTAAGTCCTTTCGAGAGAATGCGTCTCGCACTGGGTTCCGGTCTAAATTGGATGGCATTTCCCGGCCGTCCAAACAGCTACTGTACACTTTCTGGTAGGTCGAACAGTCTGGGTCGAACAAACAAACAATGTGTCCACGCATAAAATCTAATTAATAGCGAATGATATCATTTGCACTCTTTCATACTTTCTGACCGGACCTCCCGGTCTATCCGTAGGTGTTGAAGACCCAGATCGTCCGACTCGTCCGAAGACTTGAGCAACTATTTGGGCGGCAGTGAAAACTATCCGTAGGTGTAAAGTATCTGTTTGGATGGCCGAGAAAGTGTCATCCAATTTATATCGAGAAACAATGGAGGTGGTAATCACAGGGGCTGAACTATCCTTCCACAAACCCATCATCTTACGTATGGACTTTCGGACATACATATTTATCTTACCCATACTCGTAGATACGGGGATAGTTATGGGCGACGTCGAGCTCCAAACACAGGAATACCGAGTGCGCTTTTTCTGCCCTAATCACTGGACTATTCCGTCCCACAGCTCTAAATTCTGTTGCTTTACCACAATATAAAAATTTGTTATTCTTCAGGCGGAACCGCCCATAAGAAGCGGATACAGCTCGAGTACGAGGGGCCAGTACGTCAAGGAGCCAAGGCCCCAAATGTTTAATTTTTTAATGGATGGGAATACATGAAACATACACAAAGAGTGGAAAATTAAATATGAGGGAGTCGGTGTGATAAATTTTTTTAGGCTGGACCACAATATGTATAGGCGGCCATGCTGTAAGGAAAGTCATGCGCTGGATACAAAAATATTTTCATGCATAATGAATCACTAGGTTTTTATTTATTACATAAATATTTCCATTCAGGAAGCCAATTTTGACTTGCTCCAATGTTTTATAATCTTCTATTTTTTACACATCCTAAAAGAAGTTAAAAAAACCTTCACTCGCTCCCGTATTGATCCGTCATTACCGACAAAATGCTTCCAAATTACCGCAAATGCAGAAAACGCGCCTCTCAATAAAAACTTTTCACTTTTAACAAACGGGGAAACAAAACAAGGAACCAAGCTGGAACAACACGCCCCTGAATTGCGGACGCGGATGTTCCGGATAAAGGAATGGGATAGTCCCAGGGAGGAAGACGATGTCTGTTACCATGGCAACTGTCTCCGGATAGGTAGAAGACGTGAGGGTGGATGCCTGGATGAGGTACGGCACGAGCGAGCTGTTGCAAATTTTTGGACTTCGCTGCAATGGTGAGATTTTGTTCCATAGTCGTTACTGTAAATGGGCACATATTTAGCCTTCTAAGTGACCGGGGTGGCTTCGGGGGGCAATAAGGATAACTGGGTGTATTTTCGGATTGGCGCAAGATATTTTGAGTGAAATTATGAAAAATGAAATGAAAACTTATTTGGACAGATACGTTTTAAAGTTACTTAGAAAAAATAGAGCTTGATCCAAAATCCAATTTTATACATCTGTAGGGCTTTCTAAGAGCTATAAATTCTTGTTTATTGTTCAAAGTAGTTTTTAAGATATAGGCACTACAAACTTGTTAAATGGAAATTTTCAAACTCCTTCAACTTGACAAAACGAAAAATAAAAGCGTTTTTTTTAATTATAAATTTAGATTTTAATTCTAAATTTTCTAGTACATATTATTGCCGTTTACTATTTCCATCTATATTTTACAGCTTACTATATATTTCGAGCGAAAGTTAAAAAAAAAAATACTCAGCATTCTATTTAAATTCTAATTCAGCATTAAAATTTTAAGGTTTTTGAAAAAGCTTCAAAATATTAAAATATTGAAATTATTGTTTTATATTCATAATCTGAGCCTTATTTCCGACAAAACAAGAAACATTATTTACATTTCTATCGATTAGGTTCAGGGGGCATAATCGTCCAAAGTATTTACATTTTTCGTAATTCTCCGTTTTCCGCCAGAGAAATCCCAACTATAGGTGTTATTCACATCAAAATAAAAATTTGGCTCCGTTAAGTTCCTCCCCGCGTGCCATATTTTAATTGCGCAAAGTTTCAGCCCTTTAGGAGTCTGGAAGAACACATAGTTGTTAGACAATTGTAGCATAAATTAAATCTGTAACACATTTTTATTTAATTAGGCGAATTAATACTTTGTGCGATGCATATTATCTAATATAAAGAAGTTAAAAGATTCTGAAACAGTTTAAAATAAATTTATGTATAGAGAACTTCTGCGTAGTGACCAAATTAAATAGACCCGTCCTGGGCACAGGCCACTTGGGGGCTATTTTTCGTTCAAATTAGTATAACTCAATATTTCATTTAATTGCGATCTAAGCGTGATGAATAAAAGAACTTTTTTTTTAAATTGGCAAATATTTCCATAATCAAATATATATTTATTTTTTTGCTCTATGCATGCGAGGATAAATTAATGAATTAAAATAACAAATGATAATTGGGTCGAAATCACAAACGAAATTTAGTGACGTCATGTCGCCTTGACACAAAACAGAACCTTCTTTCTTTCGACCCAGACCGTCCGACCACTCCGACCTACCCGAAGGTATAAGGAATCTGTTTAGACGCCCGGGGCAGTGTCACCAATGTAGACCGATACATACTGGGGGCTAGAGCCAACGGCCGTACCGTGCTGAAAACACCGGTTCTCGTTAGATCACTGAAGTCAAGCAGCATCGGGCGCGGTTAGTACTTGGGTGGGTGACCACCTGGGAACACCGCGTGCTGTTGGCACATTTCGGGCGCGGTAGCCCGGTGGTTTGCACGCTGCCACAACTGCCGCTGTGTTCATGCGGAGCACGATCACGTTAAACATGTGGGTCCGTAAGTCCTTCCGTGAGGTTGATGGTAGGGGAAGGAGGGTATGGTCCCTGTGGATGCCTCCCCCACTGGGTTCCGGTCTAAATTGGGTGACACTTCCCGGCCGTCCAAACAGTTACCTTACACCTTTCTGGTAGATCGGACGGTCTGGACCTCAACAACATCAACAACATAGTGGGGGCTACATCCACAGCGACCGCGCCCTCCTTCTCCTGCCACCAATCACTTGGAAGGACCTTTGGACCCACAAATTTAACGTGCACGTAGACACCGTGACAGTTTGAGAAGAGCCGGATATCGAATTTACGTCCCCCGAGTGCAATCCCAGCGCTCTAACCACTGGGCTGTCCCACCCCACACAAAATGAAGCCTGTGCATGAAGAGGATACAAATAATGACATCATAGGAGCACCCAACAGTTTCGCCTAGCCCCCCCCCCCCACAATCCAATCCAATATTTTACAACGTATAATAATATGCGTTACACCCACTCTCTCTCATGTAGAAATTTGAAAACACACCACCAGAGAAAGCAAGTATATTTCGAATCCCAGTCATGTCAAGATTTAATACACTCCATTCATGATCCATTGCTTAAATCTTGATACTTCAGTGCTTCAGTTCCCATTTGCCTTTGCTGTTCTTTAAGTTTGAAACGTATATTAATGATGGCGTGTCATGTCGGGGGACGTTGATTCCGGTTGAGACAGGAACAGGGAGGATGCAAATATCTTTTCGACAATAATAATGAATGGGCGCCGCTTTCTGAATTTTAATTAGCCCATCTTTAGTTTGGGGCACTGTAACCTTTCCGTGGAAGGGTGAGGTAACATGAGCGTGGATCTATGCTCTGTCGCACGGCGTCTCTGTTTACGTAAACTGAGCCCTGAAATCGCCAGGAAAAGAATCTCATGTGGGCAGCACATGACTTTCACTACAAACTTCAATTCATTTTCTCTTTATTTCTTTAATAACTCAGTAAATTGAGTTTAATTGTACAAAACAGCACGCATGCTTATTTGAAATGGCACAGAATTTGCGTTTTTAATTCAATTTTCGTTGTCGTTTGGTAACTGCACATATTTTCGAAGGCGGCGTAGCAAAAATGCAAAAAAACTCTAAAATGTTTCGATAACAGCTTATCCTAGAGTAATGGAGTTGGTCTTATTCTTTCATTGTCAAATATTAGGTATAAAATAAGTATTTAATTGATAGATTTGAGTATACGTAGTCTTTTATTTTAGATTTTAATTATGTTTTCGGACCGTTTTGCAAAAAAAGCAGGCTCTGTTTTCCCGAATCGTACTAAAATCTAATCAGCAACAGGATAACCTACAAGTAACTTACCTGCCAAATTTTGTGAAATGTAGAAAATTAGTTACTTAGAGCGGATAAATGTGGTTTTTGTGGGCCATTTCGTAGAAAAAGGCAGGCTCTTTTATCCCGAATCATACCAAACTCTAATTAGCACCTGGCTCACCCACAAGTGACTTACCTACTACATTTTATGAAATTTAGTCAATTAGTTTTTCTGTTAGAGTGGATACATACATTGCACAGACACACACACACACAGACGCCACGCTAAAAATGGTTTTATTGTATTCTAGAGGTCCCAAAACGTGTAGATCCGTCGAAAATTCGAGTTGCGATTTTTGGCATGATTCCAATACTTTCCGTATACATTACAATCCATTTCTGGGAAAGTAAAACGTAGTTGCGTGAAATAATTATTTTAATTTTAAACAATGTTTGAAATCCAATATGAATGATGTAAGATCCGCTTCAAACAAAGAAGGAAATATAATTGTGTCTGTAGCGTCATCGGGTCGACAGTGTTTCTTTTAGGCATACATCTGGGGAGCTTCGCCACCTCGAGACAATTATTCTCTCTCCCCCCCCCCCCCTCCCTCCCGAAGACATTTTACATTAACTTGATTTATATTTATGTAACAACATTTAAATATATTTATATAGGGAATAAAATAGGGTATTAAATATATTTATATAGCGACAAAACTTACTCCCCTAAAATTTCTTTCGCCTTTCCCTGACCAAAATATCCTGAAAGACTGCCTGGGGAATATTCCCGGGGTTTCTGATTTGTGGCCAATTATGCTAGCAGTTACTCCAATCAGGCTATATAAGGAAGGTATTTCTTTAAATTGACTTATATTTTTCTCTTTCGAAATAAAACTACATGGGAAAGAAGAAGTAAATCCAACTCCTTCGGGTGTAACCATATCATATATTCCATCTCGGCAGGGCCATCTTACCCTTGTCTGGGCTTGCAGGCAAGAGGAAATTCTTGGCCACTCCATAAAATGTTTGTAGTGAGAAAAGGTATAATGAGCATGGAAGATGGAGCATTAGGGTTTCGCGGGCTCTTCTGCATATAGTCAAAAATGGCCCTGTATCTCGGATATTCTAATTCTAAAGTGACAGAAACTTCTGCTTTGATTGAAATGGTAGCTTTGTCTTTCTATCTAGAAGACGAAGGCTTTATTTTCGCCTCGAAACAGATTGGTACCTTTAATCAACTATATGATATGACAAAAAAGTTTTAATTTTCCAATTTATTAAATATTACAGTTTGAAACTAATTTAAAAAAAAAAAATCTAAGCGTTTACAATTGACACTTGCAGTTTCGTAGATGAATTCGTATCAGTCATCATCTGAGATCTATTTATAGTAGTAGATGCTGAGATATAAATGCTTCACAAAAGTTTCCAGTAAAAGTAATAATACGACAAGAAAAAGGAATATTAATAATAATAATAATAATAATAATAATAATAATAATAATAATAATATTAGTAATAATAATAATAATAATAATATTAATAAAAATAATATTAGTAATAATAACAATAATAATAATAATATTAATAATAACAATATTAAATTTAATATTATTATTATATTTCTATACTTTATTTAATATTATATATATATATATATATATATATATATATATATTTTAATATGTTTACTTTATAGTCAAAGTACTGAAATCATGTCGAAAATCGGAACTCGAGTTTTCGAAGGATCTAAATGTTTGGGGACCTATGAAATGCATAAAAAAAAATTATTTTTAGCGTGACGTGTGTGTGTATGTATGTTTGTGCTATGTATGTATCCACTCTAACTGTAAAACTAATGGACCCATTTTCATAAAATGTTACAGGTAAGTTACTTGCTGGTTATCCTGGTGCTGATTAAATTTTGGTATGATTCGGGATAAAAACAAAAACAAAAAACCCTTCCTTTTTTGCGAAATGGCCCGCAAAATCCGTCAAAATCTAAAATAAAAATCTGCATATGCACAAATGTATCAATTAAACGTTAGCTTTAAACGTAATTTTTAATGACAGCAATAATAATATCAATCCCATATCTCTAGGACCAACCGTTCTCGAGATATTTTAGGATCTACACGTTTTGGGACCTCTAGAACACGAAAAATCCAGCATCTTTGCTAAATAATTTGTCTCTAAATATTTTTTAACAATTTTGCTACATCGTCTATGAAAATATGTCCAGTCGCCAAACGCAAACGAAAATTGAATTAAAACTGCAAATTCAGTGTTATTTCAAATAATTATTGTGCTATTTTGTGCAACTAATATTTAATGAATTATGTAATAATACGAATGATCAATCATGTATAAAGCATTGATTACGAAACACTTTCCAAATGAAATGCAATTTTATTTAAATATCTCTAAAATGCGATACATTCAGCGGTGATATTTTTAAAATTATCACAACACTACAATAATTTATTATATTTGAAAACTTCATCGAAATATAAATTGTCTGGCTCTTTATATAAAAGATGTGAATATCTCATTCATAGACTTTTTTCCATTCCTTTCATTCAGCGGCGATATTTTTAAAATTATCACAATACTACAGTAATTTTTTTTATTTAGAATCATAAAACCATGGAGGTAAAATTACTTTCTATCTCCATGCTTAAAACTTCATCAAAATAGCAATAATATGGAATCGTCTGCTTCTCTATGTAAAATCAATGAATGTTTCATTCATATCAGCTATATTGCAGACTCCAGAGCTAAATAATTTTGCGTTAAAGAAATTCAGCAATTCTTATACAACTCATCTTACAGCTTGATGTGTTTACATTCTCCATACCTGAAAGTTAGGCTTCGTTGTAGAAATGATGAAAGTTTGATGATCATTTAAACTCCAAAATATTGTAATTGCATTGGCGCAGTATATAGATGCACAGAAAAAAAATAAAAAATAAAACGGTTTTAGGACGGACACAACACTAAATATAAATTAAAAAGAACTTTAAAAATCACGATTTTGACACAAGATGGATGCCATATTTTCTTTTGAAGTGGGTCACGTGATCTTTTCATATAATATGGGTGCAATTATTATTTTAATTTTTATTTAAAAAACTATCCAATGTATTTTGCTAAAAATTTTTTTATATATTTTACGGGATAATTTGAATATTTCCTAAAATTTTCGAAGCCATTTGTGAATTTTAAATTTGTTTAATAAATGTTTGAAAAATTAGGTCCCATGGGGTTCAATGTATTTCATTTCTTCAATCCGGGTTCTATTTAAAAGTAATTGAGTGATATTATTCATTTACATTCCCATATGTCCCACAGACCGTCTCAACAACATACTAAAATTTCATTTTGATAAAGTCATTTTCACGGCAGCTATTGTGCGAACGGACAGACAGATAGACAGAATGAACAAAGTCATTGAAAACTTTTCAACTATGTTGCAAAGTGTTAAAAAGAAAAGCAATTTGAGTCTGTAGGGAAAACTATGTGCTGCCCACATCAGAGTTTTCTCCCCTCTATTCTGATGCTGATTATGATAGAAGTAGATCTAAAGAGTACGGAGTATGGAATTATGGGAAACCCGAGATTCATATTCCTTTATATTTTATATTGCAGACGAAAACGGAACTGTGTGCGATCCATTAAATTTTATTTTCAGCAAAGAAAACTCTTCCCTCGTAACATCCTTTGAGCGCAAGTCTTTCAACCAAACTTCACCAGATGGCAAAGCTGGATCAATAAGATTGGGAATGTTTTCACGTGATCCCGTTGCTGAAGTGATTTCAAGGAATTCTTATAAAATTACTTATGAAAAGTATTTCTATTCAGCACATTCTCGTCCACCTAATATTCTTTACTGGGTTCAAAGGAAATCCTCCAGCATCCCAATAACCACGTAAGGAGCGATCCATGAGTGTACAACGTTGGGTTTATCTATAGTAAAGTCATCATGTCTGCTTGAATAAAAGTGATTGCAGCGACACTAGGGGATGATTTAAAAAGTTAAGACAACGAACGTTGATAAAGCGATATAGACTACAAAATCTGATGTGGGCAGTACATGACTTTCCCTACATACTCAAAGTCATTTTATCTGTGATAATCCATTGAGTTTAATTGCACAAAATAACACCGATAATTATTTCAATAACTATGTAAGGAAAAGTCCATGAGTGTACACGTTAGGTCTGTCTATAGTAAAATGATCATGTCTGCTCGAATAAAAGGGATTTGCTGTGACACTAGCGGAGAATTTAAAAAGTTAGAATCACGAACTCGGCAACAAAGAGAGGTAAAAGATAAACGCTAATTACAAAGTTGTAGAGTATCAGCTATTGCGTAGGAAGCGACACCAGGAACGAACGAAACGAGTACACGGAAGGCAATTAATACCTGGAAAATATGTTGTCCCACCAGAACTTCTCACACGGTGACACATATACAATAATTATCAAAATATATGGTGATATTCTTTCTGGAATTTAAACGACTACATTCCTGTTCATGTAGGTGTTGTTTATTACTTCCCCTATATACATTGTATAATGTATAAGGAAAGTATTGTGACGGGGTCGAATATTCAAATTCGCGTTTTACTACAGAAGAACACATTTCACGCATACATGAACTCGAATCGATTGTTCTTTAGGTATTCTCTCTCTCTCTCTCTCTCTCTCTCTCTCTCTCTCTCTCTGTGTGTGTGTGCACGGCCGTCTATGAGCCTTTGGAGACGATATCTCACGAACGAATAGAGCATTTCGAACGAAATTTAGTACAATATTTACAATCAGTGAATATTGGAAGTCTACTGATTTTAAATATAATCGATTTTTTGGAAGACCTCCAAATTTTTAAATGAAATTTTGAAAAAATCAGAACTTTCAATATTTTTAATACTTAAATAAAATTTTTTTATGCTATTTTTCATTAGGGAACGCTTGGTACAAATTTTAGAATGCCAACATAAACCGTTCGTGAGGTATTGCATTTTTTTCAAATACAATTATCAAAAAATCAAATAAAATTAAGAAAAATTATTAACTATTGTGAAATATGTTTACTTTTCATATGTAATATTATACGATTAATTTGTTAACGTCATTCTCTTATATCTAGCTCTTTCCATTCGCGAGAGAAGATACTTTGAGTAATAGTTTTATATTTTGACGCCTAATAATTCACCAACTGTCATTTATATATACCAAATGCTCGTCTCTCTGTTTGTCTGTAACGCTTGGCGATTAATTTGGCAGACTTTCTGACTTATTTGGCGAAATCGCGAACTTGGCGATATTTCGCCTCAGATTGACGAAAATATTGCTAAAATTACAAAAATGACGCTAAGTTAACGAAAGTGACGACAAATTGATGAATTACTTATTAAAATAATTTAATCTATGGACTAACTCTATTGATTATTGCGGATGCTATCAATATTGATAATTGCCAATTTAGAGTTGCGTAAAATATAAGTTAATTAGGTACTTCTGAATAGTTTTACATGTTGTCATCCGGAAAAGCGCCAAATGTACAATTCAACATTAAAAATATCGTGTTGCAGATCTTATAATGTAATTTTTTCATTGTGGAAGAAGTAAATACATTGCATTACATAGGGAAAGTTATGTGCTGCCTACATCAGATTTTTTTAGTGGCAATAGGTAACATAAATAATATTCTCCTCCCCTTTCCTTTGATTTTGAATCCTCCCCCCCCCCTCCTTTGACAGCCTCATTAGCCAATTACCCTTGCGTCTTGGAGGAGTTTACGGGAAGTATATTTTTCTGAATTGTATTTCAAATTCAGATTTGCAATGTTATTATTTATTTTATAGTTGCTTGAAATTTTTCTGGGGGGGGGGGGATTCTTGGGATTCGGGGGCATAGCACGACTCTTTCTTAGAGAGCTATTAGGTATTTATGATGTAATCCAGCCGCAAACACCCACCACCAAGTAGCTAGAATGCAAGAACGTGTCATAGGTTCCAGGGAAAATATTTGTTATATTTGAGGGAAGATTGTAGTTTTAACCTTCAAAAAATAGGTTTGTCAAATTTAATTTTAGAGCATATATTGCATTTCTAGGATTAATTTACAGCAAACCACGTTGAAATCGTAAGCATATTAAGAATAGAGCACTAAAAATTTGCATATGTATACATTGGAGTTCCTCTCCGTTTGCAAGTTTCTTTAAACCCCTTTTCTCTTGGTTTCAAATTTTTGTGTCTGCTCGTATGATTGAAAAAAAAAAGTTATTATTCTATTTACTTATAAATTAATATACATGTTGAGCTAATAAGCATGCATGTAAAAAATTTTCATTCGGATCTTCATTAATGATGGATCTTCATTGAATTGATGATATTGCTCTCTCTCTCTCTCTCTCTCTCTCTCTCTCTCTCTCTAACGATTTCGAATAGAACTAACTGAAAAGTATTATTTCATACATTAAAATAACTGAAACATATCCCAAAATTTTTTCATTTATAGTCCCGGAGTTACCGTCCGTAGTATTTTTAAGTAGGTAACAAAAGTAATATGCTGTACTGTATACGAAGATAAATGAAGTCGATGACCTCGAAATTGAATCTTTTACGGAGAGAACAAACTCCTTGGTCTTTAATATCTTCTGCGCGCAGGATTTCGGCTGAAATTTCACCAGATGGCAGACTTTCTGGATCAATACGATCGGAAAATTTTTCTTGAGATAGGAGCCAGATGGCGAAAGATAATTAAGACTACTGTGGAATATGATGTAGTAGTTAGCAGCAGTGGTAGTTCGTGACTTCTGGAATGAAGCAGATTCAGTGGTGGGATTCCCCCTTCTCCTTGACAACGAACATCATCAAAACACATAGCGCAAAGAGTACATGTGTTGTTAAATATTATCTAAAATAGCCAAATGAGTCTGAAAAATTTGCCAAATAATAATAATAATAATAATAACCCATTCAACCAATAACTTTAAGTGACACAGAGCTTCACCTGTATTACCTGATCAGTCGCCAATTGTTAGTAGCTACCGTCAAACCTGTGTACATTGACAACTAACAAGATCTTAACAAAGTAGTGCTTTAAACAAGTTGTCGCTGAACAAAGGTATGCCGGGAAGAAGAACGTGCAGTGAAACATATGCTTATTAATGATCTAATTAAATAGTTGCAATTTATAAAACAGTATGGTAAACTCGCCAACCAACTAAAACTTTAAAATCAAAGATAACCAAAAAACAGGTTTAAAAGTCCCTTATTAAAAATCTTATTATGACGTATAAAATTACACGGCCAAAGCGCTTTTGGGCATCACTTTTATAAGTATACAAAAATGACTTAATCGTACTCACGTACAAAATCCTTATCAAAATGCAATCGACATTGAGTTAATAATCTGTGAAATAAATTTTAATTTGCAAATTTTAATAATTAATAAATTTTAATTTTGCAAATTCTTTGGCGTCAAAATACAAACTATTACGAAAAATATATTCTCTCGTGAATGGAATGAACTGGATATATTATAATGATATTAACAGATTTGCTGCATAATATTGTATATAGCAAGTATACCTATGTTTGATGAAACTTACTACTTATTAATTTTATGTAATTTTTTGATAAATTTATTAGTGTTATGCTAGTGTTATAATTAGTGTTATGTCAGTGTTTTTACGTCTGAATTATTTGTTTTCTAATAAAATATTACGTATGAGATGATTATGTATTTATCATGATTAAAAATCGTAATTTTGCAACGAATTTTTCAAAAATTCATTCGAAAAATTTTTTGGAATTTTTTTTTCGTTACAGTACTTTGTACACCCTGCGCATGCAAGGAAAGTAATTTATTTATTTATTTATTTACAAGAAAGCAAAATACCCAGCAACAGCTTGAAGATAAAATATAATATAAAATATAAGAAGAATAGAATATAAAGTATTTACAACAAGCGATTTTTAAAAGCACTAGCAGATGAATAAAAAACATCAAGATCACCAGGAAGGCTGTTGTAAAGTTTATAAAAGTTATTAATGTCACAGTAACTTCTAATATTAGTACAAAAATTCCTTTTAGCAAATAAATTCATAGACCTAGTAGAGAACTGAGGAACCCCGATCCCATTATAAACAAGGATACAACCAATTTTGTTATTGAACATACACAAATAATAATGGTAAAAGTGTATAATGCTTTCAGACTGTATAAAAGATTTTTCTTATTTTTACAGGTTTGCTTAGGATTTTGAAAGGAAGTTTTTCTGATTATTAATAACAAATTTAAGGAGGTAAATATATTTAAAATTCTATAATTCTATGGGATTATTTTAACAATATACACTCTGTTGCAAAAAAGTATATGCATCCACAAAAAATGGAGTTACAGCCGAGCATGCAAATGTCGTTTTAAAATTTATGCAAATGATCAAATTGTCAGTGCCAATGATGTTATAGGGCTTATGCAACGTGTATGAGAACGACGCATTGTGTAGCATTTAAAATGACCAGTATTCTCACTCGGATTTGGAACTGGTTTTCTGCTTTGATACTGTAAGTTGTATACAAAGATGCTTTTAAGACGTACTTGATGACTCTACGAACAATTATGGGATTTAGAGAGACGTAGCATTATAAGCCTAAGCCAGTTGGTCCAACAGAAGTCTCGGTATCAGTCATCATATTGGATAGAGCGATATGGTAGTTGCTCGGTGTTGGTAATAGTGGATCAAAGAAGGCACATCTAATTATCGCAGAGGCTCAAGATGCCCCACACAGACAATTACTCAAGAGGATCGTACGGTCAGGTGAGGAGTCACGTTCACACCAATGGCGTTGCTATAAGTCATTCCAAGGCACTTTTCATCCTCGATGCATCCTGTATTAAGGGATACTATTCGGAGGCGACTGACAAAAGGGAGGATTGGATGTCGACGTCCATTAAGGCGCCTACTACTGACACTTCAACATAGGGAGAGCCGTCTGGATTGGTGCTGAGCTCGGTTAGTCTGGACAGTGTCCGATTGGAGGCATGTTCTCTTGAGAGCCGAACCCCGCTTATTTCTCACTGCTGATGACCGCAGCACACGTGTGTGGAGGATAACTGGCCATCGTCCCGATCTCACATCTGTTGCCGAGCGTCACACGGTCATCTTACGTGGTGCGAAAGTTTAGGGAGCCATTTCGTGGGACATTTCTCCTCTAGTTGTGCTGCAATCCAATTTGATGGCTCGTTTGTAAGTCGACGATATTCTGCAGCCGATTGTTCTGCCTATACTGTCAAGCCTCCCAAGTTCCATTTACTAACACGACAACGCTCAATCACATACTGCACGGCTTTCTTAACAATGTTTTTGACGATTTAATACCCTCCCATGCCCATCCAGGTCCCCAGACTTATCACCACTAGTTCACGTCTGGGACATGCTGGGATGGCAATTGTAGCCTTCTCAGAATACCGCTGAATTAGCTGACCAGTTGCAACATTTGTGGCAGAATCCTCCATATATCCTCGTGCGTTACTTGTGTCGATTCCTACTCATTACTACAACTACTCATTACTACAATTCCTACTCAATGCTTTACAACTTTGTAATTGGGTTTTACCCTAAAATTATCCGGTAGGGGCGCTGTAATCACTTTTATTTGATCGGGCATGGTCACTTTACTATAGATAGCCGCAGAGTGTATACTCATGGACCTTTCCTTGCAAAGTTATTAGGATGCCTAAAGATTTTCTTAGGAATCCTGTATTTTCTGTAAAAGATCTGAAAGCATCCACTGAACTTTTTGTTACATTTCGATTGGCTGTCAATTGATGTATTTCATAGGAATCCTATATACGAAGGGGATTATCTGTTGAACATTTATCTTCTTTCCTAGGAATCCTATATAAGAAGGGGATTATCTGTTGAATATTTATCTTCTTTCCTAGGAATCCTATATAAGAAGGGGATTATCTGTTGAATATTTTTCTTCTTTCCTAGGAATCCTATATAAGAAGAGGGATTATTTTTTTAATATTTATCTTTTTTCCTAGGAATTCTATATAAGGGGATTATTTGTTGAATATTTATCTTCCTTCCTAGGAATTCTATATAATAAGGGGGATTATTTGAATATTTATTGCTGAGATTGACCCAGCCACCCCGCAGGAGATAGTAGAAATTATTAAAAATCTCAAAAACCGTAAAAGCCCAGGGCACGACAAAATCAGAAATATTGCGGTTAAAAACCTACCCTTAAACGTAATATGTTACTTGACTATCTTAATAAATAAAATATTAAAACTAAACTATTTCCCCAAAGAATGGAAGGAAGCGATAATTATAACAATCCATAAGCCTGGTGAGGATGCCACAATTCCAGCCAACTACAGACCAATTAGCTTGCTATCGACACTTAGTAAAATTACTGAGAAAATTATTCTTAAGAGACTGAAGACGCACCTTAGTGAGAGTGACATTATCATTCCGGAGCAGTTTGGATTTCGGCCAAAGCACTCCACCACTCATCAATTGCTGAGAGTGGTAGAGTACATATCTTCTGGTCTCAATAACAAGACACCCATAGCTGCGATTCTTCTGGACATACAAAAAGCCTTTGATAAAGTATGGCACTGTGGATTAGCGTACAAATTGATCACTTTAAAAGTCCCTGACGCTCTTGTCAAACTTTTAATCTCATACTTAAATAACAGACACTTTCAAGTCAGAGTAGGAGGTAACTTATCTACACCCAAGCTCATTAAAAGTAGTGTACCGCAAGGTTCTATCCTGGGCCCGACACTCTTTAACATATACCTGAACGACATCCCTAGGACTCCAAACACAGAGCTGGCACTCTATGCAGACGACAGTGCGATACTTGCAAAACACCCCTATGTCTCAGTAATGCACAGACAGCTACAACAACACTTAGACATACTCCAAACTTGGCTGGAATAATGGCGAATAAAATTAAACCCCAATAAATGTCATTGGATTTATTTCTCTAGAAAACGTAAACCTCCGCCGCCTCTGTACATAAGCAACCATGCCCTAAAAGCGGAAAAATCTACTAAATACTAGGTGTAACGATAGATTCCCACCTAACCTGGAAACAGCACGTAACGAACTTAATCAAAAAGGCATATATAACTACAGGAGCCTTATACCCAATGATAGGAAACGGAAATCTCAGTTATCAAAATAAACTCCTAATTTATAAATTGGTCATCCGCCCGGGAATGCTGTATGCAGCACCCGTATGGGGATATGCCTGTAAAACTACAATAGACCTCCTAGAGACAAAACAAAACAAAATCCTACGGATTATCAGGAAAGCTCCCAGGTACTTAAGAAACTCAGTAATTAGGAATGACTTCAAAATAAAAACTGTTAGAGCCCAAATTAAAAAGCTAGCGCTTAAATTTTACAGAAATATCCATCCGTTCCAAACGAACTGTTATTCAATCTGCATGACTATGACCATCGCAAGGCCAAATCTCGTAAGAGACCCCGCGCTGTTCTAAACATCGATAATCGGAATTAAAAGACCCCACCTCAAACATCTGATTTTTAAATAAAACTCGCGACTATTATTTTATAAAAAAAAAATATTCTAAACTCTAAACTGCCAAAACGCTAGGTAACCCTTAGATCTGCATCAACCCCCCAAACTGCTTAAACTCTAAATGTGCAACAAACTGCCACACTAGTAGCTAGGACAAATAATAAAAAGTAGTAAATAAAAACCTCGAACCTCCAATTAGGGTCACTGAATTAATGTCACAGTTTGACGATAAGAACCACATATTGAAACTGGAGATTAAAGGCGCTTCGCGCCTGGTGCTCTGTCTTGTACGACACTACGACATTGAATATTTATTCAACAAATGGGGGATTATTTGGTGAATAAATATTCAACAAATAATGGGGGATGAAGGGGGATTATTTGTTGTCTTCTTTCCTTAAATAAAATCGCGCTTTTGCAAAAAAGAGGGAAATAAACAAAAAGAGAGAGAAAAGGAGAGAAAAAGAAAGAGTGAGAGAAAAAGAGAGCGAGAGTAAAGGAAAGAGAAAGAGAGAGAGAAAAGTGATAGATAAAGAGAGATATAAAGAGAGAGATAAAGAGGAAGAGAGAAAAAAAAAAGAGAGAGAGTGAAAAAGAGAGAGAAAGCGAGAGAGAAAAAGAGAGAGAAAGAGATAGATAAAGAGATAGATAAATAGAGATATAAAGATAGATAAAGAGATAGATAGAGATATAAAGAGAGATAAAGAGAGAGAAAAAGAGAGAGAAAGAATGAGAGAAAGAGAATGAGAAACAGAGAGAGAGAGAATGTCTTAACAGTTTTCAGATATAGAATTTATCTTCTACATAGTAATAAAAAAATACTGAAATACTTGAAGGTCATTTTTGTCCGATAATATGGTCACGCCATGCCATGCGGAAGCCGCCTTTGAAAATTCTGTCACTCCCTCAGGGGTTTTCTTAATAGTCACCCTCGCAAGAAGAAAACTTGCCGTAGTGCGTAATTACGTTCGAAGGCATGGGAAATAATAGACAGAAGAACAAATTTATATTCTGTTGAAGAACGGGCAGAAGGGTCAGTTCAGTGACCGTTGTGGTAAGTTTGAGGAGTAAATTTCAGGTTTCAGGACAGAATTTTGACAGCTTGAGGTAGACTTTTAAAATGTTTGAACTATGGTAATAAGGAAATGCTTTTTATTCACCAAAACTGTATTCTAACAGTAATGTGCTCTGTAAGAGATAAAATATGGATGCTTGACAAACAAGTAATTTTCCTCTAACATGCATCTCAAAAATGTGTATAGCTATTATAAGTTTTGTATAGCGGTAAGTAGCAGTTTATGCTGAAGCATTTGAGAAAAGCTGAAAAAAATGATAATCCCATCATTACTGTCAAATGTTTGATGAAAATTTCACACCGTGTAATAATTATTCGAAATATTATTAAACTTTTTTTTGAAGATTTCATTAATGTTTTATGATATATTTTGTTTCTTTTTGTTTTATCTGAGCATAGGTTTAATTGCGTAGATCGCAATATTTCCAAATTTATTAGCTGACCAACTTAAGTTACCCAATTAAAGAGCTGGTCACCTTTGTAGCAGAATTTTTTGACTGCCATTTTTTCTCCAATTCATGAATTGGTTTCTTTTGTTACCTATTTCATCAAGTATCCTATATTGACCAATACATGGACGTCCTTTCTCTGTTGCCCAATTCATGCACTGAGTTCGCCTGTTGTTCATTTTGCGAATTAATCAATTTTTGCCAAATACATGAAATAGCTTCTATTTCTTAATCCATGAACTAGCTTCCTCTGCTGACTCTTTTATTAATATCTAAACTGTATCAGAACCGTCCCTGCATATTGTGGGCCTTCCTCCATAATTGATTTGTCCCTCTTTGTGAATTTTTCACGTCTTCTCCAGCTTAAAAATATATTGGAGGTCCGGGCCACCTCTGGAGTCCGATCCCCCTTTAGTGTTGTGCCTGGCTTGATTCCATTTCCAAATGCATAAAAAGCCTTCTACTCTTCTTCAACTCTGACCGTCCGACATACCCGAAGGTGTAAGGTATCTGTTTGGAGGTCGGGCAGTGCCACCCAATTTAGACCGAAGCCCAGTGGAGACAGCTTTCACAGGGGCCGTATCTTCCTTCACCTACCAGCCTACCACAAACCAATTAGAAGGACTTACGAACCCACATATTTAACGTGCCCGTACTCCGCGTGAACACGGAAACAGAGCCGGGAATCGAACTCGAGTCGTCCGACTGCAATCCCCGCTCACTAATCATTGGGCTGTGCCACTCGTGGCTTCTACTCTTGTCCATTTCATGAACATTTTTGATACATTTAGAATTTTTCTATGTGAATCATAAATTAAACATTTGATAAGCAAGAAGTAGCGTTTGATGTGAAATTTGTTTCTTGTTTTACTGATATTAGATAAAATAGAATTTTTTGTGAATTGTGTTTTCTCATGTAAAGCGTTTTTGAATCAGTTCCACAGATAAGCGCACAACCGGGATTCTATTGTAAAAAAATTTGCAAAATTCCGTTAATTCATTCTCATTGCAGCTCAGTTAATTATATTTTATTCTATTTTTAACCTTGTTAAAATGTACAGCATGAAACTTTTTATTTGCTAATTTTGGTCCCCGGTTACATTGATGCCTCCCCAGATAACCTTGTCACGCTTCGCCACTGGGTATAATAGCATAAGACGTTATGATGTTAGCAAAATAGACAATTTCAAGGTAATCATATTGGTGCATAGGTAGGACGAAAGCAGGAATATTCTCACGCAAGAACACGCTTGCAATGTAATTAACCGTAAAAAAAAAGAAAAAAAATTGATGTGGTCAGCACATGACTTTCCTTATATAATGCAACGAATTTACTACTTTTACAGCAAAAAATAGCTTATTCTTATAGTAGATACTTATATTATTTCACAGATATTGAATTTTCGTCAATGAGTCGTCATTTTCATTGATTTAGCGTCATATTTATCCATTTGGCGAAATTTTCGTTAATTTGGCAACATTTAAAAAAGTCGCCAAGTTGACGACATTCGGCTAAATTCGTCGCCAAAATCTCGCCAAGCGTTATGGATGGAGAAATAAGTTATTCTTACAGCGGATAAATGACTATTGGCGTTCAAATACAAAAGTATTACTCAAAGTACCTTTTCTCGTGAATGGAACGAGTTAGATCCGCGAGAAGGATGTCACCAAATTTATCGCATGATATTACGTATGAAAAGTGAACATGTTTCTTAACAGTTAATATTTTTTTTAATTTATGGGATTTTTTGATAAATGTATTTGAAAAATGTGCAATATCTCGAGAACGGTTCATGATAGCGTTCTAAAGTGTATGTCAATCGTTTTCTAAGGAAAAATTACATAAGAAATAACTATATTAAAGGTTTTGATTTTTTGATGATTTCTTCAAAATTTCACTCGAAAATTTAGGGGGGTTCTGAACATTCGATTGCGTTTGAAAACAATAGACTTCCAGTATTCATGGATTGTGATTTTTGTACAAAATTTCATTCAAATCGCTCCATTCGTTCGTGGGATATCGTCTCCACAGACTCACTGACACACACACACACATACTTTCACACACACACACACACACACACACACACACACTTTCACACATACACACACACACACATACAGACATCGCCTCAAAAATGTTTGATTCGTGATCAGGGATGCTTGAAACGTGCTCTCCCGTCGAAAACTCGAATTCGAATTTTCGAACCCGTCACAATACTTTCCTTATACATTATGTATATATGGAAAGTAAAAGGAAAATGTAAAAAAATCATTATCTCAAATTCTTACTCCACTGTTAACTCCGAAGTAAAAATTCGTTAGCACAAATCCATTTGAATTGCTCACCTCACGTGCTGTTCTATACTTCTCACCCAGCGAGTTCGAGTGCATGATCCTCAACCGAATCTGCTCTTCACTCATCAGTTGCGACCGTTGGAAGATTCAAAAAATTACTACGTAACCTGCTTATCCATCTTATCACGAAGACAAATCTTTGGGGGAAGGTAAGAAAAAGTACACCCCTCCCAACCCCGTTTAAATGTACATGCTTAAACGCTCCTGGGGGTTGGTCTCTGAAATGTTGGGACCTCAATTTGGCCTCTTGCAATTGAGTTGCGTGACCAGAATACTTAGAGGGGAAACTCTTTTTTGCCAAGTGTGAGTTGGGTCTGGTTATGGGCTGTATTCGCACATTGCATGCTAGCTTGGTTTCGGTGCCTGTGCACTCAGGTTAGACTTGGGGCCATGCTTCTTTCCTGTTCGGTGAAGGGGCTTGGCCCGAACCCGAAATTTGGGTAGTTAATGGTTTAATTTAATGTGATGTGTGGATTATTATGGGTGTCATTTCGAGTATTGTAGATGCCCTTAAAGATTGTCTGAGTTTTCTGTGTAATGCTCTATTGTAATTCGTATATCAGTGTTTAAGGTGTGTGAGGGGGTTGGGGGTGAATTATTGTCATCAGCTCAAACATCGTTGTTTGTAGTGGAATTTAATAAAAATTATGGACCTGCCATTATTTTTTCAAATGATATCAAATCTTTAGAATGTGTTTTCTAGAGTCCCTTTATAGATAATATAGGGACTCTAATATCAAATCTTTAAAGTGTGTTGTCTAGAGCACCTTTATAAATACTATAGGGACTCTGATATAAAATCGAGTGTGATGTCTAGAGTCCCTTTATACATACTATAGGGACTCTGATATAAAATGTTTGTCTAGCGTCTCTTTATAGATACTATAAGGACTCTGATATCAAATCTTTAGCGTGTGTTTTCTAGAGTCCCTTTATAGATAATATAGGGACTCTAATATCAAATCTTTAAAGTGTGTTGTCTAGAGCACCTTTATAAATACTATAGGGACTCTGATATAAAATCGAGTGTGATGTCTAGAGTCCCTTTATACATACTATAGGGACTCTGATATAAAATGTTTGTCTAGCGTTTCTTTATAGATACTATAAGGACTCTGATATCAAATCTTTAGAGTGTGTTTTCTAGAGTCCCTTTATAGATACTATAGGGACTCTGATATAAAATTGAAGGTGTTGGCTAGTCCCTTTATAGATACTATTGGGACTCTGATATAAAATCTTTATCTAGAATTCCTTTATAAATACTATACCAAATCTTTAAAGTGTGTTGTCTAGAGTCCCTTTATAAATACTATACCAAATCTTTAAAGTGTGTTGTCTAGAGTCTCTTTATAGATACTATACCAAATCTTTAAAGTGTGTTGTCTAGAGTCCCTTTATAAATACTATACCAAATCTTTAAAGTGTGTTGTCTAGAGTCCCTTTATAAATACTATACCAAATCTTTAAAGTGTGTTGTCTAGAGTCTCTTTATAGATACTATACCAAATCTTTAAAGTGTGTTGTCTAGAGTCCCTTTATAGATACTATAGTGACTCTGATATGAAATCTTTGTCTAGAACCCCTTTATAGATATTATAGGGTCTCTGATGTCAAACTCTTTATTTATTACTACAATAATAATAATAATAATAATAATAATAATAATAATAATAATAATAATAATAATAATAAAAGTTGGCTGAACATTAAGGTTTTTATGTTAGATTAATTGTTAGTTTTTGAAAGTGTGTCTTGCGATAAAGTGTTGCGGTTTGGTTCCAGCATCTGTTACACAAAATGCATGACTAATTTTTCTTAATATAATCTCTTAAGTGATTGTACTTTAATCTCCATCTAAAATTATTTTGAAGTTTGCAAAAGATATGTGAATTTCAAGACAGTTTTGTGATCAAGTGCTAAAAATTTCAAAATATTTTGTAGAATTTTCTTAATAAATATTTCTTGACAGATAGTTATTTAAATTTAGATGAAGTATATATATAGATACATAATACAGTAGCATGTATAGCATATAAATATTTAAATTTTTGGATTAATTAGTTTTGACGCGCAAGGACGAAAATAACAGTTTTGATAAAAATGATCTCAAAGTCAGAGAGGCTTGCCTGATGTTGGCATGTACCTTACCCACTTTATTGTAAAAGGCTTTTATAATAAAGTGGGCAAATGCAGTGAGCATGTACTTTACCCATTTTATTACCCATGCTTTGCCCACTTTATTACCCATGCTTTGCCCACTTTATTACCCATGCTTTGCCCACTTTATTACCCATGCTTTGCCCACTTTATTACCCATGCTTTGCCCACTTTATTACCCATGCTTTGCCCACTTTATTACCCATGCTTTGCCCACTTTATTACCCATGCTTTGCCCACTTTATTACCCATGCTTTGCCCACTTTATTACCCATGCTTTGCCCACTTTATTATAAAAGGCATTTTAATTTGAATATTTTGATAATATTTTTTTTTAAATATGCTTAATATTTTAATCAATAAATATAGAATTTTTTTTTTTTTTTAGTTTTAAAGGGATTCTCCCCCTTACTTACTTAATCTTGTCCACATAAAATCTAATAAATAAGTCAAAAGATTTATTTATTACTAGCCGAATACCCGTTGAAAATCAACGGTCTCGCAATAAGCAACCCCTGAATAGTGCAAATTTTTTAATAATTCGCGTTTCACATTTATTCGACAAATCGAATATTTTGGTGTTCAGTACCCCCTAAAAAGGAAAATATTGGTAAACTAAATTTGCGAATTTCTTCCTTTCGAATTATCTACCCGTACAACACATTAAAGTCTATCTCATCCCGAGCAACCCCTATATTATTATTTCTCCTTTGGAACTTTTTTTTGTGAAGCACATCCATAAATGAACATTTTCGAAAAACTCTGTTTGTCTTGTTTTTTTTTATCAGATGATTGGCCCATATACCACATATCAAGCTTCTATCCCATTTAAAAGGAAGTGTACCCCATTTATTCGGAAAATCGAACATATTAGTGTGCGGAACCCTTTAAAGTAACAAAAATTGGAAATCAGAAATTTCATACTTTCTTCCTTTCAAACTATCTTCCCGTACGCCAAATTTGAAGTCCTTATCCTATCGCGAACAGAAGCATGTTTTTCTATCACTTCACCCTTCGACCGTTTTCTGTGTAGCACCCCGTTAAAGAACATTTTTGTCAAACTGTATTCATCTTTGGTTTTTTTGTCCAATGGTTAGCCCATATATTAAATTCCTCTATCATATTGTAAAGGAGGCGTTTTTTATTTGTTCGGCAAATCAAATATTTTAGTGAGCGGCACCCCCCCCCCCCCCTACAATAACAAATGTTGGAAAACTGAAATTGCACACTTTCTTCCTTTCCAACATTTTACCCGTACACCAAATTTGTAGTATCTATCTCATCGCGAAGCATGTTTTTCTAGCATTTTATCTTTCGAATGTTTTTGTGTGGAGTACCCACCCCCTTAAATACACATTTTTGAAAAACTCTATTCTTTTTGTGATTTCTATCAGATGATTCGCCCATATACCAAATATCAAGTTTCTATCACGTTTTAAAAGGGGCGTTTCATCTTTATTCCGAAAATCGAACATTTTGGTGTGAGGCACCCCCCCCCCCCCCAAAGTAGAAAATATTGGTAAACTGAAATTGTACACTTTCTTCCTTTCAAACTATCTACCCTTACACCAAATTTGATATCTCTATCTCATTCCGCAGCATGGTTTTTTACCAATTCACTTTTCGAACATTTTTCTCTGGAGCACCCCCTTAAACGAACATTTTTGAAAAACTATATTCGTTTTGGGTGTTTCCGTCAAATGATTAGCCCATCTACCAAATTTCAAGCCTCTATCAAATTTTAAAGGAGCGTTTTCTCATTTATTCTGTAAATCGAGCATTTTGGTGTGCGGCACCCCCTTAAGTAGAAAATATTAGAAATCTGAAATTGTACACTTTTTTCCTTTCAAACGGTTTACCCATACACCAAATTTGAAGTCTCTATCTTATCGCAAAGCATGCTTTCCCATCATTTCACTTTTCGAACGTTTTGGTGTGGGGCACCCCTTCTATAGAACGTTTTCGGAAAATTCGATTTTTCCAGGGGGTTTTATCAAACGACCGAGCCGTGTACCAAATTGCAAGTCTCTATCTATTCGGGAAGTGCCTAAAGAAAGCGTGACAGACAGACAGACAGACAGACGGACACTTGGCAATTAGTATATAAAGAGATTTATTTTATTATTTCACAAATAAATTTTTTCACCGTCACAATAGAACAACACATACCACCTTAGTCAGTTTAAACTGTTCTATTTGCGCATGCGCCTCCCGTATTATAAGCCATTTCACTTTTGGAGGAAGGAGTTTTTTTTCCCAGAAGATAAACAGCACGTCACTGTATCGAGATAAATAAAAACTTAATGATAAAATTTAATGAAATGAAATAAGTGTGATGTTGTACCATTCACGACATATAATTTTTTCCCTAGAATCACGCTTACACAGTGCACCGATATATATATTGGTGCATCTGTTGTTGTTAAGAGCTCATTAACACGAAGGACCTATAACTGCACTGAGTTCAATTAATTTTGTTGGAAAGCAGCGCATGCTTATGAAAGTCTCTGGGGTTAGCAGTAAAATAGAAGTGTTACATAGCCTGAATTGCCGTTGGAGCGACACCTATCGGCGAGTTGTTAAACTGTGAACCATTAAATACATAAGCTGAAATATGGGAATTATAATACCTATTTGTCACACTTCTTTTCAGACAGTTGCCGAAAATATTATTTGAAATTTAGTTCGGCACAATCTCATGGGAAAAATAGAATGTTTCAAAAATGTTCATATGAGGGTCTGCTCCCTACTCAAACGTTCGAAATGCGATTGAGAAATTGACTTCTTGATGAGATGGACGAGAAATTTGATGCAAACGTCGATCGTTCGCTACTAAGGAAGAAAAAAAATTATAGTATTTTAATGTATGTTTTTTAGGGATGCCATAGATCGAAACATTTGATTTGACGAATGAATTAGAAACTCTTTTTATAAGAGATAGAGACTTGAAATTTGGTGTACAGGTGAACTAACTGTTCGATAAAACTGACTAACATAGCATTATTCAGTGAATTACATTCAACGTGGTGTTTTCTACATGACACAGATGACATTTACATGTATTATTATACATGACTTATTTTGCGTTAATGTAAATCTGCTACTGGATTCTCAAACTTTTTTGCTTGAAAGTACCCTTAAAAATTTTTGTAAAATCTCATTAGCTAATACATTATATGTCACAAATGTAAATTACAAAATAAACGCGTAAAGGAGTAGATTCTTTACTAACTCATACTTTTGTATAAAATATTACAAAATTATTTACTGCCTATTTTTATTTATTAACTAGCCGCCTTTGGCGACCAGCCTGTTCGCAACCCTTGAAAATGCTGATCGTGGCAAATTCCAACCGTGGCAAACTCGTTGGCGCGACCTACCAGAAAGGTGTGAGGTAACTGGTTGGACGGCCAGGATGTGCCACCCAATTTAGACCGGAACCCAGTGGGGGAGGCATCCACAGGGAACGTACCCTCCTTCCCCTACCACCAACCTCTCGGAAATACTTACGGACCCATATGTTAATATTATCGTACTCCGTGTCAGTGGCGGAAATCGAACCCGGGCCTACCGAGTGCAATTCTCGCGCGCTAATTTAAATTTTATAATGACCATATGATAAGCGCTTAATTCCATCATCCTCGTTCCATTATTTAAAATATCCATAAAATTAAAATATCCATTTAAAATATCTATAAATTAAAATATCCATTTAAAATATCCATACCAGAAAGGTGTAAGGTAACTGTTTGGATGGCCAGGAAATGCCACCCAATTCAGACAGGAACTCAGTGGGGGAGGCATCCACAGAGACCGTACGCTCCTTCCCCTACCACCAACCTCTCTGAATGACTTACGATCCCACATGTTTAACGTGATCGTACTCCGCGTGAACGCGGCTGCAGTTTTGGCAGTGGCGGGAATCGAACCCGGGCCTACCGAGAGAAATTCCCGCGCGCTAGTGCAAATCCCGCGCGCTAACGACTGGGATACTTCGCCCTCCGCGACATTTTCCATAACTTTCTTTTTATTTACCGAATTTAGACCGGAACCCAGTGGGAGGGGCACCCACGGGGACCGTACCCTCCTTCCCCAACCACCAACCTCTCGAAAGGACTTACAGACCTACATGTTTATTCCGCGTGATCGTACTCCGCGTGAACACGGCGGCAATTTTGGAAATCAAACCCGGGCCTACCGCATGCAATTCCCGCGCGCTAACCACTGGGCTGCCGCACCCTCCGAGACAATCTCCATAACTTTCTATATATTCACCCAATTTAGACGGGAACCCAGTGGGGGAGGCATCCACAGGGGCCGTATCCTCCTTCCCCTACCACCAACCTCTCGGAAGAACTTACGGACCCACATATTTAACGTGATCGTATTCCACGTAAACACGGCGGCAGTTTTGGCAGTGGCGGGAATCGAACCCGGGCCTACCGCTAACTTCCCGCACGCTAATTTGCAATTTAAAATGACCATATGCTTAATTCCATCATCCTCATTCCATTGTTTCATTGTTCCATCATTTAAAATATCCATAAAATTAAAATATCCAAAAGTTAAAATATACATTTAAAAAATCCATATCGTTCCATCATTTAAAATATAAATATAATAATTTATATGGAGTAAAGGAACTGCATTCAGAACCGTGACGTCACCTCCACCTTGACGTCCCCACCCACCCCCTTCCCTCCTTCTGCGGGGGAGAAACGCCGGTTAAGAAGCGGCACGCCGAGCGGAACGCCGAGAAATTGAAATTCGGAAACTTTTAAAATCTCGATCCTGTGGGCAATACGGAATATTTCCTGACCAGATTGGACTTGTAAGAATGCCAGATGTTTGACCTTTCTAAAAATGTAAATTATTAGTCGAAATTATGAGTAGTTTTTACGATGGAAGGATTTAAAAACGAAAGTTGGTTTTTTTGAACAGAAAGTAACTTTTGTTTTAAAATCTTTAAAAAATATTAGAAATCGAAATTGAAATTTGAAATTGATATATTTTTACTCGCAATTGTCTGCTCTTTCCGATGGTGTGATTTGTTTTTTTCTACGACGTCCGGATCGTGAAGAAAATAGTGAAGGAATAGAAAAAACGGTCGAAATCGCATAAAACATTAAATAACAAAAAAAATAATTAAAATTTTAAAAATCGGTTTTCACGTGTCCCCTTCCCACCCCCCCGGGTCTCCGATTGCTAAATTTCGTAGCTCTCCGACGCGCGGTCGCTGAACGTATAGTGTATAAGACAGACACACAGACAGACACACACACAGACATTGCCTTTTATTATTTACTAGCCGCCTTTGGCGACCAGCCTGTTCGCTACCCTTGAAAATTCTGACCGTGGCAAACTCGTTGGCGCGACCTACCAGAAAGGTGTAAGGTAACTGCTTGGAAGGCCAGGAAGTGCCACACAATTTAGACCGGAACCCAATGGGGGAGGCATCCAAAGAGACCGTACCCTCCTTCCCCTACCACAAACCTCTCGGAAGGACTTGCAGTCCCACACGTTTAACGTGATCGTACTCCGCGTGAACACGGCTGCAGTTTTGGCAATGGCGGGAATCGAACCCGGGCCTACCGAGTGAAATTCCCGCGCGCTAACCACTGGGCTACCGTGCCATCCGCGACAATCTCCATAACTTTATTTTTATTCGGCAATTTTGGGAATCGAACCCGGGCCTACCAAGTGCAAATCCCGCGCACTAACCACTGGGGTACTTCACCCTCCGCGATATTCTTCATAACTTTCTTTTTATTCACCCAATTTAGACCGGAACCAAGTGGGAGAAGCATCCACAGGGACCGTACCCTTCTTCCCCTACCACCAACCTCTCGGAAGGACTTACAGACCCACATGTTTAACGTGATCGTACTCCGCGTAAACACGGCGGCAATTTTGGGAATCGAACCCGGGCCTACCGAGTGCAATTTCCGCGCGCTAACCATTGGGCTACTTTGCCCTACGCGACAATCTCCATAACTTTCTTTTTATTCATCCAATTTAGACCGTACCCTCCTTCCCCTACCACCAACTTCTCGGAAGGACTCACGGACCCACATGTTTAACGTGCTCGTACTCCGCGTAAACACGGCGGCAATTTTGGGAATCGAACCCGGGCCTGGTAACTGGTTGGACGGCCAGGATGTGCCACCCAATTTAGACCGGAACCCAGTGGGGGAGGCATCCACAGGGAACGTACCCTCCTTCCCCTACCACCAACCTCTCGGAAAAACATACGGACCCATATGTTTAACGTGATCGTACTCCATGTCAGTGGCGGAAATCGAACCCGGGCCTACCGCGTGCAATTCCCGCGCGCTAACCACTGGGCTACTTCGCCCTCCGCGACAATCTCCATAACTTTCTTTTTATTCACCCAATTTAGACCGTACCCTCCTTCCCCTACCACCAACCTCTCGGAAGGACTCACGAACCCACATGTTTAACGTGATCGTACTCTGCGTGAACGTGGCGTAAGTTTTGGCAGTGGCGGGAATCGAACCCGGGCCTACTGAGTGCAATTCCCGCGCGCTAACCACTGGGCTGCCGCGCCCTCCGCGACAATCTCCATAACTTTCTACATATTCACCCAATTTAGACGGGAACCCAGTGGGGGAGGCATCCACAGGGGCCGTATCCTCCTTCTCCTACCACCAACCTCTCGGAAGGACTTACGGACCCACATATTTAACGTGATCGTATTCCACGTAAACACGGCGGCAGTTTTGGCAGTGGCGGGAATCGAACCCGGGCCTACCGCTAACTTCCCGCGCGCTAATTTTGCAATTTAAAATGACCATATGCTTAATTCCATCATCCCCATTCCATTGTTTCATTGTTCCATCATTTAAAATATCCATAAAATTAAAATATCCATTTAAAATATCCAAAAGTTAAAATATACATTTAAAAAATCCAGATCGTCCCATCATTTAAAATATAAATATAATAATTTATATAGAGCAAAGGAGCTCTATTCAGAACCGTGACGTCACCTCCACCTTGACGTCCCCACCCACCACCTTCCCTGCTTCAGCGGGGGAGAAACGAAGCGGCACGCCGAGCGGAACGCCGAGAAATTTAAAATCATGACGTCTTTAAAATTGCGATCCTGAAGGCAATTTTCATTATTTCTGGACCAGATTAGACTTGTAAGAATGCCAGATATTTCAGCTTTCTAAAAATGTAAATTATTAGTCGAAATTATGAGTACTTTTTACTATGCGAGAATTTAAAAACCAAAAATCGTTTTTTTGAGCCAAAAGTGACTTTTGTTTTAAAATCTTTAAAAAATATTAGAAATCGAAATGGAGATTTGAAATTGATATATTTTTACTCGCAATTGTCTGCTCTTTCCGATGGTGTGAGTTGTTTTTTTCTACGACGTCTGGATCGTGGAGAAAAAAGGGCAAAAAGGGCAAAAAAAGGTCGAAATCGCATAAAACATTAAATAAATAAAAAAATAATTAGAATTTTGAAAATCGGTTTTCACGTGTCCCCTTCTCACCCCCCAGGGTCTCCGATTGCCAAATTTCGTAACTCTCCGACGCGCGGTCGCGAAACGTATAGTGTATAAGACACACAGACACACACACACACAGACATTGCCTTTTATTATATAGAAGATATTGTTGACAGTGGTGTAGCCAGAGATGATGCAAAGGGTGAAAATGTACTTCATATTTTTTTTTTTTGTTATAAAATAGCTAAAAAATGTTTATAAATATAAGTCGTAGGAATTTACAATCCTATTTTTTAATAATTATTTTTTTAGGTGTGGGTGAGTTAGTTGAATATCCAGTTACTTATGTTTTAAATTCAAACGTTATTTTATTCACGTTTCTTCATATGATGGAGGGTATAAATTTATGTAAAATATTTCATCTCATCCTCCCGACTGCAGAACTTGTGTTTATAAAATCCCGTATCTCACACATCTCATCCATACCATTCGAATTTCATCCATCTCATTAATACCACTCGCATTTCATCCATCTCACCAATATTATTCGCATCTCACCCATCTCAAGAATAACATTCGCATTTCACCCATCTCATTAATATCATTCGCATTTCACTCATCTCATCAATATCATTCCAATTTCACCCATCTCACCAATATCATTCGCATCTCACCCATCTCATCAATATCATTCGCATCTCACCCATCTCATCAATATAATTTGCATCTTATCAATACTATTCATTACAATACCATCTCCCAATAAAACATAAACTACTATACGACTATCTAGTAAAACGCAGTTACTTTTCGACCCCCTGGATCCCATCCCCCTAACAAAACGAACAGTGGAATTCTCCATACTTTGAATCAATAATATTAAATTAATAGATTTTACATAGCATTATAAATTAAATAAAAAAATTAATAAATTTAATTTTTAGAGATTTTGAATAATCGTCAAATTGGTGGCATTTTTCAATAGCCGCTAATTTGGCAATATTGTGTCAAATTCGCCAAATTTTTAACCAAAGATGTTGGCTTTTTTGTAATATATACTACGAACAGTCTGACCGTAAGTAATTTAAAAATCGGATTTATTCATAAAATATCTCAAAGGACAACACTCAAACACTGTGTAGTCCCAACACAAAAAGAGGTATTATAAATTCTATTATTGTAAACAAATTCAAAACGAGTCCAATATCCGGCTTTGTTTTCTGTATGTAATGGCATATGCAACGTAAAGCTCAAATTCTCCATTGTTGTAAATAAACTACAAACGAGTTCAATGTCCGGCTTTGTTTCCTGTATGTGATGTGATATGCAACGTAAAGCTCCAGAATTCTCCATTGTTGTAAATGAATTACAAACGGGTCCAATGTCCGGCTTTGTCTTCATACGCAACGTAAAGCTCCAAAATTTTCCATTGTTGTAAATGAATTACAAACGAGTCCAATGTCCGGCTTTGTTTTCTGTATGTGATGTCATATGTAACGTAAAGCTCCAGAATTCTCAATTTTTGTAAATAAGTTAAAAATAAGTACAATAACTGTCTTCGTTTTCAGTATCTGTGGTCACTCAGCGTAGAATTCCAGAATGCTGCTATTTACATATAAATACACCTATGTGACATAAGTTTCAGTAATACAGAATGAATGGGTTCGATTTGCGAAACAATAAGCCACGCAATGGATAGAGTACATAAGGAAATAGAAATATATCCTTAATTGAAAATTATGTAGATTATTTATAAGATTTTTGTGTTTGGATTTGTAAGGAAATATTCATACGATTCCTTGTCTAAATGATAACGAAGACTAATTAGTATTTTTACTTTCCCTGCAGTACATGGTAATGTATAGGAAAAGTATTGGAATCATGTCGAAAATTGCAACTCGAGTTTTCAACGGATCTATACGTTTCGGGACTTCTAGAACACGAAATAACTATTTTTAGCGTGAGATCTGCGTGTGTGTCTGCGTGTGTGTGTCTGTTTGTGCAATGTATGTATCCACTCTAACTAAAAAACTACTGCACCGAATTTCATAAAATTTGGTAGGTAAGTCACTTGGGTGAGACCCTGGTGTTGATTAGTTTTGGGCAGGATTCGTAAAAATCTGTGCAATGTATGTATGTATCCACTTCAAATCGAATTGACCAAATTTCATAAAATTTTATATCAGTTTATATTATTTTCAGTTTCCAGATTTTATTGCCAATATATGTTTTTAGTCCTGCTGAACATGTTTTGATTATTTTAGAATGATGTCCATATGTTTGTCTGTGATTGAGATTTTGTTTACACGATAGCTGTCACAAATATTAATAGATTTTCACAAAACTTTATATCTAGCTTTATTAACAAATATCTAGAAATAGATAGAAACTAGCCGAATACCCCTTGAAAATCAACGGTCTCGCAATAAGCAATCCCTGAATAATGTAAATTTTATAATAATTCGCGTTTCACATTTATTCGATAAATCGAATATTTTGGTATGCAGAACCCCCTAAAGAAGAAAATTTTGGGAAACTAAATTTGCGCATTTCTTCCTTTGTTTGCCTTGTGTTTTTTATCAGATGATTGGCCCATATACCAAATATCAAGCCTCTATCACATTTAAAAAGAAGCGTGCCTCATTTATTCGGAAAATCGAACATATTAGTGTGCGCACCCCTTAAAGTAGCAAATATTGAAAATCTGAAAGTTTACACTTTCTTCGTTTCAAACTATCTACCTTTACACCAAATTTGATATCTCTATCTCATTTCGAAGCATGGTTTTTTATCAATTCACTTTTCGAACGTTTCACTCTGGAGCACCCCTTTGAACGAACATTTTTGAAAAACTATATTCTTCTTGCGTGTTTCCGTCAAATGATTAGCCCATATACCAAATTTCAAGCCTCTATCAAATTTTAAAGGAGCGTTTTCTCATTTATTCTGTAAATCGAACATTTTGGTGTACGGTACCCCCTTAAGTAGAAAATATTGGAAATCTGAAATTGCACACTTTCTTCCTTTTGAACGATTTACCCATACACCAAATTTGAAGTCTGTACCTCATCGCAAAGCAGGATTTCCTATCATTTCTCTTTTCGAAAGTTTTAGTGTGCGGCACCCCCTTAAGTAGAAAATATTGGAAATCTGAAATTGCACACTTTCTTCTTTTTGAACGATTTATCCATACACCAAATTTGAAGTCTCTATCTCATCGCAAAGCATGCTTTCCTTTTATTTCACTTTTCGAACTTTTTAGTGTGCGCCACCCCCTTAAGTAGAAAATATTGGAAATCTGAAATTGTACACTTTCTTCCTTTCGAATGATTTACCTATACACCAAATTTGAAGTCTCTATCTCATCGCAAAGCATGCTTTCCCAACATTTCACTTTTCGAACGTTTTGGTGTAGGGCACCCCCTCTGAAGAACTTTTTCGAAAAAATCGATTCTTCCAGGGGGTTTTATCGAACAACCGAGCCGTGTACCAAATTGCAAGTCTCTATCTATTCGGAAAGTGCCTAAAAAAAGCATGACAGACGGTGTGTATTCATGTACAGAAAATTGCTGTCGTAAATCGTAGGGTCTTGGAAATAATAGAAACTTGGCTTTTGTAGATCCCAATGATCAATGCATCTAACTTGCAGAATTAATTTGTGAAACGCGATTGCATAGAACTCAAGTTACAATGTAGCCGAATTCTACAGAATGTAGAATAAAATATGAACTTTTGAGCAAGTCAAATGGTGACTCACACTCTAGCTATTTATTCATAAGATATCTAGCGTTTGATTTCTATGCAATCAAAAATGTCAACCCTTTTCAAAATTAAACTCCAAAACTCCTTCATACAGTAAATGTCCCCAGGACTCGGGTTTTGTTCAGAAATTTCGGTCGAGTTCATATTTCGAAAAGACACAAAATGTAGAAAAAAAATGTTGTGAATTTCAACTATGCGAAGAGAAAAGTTTTAAACTCTAAAAGCAAAGATTCGGGTTCATCCAGACTTAGAATCAAAGATTTTTGAACTTGATAGGTCTTGGATTAGGTTCGGTTTGTCTTACTGTATAACAGAGCCCCTTCTTCTTTGACTCAGACCGTTCGACCTCGGCCAGGAAAGTGCCACCTAATTTAGATCGGAATCCAGTGAGAGCGACATCCACAAGGACACTTCCTACCCTGCTTCTTCTACCACCAACCTCTCGGAAGGACTTACGAACCCTCGTATTTAATATACCCGTACTTGCGTGATTACGGGGACAGTTTGGGCAGAGCAGTGACTTGAACCCTGGTCGTCCGAGTGCAATCCTCACGCGCTAATTGCTGGGCTGTCCCACCTCCGGCGGGGCCCCTTGGCAAAAAAAAAAAAATTCTAGGGCTCCCATAGAACGTTTATAGTAAAAAAATGCACATTGAAAATGAAATATAGACACAAAGAGCTTTTCCCTGAAGTTGCCTACTAACTATGGTCAGAAAAAGGCCCTTCTGTTTGGCCGAAATGTCACAGAAAGTCTAAAATTTCAACCTATACAAATCTTTCTCTATTTTCCATAGACAATTGTTTTGCAAACTCAACCTAATTGGAAATGTGTGCATAAAATACATAATAACCTAAACTTTCCTTTTGTAGTACTATTTATTACTATTGCCTTGAAATGCATGACTGTCATTATCTACATGAATAGAACACTTACAAATCAAGGTCAGCTGAATTTTAAGTACCGCACCTAAATCATTATGTATGAAAGTTTTCACGTTCTACTGCCGGCTTTAAACAAACAAGCCGCGGCAGTAGCAGGTCTTTGACAGCTCTGCTTATACCTACAATATGGCCGCGTGTGTAACAAAAGCTTTCTACTCGGTGCGAACAAAAAAATATCGTCCGATGGCTATCTTTCGAAACCCGTGAAAGAATGGCACTGGAGAGATGTGAAAGGATGAGGTGAGTGGTCGGATGGAGGACCTGCGTGGAATATTTAAGTGCGTCGGCACTCTTTTATTTTGTTCTAAGAGGATAGCTCTCTTCCATAGACGATAATCTGCTGATTTTATTAGCGAGTATTTGTGTAATCCTCTTGACGTTGTAATGGAGTTTCGTGATGATCGGTTTTGATGGGATTTAAGAGTGTGAAAAAGTTTATTATATGTTTCTGTGGTCTTGAAATGTTGCCTGTTGCTTGTTAAGGTACAAACGGGAAAGTAAGAGGACAGTGTTTTTCAAAAGTCGACCGCGGAAAAGAAGGGGGGAGGGGGAGATAGTCGCTCAATTAGTGCATGTGGATTTAAAAAAAAATCGACGGTGGCTCTCCCATTCGATGGAGCAGAAATTGCTTTGCGTGAATAACGTATTGAAAAATAAAATTCTAATAAATTTCAATTTATATATATCCTCGTAGAGTTTTCAAAGGGATACAAATTAATTACTATTTTGCCGTTCATAGTTTGCTAAAATATTTAAATTATTAATCCCCTTTTCAAAACAGTTCCAAATATAAAAATATTTAATTATTGCCACTTCGCAAATTAAGATTTCGATAAAAAATCCACTTATATAATCCTTTTTAAAGAGCTACGAAATACTTTGTTTATGGTATTTAAGTTTTAGAGCTATAATATAAGCATTTAAAACTTTAAAAACGGAAAAATTTCAATCTTCTTCAACTTTACAAGACGAGTGCTCGAAAATTATAAGAGCTTCTTAAAAACAAAATGTTTGGTATATGAATGAGATTTTCTACAGAACATCTTTGTCGCTTATTGTCTATATTATTTATCTTTTGCAGTTTAGAAGATATTTCGAGTGAAGCAGAAATTCAGAACAGTTCAAGATATTAAAATATTAAAATTATTTTTGTATATTCATAAATGGAACCTTGTTTCCAGCAAAATAAATATAAATTGTTTATATAGGGATTGTATAATTTTCATAACACTCCGATTTCAACCAGAAGTATCCCAACCATTCCTTCAATCCTTCAAATATTTTTTTAATTATAAAATAAGTTAATTAATCATATTAAATAAACAGTCATTTCATTACGTGATTTGTCACTTGAAAAGGCAATGGCTTTAGAATGCTGACATGACTCGTTCTAGAGATGATAAATAGATAAATAGATGGATAATAAATAGAAATTCTAATTCAGAGATCTAATTCAATAAAAGAAATTCTAAGTTAATCGTGTTAAATAAACAGCCATTTCACTACGTGATTTGCCACTAGAAAAAATACTGGTTTTAGAACGCTGGCATAACTCGTTCAAGAAATAATAAATATAAAGATAAATAGATAGATAATAGAGATTATAATTTAAATTAAGGCATGAAAATAGGTGCACTAAAAATGTACTAAGCATGGAGGTAAAGAGATGGAATTTAAACTTTCATGTTAAAAAAAATTGATGTGGACAGCACATGACTTTTAATACAGACTCTAATTCATTTTCTACTTTTCTTTTATAATTCGTTAAATGGAGTTTAATTGCACAAAATAACACAGGTAATTATTTGAAATTACACAGATTCGAAGTTTTATTTCAATTTTCTTTTCCATTTGGCGGAGTATTTAAAAGAAAAAAGAAAGATTGACTAATTTTGCGGGTCATTTCTTAAAAAGAGGAAAGGCTCGTATTGAATTAAATAATATTTATTGAAACTGTTAACTTTGCAGAAAAAAAATTATTAGTGTAATGCAAATTAGAACTGGAATAAAATTGAATTTTTGCACTTATTCAAAGTTATTTTACTTTTCAAATTATTTTTGTCTCCATTTATTCCCTACCCTGTTCTACAGCTAGGGAAAACACTTATTATGTCTACTCGCAATTAGGGAATGTTAATTAAAAAAAAATAAAAATTGCATATACTAAACACTGCAGTTTCTTGTTGTGTCAAATGCGAACAACAGATGGGACTTACACTAGCAATACCTAGATGTAATTATCAAACGAATATGGTAGTTTCACGTTTATAATCCAAAGGAGTATTATTGTCTTCTCTTTGATTCCATGTTATGAAGTATAGTTGATCAATATTATACAACAAATTTGTTAGTACAATTCTCATAAATCTAGCACATTCTATGTGTAAGAAAGGACACATTTTGTAACAGTTTTGTATTGTCGATAAATTTTCCGAATTTCATTTATTTTATGTGATATTAATTAAATGGCAATGGTGTTTTGATACGAATTTTGCACGAGTTTAAATAATTTGCTTTGTTTCGCCCAGTAAAATCGCCCCAACAGTGCCAAATTTCACTTTACATCATCTTAATTCAATGGCAATAACAATGTCACAGATTTTGAACGTGGATGTAAATGAGTGAAAAAAAATGCTATTAAAATTTATCAATAACAACGGAGTAATTATTTAACAATAATTAAGGAGCCTAGAGACAGTAATGCTCTGCCTACCTTAAACAATTTTTAAATTAGAAATTACCATTTTCCAATATATCTTTATGTTTTAATAACTGATTGCTTTTAAAATCGTCATTGTCTTCTGTTAAATGTATTTGAAGAATTTCCAAACTTCATTTAGAAGCGAAAGTTCTTAACCCCTCCAACACTTCTGGGGCGCTCAACTCCACATTCTCCAAAATCTTGGAGCAGATAGCAGGAATCCGACACGCCGGATCGAATGTCATGATGCCTCGCACATGGCTGTCACACGATGCCTAAAAATGGGGCCATCCGCGACTTGCCCATGCAGGGCCCCCTCTGATGAAAGGGAAAAAAACATAAATTCCTTCTTCTGGAACTATAACGGGTAAAATGGCGGGCAAGCAAATTTTTTAGATGCGTATAAGAATTTTTACGAGTTTTTCACTGCCACCTGTGGATAATTTATGAGGGATGCCGGTAGGAATAAACAGTCATTGCAACAGAAAAGTTCATTGTCAGGGATAGAATTCTTATGGCTGTAAAAATTTGAATTATTGCTTGGTTTCTTCGTCCTGGGTATTCTCACATTCGTCGATTTTATTGTTAAAAACATGATTTCATGTACTAAAAAATTATAATATGGAATCCCCTCCATAGATAGGAACTGAAGGCATTTTGCAACTTTTGCTCATTTTTTTCAGCTACTTTGTTGATAATTTCGGCAAACTAACAAAAAAGCCGCAACTGCAGACGTTCATAAAAATTCCAGCTTCTTTTCCGAAATATTCAGCTAATTATATATATATATATATACATATATATATATAATTATATATATATACATATATATATATATACATACACAGCTGATTCCTCTAAAACTTTCAATTTCTTACTTGCAAATGTTTTACAGTCGGATTGAAGACATTTTGACGTGGATAGCATCTACGGTCGGTGTATCCTGCTGAAATCGGAGCGTTACGTAAAATGTAAACGCCATGGACTCTTATTATATGAATCTAATAGATAAAAATGTAAACAATTTATACTTGCTTTTGTAGGAAATAGGGCACCATATATGAATATAAAAAAATAATTTTAACATTTTAAACTATTTAAAAAATTAATTGGGGAGTGTGGCTCAACTCGACTTTCTCATATCAGAATCCATTTTTAAGTTGCTTGTGATTTTTTTTTCGAATTTTGCAAGAAACTATTTGAAAAATTTGTATTGTTAGTTCAAATTGTCATAATTATACATGTTACCCTTCATTTTAAAGGACTTAAAAATCTTTCGCTTTATACCAAGTGTGATAATGTATCCCCTCGGGGGGTAAATTTCTCCCCCCACCTTCCCGAGAGGGGGGCTAATGACGTCATAAACACAAAAATTGTATCGCGGCTATTTCTTAGTACTGACACTGTTAAATTTCGCCATAATTGAGCCATAAATTACCCTTTTATGCATAATTATGCCCAATTTCGTCTTACGCTGCCATATTAACGAAATATAAAAACTCGAATAAATTGCGAAGTTTCCTTTTTCGAATTTCAAAAGATTCTATACAGTTCTCGATATTTTAATAACAAAATCGAATATAAAGTTTCGTGAAAATCTATTAGTATTTGTGGCTCCTATTGTGTTCACAAGAAATCGACTACAGGCAGTCAAGCTGACATCACGATAAAGATAGTCAAAACGTATCCAGGAACTCCTAAAACACACATTGGCATCAAAATCTCGAAATCGGAAGTTTTTCTGTAAACAATATTTTCACAATACTACGTATGAGAAAATAAAAATAATATGCAAAAATAATGAGTAAAAATATGAGAAAGTAAAAATAATAAGTAAAAATAATGAGTAAAAATATGAAAAAGTAAAAATAGTAAGTAAAAATAATGAGTAAAAATATGAGAAAGTAAAAATAATAAGTAAAAATAATAAGTAAAAATAATAAGTAAAAATAATGAGTAAAAATATGAGAAAGTATAAATAACATGTTTTTGTCCGAGCTAGTTTTCGTTTTGCTTAATTTCACTCGAAATAGCTTCTAAACTATAAAAGATATATCTAAATAATAAATATAAAATTATAAAGTAGAAAATCCAGTTTTTAAATAGATACTGTATTTTTATAAAGCTCTTATAGTTTTTGAGTAATCGTCAAATTGCAGAAGATTTAAAATGTTCCGTTTTTAAAGTTTCTAATAATCTAATGTGAGCAGCACATGACTTTCAATGCAGACTCAAATTCATTGCCTCTTTATTTCATTAATAATTCATTAAATTCAGTTTAATTGCACTAAATAACACGCATAATTAATTGAATATATACTGATATTACACTTTTAATTCAGCTTTTGTTTTCATTTGGTAACTGGATTTATTCTCAAAACCGGCGTAGCAAAAATGCGAAAAAACTAAAATATCTCAATCTCTAGTCCTAGAGTAATAGGTTGATATTATTCTTTTTAGCGTCAAAAATTGCATATAACACAAGCATTTAATTGATGCGTTTGAGCATACGTAGTCTTTTATTTCAGATGTTGACGATTTTTGCGGACCCTTCCACAAAAAAGTAGGTTCCTTTTTTATCAAGTCGTACCAAAATCTCATCAGCACCATACTATGAATGACTTATCTACCAAATTTTGTGAAATTTGGTCAATTAGTTTTTGAGTTGATTGGATACATACATTGCACAGACAGAGACACACATACACACACACACAGATGTCAGTCTGAAAATAGTTTTCTCGTATTCTAGAGGTCCCGAAACGTGTAGATCCGTCAAAAACTCGAATTGCGATTTACGACATTATTCTAATACTTTTCCTATACATACTATGTATTGCAGGGAAAGTAGAAATGTGCGTTAATTAAATAAAACCTTAATTTATATCATTGCTTTTTCTTTCCAGAATTCTTTATACCTTAAACGATCTTACCAAATTGAACATGTGGTAATCCTTTTAAAAATTTCTCTGAACAAATTCTAATGAGAAAGAAAAACAAAAATTAATGCATTTCTCCTTTAGAAAATGGTTGCGCTTTCTCTCGGAATTAACTCAACAATGGTTGCAATAGAGCGAAGAGTCATGGGCGAAAGCTTTAAAAAGAAAAACGAAAGAAACTAAAATGAATTTGGACTTATAGTATTATTTTTTGGAATTTAATTCACAAATAGGAGCTTAAATTCTGAAGTTAATAGATGAAGAATTTTTTTATCAACATTCAGGGATGGTATAAAAAATCGGCTGTGTCTCCAGTGTGATATAGCCGTTTTTTTTTTTTTTTTTTTTTTTGCATAAATAAAGTTTTGTAAAATGAAATTCCAATAAAGTTTAACCTTTTGCTTACGGGTGGGACAGCGTCCATCCCGAACGAAGAACCTCTCAAAAAGACAGGTATTTGACATACCCTATCTCGAACAGTTCGATCCCCCCTTTGCAGACACGAGTCCACATTGGCGTCCAAGGACGCCAATGTGGATTTTTGCCTAATTTCTGTACATCTATATTCTGAAATGATGCAATTACAATATATTTGAGTTTAAATGATCAATGTATCCATCTTTTGTCAAAATCGTGATTTTTAAAGTTCTTTTTAATTTATATTTAGTGTTGTATGCGTCCTAAACCCGCTTTATTTTTGCTTAATTTCTGTACATCTACATTCTGAAGCAACGCAATTACAATGTATTTGAATTTAAATGATCATCAAACTTTTATTATTTCTACAACGAAGCCTAATTTTCACTTATGGAGAATGTAAACACATAAAGACGTAGGATGAGTTGTATAAGAATTGCTGAATTTGTTTAACACAGAATTATTTAGCTTTGGAGTTTGCAATATAGCTGATATGAATGAAATATTCATTGGTTTTACATAGAAAACAGACGATTTTATAGCAGCCTTTTTCGATGAACTTTTAAAAGCATAGAGTTAAATTATTTTTACCTCCATGGTTTTAAGTTTTTAAATAAAATAAATTATTGTAATATTGTGATAATTTTAAAAATATTACCGCTGAATGTATCGCATTTTAGAGATGTTTAAACCAGGTGACTTATATTTCAATGACGTTATTTAAAGTTCATTTTTTTTTATGAAGTTTTAAGTTTTCATATATAATAAATTAATATAGTATTGTGATAATTTTAAAAATATTACCGCTGATTGCATCGAATTTTAGAGATGTTTAAATAAAATTGCGTTTCAGTTGGAAAATGTTTCTTAATCAGTGCTTTATGCATGATTGAACTTTCTTGTTAATAGTTTATAAGATATTTCATGTGAAATTGAGCAAAGTGAGGTAAAAACTTGCTCGAACAAAAAGTTTTCATTAAAAAAAATATATATTTCCTGATATTAAAATATTGAAATCATTTTTATGTATTCATAAATACCTCCCTATTTAAAAAAATAAATAAATAAACCATGAATTGTTTTCATTTTTATGCATTAGGTTCAACGTGTACATTATTCGTAACCCTCTGATTTCAGCTGGATATCCCAACCATAGACATTATTTACGTTCAAAATTTATTACAGACGAGCAAAGTCCATTTTTCACTTTTAATGAAACGAAATCATTTGATCGAATTTTGTCATCCCTTTTACCCAAAAACTACAATAAGTAGGAAGATGAAATTTTGCACACGTACCTAAAATTGCACACATAAGTACAGAATTATAATTTCAATAACCATAACTAACTGAAACAGGGTGAAACGCTCAATTTTAAACTGTGCCTTGTCACTCCGCTTCATGCAAATAACAAGTAAACAACTTTTAAGCAGCTAATCAAATCATGTGCATTTATTTGCATGCGTTGTGATATAAACGGGCTTCTTTATATTAAATACGTTTTTGCGATTTAAATGTTTTACTTTGATTTCATTTCTTTCCTGTATTCTAATATTTTACTTTCCCTGTAATACATGGTAATGTATAGGGAAAGTATTGGAATCATGCCGAAAATCGCAACTCGTATTTTCGACGGATCTACACGTTTCGGGACCTCTAGAATACGAGAAAACTATTTTTAGCGTGACGTCTGTGTGTGTCTGTGTGTCTGTCTGTGCAGATTTTGTATCCACTTTAACTAAAAAACTAATGGACCGAATTTCATAAAATTTGGTAGGTAAGTCACTTGTAGGCGAATCTGGTGCTGATTAGTTTTTGGTACGATTTGGGATAAAAGAATCCGCCTTTTTTGCGAAATGGCCCGCAAAAGTTTGTATCCACTCTAACTGAAAAATTAATGGATGAATTGCATAAAATTCGGTACATAAGTCACTTGTGGGACACCTTGGTGCTGTTTAGATTTTGGTACGATTCGTAAAAAATAACCTGCCTTTTTTTTGCAAAATGGCCCGTAAAAATCGCCAAAATCTAAAATAAAAAACTACGTATGTTCAAATATATCCATTAAATGCTTGTTTAATACGTAATTTCGTAATTTTTAACGATGAAAAGAATAAGATCAACCCCATTACACTAGGACTAGCCGTTCTCGAGATATTTTAGTTTTTTGTGTTTTCTCTACACCACCTTTGAAAATAAGTCCAGTTACCAAATGAGCACGAAAATTGAATTAAAAGCGAGTTAAATTTAATTAAAATAAAGAGAACGTGGATATAAGTCTGCAGAGAAAGTCATGTGCTGCCCACATCAGATTTTTAATTTTATATTAAAATTCTAAAAACTTATATGCTCTTTAGTATTAGGATTCTCAAGTATTGAAGTTAAATTTTTATACTTCTAATTTCATAATTGTTTGTTAAATTCAGTTTTAATTTGAAGCCTGTCACACTTCGCAAACTGCATATGCGCGGACACATTCGAAGCTCGGCTTTTTGCTAATGTAAATAAATTTTAATTGAGAAAGGGAAAAAAAAATAATAAATGCATTTCTTCTGAAATTGGTAGACTTCTTTCTCGGAATTAACTCAGCAAGGGCAGAGATGAGCGAACAGGGATGGATGAAAACTTGAAAAACAAAAACGAAAGAAACTAAAACTAATTTGGAGATACATATTTCTTTATAATTTGGAATTTCATTTGCAAATAGGGATTTAAATGCTTAAATTAATAGCTGAAGAATGTTTTGACAGCATTTAGGGATGGTATAATTATATATTTTCGCAATAAGAGAGGTTTGAAGTGCTTCTGTATGTGCGCTACGAAAATTAGCTTTTTTCATCTTGTGTGCCAGATTTATAAAAAATCTGTTGTACCCCAACAGATCACGTTCCCTACAAATAAACATATTTTAATATTCTGAAGCAAGAATGACGAGTATCTGGAGGGCGTGTTAGGTATTACTCGACTTTCTCATATATTTATATTGTTTAGGCTCATTTGCATCATAATAAGTGACAAATTAAAATTAACTGTAGTGTGGGCTCAATTCGATTGCTCCTCAGACCAGAGCCTGTTTAAGAACTACAGGTCGCATCTCTTTATGGAAAACGGTGTTGCTTTTTGTGTACTATACCCTCCTTTAGTTTCCATATTATTGGATGTATTTATTAAAAGTTAAATCTCTTTAAACACTTTTCAATGTATAGAAACATGAAAGAAAATGAAATTAACTGTTTAGTTTACGGGTCGCTGCATTCTTTGAAACAATCTATTTTGTATATTGTATTTAATATTTTATTGTTTTATTGATATTGTAAATATTTAAATATCTACGACCTTTTCGGCGGTGGGGTCGGTTCTAAGACCTGCCCTGCGTCAGATGGTGATTGTTTTAATGAATATATTTACTCATGTTATTGGTCTGGTATACAGGATAATTGAAACAAGTTAATTCCTTGGCGATTGTATCCATTTAAAAAAAAATACTCATTTCTTGTGTGACCATTTGAAACCTACTAATTTGGACATAGGATGTTTTTTGATATCAGTTATTTTTCGGAGCAGAGTGGGTCATTAGCACGTTTTCCTCCCTCTCCCGACCTCAATAACATTATTGTGTCAGCGAAAATGTCCCTCAACTATTGCTCCTTTTCAGCTAAAAATTGATTTCAATGTCAGCTCGTTTTTGAAACTTCAGATTTTTATAGCATTGTTATTTTATTTTTATTTGTTTTTTTAACCAGAAACAAGATAATTCCTGGAACAACTAATAGTGGGAAATGATAGTTTGATTTATGCCATATAAGTAGAGTATAAAAATGACATATATTAACACAGGTGATTTTCTTTCATGAAAACTTTTTGCTAACTTCAAAAAGTATTTTTTTTAGAATTTTTGCAAAAGTTATTTCCGCCTGCTTGTCTCATCATGAAATTTAGATGGGTACCAAGTGTGGCAACGATGCCAATCGTGATAATGATATCAAATATGACGATGATACCAAGTGTGACAATGATACCAAGTCTGACAGTATAACCTTTTGGGGTGTGTGGACTTCTGCCTATTTTGTGTGCCTAAATAGTTTTACATTTTAGGGGGACAAGAAGCGAAATTCAGGGACGTCTGGGCACCTTAATATAAACACATTTTAATTTATTTCGTTGCTAAGAAATATAATACAATTTACTTTAAATGAAGTTTCTGAAAAAAAAAATCGTCTGCACTATAAACCAAACTAACAAACTCGCAAGCAAACAAACAAACAAACAAACTTTCAATTTTATGTACTGGGTGTTTCACAAAGAATGTCCCAAAAGGATAATAAATTCAACGGTTTCCAACATAAATAAAGTGAAATATGAAAAATAATCAGCAAGCAGAGAAGGATTTAGTTATGGCAGTTGCACCCTCCAAATGTATAATTTCATTAAAATGCGAAATTTAATTTTTTATACGCCCCCCCCCCCTCTCCTCAAATAAAAAATATCAATAAGTAAAAATTGCACCACGCTAAATTGGGACGAAAATACTTCAATTTTTATAAAAAAAGGCTCTTTTTCTCCTAATCGTACCAAAATGTAATCAGCACCAGGGTATTTCACAAGTAACTAGCCTACAACATTTTGTTAAATTAACAAAATTAACATTTTGTTAAGTTGGATTTTCGACGCGGTTCCAATACTATCCCTATACATTAACATGCATTGTAATGAAAATAGAACTAACAATTACAGCGAGAAAACTAAAAGAATGATTTGAGCTCGTAAGAAAAGTCATGTGCAGTCCACATCACATTTTCGATAACCGTTCTTTTGTGGTGCAACTGAACAGATCATTAGCACATTTCCCTCCCTCTCCTGACCTCAATAACACTATTACGCGTTTGAATACAACCTCACCAGTTTGCTCTTATTCAACTAAAAATTGACTCCGGAGTTCTGCCCTTAGTCCATTTCCATTTTTCTGTTGTTAGGACTGTTAAAAGTAGGTCGTAATGCTCCAATATCGAGAGCGGGAATCTCTCTCGAAACAAAAGGACAAAATTATATGCTGTCAGTTGGAAATTCTCTGATAAATTAGCTAGAGATATAAAACTACAGATTATATGCTTCTTATAGGGCAAGAAATTGCAATCTGAATTCAAATGGATTGCGTTTGATTTCCATATATAGAAGGAAGTACTATCGCAAGAGAACAATTTACTAATTACGTTTTCTAAAATATTCCGTTAGAAATTCGTATATTTTTAGAGAAACATTCCCAACCCAGTTTTACTTTCCTCACAATACTATTTAATTCAAATATATTTTTTACTATTAAATTTAAGTACATCTGTTGTATCATGCAAAAAAAAAAAAAAAAAAATGATGATCTATGAAACTACAAATTTGGTTAAAATAAATTTTATTTTTGCATGATACGGCAAAAAAGAGAAATTTATAAATGATTCTCGAAAAGCAATTTTTCATGTAAAATTTGGAGGACATTTTGGATGAAATAAATATCTTGTCAAGATTTTGAAATTGGATATTTTTATCAGGTGGGCTGAGCATACAACACCTCTTAGGTGAGCTCAACTGCTGTTATCCCTATTTGGATACAGCTCTGCGCGAAACTTTCTAAAAATTTTGACTTGTAATAGTAGTTTACAGCATATTTCGAGCAAAGACACTGTCTTTATCATATGCCACTTGTTTCAACATATAGCATTCGGCTGGCGTGATGTTTTAAATTTCTTCCCTAGAACAGGTACGGGAACTCTGTGAAAGAGGCTTCTTTGATTTTGCCATTTTTCGTTGTCGTTTCGCTTCTTTGACCATCAATTGGTGGCAGCAGACCCTGTAATTGTTTGCCATGGGAGGGGAAACTGAGGGGCCAGCAGACGACGGACGTTCACCTCTAGCTCGCAGACTGAACCCGAAAAATTCCATGACTTCTTCCTTCGCATGTTGATTTGTTGTTTTCACATGCTTGAATTTAGAGTTTGAATTTTCAAGTCTTATATATATATATATATATATATATATATATATATATATATATATATGCGTGTGTGTGTATATATATATATGATTTTCTTTGACTTGATGATTCGAAATTTATATTTCTTTCAATTTGCTTCAATTTGCTCATTTATACTTTTATTTTGTAAGCTTGTTAGAAAGTTAGGTTTTTCGAGTTTACAGCTTTTCACTTTTCTTTCATTGGACTTTCAAACTTTTTTTATTATATATATATATATATATATATAATTCTTAATCAATTTTTTAGAATTTATAGATCATCAGATAAAAAATTTCATGCTTTGCACATTGGTAACTTAAAAATTACCAGTAAATTTTATAAATATCCTGTATATTTAGTAAATGGTATAGTTAAAAAGTTTAAATTAGCTGAATATTCTTAAAGTACATTCCTTGGTATCTTATATTAGCTAATAGATAACATTCTCTTGAATTAGCATTATAATGCATTTACATCGTCTTATAATATTTTACGTGGCCCTTCATTACGCAGCTTTTACTGGAGAATTTATCACATTTTATTGTATTTTTGCAATTCTGTTATTTACATCTCACGATTGGCAACAGTAGATCTCAAATTTTAATTCCTACGGTTGGCAACAGTGGTCTCGTCTTTTATTTCTCATGGTTAGGACATATGCAGTATTTTCTCAGGTATTTTTATATTCCTATTTTATTTTTCAATCTTTTTGCTTGTTGTCCAAGTAGACATAGTTTATAGATATTATCTATCTCTGTCTTCAGAAACAAGCTTTTTTGTTCATTTTAAATATATACTTGGACTTGAAAAATAATTTGTTCAAAATGTACAACGTTTAAGGTCTAGTGCTTATCACGTGTATAGCTTTAATGCTTGGATATTTTATTTTTTCAATTTTCGAATTCTCACTATTGATATTTGTTGAATATATTTAGCTTGATGGCTAGATATATGCATTTTATTCTCCTCTTGATTGATGATTATTTATTTTATCCTTCACTTTAAGTTGTTAGCATTTTTTACGTTAGGGTTTAATGTGTTACAACTTCTCTCTATCCTATCAATGGATTTTCATATTATATCTTTATTATTATATCCTTATATATATATATATATATATATATATATATATATATATATATATATATATATATATATATATATATATATATATATATATATATATATATATATGTATATATATATATATATATATATATATGTATATATATATATATATATATGTATATATATTTGAAATGAAATAATAAGAATTATGTAAAAAAAAAAAAAAAAAAAAAAAAAAAATACAATTCAAGTAATATTAACATCACCATAGAAGCAAATTCACGGCCATAATGCCGATAAGAGAAAAGAACAGAACCTTCCCAAATTCGATGATTAATCAGAATAAAATTCCTCTTCAGGTCTGAGTATTTAATTCTAATTAACCCAAACAAATGCCTGTTTCAGATTAAGCAATAGTACATTACTATAAATACTTAAACTCAGTATATATATATATATATATATATATATATATATATATATATATGTATATATATATATATGTATATATATATATATATATATATATATATGAAATATGTAATAATAAGAATTATGTAAAAATAAAATTAAAAAAAAATATAAAAAAACAATTCAGGTAATATTAACATCACCATAGAAGCAAATTCACAGCCACAATGCCGATAAGAGAAAAGAACAGCACCGTCCCAAATTCGATGATTAATCAGAACTAAATTCATCTTCAGGTCTGAGTATTTAATTCTAATTAACCCAAACAAATGCCTGTTTCAGATTAAGCAATAGCACATATATATATATGTATATATATATATATATATATATATATATATGTATATATATATATATATGTATATATATATATACTATATATATTATATATATTATATACAGTAAAATTCTGAAAATCCAAAATTCAGAAATTCGATCATATTGGGAATCCAAAGTTTTAAATATGGCTTTGTAAAAATTAATTTTTGATTTAAAAACGGGATTTCCTACTTGATATTTTTATGCTTATTATTTAGATATATCTTTTATAGTTTAGAAGATATTTCGAGTGAAATTAAGGAAAACGAAAACTAGCTGGGCCAAAAACATGTCATTTTTACTTTCTCATACGTAGTATTGTGAAAGCATTGTTTTCACGAAAATTTTCGATTTCGAGATTTTGATTCCAATGTATGTTTTAGGACTTCTTGAATACGCTTTGACTATTTTTGGAGTGATATCTGTCTGTCTGTCTGTTGTCGATTTCTTGTGTACAGGATAGTTTCCCCAGATATTAATAGATTATATGAAACTTTATATTCCGCATTGTAAATAAAAAATCTAGAACTAGGTGGAATTTTTTTTAAAATACGAGGGAAAACTGCGAAATTTATTCGAAATTTTATAATTTTTTTAACACGACAGCATAAGACAAAATGTCACATAATCATTCTTTAAAAGGGTTATTTATGGCTCAATGATCCCAAAACCCAATTGTTTCAATAATTGTAGTAAAAAATATCTGCGATACAATTTTTTTGTATTTGTGGCGTTATTAGACCCTTGAGGGGCAAGTTATCTCTCCCCCCCCCCCGTGGGAGTACATTGTTAAACTTGGTATTATTCGAAAGGAAGAAATTTTCAAACCCTTTAAAATGAAGGGTAACATGATATAATTGTGATCATTTGGAATAACGATAATGATTTTTCAAATTTTTTCTTGCAAAATTTGGGAAAAAATTTAAAATAAAATATTAAAATCACAAGCTGCTTAGAAAAGGATTCTAGTATGAGAAAGTCGAGCTGAGCCACAGTTCAGTTTTAGTTGTTTTAGAGAGCTATATGTGAACATTTTTCTAAGAGGCTGATTTATAAATAAACTTGTCATTTGTAAAAAATAACTCCTGTTCCTTAATTTTCGTCAAATTGAGGCAGATTCTATTTTTTCAAATCGTTTCAAAATATAATTGGTATCAGTGTAACCTTTATATGACTTAACTCTCAAACTTCATGAAATTTTGTTTGGTATTTTTTGAGCTAGAGCGGATACATACCATACACAGGTAGACACACACATGCAGTAAAGGAACTTTTACATTCGTGTCGAAAGCCCTGGCCGACCGACACATCCTAAGACATAGAGCAGCTTAATGGACGGCCGGAAATTTTACATTCGTGTGTGACACACCTATAAAAAAATAAACGTAGTTCTTAAAAGTACACTTTTTTATTATTTATATGTAACTTAAATATATTTATTAAAATATATGCAACTTAAATGCATCAAAGACAACGACATGTCAAATTTCATGTTATTCTAATTAATGAAACGATTAGTTGGAGCCTCAAAGATTGGAATCACTTTGACAAACAAATAAATAAACACCAGATTAAGTTAAATAAATGGTTGTAAAAAATAATTTTTGTTCATTAATAATTTGATAATTTTAACTTGCCTCCTTTTACATCCAAAGATCCATTTAAATCACATTCTTCATCAATCATTATCAGGCATATTACAAACACAGCTAAATTCGCCTGATTTTTTTTTATCATTTTCACTGAAGAAGTCTATTATTTAGTATGAACTGAGTTGACAGATGAAATAAGAACTGGGCTAGATTATTCTGTCGGTCATTGGAGCACGTAAGATGGCTATGCATGAGTCATAATGTTTTGATTTTATTCTATTCGAGGAAGCAAATATCGAGAACTGGATGAATAGCCTGGGTTAAATTTAAAGCAGACGGTTTTAAAGTAGATATATGTATATATTTCTGCCATTGTATAATGTTACGGTCGGATGTTCCATTTAATTCAAATTTAACGAAATAATAATATTTTTCTGAAATTAAAGGAATATATACTTGGATTGCGCTCTCATGCAAGATATACCTGTTATCTGGTGTTCTAAATAATAAGCTCTCTGTTGTATACAGGATATGGTGATCCTGTTAAGAATTTTATTGAGAACTGGATTAATGGCAGCAGGTAATGCAGACGATTTTAAAATGGCAATATATCTGTTATATCTATATGATGTTTATTTACTATAAATTTTACATTTATTTGCAATTGAGACTTCATGAAATATAAATTATTTCTTGAAATAAAAGGAAGTAATACTAGTTTATGTTTTCCTATTACACGCTGCTGTATATCAAATTTATTGAATATATTTTCTATTCTATGTAATAAGAATTTTTTAGTGGTAAATGAGATCAAAATGTTTAAATGTTTTTATTTTTATAAGGCATTTTAGACTTCTTCCCATTTAAACCTCGTATTTCTAATTTTAGATACCATTATGCTCGGATTTTGAGAATATTAGCATTTTTTGCCCTTCTTTTGAACATTTTTCCACTTTTTAGTGTATTTCTTATGCTCATCGCTGTCCCAACTTCTTTTATTAGGTTAGATTTTCACCCATAACTATCTGGCAGACCATTTAATTATCCCAAAATATTCCTGCCATAATAAATACTAATATAATTACGTAAAAAATCTGATGTAGGCAGCACATGAATTTCTCTACAGACTTAAATTCATTTCCTTTATTTCTTTAATAATTCATTAAATTAAGTTTAATTGCACAAAATAACACTGAATTTGCACCTTTAAATCAATTTTCGTTTTCATTCGTTAACTGGACATATTTTCAAAGGTGGCGTAGCAAAAACGCGAAAAAACTAAAATATCTCGAGAATGGTTAGTCCTATTATTTAAATATGGATGAATTTTGCGGGCCATTTCGAAAAAAAAGACAGGTTTTTTTTCCGAATCGTACCAAAAATCTAATCAGTATCAAGGTAATCCACAAGTGACTTACCAAATTTTGTGAAATTTGGTCAATTAGTTTTTAGCTAGAGTGGAGACATGCGATTTTTGCTGAGTTTTTCTCGTGTTCTAGAGGTCCCAAAATGTGTCGTAGAAAACTCCAGTTACGATTTCCGACATGATTCCAATACTTTCCCTATACATTACCATGTATTGCAAGGAAAGTAAAACGTAGCAAGCTATTAACTTTACGGGCTCTAGTCTCGTCTGCGCGGAAAACGGAATCGAGGATTGAATTGCAATGATAGAATAGCAATTTCGACACAGTATCGTTTTCGCGGGGAGATTTTCGGTATTAGGAAGAAGCAGTTGTTAACCTGAAAAGCAGTTCAGTCGGCTTAATTTTATCAGGTGATTTCTAATATGAATCGCACTTGTTGGGGAATAAAAAACTGTCGCAAGTCGAATTTACCCAACAGACTGTACGTTAAATAGGCTTACGTTATGAAATTTTAGTTTTTTTATTATATTTTAAATATTTTCATTTGTAAATACTTCGATGCTGTAATTTGTTTTTCTCTGAATTTATATAAAACTAGCGGAAATACCCGGCTTTTTTCAATTTGCAAACAGTTAAGTGATGTATTTTCCCACAATTTTGGTAAGATAACGTCTATATTTCTGACAAAGAACAGACATGCCTTAAATGAATTCATCAATGTGGATTTGCATAGTGCATTTAAATTCAGAAAATGCCTAGTATCGATCATTTAAAAAATATAGTTACAAAAGTTTTTATAGGATAAACGCCACTGCATAGGAAAATCAATTGCTGCGTTGTCTTCATTACATCAAACGCAGGCGTCGCCAAAGGGGATCATAATCTCCCAGGAACCCATCCGAGGAACCCATGGAAATCCATTGAATGTGGGAGAATTTGGATTGATATTTGATGAAATGGAAATAAAATATTTGGTTACCCCCTCCCTCATTCGTTTTCTAATAAAAAAATACACATAAAATGATTATTGTTTTAACATTATTGAATGTCTTGAGTTTATCATAATTTTTTTTCAGAAATCCATTCAGAAATTGAAGGTATGGGGAAGGGATTCAAACTTTCGATAGCGTTTCAAATCGATATGGTTCCATTATTCACTGATTGTAATAATCGTGTTAAATGTTTTTCAAAACACTGTATTCTTTTGCACGATAGCGCTTCTACAGACTTGCGGACACATAAACACGCACACAAGCACGCACACATACACACAAACATGCACACAGATGTCACCTCAAAAACGTTCGACTCAAGTATAGGGATGCTTGAAACGTGCTTTTCAGTCGAAACATCAAATCGAAGCATTGAGATCCCACCGATAGAAATTTAAAATTTCTCCAAGATCTTTGGGAAAAAAGATAATACCTGAAATATGGATTTCGGGGGCATGAGGTAGAGAAGAGGATGCAAGTCTACCATGTGATTCACGCCAGCGTTTAACAGCATTTGGAAACCTGTTTCCTTTATCAAGAACTGTGCCAAAATTCTTTTTTACAGGTTATCTGATGGAGAATTTTAGTATTGTTAAAAAACTTTAAATATATTTTGCTGCGTTAGGTGTATCAACGCTTTAAAAATAGTTTTACAGGCAGCATAGAAGGTCTCGGTCGTTTGAACTTTGTGACTAAATTTAAAAAATATCGCCAACGTGTTGTAATTTGGCGAGTTTGGGAAATTTCTAGATATGAAAAGATTGGAATAGAAATATAGAGTTAATTAGTTTTTAAGAAATAGGTGACTCAGGCCCTCCGACTTACCAGAAAGTGTAAGGTAATAATTCTGTTACGTATTCATAACAATATGATGTCACTTATGTTCCTTACTTCCACTTCCGTTTCATATAAATCCCATTGTTTTGAAGATTTACCGTACTCCGCGCCCTAAAATGTTGCATGTCAAAAAGTCCTGACTTTTTACTTTCCTTATATACATAATGTATAAGGAAAGTATTGTGACGGGGTCGAAAATTCGAATTCGAGTTTTCGACGGGAGAGCACGTTTCAAGCATCCCTGATCACGAATCAAACATTTTTGGAGTGATGTCTGTGTGTGTGTGTGTGTGTGTGTGTGTGTCAGTGGGTCTGTGGAGACGATAACTGACGAACGAATGGACCGATTCGAACCAAATTTGGTACAAAAACACAATCTGTAAACACTGGAAGCCTATTGTTTTTATACGCAATCGAATGTTCAGAACCCCCCTAATTTTTCGAATGAAATTTTGAAAAAATCGTCAAAAAATCAAAACCACTAATAAAGTTACGCAAATAGACATTTCTTATGTAATTTTTCATTAGAAAACGATTGACATAAATTTTAGAACGCTAACATGAACCGTTCTCGAGATATTGCACATTTTTCAAAAAAATTATCAAAAAGTCATATAAAATAGAAAAAAAATCCTATTGAGAAACATGTTCACGTTTCATATGTAATATCATGCGATAAATTGGGTGACATCATTCTCGTGGATCTAGCTCGTTCCATTCATGAAAAGAGGTACTTTGAGTAATACTTTTGTATTTGAACGTCAATAATTATTTATCTGCTGTAAGGATAATTTTATTTCTTCGTCCATAACGCTTGGCGAGATTTTGGCGACGAAATTGGCGGAATGTCGCCAACTTGGCGACTTTTTGAAATGTTTCCAAATTAACGAAAATCTTGCCAAATGGATAAAAATGACGCTAAATCAATGAAAATGACGACTAATTGTCGAAAATTCAATATTTTGGAAAGAATATTAGTATCTACTATAAGAAAAACCTATTTTTTTTACTGTAAAAGTTGTAAATTCATTACATTATATAAGGAAAGTCATGTGTTGCCCACATCAGATTTTTTAGTCCGGATTTGGAGACTTGAACAGAAAAAGAACTAGGCACAATCCTATACATTCATTGCCTTATGTTGCGCATGCAAATACAATTTGTTTCTTTTGGATAAAGACCCATTACAAAATAATCCATTACACACGCTGACCCTCGCACATATACATCGATGTTGAAAATAAAACATAATGTTCCCAGAGAGTTAGTTTATAAATGAATCGTTAAGGTTCATTTCCCATTGTGAATTGAGCGGAACAATAGATTTCGTGCCTGGCTTATTCGACTGTATGCTCATTAACTGAGCTCAGTTTCACATTAAGAATGCGAAAATTCCTTATTTCCTGTTTGTGAGAGTGAAATAAATCGTGATTTGAAATTTGTATTTGAAACACAGTCACTCTTTCCCAACTTTCACATTTAAAGGTATATACGAGTCACAAGATTTTCTGCATGGAACTTTCAACTTTGTTTGCTGTTGCCATTCGCACATTGTTCCATGAAAATTTTTTATTATTCAATTTATTATTAAGTTAATTTGAAAAATTCCGATATCAAAATAACTTATATTTGGTTCGAAATGGTCTGTATATCTTAGATCTATCTATGGTAAAGTGATCATGATCGATGGAATAAAAGTAATTGCAGCGCCTCCTAGCGGAGAACATAAAAAGTTAGGATACCAAGCTCGGCCACAAAGCAAGGTAGACGGAAAAAAATCGGGGGTAGCTTTTGTCCGATGGAGCCGAAATGGTTTTGCGTGAATAACATTTTGTAAAATAAGACTCCAGTAAAGTTCAGTAAGCTTATTCAATTTTTCAGACTAATTTGTTTTCGTTTACAAACTTTCAAAGCGCTATAAATTACTCTCAAACTATTTATAGCTAGCACTTTTAGTTTTCGTCCCGATTTCATCTAAATACTCCAACCGTAGATTTCTGGTCAAAATATCATATTATTTTACTAATTTGATCGACGGCATATAAATTAAACTTATATTTGACGCGATTTCAGATTTCAAATATATAAAAACTTGCCTTGTGGCATATAAATACGTACTTGAATACGTACATTTCCATCTATTCTGTTCAAACCCCATCAACCATTAAATATCTTTAGAATCTCCAAGTTCATTTAACCTCCTAATATTTTTGAACAAAACAATAAAGTTCATGCTTGTGCACCCTTATTTCACCAAGGATTAAGTAAACAGATTGAGTTGTAATATTTGTAACATTTTAAATATTACAGCTTTCCAATTCATTGGAAAACCGAGGTTAAAATACAAAAATATCGAAAGTAAAACCACTCTACTTCAAAAAATAAAAATCTGATGTGGGCAGCACATGACTTTCCTAATATAATGCAATGAATTTACTACTTTTACAGTAAAAAAAATAGGTTATTCTTATAGTAGATACTTATACTCTTTCCAAGATATTGAATTTTCGTCAATTAGTCGTCATTTCCTTTGATTTAGCGTCATTTTTATCTATTTGGCGAGATTTTCGTTAATTTAGCAACATTTAAAAACTTCCCAAGTTGGCGACATTCCGTCAAATTCGTCGCCAAAATCAAAAAAGCGTTATAGACGGAGAAATAAGTTATTCTTATAGCAGACAAAAAAATAAAAATTATAGCAGATAAATAATTCTTTTAGCAAATTGGCGCTTAAATACAAAAGTATTACTCAACGTATCTTTTCTCATGAATGGAGAGAGCTAGATTCACGAGAATGATGTCACCCAATTAATTGCATGATATTACATATGAAAAGTGAACATGTTTCTCAACAGTTAATATTTTTTTTTAATTTATGGGATATTTTGATAAATTTATTTGAAAAATGTGCAATATCTCGAGAACAAGCGTTCTAAAGTTTATGCCAATCTTTTTCTAAAGAAACATTACATAAGAAATGTCTATTTACGTAACTTTATTAAAGGTTTTGTTTTTTTGATGATTTTTTCAAAATTTCACTCGAAAATTTAGGGGGGTTCTGAACATTTGATTGCGTTTAGAAACAATAGGCTTCCAGTATTCACGGATTTAAATTTTTGTACCAAATTTCATTCGAATCGGTCCATTCGTTCATCAGTTATCGTCTCCACGGACTGACTCACTGACACACACACACACACACACACACACATATATATACTTTCACACACACACACACACACAGACATCACCTCAAAAACGTCTGATTCGTGTCCAGGGATGCTTGAAACGTACTCTCGAATTCAAATTGTCGATACCGTCACAATACTTTCCTTATACATTATATGTATATAAGGAAAGTAACAAGAGCTCAATCTAACATCCAATTATATACACTTGTAAGGCTTTCAAAGAGCTACAAATTAATCTGTTGATGTGTGTGTGTGTGTGTTCGTGAGTCCATGGATGCTGTACTTCGTAAACGAATGGCTCGCTTCGAACGATATTTGGTACAAATATTACAATTGGTGAATACTGGAAATCTATTGATTTTAATTACAATCGAATGTTCGAAATACCCCCTAATTTTCGAATGAAATTTTGAAAATTCATCCAAAAATAACCTTGTGTCAAGAAATAACCTTCAACGATGTTACATAAATGATCCTTTATTATGTAATTTTTTATTAGAAAACGCATGCCATAAAGTGTTGAATCCCAGCATAAACCATTCTCAAGGTATTGTGCGAGTTTTATATAAATTTATTAAAAAAATTACGTAAAAATAGAAAAATATTAACTACTCGCTTTTTATATGCAATATTATGTGGAAAATTTGTTAACATCATTTTCGTGGATCTCGTTCGTTTCATTTACAAGAGAAGATATTTTTCGGTAATAGTTTTGTATTTTGAAGCCCAATAACTTGCCATTTGTAATTTATTAACATTTTCCAACACCGTTGAAAAGTGTTTATGACTTTGTTCATTCTGTCCGTCTGTTCATTCGCACAATAACTGCCGTAAAAATAATTTTATCAAAATGAAATTTTAGTATGTTGTTCAGACGGTCTGTGGGACATGGGGAATGGAAATGAATAATATCACCCAATTAGTTTTGGATTGAACACGGGTTGAAAAAGTGAAATACATTGAATCCTATAGGACTTAAATTTTCAAACATTTTTTAAGCGAATTTAAAATTTACAAATTGCTTCAAAAATTTTAGGAAATATTACTTTCCTTATATACATAATGTATAAGGAAAGTATTGTGGCGGGGACGAAAATTCGAATTCGAGTTTTCGACGGGAGAGCACGTTTCAAGCATCCCAGATCACGAATCAAACATTTTTGAAGTGATGTCTGTGTGTGTGTGTGTGTGTGTGTGTGTGTGAAAGTATGTGTGTGTGTCAGTGAGTCTGTGGAGACGATAACTGACGAACGAATGGACCGATTCGAACCAAATTTGGTACAAAAATCACAATCCGTAAACACTGGAAGCCTATTGCTTTTATATGCAATTGAATGTTAAGAACCCCCTAAATTTTCGAATGAAATTTTGAAAAAATCGTCAAAAAATCAAAACCACTAATAAAGTTACGCAAATAGACATTTCTTATGTAATTTTTCATTAGAAAACGATTGACATAAATTTTAGAACGCTAACATGAACCGTTCTTGAGATATTGTTCATTTTTAAAAAAAAAATTATCAAAAATTCATATAAAAAAAAATTCCTATTGAGAAACATGTTCACTTTTCATATGTAATACCATGCGATAAATTGGGTTACATCATTCTCGTGGAACTAGCTCATTCCATTCATGAAAAAATATACTTTTAGTAATACTTTTGTGTTTGAACGCCGATAGTCATTTATCTGCTGTAAGAATAACTTATTTCTTAGTGCATAACGCTTGGCGAGATTTTGGCGACGAATTTGGCGGAATGTCGCCAACTTGGCGGCTTTTTGAAATGTTGCCAAATTAACGAAAATCTCGCCAAATGGATAAAAATGACGACTAATTGTCGAAAATTTAATATCTTGGAAAGAATATTAGTATCTACTATAAGAAAAACCTACTTTTTTTTTACTGTAAAAGTAGTAAATTAATTACATTATATAAGGAAAGTCATGTGTTGCCCACATCAGATTTTTTAAATTATCCCCATAAAATATCTAAAAAAAAATTCAGAAAAATATATTCGGTAGTTTATTAAATAAAAATAAAAATATTAATTACATCCATATTATATGAAGAGCCTATACATTACCATGTATAGGTCTTTCTCTATACATTACCATGTATTGCAGGGAAAGTTAAAAATCTGATGTGGGCAGCACATGACTTTCCCTGCAGACACGAATTCATTCTTTCTATATTTCTTTAAGAACTCATTAAATTGAGTTTAATTGTACAAAATAACACACAATTTTCATTTTTAATTTAATTTCTGCTTTTATTTGGTAATTGGACATTTTCCAAAGGCGGCATAAAAAATGCAAAATATCTCAAATATCTCGAGAACGGTTAGTCCTAGAGTAATAAAATTGTTCTTATTCTTTTCCGCGTCAAAAATTACGTATAAAACAAGCATTTAATTGGTACATTTGAACATACGTAGTCTTTTTTTAGGTATTGCGATTTTTGCGGGCCATTTCATAAAAAAGGGCAGCATCTTCTTTTCCGAATCGTACCAAAATCTAATCAGCACCAGAGTATCCCACAAGTGATTTATCAACCAAATTTTGTGAACTTTGGTCAATTTTTCAGCTAGAGTGGATACATGAGATTTTTGAGGGCCATTTCGCAAAAGAAGGCGGGTTCTTTTTTTCCGAATTGTAGCAAAAACTAATCAGTACTAGGGTCACGCCCAAGAGTTTTACCTACCAAATTTTATGAAATTCGGTCCATTAGTTTTTGAGTTAGAGTGGATACATACATTGCACAGACACACATACACACATACAGACGTCACGCTAAAAATGTTTTTTTCGTATTCTAGAGGTCTCGAAACGTGTAGATCCGTCGAAAACTCGAAATGTGATTTTCGATATGATTCCAATATTTTCCCTATACATTACCATGTATTGAAAGGAAAGTAAACATTGATTTAAAAGTGCACATTCAGCGTTATTTAGTGCAATACTTCCTTACTTCCTTATTCCAATACTTCCTTATACATTACCATGTATTGCAGGGAAAGTAAAACTGAAAAGGTAGGTGCACACAGGCCATATTTGGCCCGCAAGCCGTAGTTTGGAGGCCCTTGCTCTAGTTAGTCAGGGAGTTTAATTTTACGATGAAACTTGATTTGTTTTACAATTTCCTCAAGCTATTTAAAATAACATTTAGCGGAAAGGAAGTAAACAGTTAACTCTTTGTTAATTCATTCCTTTCATATTTTTTGCAAAACTTATGCTGTTTTTGTAGTATAAAAATAGTGAAAGATTTTCAGTTGCCCAATTAAGCTGTTTAACGAACTGATTCGATGTTCTTTACAACTATTTTTAGCAATGTTCTATTGGAATTTGTTCGTCAAGCATTCTTTTTCATGAGTATATATTAGATGTGTATAAAGACATACCTCTCATGCGCGGCGGTGGACATCATTCGAGTGTGTGTGTGTGGGGGGGGGGGGGGAGGAGACTGACAAATAAATATAGTTTAAATTAGTAGAACTGCAAATTGGTAATAACAGTATTGGAAAATATAATAATGCAAAACATTGGAAATAACAGCCGCTGAATCGAACCCATAACACGAAAAAATCCAGTCTCACGAAAAAATTCCATATTTGTTTGTTAATGATCAGACATACTCATTTTGCCTAAGAGGGAGGGCTTTCAAAGAGAACTTTTTAAGACAAACTATATTTTTACGTTACATGATATAAAATCCTAGCATCAGCAATATGATATGACTCGAGACTTGAAAGCACGATTTGTAGTTGGACGCCCCGTAATTTAGTAGTCAGAGTTATTACACGCTAAAAATTTGGGTAAAAACATATGAAAAACTGGGTTTACTGCCACTAGAATGACATTTTTAAACACGTAAATTTACAGTTAAACACTTAAAACGATAACTATATCTATGTGAATGTGCAGTTTTATTCATTTATATGGGAATAGCACAGAATAATGGGTATATTTTGTTTTACGCTGAAAGTATAATTTTATGCAGTTGTTTACATGTCTAAAAGGGCTCATTAATGCTCTTAAGGACTCATTTAAGCAGGTAAACAAGTGCGGACAATTAACATCTCATGTTATCTCTTTATCTGTTCAAATGGTCTTTTCAGCATAAAATAAAATATACCCATTATTCTGTGTATTTCTCTTATGAACAAAATTTCACATTCACATAGCTAGAGCTACCTTTTTATTACTTTCCTTATATACATAATGTATAAGGAAAGTATTGTGACGGGGTCGAAAATTCGAAATCGAGTTTTCGACAGGAGAGCACGTTTCAAACATCCCTGATCACGAATCAAACATTTTTGAAGTGATGTCTGTGTGTGTGTGTGTGTGTCAGTGAGTCTGTGGAGACGATAACTGACGAATGAATGGACCGATTCGAACGAAATTTGGTACAAAAATCACAATCTGTAAACACTGGAAGCCTATTGTTTTTATATGCAATCGAATGTTCAGAACCCCCCTAAATTTTCGCGTGAAATTTTGAAAAAATCGTCAAAAAATCAAAACCGCTAATAAAGTTACGCAAATAGACATTTCTTATGTAATTTTTCATTACAAAACGATTGACATAAATTTTAGAACGCTAATATGAACCGTTCTCGAGATATTGCACATTTTTCAAAAAAATTATCAAAAAGGTATATAAAATAAAAAAAAATATATTTCCTATTGAGAAACATGTTCACTTTTCATATGTAATACCATGCGATAAATTGGGTGACATCATTCTCGTGGATCTAGCTCGTTCCATTCATGAAAAAAGATATTTTGGGTAATACTTTTGTATTTGCACGCCAATAGTCGTTTATTTGCTGTAAGAATAACTTATTTCTCCGTTCATAACGCTTGGCGAGATTTTGGCGACGAATTTGGCGGAATGTCGCCAACTTGGCGACATTTTTAATTGTTGCCAAATTAACAAAAATCTCACCAAATTGATAAAAATGACGCTAAATTAGTGAAAATGATGACTAATTGAAGAAAATTCAATATCTTGGAAAGAAAGTAAATTCATTGCATTATATAAGGAAAGTCATGTGTTGCCCACATCAGATTTTTAAGTGTGTAACTGGAAATTCACCTGTTTAAAAATGCCATTCTAGTGGCAGCAAACCCAGTTTTTGTGTGTCTTTTACCCATATTACTTTCCTTATATACAATAATGTATAAGGAAAGTATTGTGACGGGGTCGAAAATTCGAATTCGAGTTTTCGACGGGAGAGCACGTTTCAAGCGTCCCTGATCACGAATCGAACATTTTTGAAGTGATGTCTGTGGTGTGTGTGTGTGTGTGTGTGTATGTGTGTATGTGTGTGTGTGTGTGTGTGTGTCAGTGAGACTGTGGAGACGATAACTGACGAACGAATGGACCGATTCGAACGAAATTTGGTACAATAATTACAATCTGTAAACACTGGAAGCCTATTGTTTTTATACGTAATCGAATGTTCAGAACCCCCCTAAATTTTCGAGTGAAATTTTGAAAAAATCGAAACCTCTAATAAAGTTACGCAAATAGACATTTCTTATGTAATGTTACATTAGAAAACGATTGACATAAATTTTAGAACGCTAACATGAACCGTTCTCGAGATATTGCACATTTTTAAAAAAAATTATCAAAAAGTCATATAAAATAAAAAAAAACATATTTTCTATTGAGAAACATGTTCACTTTTCATATGTAATACCATGCGATAAATTGGGTGACATCATTCTCGGGTATTTAACTCGTTCCATTCATGAAAAAATATACTTTGAGTAATACTTTTGTATTTGAATGCCAATAGTCATTTATCTGCTGTAAGAATAACTTATTTCACCGTCTATAAGGCTTGGCGAGAATTTGGCGACGAATTTGGTGGAATGTCGCCAACTTGGGGACTTTTTAAATGCTGCTAAATTAACGAAAAACGTGCCAAATGGATTAAAATGACGACTCATTGACGAAAATTCAATATCTTGGAAAGAATATAAATATCTACTATAAAAATAATCTATTTTTTTTTACTGTAAAAGTAGTAAATTCATTGCATTATATAAGGAAAGTCATGAGCTGCCCACATCAGATTTTTTTTAAGTGTACACATACTTTTTGTGATTACGCCGTGATTACGTCTCCTGAAATAAATGTATATATAACCTTTACATCAGATGTATTACAATTCTTACCCTATTGTATTTATCTTGAATACATTATATACAATAAACTGTCCGAACACTTCGTGATTGACCCTTTATGTCTGACAGAAAAGTTCAATCACTAATATATACATCGTGGGGTTTTCTCTTCCTGATTACGATTAAGATTACTTTGTTTTCGTAGAGAGTACTTTAAAATAGTTCATCCACAATAGATCATAAGATCATAGAAAACGATTACAATAAGAAACTTTTTCTTATATTTATCTCATGGCGAGGTTCTTTTGTTGAACATGATCTGTTTGCTTTTTAAATACTAATATACTGATTGATGACAAGAAATTATTTCGTTTCACTTCGATAAATTCATTACTGTTTATCTTCACTCTTTTTTTACTTTCCTTATATACATAATGTATAAGGAAAGTATTGTGACGGGGTCGAAAATTCGAATTCGAGTTTTCGACGGGAGAGCACATTTCAAGCATCCCTGATCACGAATCAAACATTTTTGAGGTGATATCTGTGTGTATGTGCGTGCGTGTGTGTCAATGAGTCTGTGGAGACGATATCTCACGAACGCATGGAGCGATTTGAATGAAATTTGGTACAAAAATCACAATTCGTGAATACTGGAAACCTATTGTTTTTAGAAGCAATCGAATGTTCAGACCCCCCCCCCTCCCCTAAATTTTCGAGTGAAATTTTGAAAAAATCATTAAAAAATTAAAATCTTTAATGAAGTTACGTAAATAGACATTTCCTATGTAATTTTTCCTTAGAAAATAATTGACATAATTTTTAGAACGCGAGCATGAACCGTTCTCGAGATATTGCACATTTTTCAAATAAATTTATCTAAAAATCCCATGAATTAAAAAAAATATATATTAACTGTTGAGAAACATGTTTACTTTTCATATGTAATATCATGCGATAAATTGGGTAACATCATTCACGGGGATCTAGCTCTTTCCATTCATGAGAAAAGATACTTTGAGTAATACTTTTGTATTTGAACGCCAATAGTCATTTCTCTGTTATAATAATAACTTATTATTCAGTCCATAACGTTTGGCGAGATTTTGTAGACGAATTTGGCGGGATATCGCCAATTTGGCGACATTTTTAATTGTTGCCAAATTAAAGAAAATCTCGCCAAATGGATAAAAATGACGACTAATTGACGAAAATTCAATATATTGGAAAGAATATAAGTATCTACTATAAAAATAACCTATTTCAAAAAGTAAATAGCTGAAATTGAAACTTATGGAATGATAGGAATTAAAGTTTTTGAAAAACCGCGGTAAATTAATTAATTCTTAACCAAGAAGAACACAATTAGTATTAAATAATAGGAAATAAAAAGCCTTACAATTTAGATAATCTAAAGAAATTTAAATGACTAAAATCTAAAGAAAACCGAATTTGCGCCATTTTTAACCATAACTACTATGGAACAGACACTTATGAAACAGAACTTTGAAATCCTAAATAAATGTAAAATGGGTAAATAATATTAAAAAATCTGATGTGGGCAGCACATGACTTTCCTTATATAATGCAATGAATTTACGACGTTTACAGTAAAAGAAAATAGGTTATTCTTATAGTGGATAATTATTCTTTCCAAGATATTGACATTTCGACAATTACTCGTCATTTTCATTGATTTAGCGTCATTTTTATCCATTTGGCAAGATTTTCGTTAATTTGGCAACATTTAAAAAAGTCGCTAAGTTGGCGACATTCCGCCAAATTCGTCGCCAAAATATCGCCAAGCGTTGTGAATGGAGAAATATGTTATTCTTGCAGCAGATAAATGATTATTGGCGTTCAAATACAAAAGTATTACTGAAAGTATCTTTTCTCGTGAATGGAATCAGTTAGATCCACGAGAATGATATCACCACATTTATCGCATGATATTACATATGAAAATGAACATGTTTCATAGCAGTTAATAATTTTTTTTAATTTATGGGATTTTTTGCTAAATTTATTTCAAAAATTGCAGTATCTGGAGAATAGTTCATGCTCGCGTTCTAAAGTCTATCAATCGTTTTCTAAGGAAAAATTACATAAGAAATGTCTATTTTCGTAACTTTATTAAAAGTTTTGATTTTTTGATGATTTTTTCAAAATTTCAATCGAAAATTTAGGGGGTTCTGAACATTCGATTGTGTTTTAAAACAATAGGCTTCCAGCATTCACGGATTGTGATTTTTGTACCAAATTTCATTCAAATCGCTCCATTCGTTCATGTGATATCGTCTCCACAGACTCACTGACACACACACACACACACACACACACACACACACACACACACACACACACACACACACACACACACACACACACACACATGCTACTTTCTGGTAGGTCGGACGGTCTGGGTTTCAACAACAACACACACATGCAGACATCATCTCAAAAATGTCCGATTTGTGATCAGGGATGCTTGAAACGTGCTCTCTCGTCGAAAACTCGAATTCGAATTTTCGACCCCGTCACAATACTTTCCTTATACATTATGTATATAAGGAAAGTAAAAAAGGGAAAATTAATAAGCCAGTAAGCCTTTTAAACATGTTTAAATGTATAATAAACTTTTAAAAATTACTCAGTATTAAAAAACAACCCAACACTGTCGAAAATTTAAAACCGAGTTTTCTCTTTTGAAGTGGTTCTCTAGATCTAATAGCAGAATAAATAGCATCCTGTTTGTGGTTATTCTCCGTAAATTAAAACCGCTTTCATAAATCTTAGAATCCTCGGGATATTTTGATCTTCGATATTTTTTAGTCATTCGTTGCATCCAATCTGCAGGGTCAAGTTGCTGAGGTTTAATTATAAAAAAAATTCTATTAGTTGAGATTCGAACCACCGATCTACGGCTGGTTAAACGACGCTCTGCTCTATGCATTAAACTACTGTGAGGTGTATCCATTAAGTTACTATGAGGATTATCCTTCATTCTACATTAGAGGCTAACACTAGATAGTTCAGTTTTAGCATAACACCTATATGTGTATCTCTACTCCTTTCTGTGCAATGTATATATTCTTTCTAACTTAAAAAATATTTTGAATTTTAACGAAGTTTTACATTGCTGAGGTTTAATTATAAAAAAAAAATTCTATTAGTTGAGATTCGAACCACCGATCTACGGCTGGTTAAACGACGCTCTGCTCTATGCATTAAACTACTGTGAGGTGTATCCATTAAGTTACTATGAGGATTATTCTTCATTCTACATTAGAGGCGAACACTAGATAGTTCAGTTTTAGCATAACACCTATATGTATGTCTCTACTCCTTTCTGTGCAATGTACATATTCTTTCGAACTTAAAAAAATATTTTGAATTTTAACGAAGTTTTACATTTAGCTATCTTTAGATTTATCCTGCTAATTAGTGCCTATTCCAATCGAAACAATTGGAGGGATTTTTTTTATCCTTGTTTTTGAAACGTCTCTTCAAATAAAAAATATAACTAAAAAGTTCGATATGCTTCATTATGTAAAATAAGTACTTGTTTAATATGAAATTTTTAACAAACTAATTTCAACTATTCCCCCTCTTTTAGTATTCTTCTTCGACCCAGATCGCTCGACATATTCAAAGGCGTAAGGTACGTGTTTGGAAGGCCGAGACAGTATCATTCAATTTAGACCGAAAACCCAGTGGGGGCGGGATCCACAGGGACCGTATCCTCCTCCTTCTCTTACCACCATCTCTCGAAAGGACGTACGGACCCTTTATTTAACGTGTCCGTATTCCGCGTGAACACAGGAACACTTTGGGCTGCGTCGAGAATCAAACTCGAGTCGTTCGAGTGCAATCACCACATGCTAATCATTGAGCTGCCCCAACACTACTCTTCTACTATTACCCTTTCTCAAATTATTTTCATATCCGTTTTATTTAAAAATTTGTGGTACTTATTTGACAAATTAGCGCGTGGTTAAAAGCAGAGCCCATCGCGATAGCAAAAATCGTCTGCGTTAAACTCCATTCATTCCACAGAATAAAAGTATCATATTAGATGCTTCTTTTCTTTAGCAAAAGTCATGTGTTGGTGACATTTTTTTATTATGATCAACGACTCCCATTTTTGACTCTCCCAATCAAACCCTCAAACATTTTTTTAAGTGGAATATAGATAAATTTATTGATAGACCTATGAGAAAAAAAAAAAAAACGTTTTGATAAAGTAAGGACTTCTCGGAATTTTGCCTTGCCAGCAGAGTTCAACATTCGAAGCCAGCTTGTGTTTTTCACCCGCTCAATTAACCTGTTGCACATTCCACTAAACACGACCTTCTCCAAGAATATCTTCTGTTCTATCTTCAGTTCTTTAGAGAGATCAGAACAAAACCTATTGTGGTTATGTAGTACCACAGAGTTCCGCTCTACTAATATCTTTTTGTGTTTTGTTCTCAACACTTGGATTTTTTCTACCTCCGTATGTGTGAGTATGAGCGAATTTATATTTAGTCATATGCCGCCAATTGTTGGCGATTTTGTTAGTTTTGCAAAAAAATTTTGCTGTGAAAGTTATTTCCTTGTAAAATAAAAGCCGAAATTTATAAAGGGGCCTTCATATTGGGAAGTGGTGTGTACATCATTTCTGATAGAACAGTTAAGACAGGACTATTTATACTCTGTTCCATAGATATTTTGTGCAGTCGTGCGAATTTTTGAAAATATCCGAAGTTACATCACCAGAACTAGAAGTGGAGATCCTTAGTACATCTTCCTACACCATCAAAAATTCAATGCTGAATCCATATCAGTCATCATCTAAGCTCTATCTATACCCAACACGAGAAATAGATGTTGAAAGGAAAATATATATAATTTTTACTTTCCCTGCAATACATGGTAATGTATAGGAAAAGTATTGCAATCGTGTCGAAAATCGCGATTCGAGTTTTCGGATCTAAATGTTTTAGGACCTCCAGAATCCGAAATAGCTATTTTTAGCCTGACGTCTGTGTGCGTGCGTGTGTGTGTGTGTGTGTGTCTGTGTAATGCCGCGCTTCTCAAACCGAGGTCCGCGGAACACTGGTGCTTCGTGAAGCCACTTTAAGTGTTCCGCGAAAAAATCAAATACACAATTAAAAATGAATTGAATTTGAGAGTTTTCTTTTAAATATTGTAATTTTAAGTGATTTTTAAATAAATATGTTTGCAACAATCAATATCGGTATTTTATTCTTTTATATAAAAAAAAAAGCCACCCCTGCTTAGAAGCTTATGTTGTATTGTAAGTGTTCCGCGCCCAAAAAAATGTCAGAGTTTAGTGTTCCCCAACTTCAAAAAGATTGAGAAGCACTGGTGTAATGTATGCATCTAATCTAATTCAAAAACTAATTGGCCAAATTTCACAAAATTTTGTACATAAGTCACTTGTGGGTTACCCTGGTGCTGAATAGATTTTTGTAAGATCCGGGAAAAAACCTGCCATTTCTTGGGAAATGACTAGTAAAAATCGTCAAAAGCGAAAATGAAAGATTGTGTACACTCAAATGTATGAATTAAATGCTTTTCTTTATACGTAATTTTTCACAATGAGAAAAATAAGACCAACCCCATTATTCTAGGACTAGCCATTCTCGATATATAGCATTTCATTCATAATCATTTTTCCAATCGTCTAATTCATCACATTACTATAATAATAAATTTTATTTAAAAATTTGAAAAATTGTTATCTTCCATATTTATTTTAAAATGTGAAACCTTTCTCATATTGTTGTGACACGTCACAACACTTTATTTTATTATTCTAAATTAACATTTTTTTTATAAATCATTAAATATTTTATTTTTACTTTATTATTATTCCAAATTATCTTATTCAAAATTGCTTTTATTTTATATACTCATTAATAGACCAATTGATTCTTTTATTAAATTAAATTATACGTGCTGCTATCAGTTCAGGTTTTTATTCGTACAGTGTACGCCCTTTTTAAAAATGACTTGATACGCGCACACCTTTTCAATTGGTAGATCTCGTTTCAGGCGAGACACGGAAACTTGTTTTCTTCTGTCTCACTTGACCTCCCTGGTTGAACAGAAGTTTGGTTTATCTGGCATGGCAACGGTGTGTGTGGCTTCAGCCAATCACAGTGTGCCAGGTTAGGCGGGAAATTGACTCGGGTGTGAAATGCTGATGCACGCTCTTCTCTCTAAAAATTCTTGCATGTGAAGGTGTATCGTATTTTCGTAGGCAAAGGGGCCTTGGCCCCTTGCTTTGCCATTTCTTTTTATTCATTAAGTTTTAAGCACTGAAGATTAAAATTATTTTTCTATGTCTAAAAATACAAATTATATTTTGTTTTTTTGCATCTGTTATGAATCAAGTCTGATTTACTGTGGAATGTATATTAGAAAGTTTGAACACAGGAACTTGCTATTCTCAAGTAAAATTTTTACAATGGATATCTATTCATGGATTAATTCTTTGATAATGTTATTGTGAATCAAGTTATAGAAATTTCCTTTGCAAATTATATTTTGCAAAAAATGTAAAGACAGAAGTTTTCCTTTTGAGTGGATTTTTTTTTTTGTGAATTGATTACTACACCAAATATCTGATTGATTAATATTTAATAAATTATTTGAGCCAAGTTGAGAATTTTATTCATTTCTCAGTTTGACAGCATTTTGCCTCTATGGACAATTTCAGTGAAATTCATCTATTGTCTATTAATATGCAAAATTTGAATTATGGAGTAATCGACAAATCGACACGTTGGTTATTGATTCGACATAATTATTATAACCTTCTTTCACCTGCTTTTTAGTGGATTATTCTAAGCGATTTGCTCTCTATAGAAACGAGTTAACAAGTCTTCATGAAGATTGAAATTTCAGTCATATTTTCTTATATATGAAAAAAAAGCATATTATACAACAAAGATTCATATTGGTATTTCTTTGTGCTGTGCTACATTTTATAATTTGGACCCGAGCTCTGCTATTATTTTATTTCTTTTCTGTACTGTGGGTTTGGAACTTGAGTGTAGCAGAAAACGTGTCCTAAAATGTGATAATCATCATTGAAGGAATCTGTGACTTTACTCATCCGCTTGATTGAGTTGCAGCATTAATTAAAGGATAAAAGGAACGTTTACATAATTAAAAACTATAATTATCTTTTTATATATATATATATATATATATATAGGTCCTGAATACATATATATATAGGTATTTCTCTTAAAAAAAAATGTTAAAACTAATTCATATTATATTATTTTATGTATAAGTAATTTTAGGCGCTCACATACAAGTATGGTTTAATATTTAATCACACAACGCATTGTTCTTATTCAAAATTCTATTCCCCACTATACGGTCCCATTACATTAAGTAACTAAATTTTAATTAATTAATTTTCCCTTAAAATTGTATGTGAGTGTCCGACTCAATCAGGTGTTGAGATATGATCGTTCAATTGATTTTATTTTCTTTAATTAAGTCTTTTGAATGGTTGTATCACAACACATATATAAAATAATTAAACTTCTGCAAAGATATTTATTATATAATATATCTATTTTTTCTTTCTGGTGGATATAACGAGAGTCAGAATTTAATTGAATTTGTTTTTCTCCCTATATTAAATAATTTTTATTTAAAACACTACCTAACATATTTTACTGAATTGTTTTTTATATATTTTATCGGATAATTTGAATATTTCCTAAAATTTTCGAAGCAATTTGTGAATTTTAAATACGCTTAAAAAATGTTTGAAACATTAGGTTCCATAGGATTCAATGTATTTCATTTTTTCAATCCGGGTTCAATAAAAAACTTATTGGGTGATATTCATTTATTTTCCCGTAGGTCCCATAGACCGTCTGAAAAACATACTAAAATTTCATTTTGATAAAGCCATTTTTACGGCAGTTATCGTGCTAACGGACAGACAGACAGACAGAATGAACAAAGTCATAAACACTTTCAACTATGTTGTAAAGTGATAAAAAGTCATAAACACTTTCAACTATGCTGTAAAGTGTTAAAAACCGCATATCTGTATCTTTAAAATTGAGCGAGTTATATTTAATTGAAAATTGAACAGTATGAATGGGGACCCTATATCAAATTAGAAATGTAAATTTGGGGCATATCACAAAAAGATAAAACTGAATGATAATACATAGGAGATATTTTTGCGAATTCCGCGTAGGCTCACGATGCAATCACGGATTCTTAAGTACTTTTCAATAACTAAGTATTTTTTCTATAATTAAGTACTTTTAAGTAGTTTTTTTTATCTAAACAATTTCCATCGTCAATTTATTTATGATCCTTATTTTCACTGATGAAACAGCCTTTCATATGGTACGGAAAAGTGGCATAAGTCAGATTTTTTCCTTTATCATAATTCAGTTGATTTTAAAGATACAGATATGCGGTTTTTTAAATGATTTTATTGCATTAAAAATATAACTTTTACGATTGCCCAAATCTGCCTAAGGGGGTTGTATAAAAATTTAAAAAGTGTAACTTTTTGAAAATTAATGGGAGGACTATTTCATTAACGTAGTCTTATTTCCTACCTTACTTTCAACATTTTTGCAATTTACATTGCTCACTTATCGCCAACAGATAAAGGATTAAAGCGCGTTTCAATCTTTTTGGGACACCCTGTATAGCAAGCACTGCATGCGGAAAATAAAATTTTCAATATCTTGGAAAATGTTCGGGATCATTTCTACACAATGGTTTTCATTTATTTATGTTCAAAGCATGCCTTTATCGGATAATGCTGAGTATATTTTGTGACATTTTTTTCAATTTATATAAAACTAGCAGTTCATACCCTTTCTTCGTACGGAATATAGTGTGATATTACTTTCTTTATATACATAATGTATAAGGAAAGTATTGTGACGGGGTCGAAAATTCGAATTCGAGTTTTCGACGGAAGAGCACGTTCCAAGCATCCCTGATCACGAATCAAACATTTTTGAGGTGATGTCTGGGTGTGTGTATGTGTGTGTGTGTGTGTGTTTGTGTGGTGCTGTGTCAGTGAGTCTGTGGAGACGATATGTTGCGAACGAATAGAGCGATTCGGATGAAATTTGGCACAAAACTCACAATTCATGAATACTGGAAGCCTATTGTTTTTAAACGCAATCGAATGTTTAGAATCCTTCTAAATTTTCGAGTGAAATTTTGAAAAAATCATCAAAAAATCGAAACCTTTAATATAGTTACGCAAACAGACATTTCTTATGTAATTTTTCCTTAAAAAACGATTTACATAAACTTTAGAACGCTAGTATGAACCGTTCTCGAGATATTGCACATTTTTCAAATATATTTATCAAAACATCCCATAAATTAAAAAAAATATATTAACTGTTTAAAAACATGTTCACTTTTCATATGTAATATCATAATATCATGCGATAAATTTGGTGACATCATTTTCGCGGATCTAGCTCGTTCCATTCATGAGAAACGATACTTTGAAAAATCCATACCGCACGATAGACCCGAAAGCTTACTGTAGCTAGGTGTGTGGCCGGGAACGATACTTTGAGTAATACTTTTGTATTTGAACGCCAATAGTCATTTATCTGCTATAAGAATAACTTATTTCTCCTTCCATAACGCTTGGTCAGATTTTGGCGACGAATTTGGCAGAATGTCGCCAACTTGGCGACTTTTTGAAATGTAGCCAAATTAACGAAAATCTCGCCAAATTGTTAAAAATGACGCTAAATTAATGAAAATGACGACTAATTAACGAAAATTCAATATCATAAAGAGAATATAAGCATCTACTATAAGAATAAGATATTTTTTTGCTATAAAAGTAGTAAATGCATTGCATCATATAAGGAAAGTCATGTGCTGCCCACATTAGATTTTTACTTTCCTTATATACATAATGTATAAGGAAAGTATTGTGACGGGGTCGAAAATTCGAATTCGAATTTTCGACGGGAGAGCACGTTTCAAGCATCCCTGATCACGAATCAAACATTTTTGAAGTGATGTCTGTGTGTGTGTGTGTGTGTGTGTCACTGAGCCTTTGGAGACGATAACTGACGAACGAATGGGCCGATTCGAACCAAATTTGGTACAAAAATCACAATCCGTAAACACTGGAAGCCTATTGTTTTTGTACGTAATCGAATGTTCAGAACCCCCCTAAATTTTCGAATGAAATTTTGAAAATATCGTCAAAAAATCAAAACCACTAATAAAGTTACGCAAATAGACATTTCTTATGTAATTTTTCATTAGAAAACGATTGGCATAAAGTTTAGAACGCTAACATGAACCGTTCTCGAGATATTGTACATTTTTCAAAAAAATTATGAAAAAGTCACATAAAAAAAAATTCCTATTGAGAAACATGTTCACTTTTCATATGTAATACCATGCGATAAATTGAGTGACATTCTCGTGGATCTAGCTCGTTCCATTCACGAAAAAATATACTTTGAATAATACTTTTGTATTTGAACGCCAATAGTCATTTATCTGCTGTAAGAATAACTTTTTTCTTAGTGCATAACGCTTGGCGAGATTTTGGCGAAGAATTTGGCGGAATGTCGCCAACTTGGCGACTTTTTTGAAATGTTGCCAAATTAATGAAAATCTCGCCAAATGGATAAAAATGATGCTAAATCAATGAAAATGACGACTAATAGTCGAAAATTCAATATCTTGGAAAGAATATTAGTATCTACTATAAGAAAAACCTATTTTTTTACTGTAAAAGTAGTAAATTCATTACATTATATAAGGAAAGTCATGTGTTGCCCACATCAGATTTTTTGTTTTGTGATTAGGTTGTCACGGTATCAAATTGTGAAACAGGTTTTCGTAATAAGATCAAATCGAAAATAAGGAGAGGAGATCGGCAACTGTCGTCTATCTCAAGATATAATTAGTAGGTAATAATTAGAAGAATTCTAGTGAGCGTATATAGATTTTTAGTTGCCACCTAATATCATTATGCTTTGTGTTGTCCAGGTTCTATTTATTCCCCTGCCGATTCTAGGAATCTGTTGGTCAACCATAGATCGATGATAAAGGAAAGGAACAACATATAAATTAAACAAGTTGTGAAAAGCAGAACAAATTGATTAAATGATAAATATTTATTCAAATCGAAATTAACTATATTTTAAGCAATTACAATAAGCAGTTCCTTTATTCGTCCGTAATTTACAGTTTTATTTATGTAAATCAACTCAAATATAAAAATGCACTTACAGTTGTAGAAGACATCAAAAATAACTCACGTCATTACGCCGCTATTTGCACATTCTGGATGGCCAAAGGCTTAAAAGTCCGGCATTTTCATACTGTGACACAATAGTTATTAGTGTTAATTTTCACTCCGTAAGATCTATGTTCATATTCACGGGCTGAACTATCAATTCCGATATCAGATTGCTCTCCTTGCACTAATTCGACTTTTCATAACTAAAACGAACTTAATAAAATCTATCACGTAGGTAATAAACTTCATATGGATACAAGCGGATATCTTTTCTGCTTGCTGAATAATTGTGTTGGCGCAGAATATAGATGCTCAGAAAATACGCAAAAATAAAGCGGTTTTAGGACGGATGCAATACTAAATATAAATTTAAAAGAACTTTAAAAATCGCGATTTTTTTTTCTGGGAAAAAAAGATGGATGCCATCTTTTATTTTGAAGTGGGTCACGTGATCTCTCCATATTAAATGGGTGCAATTACTATTTTAATTTTTATTTAAAAAACTTCCCAAATATATTTTACTGAAATTTTTTTTATATACTTTATAAGATAATTTCAATATTTTCTAAAATTTTCGAAACAATTTGTGAATTTTAACTTTGCTTATAAAATGTTAGAAAAATTAGGTTCCATAGGGTTCAATGTATTTCATTTTTTCAAACCGGGTTCAATCCAAAACTAATTGGGTGATATTATTCATTTACACATTCCCATATGTCCCACAGACCGTCTCAACAACATACTAAAATTTCATTTTGATAAAGTCATTTTTACGGCAGTTATCGTGCGAACGGACAGACAGACAGACAGGTGCGGGCGCGGTAGCCCAGTGTGAGCTCGCTAGAGTTGCACTCGGTAGGCCCGGGTTCGATTCCAGCCACTGCCAAAACTGCCGCCGTGTTCACGCGGAGTACGATCACGTTAAACATGTGGGTCCGTAAGTTTTTCCGAGAGGTTGGTGGTAGGGGAAGGAGGGTACTGTCCCTGTGGATGCCCCCCCCCTCCACTGAGTTCCGGTCTAAATTGGGTGGCACCGTCCAAACAGTTATCTTAAACCTTTCTGGTAGGTCGGACGGTCTGGGTCTCAACAACAACAGACAGACAGGTGGAATGAACAAAGTCATAAACACTTTTCAACTATGTTGTAAAGTGTTAAAAACCAAACGCTTCTGAGCATAAAAAAATCTTTTATGCAATCTTCAAATACCTCCATTTATGAAAAAAGGAAAAAGGTCAGTGGAGTAGTAAGTCGGTTCGTGATCGCTGATCACCGATAATAATCGTCTGCTATTTTATTCCACTTATGGTGGCGGCATTTTCCCTTTTCCTTTTTGTCTGGGAGTAGTTGAAGATGACTCCGTGCTTAGTTTAATCCCTTGGAAGAGAGCAGCAACACAGACTGGAGATAGTAAAGAGATGTTTACTCAACTTGAACAAGACAAGTATGTTCAATTGACCATGGTGTAGACGGAATTTTCGGAAGGATTTTGTCAATAATGCATGAACGATATGTTTAAATGTGTCATAGAATTTTACTTTCTCTTATTATAGAATATGGTATAGAGAAAGTATTGCTTTCACGAAAATTTTCAATCTGGATATTTTGATTTCTGTGATTCTTTTGCCGACTATTTCTTATTTTTATATATATTTACTCTATCGTAAAATGCAGTTAAATAATTAATTATTAATTAGTAGATTAACCATACATGTAAAAAAATGCATTGAAAACTCACTGTTGTATACACTGCGTTGGTGGTCGCAAAACTTACCTAAATTTAGCATAACGGGATAACTAAGTTAGAACTGAACGGTTAACAGGAGAAAGAATAACATTCATTTCATTACATAATTATCTTACAGTCTTAAAATTGACAAATTAAAGAAGTATCATTCTATTCGAATACATGTAAAAGTGGTTGGCGGGTTGTAATGCCAAATACTTAATATTTTGGTTGGATCACGTGAAGGGCCGAATTAATCAGTTTTTTTACACAATTTTTGAAGACATCCTCATATAATTCTAATTGTACGGTACCTGAGAAGGTTTTTCACACCTTTGAAGAGGAGGGGCGCGGTAGCCCATTGGTTAGCGCGCTGGAGTTGCACTCGGTAGGCCCGGGTTCGATTCCAGCCACTGCCAAAACTGCCGCCGTGTTCATGCGGAGTACGATCACGTTAAACATGTGGGTCCGAAAGTCCTTCCGAGAGGTTGGTGGTAGGGGAAGGAGGGTACGGTCCCCGTGGATGCCTCCCCCACTGGGTTCCGGTCTAAATTGGGTGGCACTTCCCGACCGTCCAAACAGTTACCTTACACCTTTCTGGTAGGTCGGACGGTCTGGGTTTCAACAACAACACCTTTGAAGAGGAAAACACCGGTTCTCGTTAGATCACCGAAGTCAAGCAGCATCGGGCGCGGTTAGTACTTGGGTGGGGGATCTCCTGGGAACACCGCGTGCTGTTGGCACATTTCGGGCGCTGTAGCCCGGTGGTTTGCGCGCTGGATTTGCACGCTGCCACAACTGCCGCTGTGTTCATGCGGAGTACGATCTCCGTTAAACATGTGGGTCCGTAAGTCCTTCCGAAAGATTGGTTGTAGGGGAAGGAGGGTACGGTCCCTGTGGATGCCTCCCCCACTGGATTCCGGTCTAAATTGGGTGGCACTTCCCGGCCGTCCAAACAGTTACCTTACACCTGTCTGGTAGGTCGGACGGTCTGGGTCTCAACAACAACACCTTTAAAGAGAGAGCCAACGGCCCTACCGTGCTAAAAACACAGGTTCTCGTTAGATCACCGAAGTCAAGCAGCATCGGGCGCGGTAAGAGGTTGGTGGTAGGGGAAGGAGGGTACGGTCCCTGTGGATGCCTCCCCCACTGGTTTCCGGTCTAAATTGGGTGGCACTTCCTGGTCGTCCAAACGGTTACCTTACACCTTTCTGGTAAGTCGGACTCAACAACACCTTTAAAGAACCGCACCGATGCTTTTCGACACTTTACACTTTTTTTAACACCAGATAAGCATGCGAGCTCTCCTCCGAACTCATCCATACATCAGAGGCACTTACACCAAATCTAACTGCAACTGCAGCTTGCTCTTCAAAAATGCAACTGACTTGACCCCTGCTTGACCTTATATTTATATATTTTTCTTCTGCTGGACGGTCTACGTGCTTTCTCTTTGGTATGCAGACACACCGTCACCATCTCGGTTACCGACAATGGGCTCAGCATGGAAATATCCACTCCCCCCGGCATTCACCTGCTTCCACCATTTCTCATTTATACCAATTATTTTATTTTAGATTTCTGGCATTACAATGTTAATATGTGTTTCAGGACCTGTTGAACACGTTTTGATTGTTTTTATAGTGATATCCGTCTGTCTGTCTGTGGTCGATTTCTTGCGCACACAACAGCTGCCAAAAATATAATGGATATTCACCAAACTTTATATCCGATTTTGTAACCGAAAAATTTAGAACTAGATAGATTTTTTTTGAAATTCGAATGAAAATTCCGAAATATTTTCGAAATTTCAAATGAAAATCAAAACGAAGATCAAAATTTCGAAACAAATTCGAAATTAACATGACAGCATAGGACAAAATTTGACGTAAATATGCATGAAAGAGGTTATTTATAGCTCAATGATCCTACTTAATAATTTCAATCATTGTAGAGAAAAATAGCAGCGATACAATTTTTGTGTTCGTGGTGTCATTAGCTCTTTTCGGGGGCACAAGTCTCACACCCCCCCCCCCGATAGGTATATTATCAAATTTGGTTTCAATCGAAATATTTTTAAGCCCTTTAAAAATGAAAGAGTAACATGCTATAATTGTGATTGGGCCAACAATAAAGATTTTTCAAATATTTTCTTGCAAAATTTACAGGAAAAAAAATCATAAGCTATTTGAAAATGGATTCTGGTAAGTGAAAGTTAGCCAAATTCCATTTACTTACTTAATATAGCAAAGATAATTTCCCCGAATTTGAGTTTTAGACGAAAATATTCGTTATGAGAGTGTCATTAGAGATTTTCGTAAAAAATGCTCGCAGACAATTCTTTAAGTACGAGGTTATTAAAGCGTTTCTTAGAAAATGGATCTGTTGATGGAAGGTTTTCTTGTTCTCGCTTTGTCTGCAACAAATCCAGTTTCTCGAATGCGATTTAATAACTTCGTAATTATTTAATTGTCAGAGGATTTTTGATCTTCTGATAAACTCTTCAATGACACTCACATAAGAATAGCTAGAGAAATATTGATCTAAAGTAAAAATTATTTCATTTTGGGAAAACGCCATATTCTTTGATTGATAAACAAAAATATGTATGTGATTATCACTAAGAGGGTACTAATATACCCTCAAAAATATATTAGAAATATTCTCTGCCGATTTGAATACGTCAGTCTTTTTTTTTTCCTTAGTCGAAGAATACGGAGTTCTTTCAGAATAAAATAGTTTTCATTTTAGATAAATATTTCTCTAGACATTATTATGAGGATGTCATTGAAGAGTCTCAGGCGAGAAATGCCTAAAACCAAGTCAACAATTACGAGATTAGTAAGGAGTTTTCGAAAAACTGGATTTGTTACAGACAAAACGAGAACAGGCAGGCCTTCCATTAACAGATCCAGGTTTTTGTAAACGTTTTACTAACCTCTTAATGTTTTAATTGTTAAGGGTTTTAAGGCATGGTATTTCTTTTGAAACTCTTCAACCACACTCAAAAATGGCTAAAGAAAGACAAAAAATATTAAATGGTAAATATTAAATTTCGAAGTTTTCACTCGAATTAAAAAAGAAAACACCCTATCTAACCGTAGATTTTTCTATAACAAAGCCGAATATAAAATTTTGTGAAAATCCATTAATATTTGTGGCAGCTATAGTGCATACAAGAAATCGATGACCAGACAGACAGACGGACATCATTCTAAAAATAATCAAAACGTGTTCAAGAGGTCCTAAATCATACCTTGGCATCAAAATTTCGAAATAGAAAATTTTCGTGAAAGCAATACTTTCTCCATACTATATTGTATATTATAAGAAAGTAAAAATGGTGGATTTGTATTCAGGGATGTTTAAAACGTGTCGATACATCAAAATCAGAGGGGAAGATTTTTACCTCACTAAAATATTTCCCCTTTATTATTATGTTACATACTTAAGATGTTTTGTTATGAAGCTAAATTGTTAATTGCATTTTGAGATGTTTCATATGAAAGTCTTTTACTTCTAGTGTAGTTAGTCTTAATGCTGATATAATAATTGTGAAAATAACCTTATATTTTTTAGACTGTATTAAATATATATTTTTTATTTTAACAGGTTCCTTTAAGATTTTGAAAGGAAGTTTTACTGATTATTTATAACAAATTTGAGAAGGTAAATATATTTAAAATTCTTTAATGTTATGGAATTATTTTAACAGCTATATATTTCAGCATGGAATTTAATTTTTATTTATTACGGTTTTGAAATTAAAAATTAATTTATGTACAGAAACCAAGGCATTCAAGCTCCCGAACCGCAAGCAGCAGCACAAATTAGAACACATCCCCGTAAACAGAATCAAAATCTGTATGAGCGATTAACATTCGACTAAAAAAAAATCGTGTTCGAGGTCATTTTGAAGCCTCTTTGAAAATTTTCGTCCCATTGACGCTAATATATTCTATTGGCGTCTTATTAGCGCCTTATAACTCGCGTAAAAATATTAACTTTGATATGTGGATGAAAAGATTTTGCAGATTTTGAACTCCTGTTTCCAAAAATATAGGTAAAAACTAAATTTCGCGAAATAATGCGTAAAAATTGTTTTTGGAGACGGCCTTCGGCAGATGGCGTTCGCTCGCAATGAACGTGTAGTGAGGAATAGAATGGGGCGTGCTCCAATTACTATCTCGCTATAAAATACATTGTCATGGATTCTAATGTTTGCCTTTTTTTTTCTTCAACTTTTCATGAACAAAATGTAGCAGGAACCGCGATTTAAAATAGATTGATCGTTTGTGTCAAAGATTTATTGTATGAGTTTCGATGCGTAATTTAATGAAGATGAAATCCTATGCAATTTAACGTAATTTTACTTTCCTTATATACATAATGTATAAGGAAAGTATTGTGACGGGGTCGAAAATTCGAATTTGAGTTTTCGACGGGAGAGTACGTTTCAAGCATCCCTGATCACGAATTGAACATTTTTGCAGTGATGTCTCTGTCTGTGTCTGAAAGTATATGTGTGTGTGTGTGTGTCAGTGAGTCTGTGGAGACGATAACTGACGAACGAATGGACCGATTCGAACGAAATTTGGTACAAAACTTACAATCCGTAAACACTGGAAGCATATTGTTTTTATACGCAATCGAATGTTCAGAACCCTCCTAAATTTTCGAGTGAAATTTTGAGAAAATCGTCAAAAAATAAAAACTTCTAATAAAGTTATGCAAATAGACATTTCTTATGTAATGTTTCATTAGAAAACGATTGACATAAATTTTAGAACGCTAACATAAACCGTTCTCGAGATATTGCATATTTTTCAAAAAAATTATCAAAAAGTCATATAAAATAAAAAAAAAATATTTCCTATTGAAAAACATGTTCACTTTTCATATATAATACCATGCGATAAATTGGGTGACATCATTCTCGTGGATCTAGCTCATTCCATTTGTGAAAAAGATACTTTGAGTAATACTTTTGTATTTGAACGCCAATAGTCATTTTTCTGTTGAATAACTTATTTCTCCGTCCATAACGTTTGGCGAGATTTTGGCGACGAATCTAGCGGAATGCCGCCAAGTTGGCGACATTCTTAAATGTTGTCAAATTAACAAAATCTCGCCAAATGGATAAAAATAAGGCTAAATCAATGAAAATGACGACTCATTGAAGGAAATCCAATATCTTGGAAAGAATATAAGTATCTACTATAAGAATAATATTTTTTTTAATTGCAAAAGTAGTAAATTCATAACATTATATAAGGAAAGTCATGTGTTGCCCACATCCGATTTTTTTTATTAAAAATATGTTGTCACGGATTTTAATGTTTATTTTTTTATTATATACTATAGAGGGCTCGAGTCGGGAGGTTTTACCTCCTATTCGCTGTTCTTGGAGATCTCGCTTCGCTAGCTATTTTAAGCTAAACTATAGTTTAAATTGGTAAACTGTTTATTTCATCGTGTTACCCTGTTATTTCTTTATAAGCACCAAATTTCATATTTTTGTATGCTATAGTTTTTGTGGTATGAAATAGAGAAAATCGATGGACGTGCCGATGCAAAAGAACATTTTTACTTTCTTTATATACATAATGTATAAGGAAAGTATTGTGACGGGGTCGAAAATTCGAATTCGAGTTTTCGACGGGAGAGCACGTTTCAAGCATCCCTGATCACAAATCGAACATTTTTGAGGTGATCTCTCTCTCTCTCTCTCTCTGTGTGTGTGTGTGGAGACGATATCTCCCGAACGAATGGAGTGATTCGAATGTAATTTGGAACAAAAATTATTATCCGTGAATACTGGAAGCTTATTGTTTTTAAATGCAATCGAATGTTCAGAACCTCCCTAAGTTCCGAGTGAAGTTTTGAAAAAATCATCAAAAAATAAAAACCTTTAATGTAGTTACGCAAACAGACATTTCTTATGAAGTTTTTCCTTAGAAAACGATTGACATAAACTTTAGAACTCCAGCATGAACTGTTCTCGAGATATTGTACATTTTTCAAGTAAATTTATCAAAAAATCCCATAAATTTAAAAAAAAATCTGATGTGGGCAGCACATGACTTTCCTTATATAATGCAATGAGTTTACTACATTTAGAGTAAAAAAAAATAGATTGTTTTTATAGTAGGTATTTATATTCTTTCCAAGATATTCAATTTTCGTCAATGAGTCGTCATTTTCATTGATTTAGCGTCATTTTTATCCATTTGGCGAGTTTTTCGTTAATTTAGCAGCATTTAAAAATGTCGCTAAGTTGGTGACATTCCACAAAATTCGTCGTTGAAATCTCGACAAGCGTTGTGGACGGAGAAATAAGTTATTCTTACAGCAGATAAATGACTATTGATGTTCAAATACAAAATTATTACTCAAAGTATCTTTTTTCATGAATGGAACGAGCTAGATCCACGAGAATGATGTCACCCAATTTATCGCATGGTATTAGATATGAAAAGTGAATATGTTTCTCAATAGGAAATATTTTTATATGACTTTTTGATAATTTTTTTCAAAAATGTGCAATATCTCGAGAACGGTTCATGTTAGCGTTCCAAAATTTATGTCAATCGTTTTCTAATGAAAAATTACATACGAAATGCTTATTTGCGTAACTTTATTAGAGGTTTTGATTTTTTGACGATTTTTTCAAAATTTCACTCGAAAATTTAGGGGGGTTCTGAACATTCGATTGCGTATAAAAATAATAGGCTTCCAGTGTTTATGGATTGCAATTTTTGTAACCAAATTTTGTTCGAATCGGTCCATTCGTTCGTCAGTTATCGTCTCCACAGACTCACTGACACACACACACATACTTTCACACACACACACACATACTTTCACACACACACACACAGACATCACTTCAAAAATGTTTGATTCGTGATCAGGGATGCTTGAAACGTGCTCCCCCGTCGAAAACTCGAATTCGAATTTTCGACCCCGTCACAATACTTTCTTTATACATTATGTATATAAGGAAAGTAAAAAGGGCTCTGACCTGCAAAAATTTAACTATATAGGTACCTGCCTGAAAAAATTGTGGTCTTGCTAGTCTATCCAGCAGCTTAGATATTTTGTCTTTGCTTTTGGTATTAAATATTTCTTAAATTACAATATATATCGAAAAACCGTTTATTTCAGAGCGTTCGCCTAACTTTTCTCTACAAGTGTACCAAATTTTTACTTTCCTTATATACATAATGTATAAGGAAAGTATTATGACGGGGTCGAAAATTCGAATTCGAGTTTTCGACGGGAGAGCACGTTTCAAGCATCCCTGATCACGAATCAAACATTTTTGAAGTGATGTCTGTGTGTGTGTATGTGTGTGTGTGTGTGTGTGTGTGTGTGTGTGAAAGTATGTGTGTGTGTGTGTGTGTGTGTCAGTGAGTCTGTGGAGACGATAACTGACGAACGAATGGACGGATTCGAACCAAATTTGGTACAAAAATCCATGCATTTGAATGTTCAGAACCCCCCTAAATTTTCGAATGAAATTTTGAAAAAATCGTCAAAAAATCAAAAATGCTAATAAAGTTACGCAAATAGACTTTTCTGATGTATTTTTCTATTAGGAAACGATTGACATGAATTTTAGAACGCTAACATGAACCGTTCTCAAGATATTGTACATTTTTCAAAAAAATTATCATAAAGTCATATAAAATAAAAAAAAAATATTTCCTATTGAGAAACATGTTCACTTTTCATATGTAATACCATGCGATAAATTGAGTGACATCATTCTTGTGGATCTAGCTTGTTCCATTCATGAAAAAATGTACTTTGAATAATACTTTTGTATTTAAACGCCAATAGTCATTTATCTGCTGTAAGAATAACTTTTTTCTTAGTGCATAACGCTTGGCGAGATTTTGGCGACAAATTTGGCGGAATGTCGCCAACTTGGCGACTTTTTTGAAATGTTGCCAAATTAATGAAAATCTCGCCAAATGGATAAAAATGATGCTAAATCAATGAAAATGACAACTAATTGTCGAAAATTCAATATCTTGGAAAGAATATTAGTATCTACTATAAGAAAAACCTATTTTTTTACTGTAAAAGTAGTAAATTCATTACATTATATAAGGAAAGTCATGTATTGCCCACATCAGATTTTTTTTATATGATTTTATTACTTAACACAAAAACACTATTTAATTGTAACGCTTATACTGGACATGCCTCATGAATAAACCGTTTCTCTAAATTACTAATAGAGTAAGATGATGGCGGGTTTCATTAGCATTGATTAAATCTGCCGAAACATATTTTTTGAAAAATATAGCCATTTATTTCGCAGCGCCAAACAATTCCCTGGTGAGAATTTCTTAAATCAACCGTTAAAGAAAATCATTTTACATGTTCTCTGATAAAGTTTGGTCGAATTTTCACATTGTTATATCTGCAGAAGGTATTGAACAAAGATAGTACTTTCTTTACGATTATCATGTACTGAAAATAATTTCCAAACGTTGTCTGGGTCCTAGACAAACGCCCCCTATGTAAATAATACAGATACAATAAAGTACTCAATTTCCAAATCGCATGTATTGTACCAAAGTCATTTCTTCTTTCTTTCTAATCCAAATCTTTTAGTATTAACGTATGCGTAGTCGCTCGCATCTATTTTCCACGCATGAGCAGAATCATTCAGTTCTCCCCTATAGCAACGCCCAGTTACGACCCTACAGCCTCCGATAAAAAGAATGAAATAGAAAATTTCAATTTTTATGCTTTGATTGAAAATTAACTGAAAATCCAAAAATATACAATTAATTATTTTTTGTTCGAATGCAAGCATCCATATTTTTGCTAAACTACAGAATTGTGTTAATCTTCCTTTTTCGGGTGCTGCAAAATGAGAAGGTAAAAAACAAGAAAGATCAAGCATGCGTAAAGCATTGATTATGAAACACTTTCAACAAAAATGCAATTTTATTTAAATATCTCTAAACTGCGATACATTCAGCGCTGATACATTTTAAATTATCACAGTACTACTATAATTTATTATATTTGAAAACTTAAAACTTCATCGAAAAAAATGAACTTTATTCAAATGACGTCATCGAAATATAAATCGTCTGGTTCACTATGTAAAAGCAATGAATATTTCATTCATATCACTTTTATTTCAGACTCCAGAGCTAAAAAATTTTGCGTGAAAAAAATTAGTAATTCTTATACTACTCATTTTACAATCAGTTGTTTACATTATGCATTCATTAAAATTTGGCTTCGTTGTAAAAATAATCAAAGTTTGAAGATCATTTAAACTCAAAAATATTGTAATTGCGTTGGCGCAGGATATATATGCACAGAAAATACGCAAAAATAAAGCGGTTTTAGAACGGATGCAGTACTAAATATAAATTTAAAAGACCTTTAAAAATCCCAATTTTTACACTGGGAAAAGAAAAAAGGATGCTATATTTTATTTTGAAGCCGGTCACTTGATCTCTTCACTCTTGATAATATGGGTGTAATTATAATTTTTATTTTTATTTAAAAAACTACCGAACGTATTTTGCTGAAATTTTTTTTTATATATTTTATGGGATAATTTGAATATTTCCTAAAATATTTGAAGCAATTTGTGAATTTTAATTTTGCTTAAAAAATGTTTGAAGAATGAGGTCTCATAGGGTTCAATGTATTTCACTTTTTCAACCCGGATTTAATTTAAAACTAATTGGGTGATATTATTCATTTTTATTCCCATATGTCCCACAGACCGTCTCAAAAACAAACTAAAATTTCATTTTGATAAATTCATTTTTACTGCAGTTATCGTGCGAACGGACAGACAGACAGACAGACAGAATGGTCAAAGTTATAAATGCTTTCCAACTATGTTGGAAAGTGTTAAAAAGGAAAATCATATTTCGATGTATTGAAAAATAAATATGATGTAATTGTGTTACGAATTCGGTTAAAAAATCGTTTGAAAGAAAGAACGTTCATCGATCCTTTGTATGAAGCCAAGATGGAATTTCTGATAATATTTTTGATGGCTCACGAACCGATTTGTGTGAAAATTTCTCAAATTCGCACTTCGCCGAGGTCTGTCGTACCGGGAGATCAGCTAATCCAGTACTAAATTCGTGACTGTCCGTAGTTTAGAATTTCCGCTACAGATGACACACACTGGGCCTCTTGGTTAGCGCGCTAGAGTTGCACTCGGTAGGCCCGGGTTCGATTCCAGCCACTGCCAAAACTGCCGCCGTGTTCATGCGGAGTACGATCACATTAAACATGTGGGTCCGAAAGTCCTTCCGAGAGGTTGGTGGTAGGGTAGGAGGGTACGGTCCCTGTGGATGCCTCCCCCACTGGGTTCCGGTCTAAATTGGGTGGCACTTCCCGACCGTCCAAACAGTTACCTTACACCTTTCTGGTAGGTCAGACGGTCTGGGTTTCAACAACAGCACACTGGGTCTCTGAGAGCGGATTCGGGACCGAGAAAACAACAATTTCGGGAAAAACTGAGTGTATATAGAATTTGTCCTGTAGAAATCCAGATCCGAACCCTGAAGACTGTACGGGACCAGGGAATTTGTACTAGCTCCTCCCCCTCTTAGGGTTTCTTTTAGGCATACATCGAGGGGGGGGGGGGGGCTCCCTCGGAGGTTATTATTCGCCTCCTCATTCGGAAACATTTTATGTTAACCTAGTTTCTATTTATGCGACAACATATATATATATTTATATAGGGAAAATAGTTGGGCAAATATATAGGGCAAAAACTATACATATTTATATAGGGCAAATAATGGCAAAAACGTCACCGTTGAAAATAAGTCCAGTTACTAATTGAGAACGAAAATTGAGTTAAAAATGCCAATTCAATGTCATTTCAAATAATTATGGACGTTATTTTGTGCAATTAAACTCTAATTAATTATTGAAGAAATAAAGAGAAAGGGAATATGAGTCTGCAGGGAAAGTCATGTGCTGCCCACATCAGATTTTTTGTGTTCTAGATGTCCCAAAACGTGGAGATCCGATCTATATATATTTATACAAGGCAAATATATGGCAAAAACCTGCTCGCCCTCTAAAGTTTTATTCGTCCACCCCAGCCAAAAGTGGAAAAAACACTGCCCCCTCTACTTGCCTATACACACACACTTTCATTTATTATGTAAATTTTCGTGCTTTAATTCAGCATCTCCTTTTGCTTGCCACCAGGGTCGCTGGCAATTCCATCCCTTGAGTTCATCGAACGTCATTCCGTCTCGCTTCCATACCGCGATGACGACGAGCCGTGAAAAAGCTAGAGAAACATCCGAAATAAAAAAAAAGGTGCAAAAGTAAAATCAAATGGCCGTAGAGAGAGGGGGAGAAAGTTATGAATGGTTGTCGGGCAAACCGAATGACTTCGCACCGGAGGCTTTGGGTGACGGGTTAAAATGAAAGAAAAAACAAAATGAACTGGAGGGTGAACGGCTCTATCAGCGAAATGGTAGCCTTTTTAAAGAGTTAGTGTCAGTTGAAGAATTTTACTTTCCCTGCAATACATGGTAATGTATAGAGAAAGTATTGGAATCATACCGAAAATTACAATTCGAGTTTTCGACGCAACTACACGTTTTGGGACCTCTGGAATACGAAAAAATTATTTTTAACTTGACGTTTGTGTGTGTGTCTGCGAGTCTGTGTGTCTGTTTGTCTGTCTGTCTGTCTGTCTGTGTGTCTGTCTGTCTGTCTGTCTATATGTGTGTCTGTCTGTGCAATGTATATATCCACCCTAACTCAAAAGTTAATGGACAGAATTTCATAAAATTTGGTAGGTAAGTCACTTGTGTATGACCCTGGTGCTGATTAGTTTTTGGTACGATTCGGGATAAAATAACCCGCCTTTTTTTGCGAAATGGCCTGCAAAAATTGCCTGTATGCACTCTAGTTGAAAAACTAATTGATCAAACTTTACAAAATTTGGTTGATATGTCACTTGTGGGTCACCCTGGTGCTGATTAGATTTGGGTATGATTCGGAAAAGAATAACCTGCCTTCTTTTGCGAAATGGCCCTCAAAAATCGTCAAAATCTAAAATAAAAAAAATGCGTATGCTCAAATATCTCACTGAAATGCTTGTTTTATACGTAATTTTTGACTATGAAAAGAATAAGACCAACCCTATTACACCGTTCTGGAGATATTTTAGTTTTTTCGCATTTTCGCTTCGTCACCGTTGAAAATAAGTTCCGTTACCAATTGAGAACGAAAATTGAATTAAAAATGTCTATTCAATGTCATTTTAAATAATTATGGACGTTATTTTGTAAAATCAAACTCTAATTAATTATTGAAGAAATAAAGAGAACGTGAATATGAGTCTGCAGGGAAAGTCGCCACATCAGATTTTTCGTGTTCTAGATGTCCCAAAACGTGTAGATCCGTTGAAAATTCGAGTCGCGATTTTCGACACGATTCCAATAGTCTCCCTATTACCATGTATTGCAGGGAAAGTAATACTTAGAACCGCGTATAGGATGCGTTACCAAAGTTAGAATCGCGTTCCCACTGCAGATAACAGCATCCCTATAGGCCTATTACATGTGCAATGAAAATGTGATTCTGGCAGACCTAACTTTCCACTGAAGTTACTCAACGTGCTAATCGTATTGTTGACCTCAGCCATTGAGAAATTATGGCAGTGGTCAGCGTGACTGCGCCTGAAGTTATAAATGGAAGATGGGTGTCACGCGATGTTTCGACAGTTTCAAGTTATTTAGGTGGATTACTTTTTTTTATGAGACTTGGATCTATATATATTATGGTCAGTGGAGAATTGAAGGCAACAAGAAGAAAGTAATTTAGCTTACTACGCTTAGTATTTATATTTTCTCATACGTAGTATTGAGAATACTTTTTAATATTGAGCATGATTTTTACTTTCTCATACGTAGTATTGGAAATACTTTTTGAATATTGAAATTAATTTTTACTTACGTAAAATTGGAAATACTTTTTGAGTATTGAGAATAATTTTTATTTTCTCATACGTAGTTTTGGAAATATTTTTTTAATGTTGGAAATAATTTTTACTTTCTCATACGTAGAACTGGGAATACTTTTTGAATATTGAGAATAATTTTTACTTTCTCATACGTAGTGTTGGAAATACATTTTGAATATAGAAACTAATTTTCACTTTCTCATATGTAGAATTGGGAATACTTTTGAATATTGAGAATAATTTTTACTTTCTCCTACGTAGTATTGGAAATACTTTTTCATATGTAGAATTGGGAATACTTTTGAATATTGAGAATAATTTTTACTTTCTCCTACGTAGTATTGGAAATACTTTTTGAATATTGAAACTAATTTTTACTTTCTCATACGTAGAATTGGGAATACTTTTTGAATATTGAGAATAATTTTTACTTTCTCATACGTTGTATTGGAAATACTTTTTGAATATTGAAACTTATTTTTACTTTCTCGTACGTAGAATTGGGAATACTTTTTGAATATTGAGAATAATTTTTACTTTCTCATACGTTGTATTGGAAATACTTTTTGAATATTGAAACTTATTTTTACTTTCTCGTAAGTAGAATTGGGAATACTTTTTGAATATTGAGAATAATTTTTACTTTCTCATACGTAGAATTGAAAATACTTTTTGAATATTGAAACTAATTTTTACTTTCTCATACGTAGTATTAAAATACATATATCTACTACTAGAAAGCAAAAATAAACTGGAGTATGACTCAATTCGGTCTCATACCAGAATTCACTTTTAAATACGTAGATTGTGGATTTTGTCTTTTGTTTTTGCAATTTTTACAAGAAAAAGATAAACATTTAAAAATCTGTATCGTTGGACCAAATGATAGCAATTATAGCGTGTTACCCTTCGTTTCAAAGGTCTTTAAAAATGTTTCAATTCATACCAAGTTTGACAATGCACTGTCACGGAGGGGAGGGGAACTTGTACCCCCGAAGTAGCTAATGACGAAACACAAAAATTTGTGGCTAATATTTTTCACTACAGTGAGTAAAACTATTACGTTTCGAGATTAGTGAGCCCATTTATGCATGATTATGTAAAATTTTTTCCGCTGATGCCATGTTAAGGAAATACAAAATTTCGAATACATTTCGAAGTTTTCGCTCGAATAAAAATAAGTTCCATCTAATTCCAGGTTTTTTGTTAGCAAAATCGAATATAAAGTCTTGAGGAAATTCATTAATATTTGTGGCAACTATCGAGTGCAAAAAAAAAAAAAAAAATTGACGACAGACAGACAGTCAAACAGACGGACATTACTCTAAAACTAGTCAAAAGGTGCTCAGGAGGTCCTAAAACGTATATCGGCATCAAAATCTCGAAATCGAAAAACTTCCTGAGTACAATATTTTCTCAGTACTACGAATGAGAAAGAAAATATATTTCTGAAATGAATGTAAGACATAAAATATTGAATATGAAATTTTTTTTTGCACTTTTTTAATATTTTAAGAGTCTTACGACCCGTGACGAAAATGTGAATTTTAAATGAAAAGAATATTTACCAGACGACTTTCACACTGATTGTTACAGGATTAAGGACGATCGAGAACATTCGAATATTTCCATTCTGTCTAAGCTAAGCATTTCACTTTTCATGGAACGTTCACTATTTTTTCACAGTCTACACCAGTTTAAGCATTCGAGGAGCACCCCCCCCCCCCCACGTGGTTTATTTCTAGTACCTCCTTTTTTGGGCCCCCCCTCCCTCTCACAAAAGATGGGAGAAAAATGGGACAAATAACTATGAAAAAAAAATTCCCTAAAGCGCTCGAGAGTGCCGAATACTCAATCCGTGGTCCCCCCCCCCCCCCCCCCCCAGACATATTTCGCATACCCCTAAATCCCGTTGCTCGGCAACAGCTCTCTCCCCTGGAAAAACAATTTCGTTGTTTGGCATAAAGGATGGACCCATTTTTTTCACAATCATTCTTTCTGCTCTGATTTTCCAATTCCGTTACTTCTTCCGCAGGTAAAGTGATAGAATGATGAAGAAGACGATACTCTGAACAATGTATATATCAGAGATGGAGCTATGCTTATTTACGGGTTTGTGTCTGTTTTGTGATGCATGAAATCGTCCATTTATAGGAATACTGCCTTCCTTCGTTTTATTATTTTCTCTCATTTTGCTTTTACTACAATATGTGGTAATGTATAGGGAAAGTATTGAAATTATATCGAACATCGCAACTCGAGTTTTGACAAATCTATAGTACATGTAGCGTGGATCTGGCCACACTTCCTGTCAGGACGCAAAATTCAATAGTGAAATTCATCTCCCAATCGTTGTGCTTTCCGAATTGGCCGTATCGTACTTTTATAATATAAGAAACATTAAAGTTGTTCTAAACTGGGGACAATGAGGACACAATGTTAAATGTATACAACATTTTATTATAATAATTAAAACAACTAAAAGAAACAATTTTAACTTAATTAATATACACAATATGGACTCTTAATGGACACAATATGGACTCTTTTTAGGGTGGGAGGCGAATACACGTCTCCGGGGCCTGAAAGAAACACTGTATCCACTCCAGTTCAAAAACCATTCGACGAAATTTCACAAAATTTGGTAAACAAGTATCTTGTGAGTTACCCTGGTGCTGATTAAATTTTGGTACACTTCAGAATTAAATAACCTGCCTTTTTTTCGTGAAATGACCCGTAAAAATCTTCAAAATCTAAAATAAAAGACTACGTATGCTCAAATGTATCAATTAAATGCGTGTTTTATATATTAATTTGCGACGAAAAAAAATAATAAGCTATGCTCAGTCACGCTAGGATGAACCGCTATTGAGACATTTCAGATTTTTGCCATTTTTGCAATAACGCCGCCATTTGAAAACTTGGTGAGCAGCTAAATGGAAACGAGAATTGGTATAAAACTGCAAATTAAGTGTAATTTCAAATAAGTAATTGTGTTATTTTGTGCAATGAAACCCATTATAAAAGAGAAAAGGATTTTGAGTCTGTACATAAAGTCATGTGCTGTCCACATCAGATTGGAACAGCACATTTTTTCATTCTCATTCTACAGAGAACGTTTTGTTTTTCTAAAAAAATTCGAATTCAAGGTTTTGACGAATTAGTGCGTTTTAAGACCTTCTAAAAGCATTTAGAACACTTTTTGAAATATGTCCATCCGTTTATGCGTGTATGTGTATGGCTTGGTTAATATGGACGCGATATTTTCACAGTAAAAGCAACTTCCACTATCAAATTTTATGTGTAGATGCATTATTTAAAAGACTAGAACTTGATGGAATTTGAAGTAATTATCATAATTAGAACTCGAATGATTCGAATTACTCGAGGATTTTCATAGCATTATTTCTTAAGAATAATAATGATAATTCCTGGAACAATTACCATACTATATAGTGTATGGAAGATTCATAATCTAAACGAGACTACGGATGGTAATGTTAGGATTCGATTTCGATTTTGTTTCAACGTGAAAGTTCTTTTTTGTCTTATGTTTTTCTGTAATATTTTTTTCCGACTTTTCATAAAATATTACAAAAATATCTGATGTGATCAGTACATGACTTTTCCTACAGACTTAAATTCATTTTCTCTTCCTTTCTTTCATAATTCATTAAATTAATTGCACAAAATGACACGGAAAATTATTCGAAATTGCACTCAGTTTGCAGTTTTCATTAAATTTTCGTTTTCATTTGGCGACTGGACGTACTATATTCAAACTCAACGTGGCAAAAAAAGTAAAATATCTCGTAAACGGCTAGTCCTAGAGTTATAGGGTTGACCTTATTCTTTTTGTCATGAACAATTTGAGTATAAAACAAGCATTTAATTGATACATTTGGGCGTATGTATCTTTTAGAGATTTTGGCGATTTTTCCGGACAATTTCGCAAAAAAAGACATTTTTTTTCGAATTATACCAAAATTTAATCAGCTTCAGGGTAAACCACAATGACTTATTTACCAAATTTTGTAAATTTGTTCCATTAGTTTTTCAGCTAGAGTGAATATATAAATTGCACAGACACACTCTGACACGTCACGTAAAAACAGATTTTGGAATCTTAGAGTGCTCGAAACACGTAGATTCGTCGAAAACTGTAGTTGCGATTTTCGACACGGTTCCAATGTTTTCTCTATACATCCATCATCGTCATCACTGATCGTGCCTAGTGACACATAAGGCCACCAGCTTGCGTCGCCACCCTGGTTGATCATGTGCCTCAGTCCTTGCTTCTGACCAGTTCGCCCATCCCACCTGATTTCTCTCTTTTTCCACCAGTCTTCGCCCATCCCACCTGATTTCTCTCTTGTTCCACCAGTCTTCGCCCATCCCACCTGATTTCTCTCTTGTTCCACCAGTCTTCGCCCATCCCACCTGATTTCTCTCTTGTTCCACCAGTCTTCGCCCATCCCACCTGATTTCTCTCTTGTTCCACCAGTCTCCTCCAAGTTAGCTTGGGTCGACCTTGAGATCTTTTTTTCAGGCGCCTAACTAAGTGCCACAGCAGGGATGTTATGCAGTCCATATTTATCTTCGGTTTTTTATTTCTGTTTCGATTGTATTCTGTCCAATACTCTTGTAAAGTTCGTATTAGTAATATATCTATATATTACAAAACATTATGAATAGAACTTGTATCAATTGTGTATATGACCACGCCCACATTTATCCACTCCCATTTTCAGCTTTCGGAGTTTTATTTTTTCATTGAAATAGTATTGATTTGCGTTAAATATGAAAGACTGGGGTGAATTTTAAAGCACGGCTTCATTCCAAGTTTCTATTTCCTCAGGTGCTAAAATGGCCAAGTGACTTTTCAACGTGGATTTTTACATTGGCACTAATTTTGCCATTTCATGTTTTCATGTCTAAGTTGTGTTTTAATTTATTTTTAGACCGACAGGTCCTAAGTAAATTTTTCAACTACATTCGTTTGAACAGTCCTTAGTTAAGCTCAAAGCAGATATCATTATTCTATTTTTTCATAAATTATGAGAAAAATTAGAAGTGGAGTTTTTTTCTGCGTAATGTCCATATGTACCGATAATATTTTGAAATTATATTTTATTAAAATGAATTTCGTTTATTATATTTTACCCTAGTTCAATCTCCAAAATTTCTATATCCAGAAAGCTGCGTCGAATAAGGCCGCAGTTAATGAAAACTTGTAGAACGAATAAACACGGGCTATTCTTTCCGGAACACATGGTCTGCCTATAAGGAAACGTATTGCGTTGAGAAGCACGTGAGATAAAAATCCATTGTGCGCGGTTTCTTGAAATTTCGTCAATGTTAAATTTAGAGCGATTGAAAGCTACTTCGATATTTTGTAAAGTTCTTGAAACATTATATATATTGCATATATAACACTGCTGTAGGGATGTTCAGGTGCAGACCGGATCCAGACTGTAAAATTATTTTGACACCCGTTGATCCCAACACACTTATAAATAAAACAATTCAAACAAATTTGATTATTATGAAGTTCTAATATAAAGTAATAATAGTTCTAGCAGTTCTAATATAAAGTAACTAAAATATTCGCAAAATTTATTCAATTTTTAACTTTCTATATAAGTTTTCTTCTAATCTATATTTCTACAAAGCGACAGAAATTATGAAAAAAAAATATATATATTAAATTTTCTGATACGCTAAATTTTCGTCGATTTTCCAAACGTCACTAAATCCGCGATATTTCTTCAAATTTTTTGAGAGAAAGATGAGGCATAATACAATAATGAAAGTGAAACTGAAATAAAAGACAGTTTTAGTTAAAATTTTCGTTTTCATTCGGCGGCTGGATATATTTTCAAAGGCAGCGTGACAAAAATGCGATAGAACGAAATTATCGGGAGAATGTTTAATTCAAGAGTTTTGGTGTCTGCTTTATTCATTTCATCGTCAAAACTTACGTATAAAACGAGCATTTTATTGAAACATTTGAACCTACGTAGTCTTTTACTTTAGATTTTGACGATTTTTGTAGGGCATTTCAGAAATAACACAGGTTTTTCCCCCCGAATCGTACCAAAATTTAATCAGCACTAGGGTAACCTACAATTGGTGATTTCCAAATTTTGTGACACTTCTTCCGTTATTTGAGTTATACATTGCGCAGACAGACAGATACTGACAAACATATGCAGGCGTCACACTGAAATTCGATTTTTCGGGTTCTAGAGTGTTGAAATATGCAGATCCGTCGAAAATTTGGGTTACGATTTTCGACGTGGTGGTGCGTGCATAGGCACTGCGGGAGCGACAGTGCTCTCTCTTTCTCGCAGCCTCGCGTGCAACTTCCTATGTGCGCATGTGCACAACAGTCAAATGCCACGCTTTACAGTTCCAGCGGCGTGGTGTTTGACTATTGTGCGCATGCGCAAGTAGGAAGCTGCACGTCAGGCTACGAAGAAGAGAGAGCACTGTCGCTCCCGCAGTGCCGCAGTGCCTATGCAAGCACCGCCTACAAGGTAGGATCAAAAAGTTCGGAGACTGTGCTAATATCTCCAACCCTAATTGGAGGATACAGGAACTATTTTACAGTGGCTTAGAGGCACATGTGACGCGAGATGTGAAAAGGAAGACACTGGTGTTGTTCCAGACAATGCGTGTCAGTGAACTGTAGTCGTTCGCGTTCTTCGAAACCGGAAATGGCGTTTGAAGAACAACGTGCGAATATCAAATTCTGCCAGCGTTTGGGGGAAATCGTTGACAGAAACATTTAATTGTCTGAAAAAACACCTGCACTGCGGACCTGCTTCTTCCTTTCCACATCTCACGTCACATGTGCCTCTACACCACGTTAAAATAGTTCCCGTCTCCTCCAATCAGGGTTGGAGATATCAGTACAGTCTCCGAACTTTTTGATCCTACCTTGTGTTACCAAGACTTTAGAATTATGAATAACCGATACATGTATGGAAATGGCCACGCCTATGTTAAATAGCCACGCCCATATTTGTCAGTTCTCATTTTTAGATCTCGGAGATTTCTTGGGACATTGAAACACGATTTATTTGCAATAAATATGAAAGACTGTGGCAAATTTTTAAGGAGATGGTTTCGTTACTTATCAGTATTTCCGCAGGCTCTAAAATGACCAAAGAAAAATACAGAAAATGAAATAACAATTGTGTGTGGATTTTATATTGGCACCAATTTTGCCCTTTTATGTCTAGGTTTGTTTTTATTTTATCTATAGACCGACCGGTCATAAGCAAATTCTTTAGACTACAGCCTTTGGATAACCCATAGTTAAGCTCAAAACGGATAGCATTATTCCTCAGAATGCAGGAGAAAATTTAAAGTATTTTTTTGTGTACTGTCCAAATGTATCGATAATATTTTAAAAAGTTATTTTATATAAAGTATGATATCGTTTAAATTGCACACACTCAATGTGCACATAAATAAATCCAGAAAGCTGTGTCGTATAAAGTCGCAGCTATTGAAAAAAATCTGATGTGGGCAGCAAATGACTTTCCTGATATAATGCAATGTATTTACTACATTTATAGTTTAAAAAAAAGGTTATACTTATAGTAGATACTTATGTTCCTTCCAAGATATTGAAGTTTCTTGAGCTAGTTGCCATTTTTATCCATTTGGCGAGATTTTCGGTAATTTGGCAACATTTAAAAACGTTGCCAAGTCGGCGACATTCCGCCAAATTCGTCGCCAAAATCTCGCCAAGCGTTAGGGACTGAGAAATAAGTTATTCTTACAGCAGTAAATGACTATTGGCGTTTAAATACAAAAGTATTACTCAAAATATCTTTTCTCGTGAATGGAACGAGTTAGATCCACCAGAACGATGTCACCCAATTTATCGCATGATATTGCATATGAAAAGAGAACATGTTTCTTAACAATTATTATTATTTTTTTAATTTATGGGGTTTTATAATAAATTTATTTGAAAAATGTGCAATATCTCGAGAACGGTTCATGCTAGCGTTCTAAAGTTTATGTCAATCGTTTTCTAAGGAAACATTACATTAGAAATGTCTATTTGCGTAACTTTATTAGAGGTTTTCATTTTTTGATGATTTTTTAAAAATTTCACTGGAAAATTTAGGGAGGGGGGGGGGGGTCTAAACCAAGGTACTTTAAACATAAGGTAGTTCAGAGAAGGGGGGTTGCTTTTCGACCGGGAGAGCGTGACGTCACTGACTTACAAGTCAAGAATACGGGACATAGAGATACGTGTATAAAGTTGAGAAAGTTCGCGTTTATAATTCGAAAAGGAGATAAGATCATTCGTAATAAAATCTTAGAAAAATGAAATTAAATGATTCTACTCATACATGTATATTGCTATCATTAAAATATTATAATACATATATTATTTATAATACAAGCTGAAATATATCGTGAAAAGTGTAGTAAATATAAAAATTATATTTCAAGTGTTTTAATATAGATATGAATAAATATCTAATCATCGGATTTTTAAAAATATAAATAATATTTTTAAAAATAATTTTGTGTGGGAAAAAAAAAAAAAAAAATATTTTGTGTGAAAAAAATTCAGCAATTCTTATGTAATTCATCTTACAATCGCTTGAGATATTTGCATTCTGCATATGTTAAAATTAGGCTTCGTTGAAAAAATAATAAAAGTTTAGGGATCATTTAAAATCACAACTATTGTAATTGCATAGGCACGGAATTTAGATACGCAGATAATATATGTGTGTATGTGTATGTATTCAAAGTATTGGAATCTTGCCGAAGATCGGAACTCGAATTTTCAAAGGATCTACACGTTTTGGGACTTCTAGAACACGAAAAAACTATTTTTAGGAAGACGTCTGTGTGTCTGTGGGAATATTACATCCACTCTAATTGAAAAACTAATGGACTGAATTTCATACAATTTGGTAGGTATGTTTTTTGTGGGAAATCCTGATGTTCATTAGATTATAGTACGATTCGTAATAAAAGAATCTGCCTTCTTTGCGAAATGGCCGCAGAAATTGCCTTTATCCACTCTAGCTAAAAACTAATGGAACAAATTTAACAAAATTTGGTGTATAATATTTCTATAACCTACAAGTGATTTATATACCAAATTTAACAAAATTTTGTATATAAATCATTTAGGTTATTCTAGTACGATTCGGGAAAAAGGAACTGGCTATTTTTGCGAAATGGCCCGCAAAAATCGTTATATATAAAAATAAAAGACTACGTGTGCTCAATTATATCAATTAAATTCCTATTTTATACGTGATTTTTGACAACAAAAAGAATAAGACTAACCCCATTACTCTGGGACTGGCCGTTCTTGAGATATTCTAGTTTTTTCGCGTTTTCGCTACGCCACCTTTGACAATAAGTCCAGCTATCAAATGAAAACCAAATTTAAGTTTAACGTGTAAATTCAATGTCATTTAAAATACTTATGGTTGTTTTTTTGTGCAGATAAACTCGAATTATTATGGAATAAATAAAGAGAACGAATATGAGTCTGCATGGAAAGACATGTGCTGTCCACATCAGAATTTTTAACAATATTACAACAATGATTTATAGAAGTGAACGGGGATTATTTTCAGGCCATTTCGAAAAAAATGTATGATCTATATTTAAAGATCCATCAAATTTTTGTCGAATAAAATGTTCAACAAATTTAAGCTGTGTACCAAATTTTAATTCTCTAGGACGTAGGAAAGTGCATTAAAAATGCCATCAAATAAGTATATCATGAAGAGTTATATAAAACTAGCAGCATACCCGTTCTTCGTACGGAGTATAAAATATAAAGAAACTTATAATTCAGAATCATATGCAAATTATGTTAAAATATTAAATTTATTGCTCCTAAAGAGAAGTTTATGAATATCTGTTCTCATCATGCAAAATTATCGTCACGGGCAGATCTGAAGAATAAAACATCCTGTCTCCTTTCGAAAGCAAATTTACAAAAAAAAAAAAGGAATTGAATCAATATATGCAAAATGAAAGCATTAAAATTGTATAGGACCCGTACTACTTATATACGCGAATATTAGAAGATAAAACCTGTATTAGTAGATTACATGTATAAATTGAAAATATATCGGTTTGTTGTATCGGAAAAATGTTTAATTACCAAATAAAAATTTAGTGTTATTTTGTGCAATTAAACTCAATCTAATGAATTATTAAAGAAATAAAGAAAATATGAATTTAAGTCTGCAAGGAAAGTCATGTGCTGACCGCATCAGATTTTTTTACATCAGATTTAATACATGATAATGTAGAGGGAAAACTATTGGAATTATGAAAATCTCAAAGCGAGTTTTCGACGGACCCACACGTTTTGGAACCTCTAGATCACAAAAAAACTATTTTTAGCGTAACGTCTCTGTGTGTGTGTCTGTATGTGTATGTTTGTGAAATGTATGTATCCACTCTAACTGAGAAACTAATGGACCAAATTTCATAAAATTTAGTGGGTAAGTCACTTGTGGCTGACCCTCGCGCTGATTAGATTTAGGTACGATTGGGGATAAAAGAATCTGCTTGTTTTAGCGACATGGTCCGAAAAAATTGTATTTATCCACTTTAATTCAAAAACTAATTTACTAAATTTCACAAAATTTGGTAGGTAAGTCCTTTTTAGGTTACCCTGGTACTGATTAGATTTTGGTACGATTCGGAAAAAAATATCTGTATTTTTTTTTTTTTTTTTCGAAATGGTGCGCAAATCTAATATATTCGATCTAAAATAAAATACTACATATGCTCAAATATATCAATTAAATGCTTGTTTTATACGTAATGTTTGACGACAAAGTGAATAAGATCAACCCCATTACTTCAAGACGAGCAATTTTCGAGATATTTAAATTTTTAATTTTGAGGAATTGAAAACGATTTTCACAATAGTTAGAAAACTATTTGATAAAATTTCCTAAAAGTTAGTAGTTAATTCTCCTGATAGTTATCCTGCTGCTGATTGGATTATGATATAATTAGGAAATGTATAACTGACTTTTTTTTTGCGAAATGGCTCAAAGATAGTGAAACTCTAAAATAAATGACTAAAATTATTGAAATATATTAATTAAGTACTTTTTCTTCGGGTAAATTTTGACAACTAAGCGAATAAGCCTGACCCCATGACTGTAGGACGAACCGTTCTCGAGATATTGCAGTTTCTTGGAATTTTGAGGATCTGAAGAATTTAAAGTGAATTATAAGTTGACAAATTAAACGAAGATGCAATAAAAACACAAATTGAATATCAGAAAAGTATACATATTATTTTCTGAAATTAATCTCAATTTAATGCATAATGAAAAGAAAATTACAAAATTAATTTGAATATACAGGAATTGATTTTGATATGATTCGAAAAATTATAACCGACTCTCTTTTGCAAAATATTCCGCAAAGATGGCGAAAATCTGAAATAAATGACTAAAATTGTTGAAAGACATTAATTAAGTACTTGTTCTTCAGGTAAATTTTGACATCTAAGCCAATAAGACTGACCGCATGACTGCAGGATGAACCGCTCTCGAGATATTTTATTTTTTCTCAATTTTGAGAACCCGAAGAATTTAAAGTGAATTAAGTTGCCAAATGTAACGAAGATGCAATAAAACGGCAAATTGGATATAATATCAGAAGAGTATCCATGTTATTTTCTGAAATTTAACTCAATATAATGCATAATGGAAAAATCAATTTGAATCTGCAGCGAAAGTCATGTGCTGCCCACATCAGATTTTTTTTTTTATCATAGCAAGCATAATGAAAGTTAAGTAAATCAAATAAAATCATTGCTCGTTTTATGCTTTATAAATGGGAGAACACTTATATGTCAATCATGCTACATTGAATGTGAGTTAGGAATTCCTTGTATTGCACCTATTGGAGGATGATGCCCTCGATCCCTATGACCTGTAGACCCTCACCCCCCTTGGGTGCACGTGACTCATATCTCTCGTCGTCCCCATTTTGATCTCCCCCAAACCTAGACTTCAAGCTCCCCTCTACACTTGCATCTTGTTGCCGTGCGTCCTTGATATATTTTTTTTCTATTTTTTTCTTCTCCTCTTTTCCCTAGCAGGGAAACGTAAACAGATCACGAACAGCTGTGACGCTCTCTTTTGGGAGTCTGCACTTTCGATTAGGTGGATCTGGGATTCGTGAAAAATGCACGTTACGTACCTCACGCACGGCAAGACGAGAATGCAAACTGCGTGTGATGCTACTGTATTATGATATGTCGAAGAATTGGAATTGTACTAATTTCCGATTATGTATGTATATGCCAAGGTTGGGTTGTTTCATAAGAATGAACCAGTTTGTGCCATTTAACATTGACGGTGTTGTTGTTGTTGTTGAAACCCAGACCGTCCGACCTACCAGAAAGGTGTAAGGTAACTGTTTGGACGGTCGGGAAGTGCCACCCAATTTAGACCGGAACCCAGTGGGGGAGGCATCCACAGGGACCGTACCCTCCTTCCCCTACCACCAACCTCTCGGAAGGACTTTCGGACCCACATGTTTAACGGGATCGTACTCCGCATGAACACGGCGGCAGTTTTGGCAGTGGCTGGAATCGAACCCGGGCCTACCGAGTGCAACTCCAGCGCGCTAACCAATGGGCTACCGCGCCCCCAACATTGACGGTGTATATAAGCAATTACCACTCTTGGACTTATGATACGTATCGTTGTTTTTGCCGCTCATCAGCAAGGTGTAAGCGATGAGATGACCAAAAAACATCGGGGTCCGACTGGGTGATTAAGATGGTCTAATCCTTAAGACGAGTCACCCAGACTTGGTTGTAGAAAGAACATATGGTCTGATTTATCGATAACCAGAATAAGCTCCACTCTAGAGAATGACTACGTAGAGGTGGGATAACCCAGTGGTTAAGGCATGGGAATTGCACTTAGAGGACCCGAATTTGATTCCAGGCTTTGCTCAAAATTACCTCAATGTTTATGCGGAGTACGGTCACGTTAAATATGTGGGCCCGAAAGTCTTTCGAGAGGTTTGTGGTGGAGAAAGAAAGGTACAATCCCTGTAGATGTCGCCCCCACTGAGTTCCCGTCTAAATTGGGTGACACTGTCCTTCCGTCCAATCAGATTCCTTCCACCTTCAAGTAGGTCTAAGCTGAGAGAAAGAGAAAGGTTTCGAAATTTTTCATTTTTATATTCAGTTTGGAATTATTACATTACTCAATTATGCAAAATAATCTTTTAAGGAAATGATAACATTCAAAATTCAGAACAATTTAAAAGCAACTTCGTCTTATTTGCCCGGCCCCTAGAACTTGTCGGTTCATCCCTTTCTATAAAAATTTAAAATAAATACTGAAACTTAAATTTAAAACAAATCTATAGTTGAAACTATAGGGACTATCTATAGGGACTATCTCGGCGGGCCATTTCGCAAATCTATAGGGACTATCTAGTGCGAGGGTTGCTCAATACCAATTTGAGGCTCTGTGATATAGAATTGAGGGAGATTGGGATTACCTAGTACGAGTTGTGCTCAATATCATCTGAGGTTTCGGCCTACAGAAGTATTAGGGCCCCACATTGGTGAGTATGTAGCAAGAGTTGTGGTCAATGCCCATCTGGGACTATTAGATAGGTGTTGTCTTCAATCCGGCGGTTCTTTTTATGGTAGGTACTGGGATCTATTTCTATGATTTTATATTTACTTTAAGAACAATATTGAAACTTTTTATTTATTTGTGTTATGCAATTTAAAATAATGAATTAAAAGTGTATCATAAGCGAAAGAACTCATAAAAAATGTTACATAATTGTGACGCAACCTTACACAAAATAAAAATTATATATTTTTCCAAAGTATGACGTCATAGAGTGTGTCCAAGAATACAGCACCTTAGGGTCCCCGATTATATAAATATGCCACTGACAGGACTTCAAAATGCTTCAAAGCACAAATTTTAGAAATTTTTGCAGCAGAATTTTTAACAAACTACTTTCAACCAGCAATATTAATCAAAATAAAAATTTAAATTAAATTACTAAGTACTGCAAAAATAACTGCAAAGTAAAAACTTCGTTAAAAATATAGAGAATAACAAATTAAAATAATGGAATCAGCTGATTTCGGCGGCTAAACCAAGCTTCTTCTTTGGAATAAAAAGACAGCATAAATAACAAAGCAACACCTTGTTTTTCTCCAAACAAAATTAACAAAGAAAATAAAGTATGATACAATACACTGTAATTCAAGTTTAGTCACCATGAGTTCTGGAGAACGGAACTAGACGACCTTTCCCATGTTCAATTTGTTATTTTTATGTTTATTTTTCTCAAAATCTATCAATACGATATATACAAAATTTTTACATCTGAAAGATGTAATACATTTACATATTTTGATAGTTCCTTTTCCATTTAATTACTATAACTTCAAATTTGTGGATTAACTAATATGATACAACGTTGGAAAAAAACATTATGAACCATTTAAATAGATAATAAAAAAGTAATTTTTTCTACCCATTCTACGGTATCAGTCCCCTTAAAAAATGAGAAAATCAATGATACTAAATAAAGCTACTTTTTTACTATGTTTTAGGAATTTATTGAGGTATTTCTATATCAAGAGCACATCAATGATACATAAGAAGTATTCAGGATTTTAAGAGTTTTTAATTTCAATTCTTTTGCAAATTTAGAATTTTAGTGCTTGCGTAGTGCGGGTTAATATTAACCGATTTTTAAAAACCTTTGCACTGTTCAATAATATCACCAATGTAACGAATTGAGGTATGAGACAAAATATATTCAGAAATTTTTAAAGAAGAACATCCCTCATGTACATCCATCAAAATCTGGGATTCGGATTTATGACCCTATGGCAATACTTTCACTTTATACATACTATGCATGTAAGGAAAGTAGAAATTAAGTGGGACAGACAAAAAATAGATAAAATATTTGTTTATATAGTACAGTATGAACCATGGAGGTAAAAGTAAGGAGTTAAAACTTCATATTATAAAAACGCCAATATCGTTTGAGACAGTAATTCAGGTGGCGCTTGGATAAGATAAGTAGCACTCCATTGTATGCATTTTTATGGTGAAAAGCCTAAAATATGTATTTACACTGTCAATTTTGTAAAAATAAATTATTAGCGCAATGCAAAGTAGAACTGAAACAATAAAGAATATTTCTACGTGTTTAGAATTATTTTACCTTTCAATTTATTTTTATCTCTCTATATTCTGTATTCTATCCTTCAACTATACTAAAAAATACTGTTTAATTATACTCATAATTAGGGAACCCTTAATTTAGAAATTATCAAAAATACATATACTAAATACTGCGCCTTTCTGTTGTGTCAACTAACAATAGCAGCTACTTTACTAACACTAGCGACACCTAGATATAATTCTCAAAGAATTATGGCATTTTCAAGCATTTCATTCATAAGAACCTCTCTTCTTTCTAACTCCATGGTATGAACAATGAAAAATATTCAGGTCATTTCTTTTAGCTGAAATATAGGCGAATTTCATGCAAAAATTATTGTTTCCAAAAGCTCTCTCATTTTCACACAGGAGAATTCCTCTCACGTATAAAATTTTGAACTAGGGGTGGTGGTGGTGGTGGTTGGGGGGGGGGGGGGTCGCATACAGAAAGTTCTGCAATGGAGGTCATGAGCGAGGGAGATCAGGAATCCTAATCGAATATTTTCCGGGGTCGAATATAAATGGGTGGAGCGAACTGTCGGTGAAACAAAAGACACCTGTCCTCCTGGAATAGAATTATGGGCATACGGAGAAGAATGGAACTATCAGAAAACCGTTGGCCTGCAGTTTATCAAAACTGCGCCTCCCCGATATTGATTATTGTCTTCTATTTTTGCGTGTATGAAGATGCAGGTATGTTGAAAAAATATCAAAATAGATAGCTTGAATACAAGCAATGCAGTTTTGTTACAGATCAACAGCTTTTATTATTTTCTTTGAGATTTTTTTCATCAATTTATATATTTTTAATCTTTTAAAAAACAAAGAGATAAAATAAAAAAAATTAATGTGAGCAATACATGACTTTCCTTATATAATGCAATGAATTTATTACTTTTGCAGTTAAAAAAATGTTATTCTTATAGCAGATACTCATATTCTTTCCAAGATATTGAATTTTCTTCAATAAGTCGTCATTTTCATTGATTTAGCGTCATTTTTATCCATTTGGCGAGATTTTCGTTAATTTGGCAACATTTGTAAATATCGCCAAGTTGGCGACATTCCGATAAATTCGTCGCCAAAATCCCGCCAAGCGTTATGGACGGAGAAATAAGTTATTTTTATAGCAGATAAATGACTATTGGCGTTCAAATACAAAATTATTACTTAAAGTATCTTCTCGTGAATGGAACGAGTTAGATCCATGAAAATGATGTCACCAAATTTATCGCATGATATTACATATGAAAAGTAAACATGTTTCTCAGCAGTTAATATTTTTTTTTAATTTATAGGATTTTTTCATAAATTTATATGAAAAATGTGCAATATCTCGAGAAGGGTTCATGCTAGCGTTCTATAATTTATATCAATTGTTTTCTAAGGAAAAATTACATAAGAAATGTCTATTTGCGTAACTTTATTAAAGGTTTTGATCTTTTGATGATTTTTTCAAAATTTCACTCGAATATTTAGGAGGGTTCTAAACATTCGATTGTCTTTCAAAACAATAGACTTCCAGTATTCATGAATTGTGATTTTTGTACCAAATTTCATTCGAATCGCTCCATTCATTCGTGGGATATCGTCTCCACAGACTCACTGACACACACACACACACACACACACAGGCATCACCTCAAAAATGTTCGATTTGTGATCAAGGTTGCTCGAAACGTGCTCTTCCGTCGAAAACTTGAATTCGAATTTTCAACACCGTCACAATACTTTTCTTGGGCCAACGGCCGTACCGTGCTGAAAACACCGGTTCTCGTTAGATCACCGAAGTCAAGCAGCATCGGGCGCGGTTAGTACTTGGTGGGTGACCACCTCGGAACGCCGCGTGCTGTTGGCCATCTCGGTTGCGGTATCCCCGTGGTTTGCGCGCTAGATTTGCACGCTACCACAAAATGCCGCCGTGTTCATGCGAAGTACGATCACGTTAAACATGTGGGTCCGTAAGTCCTTCCGAGAGGTTGGTGGTAGGGGAAGGAGGGTACGGTCCCTGTGGATGCCTCCCCCACTGGGTTCCGGTCTAAATTGGGTGGCACTTCCCGGCCGTCCATACAGTTACCTTACACCTTTCTGGTAGGTCGGACGGTCTGGGTCTCAACAACAACAACAACAATACTTTCCTTATACATTATGTATATAAGGAAAGTAATAATCATAAAAATGCATATTACAGTAAGTTTTAGGAACTATTAAAATATGTACTTATTGCAATATGTATTTTTATGATAATGTATTTTATCTCGTTGTTTTTTTAAAGATTAAAAATATATAAATTGAGTATATTAAAAATATGTAAGTTCGTGTGTAGTTGATATACGTATGTAAATTTTGCTTGGCGGGTATGGCCTATATTTAGGCACTTGTTTGCACTTTATTTTACTTCGTTACCTATGAAGGGCATGATAATATCCGAAAACGCTTTGGCTATGTGATTGTGTACGTCATAATAAAGCGATTTTAATAAATGACTTTTTAATCACTTATTTGGTTGTCTTTGATTTTAGACTTTATTAGTTGACGTGCTTACCAAGCTATTTATCCGATAAATAGTTTTGAGTGGGCATGTAAATAATCTAACACACGTACAAATGCCAGACTGAAAATGACCGAATCGTATTATAGGATGATCAAAACATATAAATTTGTCAAATATTCGATTTTAGGTTTTAAACTGCGGTACAATAATTTTCCATATATACGTATATACACTTTATATTGTAAGAATTTTAACTGGTCCTTTGAAGACTTGAAAGTTCCAGTGGCAGGGTCATTCGAGAAGCACCAATGGAATGAAATTACCTGTGACGGGTTCCGGAACGGGCAAACTGTCAATAAAACAGCAAGCAATTGTCTTTAATTTTCCGGAAATAGACTTTTCGGTTGAGATGGTGGAAAAAGAATGCTTTTAGTTTTGCTCTCTGGCTGATCGGCTAGCTTCCCTTTTAGGGTCAACGATTGCAGAATCATTATCGTTTTGTTTACACTGTTAAACAAAATGATGCTTGTTTTCTGTCATGCAACTACAATTTGCTACAAACGTTAATAATAGTATGCGAATACATACTGTAATTTTCTAAAAATCCGATAAATGGTTCTGAGTGGGCATGTAAATACGTTAGACTGATAATGACCGAATGGTGTTATAGGACGATCAAAATATATAAATCTGTCAAATATTCGATTTTAACACACACACACATATATATATATATATATATATATATATTCGTTCGTTCGTTCGTTACTAATTCCCCCGTGGTGAAAGCGCGCGTCCGCACCACGTCCACAAGACCCCCCAGGGTGTCCCATTGTGAAGGGGAGGAGATGTGCAGCTTTATTTTTATAGAGGCTCCACGAAGGGTGGAAGTCTGACTTAGCCTCAGCATGCCAACATTCATGCCCGCTGGCGGGATTCGAACCCGCAACCCGGCAATCCAGCGATCAGACGGAAACGCATGCCCCTGACCGCTCGACCACCGTATCGGCATATATATACAGTAGCAGCGATGCGATTACCCGGCGTTGCTCGGGATTTACCATGCAAAACTATGATAAAAATTACACCGGAACATATAGGGCCGATTGTGATATATTATAGCTGAATGTATCTCATTTTAGAGATGTTTAGATAAAATTAAAGGTGGAAAGTGTTTTATAATCAATGCTTTATGCATGATTGATCTTTCTTGTGATTTTTCAATACTTTTCGTTGTTGAGTAAGCCTGTGAGAAATAAATCATGGTGTTAGTTTCCATTTAAATTCATATTTCAAATCTGCGATTTTCAAAAGTGACTATTACGTTAAATAAACTCCCACAAAATTCAGTGTTGAGTAAGCCTGTGAGAAATAAACCATGGTGATAGTTTCCATTTACATTCATATCTCAAACCTGCTATTTTCAAAAGTGTCTAATACGTTCAATAAACTCCCACAAAACTCGGAGATTTAATTGATTTTCACGTTTTAAACCAACAATGTCCAACATTTTTCGTTGTGAATCATGGAGTTAGAGAGTAGAACTCCTAGGGAAAAGTGTCGTTTTTCGCTGATATCTCGAAAACCACAGGATGTAGAAACTCGAAACATGGCCTATGTTTTTTGTGGGGTAATTTCATGACTACCAAGACAAATTTCATGAAATTCGGTTCAGCCGTTTTCCAGTTATGGTGGATCATACATACATACTTTTCTTCTTTATATATATATATAGATATAATAATAATAGTTTGAAAGTTCAATGAAAGAAAAGTGATATATATATATATATATATATATATATATATATGCACTTTATATTGTAAGAAACTTAACTTGCCCTTTGAAGACCTGAAAGTGTTTCAATGTCAGGATTATTCGAGAGCCGCCAATGGAATGGAATTACCTTTGACGTTCCCGGAACGGGCAAACTGTCAATAAAACAGTACGCAATTGTCTTTAATTTTCAGGAAATAGATTTTGGGTTGAGATGGTGAAAAAAGAATTTTTTCAATGTTGCTCTCTGGCTGATCTACTATAATGGCCCGTTTGGGGTCAACGGTTGTAGAATCATTATCATTTTGTTTACATTGTTAAACAAAATTATGCTTGTTTTCAGTTACGCAACCATAATGGTCGGGCCAATGATGTAGCTTGACAAAACAATTTGAGAAGATGCGTAAATCCAGGGACCAAAATTAGCAAATAAAAAACTTTATGCCGCATATTTTAACAAGGCTACGAATAAAACAAAATGTAACAACTGAATTGCCATAAAGATTAATTAAAGACATTTGGCAATTTTGTTATTGCAGTGAAACCTTGGTATTGTGTTTTCCTGTGGAATCAATTCAAAAAACGTAATATTTGGAAAAACACAATATACGGGAAATTATTTTAATTGATATATGGAAATCAATGTAAACAAGTGAGAAAATAAATATAACATTCTCTACTTTTTTTACTTGTTGAAAGTTATATTTGTAATTCACATAGAAACATTCTCTATCAAAAGTGTCAAATTCCTATAATTTACCTTATATCTATATCACATTTGCCATTCACTTTTAAAAAATGGCTCTTCAGAATTCTCAGACAGTAAACACTACGTTTTGCGCAAACAAAACAATTCAGGTAAAAAACGACACAAAAAAGAAATCCCATCATGAAGAGAGAAAGGGAATCTCAATAAGTAAAATACACTTTGTGTGAAAAATAAGGGAACTTGAACAACGTAAATAAGCACAAATAACACAATAATGTAGCATATAGCTGTTTCGAGGATGCCCCAAAACACAACAGGAATATCCCGACAAGACGATATTTCTGTTGTGTTTTGGCACATGCTAATCTTGTGTGTTACTTCTCTGGATTGTTTTTCATGTTGCTTTTTGATTGCCTGTCTTTAATTACAGGTCTTGGGTATAGATGGGGTGCGACAGCCTAGCGGTTAGCTCGCGAGAATTGCACTCGGACTACCCGAGTTCGATTCCCGCCTATTCCCAAACTGTCGCCGTATTCACGCGGAGTACGATCCCGTTAAACATGTGGGTCCGCAACACTTTCCAAGAGGTTGGTGATAGAGAGAGGAGGGTACGGCCAGGTTAAAAAAAAAGCCAGCTGTACTTTTCCAAATTGCACAGAATTCTCATCAGCTGCAAGATAAGACTTATCTGATTTAACTATCAAATTTTATGAAATTCCGTCGAATAGTTTTTGAGCTAGAGTGAACAAATACATTGCTCACACACACATAAAAATACACGCACACACAGAGAAAGACGCACACACACACACACATACATCACGCTGAAAACAGTGAATTAGTTTTCTATAGTGCCCAAAATATGTCTTAGATCTGTCAAAACTTGAGTTTCGATTTCAGACATGATTGCAAAAATCTTCCTATGTATTATAATGTATTTTAGGGAACATAAAAAGGTAAAAAAGCATTGTGGTGTTCAAAATAGCATTAATTAACTTATATATTAACTAATAAACTGTAACAAAAAGTTGTACCATCCAGTTACTTTTCTTTTTCATAGTAATCATAATAGTTATCCAGTTAGTTCTTACTAACAAAGAAACAAACGGTTAACTTACTCGATATATGTTTTTAAAATAACTCCACCCAACCTTGATTATTATCAAAGAGATAACTCTGACAACAACCGATAATGATTATTTGTGCATTTGCTGATCATCCCTCTCCCTCAGCATCTGTTGACTTACCGCACCCTATCTCCCTCCCTGAAATGTTTGTCAACCCCTTTTACGCCCCCGCTCTAAAGCCCTCGCTGTCTGGAATCAAATCCTCCTGGACTGTAAATCCGTTTGCACGTTGTACAGTTGGAAGAGAAGGGGAAGTGAGTTTTACCAATTTCTAAGAAAAAAGTAATTGGGGTCTGTCCTGTGTACTTATCTTTCTGTGCACCTTCTACTAATAGAGTTATGCTTCCGGAGCGTGCCATGTGTCATGTTTGGTTAATGATGGTACTGGGGTTAACCTCTGAGAAGTTAATCGGTAGAGTGGATTTTCTTTTAATGCTATTAATAAGCAGAAACAGAATTAATTTAACCACTTTAATTGATGGAAGATAATTGCACTGCAACCGTACTTAAACTCAGTCAGATGTCTGCTAGTAAGTCTCTTTCAAGGATATCTGTTTATTAAACCTGTCAAGGGTGGGATAGACTGACTGAAAGCTAGTTGAAGTCATTTTAATTGGTTGGTTAGTTGGTCTGTGTCGTATCCACAAAAAGTCAGATTGATCTATGTACAGAGAGTACTGCTTTAGCAATATCGAGGATTTTGTCAGAGTAAAGTTTTTTTCTCGTGGAAATTCATTCATGTTCTGCATGCCCGCCAAAATGGCTGGACATGAAAAAATGTGTTTTAATTACTTGTGCTTTTTATAATTCTGGTAAGTAATGGGAATACCAGTACTGGTTAAAGTTCGAATCAACCTGGCTAATTCGATTGCTTCAGTGTGTCTCAGATCCTTGACTCCTTCTATAGCCAAATTCTAAAGAGGTCTGTAAATCCGTCTGCAAGTACAGTTGGAAGAGAAGAGCGAGTTTTACCAATTCCTCAAAAAATTGAAGTCTGTCCTTTGGTAGTTTTTTTTTTGGGCACCTTTGACTAACAGAATTATGCTTCCGGAGTTAATGATTGTACTCGAGTTCTTTGAAATAATAATCAGCAGAATAGATATCTTTCAGGTAATATTAATTTAAACACTATTATCAATTAAAGATAATTGCAGTGTGTTGTGATGTGTTTAAAAACTTTAAACTCATCATAACACTTTATAACTTTACAACAACAAAAAAAAAAAAAGTTATTTTTTCCCATGAGAACTTTTCTTAAATTCATGGTGGTCTGAGGTAGTGAATGTTTTCCCACAGTGGCTTCGAAGTAGAAGGCACTAAAGCCATTAAAAAGCATTTAGCAAGATCACTTAAAACCTTAAGTGACATTTTAAGGTGTGGAAAAACAGAATTTTGAAAGCTAAACGAGACCTCTCATGTTATCTACAATCTGGCATTTATTTGCAGCCATTAACACCACGATTAGGCACGAATGCATTGCAAGTGCATTCAATTACCATCCTTGACAGATGTGCAAGATCATCAATTCTAAGTTCCCTGTGAGCAGAGGTTTTTCTGGGAAAAACATCCAGCATGCGAAGAAAGAACTTTTTCTCCCCTTTCTACAATTCGTGGATCAAAGTGACATCACTGGTCAGTAACCAATGGTTGATTGGTACGTCTCTTTCTTACCCAGAAGTCATTTTTTTAATTATTTTTGTGCTTCTGTTACTGTCACCTAGATTATGGGAATGTGAACGAGAAAGAAGCTTGCTGTCTCTCCCTCTTCCCTGGGAGGTGTAATTTTATAAGTTCATAAGTTGAGTGTCTCTTCTTGGATGTGTTACTAAAAAGGTTGTGCTCAAAAGTTAAAATTTGTAGCTCAGTTGCTCTTCGTGAAGATATTTGATTGTCTAAAATGGAGTATGATTTCAACCTTATGCATATAAGGCATAGAATTTCAACCTTATGCATATAAGGCATAGATAGCACATAAGTATCGCCAAGATCCAAGATGTCATTTTGTGTTAAAGATTTTTGTTTCAACGAGTGTGTCATTTTGTGAGAGTGAATAAGATAGAGTGATAATGTCTGTCACATAAGGTCAGGCTGAAGTTAATACCATTAAAGATACTTCAAGGATGATGGTTATATCAGTTCCCTTTTTTTTTTTTTATGTTGTGCAAACTGTGAGTAATTCTTCATTTATATTTTAATGTTATAATATTATTAAGAGCATTATCCGTCAATATGCTACATTTTGATGAAGCTATTTAGCATATTTACATCTAAATTCTTTGTTTTAAATAATTTCTACCATAAGTATCTGACTTAGAATTCCTGATGAACATTTATAAATAATAAATAATTATTTTATATTTTAAACAATGATTGTACTTATTATGAATGATACTAATTCATTTTACATTATTTATTTTATTTTAAGGTTCTCATGTCAATACTTGGGTAATTCCACTATACGAAATTTATCATTTTAATTAATTGTTTATTTGGCCATTAAGATTAATAAATTTGACATGAGAATCCGACCCGTGAAAAATTTGTTGCAGGGATCTTGATTTGAAGGGAGTAATTGATTTATAAATTTTTCATTAAGCTCTTAAAGCAATTACTATTAATTTTCTAATTACTCTATTCAAATTGATCCATGCAGCATGTTTATCACAACACAGTGCAACTGTACTTAAACTTATCCAGATTTATGTTAGTAAATCTGTTTCAAGGATTTTTGCTAGTAAGTCTGTCCATTAAACCCTACAGTAAATAGATTCTTTAATAGATTGACTGTTGAAGTCCAAATTTTAGCAACTTGTGTTTATAAGTCGAATATGTAAAAGAACTTAGCGCCGAAGTTAAAGTTCGAATTTACCGGGCTGCTTAAAATGCTTCAGTGTGTCTTTGATCTTTTACCATTTCTGTAGCCAAATATATAATAGAAATTAAATGGTCAGAACTGTATCGGGCTGATTCTATATTTTCAATACATTGTTTCTTAGAAATGATATTTCATCAGTAACATGTATCGATAACTGTGATGAGATTCTACTGCAATGTTTCATTCGTTCGATATCAGTAATGTGTCTTCCATGGGTAATGCTGCATGTGTGATGCATTCCACCTGTACAGTCATGTTTCATTCCTGAGTAATGCTTCATTCTATTAATATGAAAGATGCATCATTCAGGCTCAATGTTTCCGTCCATCAATAGTATATAAGTCAAGCCCTCCTCTCTCTCTGTCTATCTCACTTGGCGACTTTGTAAAACGTCGCTAACTTGATGCAAGTTCAATACAGTACACTATACTCTGCTTTATAATTAGTAACAAAGCACATACTGCTTCTAATTATGATTAAGGAAATTTAATTAGAAAATAATCAAAACGCATATACTAAACATCAAGCTTTCCTGTTGTGTCAAATGAGAAAAGATGGGATGTTACTAACGCTAGTGACACCTAGATGTAATTATCAAAGAATTATGGTATTTTCAAGATATAGAATTTCATCTCGTTTCTAATTCCGTGGGCATAACATTTTCATCGTTATTATAATGTTGCATTATGAACTGACGATAGTGAACTGAACCTTGACCTCTGAGAATAGCTACGCATGACAATTGCAAGATGTTAATCTATTCATGTTATACCAAAACTGTAATTTAAAATTTTCTTAGAGCAATTGATATTTTCACTCGAGAAGGAAGCCTCTCTTGTCAGTTGTTACCACAAGTAACTCCCAAAAACTGGAGATGGCAGATTCCAGTAACCCCGCTGAAGCACTTTTCACATCGAAAATGTGTCCATTTACGCTTTAAATAAAAAAATCTGATGTGGGTAGCACATGACTTTCCTTATATAATGCAATGAATTTACTACTTTTACAGTAAAAAAAAAAAAAAGATTATTTTTATAGTAAATATTTATATTCTTTCCAAGATATTGAATTTTCGTCAATGAGTCGTCATTTTCATTGATTTCCCGTCATTTTTATCCATTTGGCGAGTTTTTCGTTATTGTAGCAACATTTTAAAAAGTCGCCAAGCTGGTGACATTCCACCACATTCGTCGCCAATATCTCGCCAAGCGTTATGGACGGAGAAATAAGTTATTCTTAAAGCAAATAAATGAATATTGGCGTTCAAATACAAAAGTATTACACAAAGTATCTTTTTCATGAATGGAACGGGCTAGATCCACGAGAATGATATCACCCAATTTATCGCATGGTATTACATATGAAAAGTGAACATGTTTCTCAATAGGAATTTTTTTTTTTATTTTATATGACTTTTTGATATTTTTTTCGAAAAATGTGCAATATCTCGAGAACGGTTCATGTTAGCGTTCTAAAATTTATGTCAATCGTTTTCTAATGAAAAATTACATACGAAATGTCTATTTGCGTAACTTTATTGTTTTGATTTTTTGACGATTTTTTCAAAATTTCACTCGAAAATTTAGGGGGAGGGGGGAGTTCTGAATATTCGATTGCGTATAAAAACGATAGGCTTCCAGCGTTTACGGATTGTAATTTTTGTACTAAATTTCGTTGGAATCGGTACATTCGTTCGTCAGTTATCGTCTCCACAGACTCACTGACACACACACAGAGATCACTTCAAAAATGTTCTATTCGTGATCAGGGATGCTTGAAACGCGCTCTCCCGTTGAAAACTCGAATTCGACTTTTCGAACCCGTCACAATACTTTCCTTATACGTTATTGTATATAAAGAAAGTAAAAATATCCTTTGGCGATGGAGCCGAAATGTTTTTGAGTGAAATGATTTTGCATCGTGCAAAATAAAAGTTCAATAAATTGGAGCAGGCTGGTGCGTTGTTTACAGTCTCATTTGTTCCATTTGCAACATATAGTATAAGCACATGGTAAATAAAGTAAGATGCTAAAGTAAGATAATTAAAACAACTTTTTACTTTCCCTGCAATACATGGTAATGTATAAGGAAAGCGTTGGAATCATGTCGAAAATCGCAACTCGAGTTTTCGACGGATCTACACGTTTCGAGACCTCTAGAATACGAAAAAACCATTTTTAGCGTGACGTCTGTGTGTGTGTCTGTCTGTGCAGATTTTGTATCCGCTCTAACTAAAATACTAATCGACCGAATTTCACAAAATTTGGTAGGTAAGTCACTTCTGGGCGAGTCTGGTGCTGATTAGTTTTGGGAACGATTTGGGATAAAAGAACCTGCCTTTTTTTGCGAAATGTCCCGCAAAAGCTTGTATCCACTCTAACTGAAATACTAATGAACCGAATTTCACAAAATTCGGTAGATGAGTCACTTGTGGGTTACCCTGGTGCTGATTAGATTTTGGTACGATTCGAAAAAAAATAACCTGCCTTTTTTTGCAAAATGGCCCGCAAAAATCGTCAAAATCTAAACTAAAGAACTAGGTATACTCAAATATATCCATTAAATGCTAGTTTAATACGTAATTTTTAACGACGAAAATAATAAGGCCAACCCCATTACACTAGGACTAGCCGTTCTCGAGATATTTTAGTTTTTCGTACTTTCACTACGCCACCTTTGAAAATAAGCCCGGTTACCGAATGAGAACGAAAATTGAATTAAAATTGAAATAAATTTAATTAAAATAAAGAGAACGTTAATATAAGTCTGCAGGGAAAGTCATGTGCTGCTCACATCAGATTTTTACTTTCCCTGCAATACATTGTAATGTATAGGGAAAGTGTTGGAATCTTGTCGAAAATCGCAACTCGAGTTTTCGACGGATCTACACGTTTCGAGACCTCTAGAATATGAAAAAATCATTTTCAGCGTGACGTCTGTGTGTCTGTCTGTCTGTCTGTGCAGATTTTGTATCCACTCTAACTAAAAAACTAATGGACCGAATTTCACAAAATGTGGTAGGTAAATCACTTGTGAGCGATTCTGGTGCTGATTAGTTTTGGATACGATTTAGGATACAAGAACCCGCTTTTTTTTGCGAAATGGCCCGCAAAAGCTTGTATCCACTCTAGCTGAAAAACTAATGGACCGAATTCCACAAAAATCGGTAGGTAAGTCACATGTGGGACACCCTGGTGCTGATTAGATTTTGGCATGATTCGGAAAAAATAACCTGTTTTTTTTTGCAAAATGGCCCTCAAAAATCGACAAAATCTAAAATAAAAAACTACGTATGCTCAAATATATCCATAAAATGCGTGTTTAATGCATAATTTTTAACGAAGAAAAGAATAAGGCCAACCCCATTACACTAGGACCAGCCGTTCTCGAGATATTTCAGTTTTTTCGTATTTTCTCTACGCCAATTTTGAAAATAAGTTCAGTTATCAAATGATAACGAAAATTGAATTAAAAGTGAATTAAATGTAATTGAAATAAAGAGTACGTGAATATAAGTCTGCAGGGAAAGTCATGTGCTGCCCACATCAGGTTTTTCTTTTTAAGTTAACCGCCGAATGTCATGTTTATACAAATTTTAACGCGCTTGATAGATTTTATGTGATTTTATAATCAGTATAATTCAAAACACAGAATCTAAAATCTAATTATGTATCCTTGTAGCCGTATTAAGGGGCTCCAAAATATAGCTTTCTGTTTATAGCTAACACTTTTAGTTTATGAGACATAAGTATTAGAAACTTCATACGTAAAATGCTCAATCATTTTCAACTTGGCAATACGATTGCTCGAAAAATATAATAGCGTTGTGAAAAACAAATGATTCATCTAAACACTGAATTTTTTTCAAAAAATTTTGTGACTTAGTATTTACATATGTTTAGATCTCTCTTTTATAGAAGATATTTCGAGTGAAAGTAAGAAACGTGAAGAAAAATCTCGCTCGGGCAAATACTTATTATTCTTTTCAGAAAAATAAAAGTTCAAAATATTAAAATACTGAAATTATTTTCATACATTCATAAATAGCACTCCCTATTTCCGGCACAATAAATTTAAATTTTTTATTTTTATCAATTAGTTTAGGAGATATAAGTGCCCAAAATGTTTATATTTTTTGTAAGTCCCCGATTTCATCCGGACAACTCCTTCTGTAGACTTTATTCAATTTAAAAGGTAGTATATGGGAAATATCCATTTCTTCCTCTATTTATATAAGACAACAATAACAAAAATATCATTTTCTCATTTTCTAAACCCGTTCTGTAGATTTTATTCACTTTAAAACGTATTATATGGGAAACTTCCGCTTCTTCCTCTATTTACATCCGACAACAACAACAAAAAAACATTTTCTCGTTTTGTAAACCCCTTCGGTAGATTTTATTCACTGTAAAATGTATTATATGGGAAACTTTCATTTCTTCCCCTATTTACATCCGACAACAATAACAAAAAAAATCATTTTCTCGTTTTCTAAACCCCTTCTGTAGATTTTATTCACTTTAAAAACGTATTATATGGGAACTTCCATTTCTTTCTCTATTTACATCCGACAACAGCAACAAAAAAAAAATCATTTTCTCGTTTTCTAAACCCCTTCTGTAGATTTTATTCACTTTAAAACGTATTATATGGTAACTTCCATTTCTTTCTCTATTTACATCCGACAACAACAACAACAAAAATTTTCTCGTTTTCTAAACCCCTTCTGTAGATTTTATTCACTTTAAAAACGTATTATATGGGAACTTCCATTTCTTTCTCTATTTACATCCGACAACAACAACAAAAGATTTCTCGTTTTCTAAACATCTTCTATAGATTTTATTCACTTTAAAACGTATTATATGGGAAACTTCCATTTCTTCCTCTATTTACATCCGACAACACCACAATATGAATTCGAATCATTTTAGAACAATTACAACTGAAGCTGAATGATAAAAGTTTCTCTATCTCCGTATTCTCTCTTTTTTTTCATCACCTGCGTAGGTAGTTATGGATGGTTCAATATCCCCGCCATGTTCAGCCAAGCTTCAAATGCGCGGTTGCATACACATGAGTCATGATTTGCAATGCAATTAGCGTTGGGATTGGACGCCATACTGGAAAATGGCGGTTAGTGGGGCTCTTTTTCCATATAGTGATGTTAAATGTTGGGATAATGTGTGTTTGGAATGTGTGAGATCTTTAAGTTTTCTTGCTGTTTGAATTTTTACTTTCCTTATATACATAATGTATAAGGAAAGTATTGTGACGGGGTCGAAAATTGGAATTCGAGTTTTCGACGTGAGAGCACGTTCCAAGCATCCCTGATCGCGAATCAAACATTTTTGAAGTGATGTCTGTGTCTGTGTGTGTGTGTGAAAGTATGTGTGTGTGTGTGTGTGTGTCAGTGAGTCTGTGGAGACGATAACTGACGAACGAATGGACCGATTCGAACCAAATTTGGTACAAAAATCACAATCCATAAACACTGGAAGCCTATTGTTTTTATTCGCAATCGAATGTTCAGAACCCCCTAAATTTTCGAAGAAAATTTTGAAAAAATCGTCAAAAAATCAAAACCACTAATAAAGTTACGCAAATAGACATGTCTTATGTAATTTTTCATTAGAAAACGATTGACATAAATTTTAGAACTCTAACATGAACCGTTCGCGAGATATTGCACATTTTTCAAAAAAATTATCATAAAGTCATATAAAATAAAAAAAAAATATTTCCTATTGAGAAACATGTTCACTTTTCATATGTAATACCATGAGATAAATTGGGTGACATCATTCTCGTGGATCTAGATCGTTCCATTCATGAAAAAAGATACTTTGAGTAATACTTTTGTATTTGAACGCCAATAGTCATTTATCTGCTGTAAGAATAACTTATTTCTTCGTTCATAACGCTTGGCGAGATTTTGGCGACGAAATTGGCGGAATGTCGCCAACTTGGCGACTTTTTAAAATGTTGCCAAATTAGCGAAAATCTCGCCAACTAGATAAAAATAACGCTAAATCAATGAAAATGACGACCAATTGTCGAAAATTCAATATTTTGGAAAAAATATTAGTATCTACTAAAAGAAAAACCTATTTTTTTACTGTAAAAGTAATAAATTCATTACATTATATAAGGAAAGTCATGTGTTGCCCACATCACATTTTTTAATTTTATGGATGGGATGGATATGCTACTTCCCCTATATACATAGTATAATTAGTATAATGTATAGGGAAAGTATTGTGACGGACAGTGTTTCTTTCAGTCATACATCTGGAAGGGCGAAGTTCTCCCACCCCGGGTGGCGATAATTCGACGCCCTGAGATATTTTATTTTAATCTAGTTTCTATTTAAGTGACAGCATTTAGATATATTTATGTAGGACAAATAGAAAATATGCACCCTTATAAAGTTTCATTCGCCCCCCCCCCCCCCCACCCCGGCTAAAAAGTCCTGAAAGAAACACTAGTGACGGGGTTTAAAATTGGAATTCGAGGTTTTAACAGAAGATCGCGTTTCAAGCATCTCTGAAGTCGAATTGGCCGATTTTGAAGGAATGTCTATATATATATGTGTGTTTGTGTGTATGTTAGTGTGCATCTTAGTGTGTGTGTGTCCATGAATGCGATATCTCACTAACGAACTTTTTCGAACGAAATTTGGTACAAAAATTACAATCGATCAATAACAGAATCCTATTGATTTTAAACGCGATCAAATATAAGACCCCCGAATTTTCAAATGAAATTTTGAAAAAAAAATCATTAAAAAAAATCAGAACTTTCAATAACGTTACATAGTTTTATCTTTTTTTTAATGCATTTTTCATTAGAAAACGATGTACGTTTTTGAAATAAATTTATCAAAAAAATTTCATAAAATTATAAAAGTATTAACTATTGTGAAATATGTTCAATTTCCATATGTAATATCATGCGACAACTTTGTTAACATCATGCTAGTGGATCTAGTTCGTTCCATTCACAAGAAAAGATACTTTGTGCAATAGTTTTGTACTTTGACGCCGAACAATTCACTCATAGTCATTAATGTGTAAGAGAAACACTTCTCTTTTTCTGTTTGTATCATTTGGCGAACTTAGAGATTAATATAGGGAAATATTGATGAAAATATCGTCAAAATTTTAGAAATGACGGTAAACTTACGGAAACGACGCCAAATGGATCAATTAATTATTAATATATGGATTCTTATTGCGGATGTTATCAACATTGATTATTGTCAATTTAAGTTGTGTGAAAAATAAGTTAATTGAACACTTCGAAATAATTTTACCTATTGTCATCAGGAAAAGTGCCAAATGTACAATTTAATGTAAAAACATTATGCCGTAGATATACATAATTTTCCCCTGTGAAAGAAGTAAATTTATTGCATTAAATGGGGAAAGTAATCAGATTTTTTCTGTTTGGATAGTGACAATGTTATTTTTGGTAGAAATACCATCTCTGGTTGGAGTGTCTTTGGATGACATTGGAGTGTTACGAAATATTTTAGCACTTTGCAAATATGTAAACACATCGCTGGACTTTAAATTTAATTTTCGGGGGGCGGAGAAAACGGAATATTTTAAAAATTCTTTATAGACTCTCCAGAAGACAACGGTGACCTTAGAAGGCAGAATTTAAGTACATTTATAGCATCGACCACGTGACAGAACCCAATACGAGTAGAACCAGTATTCGGATATAGCGACTATTTTCGGCTTTAAGTGTCATATATTGGTAAAAGAAATAAAACATATAGAAGAAAAATCTGATGTGGGCAACACATGACTTTTCTTATATAATGCAATGAATTTACTACTTTTACAATAAAAAAAATAGGTTTTTCTTATAGTAAATATTTATATTCTTTCCAAGATATTGAATTTTCGTCAATTAGTCGTCGTCATTTTCATTGATTTAGTGTCGTTTTTATCCATTTGGCGAGATTTTCGTTAATTTGGCAGCATTAAAAAAGTCGCCAAGTTGGCGACATTCCGCCAAATTCGACGCCAAAATCTCGCCAAGCATTATGGACGAAGAAATAAGTTATTCTTATAGCAGATAAATGACTATTGGCGTTCAAATACAAAAGTATTACTCAAAGTATCTTTTCTTATGAATGGAACGAGCTAGATCCACGAGAATGATGTCATCAAATTTATCGCATGATATTACATCTGAAAAGTGAACATATTTCTCAACAGTTAATATATATATTTTTTAATTTATGGGATTTTTTGATAAATTTATTTAAAAAATGTGCAATATCTCGAGAACGTTCATGCTAGCGTTCTAAAGTTATATGTCAATCGTTTTCTAAGAGAAAATTGCATAAGAAATGACTATTTGCGTAACTTTATTAAGGGTTTGGATTTTTTGATGATTTTTTCAAAATTTCACGCGAAAATTTAAGGAGGTTCTGAACATTCGGTTATATTAAAAAACAATAGGCTTCCAGTATTCACGGATTGTGATTTTTGTACCAAATTTCATTCGAATTGCACTATTTGTTCGTGAGATATCGTCTCCACAGACTCACTAACACACACATGCTTTCACACACACACATACTTTCACACACACACATACTTTCACACACACAAAAACAGACATCACCTCAAAAATGTTTGATTCGTGATCAGGGATGCTTGAAACGTGCTCTCCCGTCGAAAACTCGAGTTCGAATTTTCGACCCCGTCACAGTACTTTCCTTATACATTATGTATATAAGGAAAGTAAAACGTTGGAACTGTATATTTCAAGAGTATTACCTTCCATGTCTTTGACAGGTTTAAATACCAGTATCCAATATTTTTGCTCGTTATTTACCTATTATTTTAAAGCTTTTAATAATATGTGTACTTAACCAACCATAACAATCTCACTACAATATCAAGGATTCCCCTAAACATTCTACCAAACGCACCATTTTTTTTTTCTAACATTCCATCGTATTCCCCCCGTTTTGCATTCTATGATTTTTTTATGTTACATAAAAACTTCTTTCCAGAGAAAAGCTCTTCCTACTTCTCACTCCCCTCTTGCACCCCCCCCTTATTCTACCTTTTATTCCTCCTCTTCCACCCTTACACCCCCCTGGTGTGTGGGCATTAAAGGTTAGACGACATCAAACAGGCGTTATTGGCATATTTTATGGAAGTTTTCTCACCGCTTCTAGGCATATTTCCTATTGTGTTGGTCGTGCCGTTTGTATTACGGATAAAAATGCATAAAAATATTTCACCTATATTTGTTACTATTCTGTTTAGTGTATACTGCGAGGGTGATATTGTTGTTTAGAGGAAAAGGAAGCTAGGTTAATTTTAGTGCCAAATTTAGTTTTTTCTACCTGGGGCATTGCGAAATTTTGCAATCTCTTAAAAATATACTTTATCAGAATTACAATAGGAAAAATCTGATGTGGGCAACACATGACTTTCCTTATATACTGTAATGAATTTACTACTTTTACAGTAAAAAAATAGGTTTTTCTTATAGTAGATACTAATATACTTTCCAAGATATTGAATTTTCGACAATTAGTCGTCATTTTCATTGATTTAGCGTCATTTTTATCCATTTGGCGAGATTTTCGTTAATTTGGTAATATTTTAAAAAGTCTCTAAGTTGGCGACATTCCGCCAAATTCGTCGCCAAAATCTCGCCAAGCATTATGGACGAAGAAATAAGTTGTTCTTACAGCAGATAAATGACTATTGGCGTTCAAATACAAAAGTATTACTCAAAGTATCATTTTTCATGAATGGAACGAGCTAGATCCACGAGAATGATGCCACCCAATTTATCGCATGGTATTACATATGAAAAGTGAGCATGTTTCCCAATAGGAAATTTTTTTTTCATTTTATATGACTTTTTAATAATTTTTTTGAAAAATGTGCAATATCTCGAGAACGGTTCATGTTAGCGTTCTAAAATTTATGTCAATCGTTTTCTAATGAAAAATTACATAAGAAATGTCTATTTGCGTAACTTTATTTGTGGTTTTGATTTTTTGACGATTTTTTCAAAATTTTATTCGAAAATTTAGGGGGGTTCTAAACATTCGATTACATATAAAAACAATAGGCTTCCAGTGTTTACGGATTGTGATTTTTGTACCAAATTTGGCTTGAATCGGTTCATTCGTTCGTCAGTTATCGTCTCCACAGACTCACTGACACACACACTCACACACACACACACACAGACATCACTTCAAAAATGTTTGATTCGTGATCAGGGATGCTTGAAACGTGCTCTCCCGTCGAAAACTCGATTTCGAATTTTCGACCCCGTCACAATACTTTCCTTATACATCATGTATATAAGGAAAGTAAAAATCAACACATTAGAGCTGTGATTGCCAACCTTTTTCGTTTGGTAAAACCTAGATATATTCCTTGAAATCTGACGGACGAATGGTTGACATATATTAGGTTTGACTGGGCTAAATCTATATAAATAAAATTGAAAATCTGTGTGTCTGTCTGTTTGTCCCATCATCACGAGAGAACGGTTGAACCGAATTTGATGAAATTTTGTGGGTAGCCTGGAAATAGCTCCACTTTTAGTATATGTTTGGAGCTTTTACGACCAGTGATTCTCGAGATATTAGTAAATAATAGAAACTTTCGTTTGTCTCATCATTACTGGAGAACGGCTGAACAGAATTTAATGAAATTTTGTGGATAGCCTTGAAATAGTACCCCCATAAATGTATTCAAGTTTCTAAGACCAGGGGTTGTCGAGATAATAATGAAAAATGAAACTTTTTCCTAGGAGTTCTACTCTCTAACTCCTTGGTTTATCCAAACGAAAACCTTTTGGTTTATCCAAACGAAAAGCTTGAAAATCGTTTGAAAGTAAATTAAAACTTTTTCTCTGAGTTTGATGGGAGATTTTTTGCGCTAATTAGTCACTTTCTGAAAACATGAATTGTTTGAAATATGATTTAAATGGGAAATCCATCACCATGGTTTATTTTTCTCAAGCGTTTACTGAACAATGAAAAGTATAAAGAAATCAAAATAGTTATTTAATTTCGCAGTTTATGAGGAAGATTCTATCTTATATCATGTTGCTCAGAAGCGCAATTAAATCTGTCTGTTAATTTTAATTATTATTTTTTTGAATTGAATAATAAATAAATGGATATAAAAATATATTTTAGAAACGAACGATTTGATTTTTCTTATAGCATTTTTGACTGGATAATATCAATTACGGTTTTCAGGTTTAAACGTTATTATTATTGATATTTTCGGGGATTATTGATTCAGGTATTATTGATATTTTCAAGTTATTATGCAATTGTTTTATTATGACAAAAATTGTTTAAATTCATATATTCTACGTGGTACGAGTAATTTTCTATAAATACACGATCTTCTAATCTACGAGAATATAAGTAGTACAGGTATATTGGCATATGTTTTGATATATATTGGCATATATTGGAATCAAGTACAGCCTTCTGCTATAAAGAGTACGGGCATTATTGATATTTTCAATTTATTACGTCATCTCTTTTATTTTGGCAAATATTTTTGAGACTCATATTATAATACGGGTAATCTTCTACTAACACACTGGCATATTTTCTAATCTGCGACAATATAAGTAGTATGGGGTTGCATATATTGATTCAATTCCTTTTTTTGTAAATTTGCTTACAAAAGGGGCCAGGATGTTTTATTCTTCAGATCTGTCCGTGAAGATAATTTTGCATAGTGAGAAGAGATATTCTTAAACTTCTCTTTAGGAGCAATAAATTTAATATTTTAACAGAATTTGCACATGATTGCGAATTATAAGTTTCTTTATATTATATACTCCGTACGAAGAATGGCTATGCTGCTAGTCTATATAAATAAAATTGAAAATCTGTCTGCTTATTTGCGTGTGTGTTTGTCTCATCATCACGGCAGAACGGCTACTTTGAATTGGATGAAATTTTCGAGGTAGACTTGGAATAGTCCTACTTAAAATTTTGTCCATGTTTCGAGTTTCTAGGACCAGGAGTTATCGAGATATTAATAAAAAACTCACTATTAAACCTTCTATTGAGATAGCATTATGCCGACGATATTTTTTCCGCAAAGTTATTTGAAAAAGAAAGTGATATCATGTTGCTAAGCAACGGAATTAAACCCAATAAGTTTATATTTAAAAAAAAATATATATTGCTAAACAACGGAATTAAACCAAGTCAGTTAATACATCAGTAAATATTTTCTGATTTAAATAACAAAGAAATATATTACTTAAATTGGATTATATCCATTACGGCCTTTGGGTTTAAAGATTACTAGGATTATTGATATTTTCAATTTATTAAGTCATTTGTTTTATTTTGGTGAAACATTGTTCAAATCCATATATTGAAGTACGGATATATCTTCTAATACATGAGCATAATCTTCTAATATACAAAAATATAAGTAATATGGGTATATCTTATAATCCACGAGAATATAAGTAGTGCGGATATATCTTCTAATTTAATTTTAGAGTTTTTTTATTTTGACATATATTGATTCAATTTCATGTTTCCTGTAAATTTGTTTAGAAATGGGATCAGGATGTTTTATTCCTCAGATATATTTGTGAAGATAATTTTGTATAGCGAGAACAAAGATTCTTAAATGTCCTTTTAGGAGATTTCATTTTAAATATTTTAATAGAATGTTTTGAATAATAATGTCATTTGCAATACTATAGGAATTTGAGCATAATTGTGAATTTTAAGCTTCTTTATATTGTATATTCCATATTAAGACCAGGAATACTGTTAGTAACAAAATAAATGTGTAAGGCAGTAGAGTTCATAAATAATAACTAATATTTTTGAATGTAATATTACTAAAGTATTTATTGCTTTTTTATTTAGTAGTTACTGTTAATAAAAATAATGACAAACTTGTTCAATTTACAGATTTGCTAGTTAAGCATTGTGCTTATATTTTGTAAATATTTTGTACAAGCATTGTGCTTATTGTGCTTTTGTACAAGCATTTTAATACAAGCATTGCGCTTATATTTTGTAAATATTTTGTGTTATTATGATTGTTTTTCGTAAAATTATGACGAAAAAACAAATTATATTTTATTGTTCTATGATATATTCACATTTCCAGGAGATGTGATTAAGAAAATATATTTTAACTGGTTTGGTATTTTTCTATTATTGTCTGGCATTTTTTTTTCAATTTTTTTTTTCTGGCAACCCTAAGAGTAGTTTTCCGTGATATTCGTTGGTGCCAACTGAATTCTTCGTTACGAAAATTCCTCGCTTACAAAAAAATTGCTCTTCCCAAGTAACATTCTCGATGCTTATATTGTAACTATTACACTAATATCAATTTTCAAAATACTTCATTGTTTTACAATAAATCATATTAAAACTTTAAAAATTTAAATATTTTTACTGAATGTTGAAAAAAAGGTGGCAAGTTGTACTTTATTTATTTATTTATTTACAAAAACACTGGATAGTTGAAACATATAGAACTACTAATTCGCAAACTTATATGAACGTCGTGCATAGGGTCATGGAGTTCCAGGGTAAGCGAGGTTTCATGTACTGGTTGGAAATCATTGTATTTGATTTTTATTAGGTGAAAAATGTCTTTGCTGTGAATGTTTAGTTATACGTAATGTTACAAACTTGTAAAACGCTTTAAAGTCTCTTTCTCCCCTTCTCACTTTCGCCTCTTTCGAAGACCAGACGGAGGAAACACCCGTACAGGCATTCTTTCTAATGACGTGAATCTAGGGTTTTCACAAGCCGAAGTTCAAAAAAGGTTGTCAGATTTGGCGATTTTCCAAAGCTTCGAGAAACACCTCGAAATAACCAGTATTGTACGAGATATGAGAGATTTCCAGACGTTTCGACAGAGTTTATAAAAGGAGTCATCACTCAGTTGGAGAGCAGATGACGGGATACGAGCTAAATTGAACTGTGATGTTTTGAGAATAGTAGTTGCTGTTTTGTGAAATTGGTGGAGCATTTAAGTACTGTTTTACTGTATATTGTTTCTGTTTGCGCTGTGTTTTTAAATAAACGTGTTAGTTATCCAGAAATTTGAACTCGGTATTGTATCCTAAGCACACACCCACGATTTTATAGGATAATTTGTAAAAGTAATGTAAGTTGTTGTCTTATTTGTCTTACATTATACTCACAGAATTCCCCTGAAGTAGGTTTTCCTAAAGTTAAACTCGCCCTCTTATCGCAGATAGTAAAGATAGAACTCAGACTGCAGGATGTTGTTGTTGTTGAGACCCAGACCGTCCGACCTACCAGAAAGGTGTAAGGTAACTGTTTGGACAGCCCCGGGAAGTGCCGCCCAATTTAGACCGGAACCCAGTGGGGGAGGCATCCACAGGGACCGTACCCTCCTTCCCCTACCACCAACCACTCGGAAGGACTTACGGACCCACATGTTTAACGTGATTGTACTCCGCGTGAACATGGCGGCAGTTTTGGCAGTGGCTGGAATCGAACCCGGGCCTACCGAGTGCAACTCCAGCGCGCTAACCAATGGGCTACCGCGCCCCCAGACTTTCAAACTTGCAGAGGCCCTTCTGTGAGTATGCACTTGGCCGTAACAGCCTCGTACAGCCGGGGCTTAATCTTGAAATAATAATTAGATGCCGGATATGTGGTGTGATTCAATTTGCCGGTCTCTTCAGAAGTTCGAAAAAATGGCACATAGAAAGTTTTCTTGTTGCTGATACATGCTGTTCAATGCCAGCTAGATATATAAAAAGTGCGAAAGTCCAGGGATAGAAGCTCCCAAAAAGCTTCCTGCAATGATACAATTAATAATTTAACTACAGTAAAAACTCAGAAATTACATTTTTAGAGTTATGTCTTTTCTAAAGCAGGGTACAATATCTGCTTATTTTGTTCCTAAAATAGCTCAGATTCAATCTCTTTATTTTCCAACTTTTGCCATTTTTTTTATTGTCCCGCGTCATGCGATCTGAGCAGGGTTGACTCTGAATACGAAGCTGAATAGGGGCTGCGTGTATCAAAAAGGAAGGATTAGGTTACGGTCCAGAGCTGTTTTTCAAGGTTCCCCCAGAATTCTCAGTCAAATCTGCCGGCATCCCTTCCATTGGCAATTGTCAAAATACAGATTCCGTGTCTTATGAGATTTTTCAAGGTCTAAAGCTGGATTGTGATCTAATCTGTAGAAGGTCCGACTGCTTTGTATATTATTCTTCTTGAAAATATTGTAATTTCAAGCAGAATATTAAATAAATAGAGCGACTTTGTGTATAATCAATAAAAAGAAAAGATCACAATGTAAAGCGTTGCCCAAACAAAATGTAGCGAGCAAACGATCTCAATGTGTGTGTGTGTGTGTGTGTTTGTCTGTGCATATGTGTTTCTACATGTGTATGTGTGTATATGTGTTTCTGAATATGTATGTGCATGTGTGTTTCTGAATATGTATGTGCATGTGTGTTTCTGAATATGTATGTCCATGTTGGTTGGTTGGTTGGTGTCGTGTCCCTAACATATTTTATTTAGGAAGAATGTGTGCACTGCTTCTGTTTAGTCAAAGACCCGGGGCACCCGAAGGTAGAAGTCTGACTTCTGGCCCAATAAGACATCACAACATCCATGCCCGCAGGCGGGACTCGAACCCGCAATCTGGCAGCCGAGCCATCACGAGGAAACGCCTGCCTCTTTGACCGCTCGGCCACCACATCGGCGTATGTTCATGTGTGTTTCTGTATGGAAGAGTACATACCATGTGTGTGTGTTTCTGTTATCTGTATGTGTGTATGTGTATGTCTGTTTCTGTAATATATATGTGTGTATGTGTGGTTTTGTATGTGTCTTTCTGTAATCTATATGTGTGTATGTTTGTGTGTGTCTGTCTGTATGTGTGTGTGTGTTTCTCTATGTATGTGTGTGTGTGCTTCTGTATGTATGTGTGTGTGTTTCTGTATGTGCGTGTGTGTATGTTTCTGTATGTGTGTTCGTGTGTGTGTGCGTGTGTGTATGCGCGCACGGAAAGAGTCGTATTTTTCAAGATAAATAAGACAGAGCAGCACACCGGTAAAGGAACGATCTGTTAGACAAGAAGAAGATCAACTGGTTTCGAAGACAGTAGCATCCTCATCTTCAAAATAAGATGACGGAGCACTTTTACCAACAAAAGCAAGAACAGGCTCATACCTATAAAGCCAGACTTAATTTTGCCCTCTGTGTACATACAGTATTTTACAATCTGCAACTAGATAAAACTTTTAGTAATTTGTATTATTAGAATTATTCAACCGCCATAGAATCATTCGAATTAAGAAAACATTAACTTAGAATTATTTGAATGTTAAGATTTTCACAGCATTACTTGGCATATAAAACATCGATAATACCCGTAACAACGAGGATAGTGTACAGTACACGGTGGATTCTTAATTTGAATGATGCTATGGATATTAATGGTACCAAATTGCTATCTAAGAAGCGCCCTTCTTTCTGTCTGTCTGTCCGTTCCACTTGGCGACAAATTAGTGACTTTTGAAATTGTGAGCCGGGTTGCGTATTACTAGATATTCAAGATTTTATATAGCATTATCACAATGGAGAAGCAGATTTATTTCCAGAACAGCGACGTTATGCTGGAAAAGGATAATTTAAATTATGTTTTGTGTGTAAAAAATATGTATACACTCTAACTCAAAAACTAATGGACCGAATTTCATAAAATTTTATAGCTAAGTCACTTATGTGTGACCCTGGTGCTGATTAGATATTGGTACGATTCGAAATAAAAGAAGCCGCCTTTTATTGCGAAATAGCCCTAAAAAATTTCATGTATCCACACAAGCGGAAAAACCAATTGACCAAATTTTACAAAATTTGGTAGATAAGTCACTTGTTGGATACCCTGGTGCTGATTAGGTTTTGGTACGATTCGGAAAAGAAGAATCTGCCGTTTTTTATGAAATTTCCCGCCAAAATCTAAATTTAAAGACTACGTATACTCAAATACATCAATTAAATGCTTGTTTTATACATACTTTTTAACGAGGAAAAGAATAGGAACAACCCCAATATTCTAGGACTAACCCTTCTCGAGGTATTTTAGTTTTTTAGCATTCATGTTACGTAGTTGATTAAAAGTGCGTGAATTAAAAGTGCAAATTCAGTGTTATTTTGTGCAGTTAAACTCCATTTAATGAAATATTAAAGAAATAAAGAGAAAATGAATTTGATTAAGTAGGGAAAGTCATGTTCTGCCCACATCAGATTTTTTTCTATTGTGTTTGACTAATTGTTAGAACAGAGTGAAAATGATACTAACTTGCTTGCCATTTGTACGTATTCAATTTGGCGCATGTTATCCAAATTGCATATTTTTTGTAAATTGGTTTATAAACAACCTGTATGCTGTGTTATTGCTTTCCCTGCAATACATGGTAATGTATAGGGAAAGTATTGGAATCATGACGAAAATCGCAACTCGAGTTTTCGATGGATCTACACGTTTCGAGACCTCTAGAATACGAAAAAACTATTTTTAACGTGACGTCTGTGTGTGTGTCTGTCTGTCTGTTTGTCTGTCTGTGTGTCTGTGCAATGTATGTATCCGCTCTAACTCAAAAACTAATGGACTGAATTTCATAAAATTTGGTAGGTAAGACCCTTGGGTATGACCCTGGCTCTGATTAGTTTTTGGTACAACTCGGAAAAATAGAACCCGCCTTTTTTTGCGAAATGGCCCTATAAATCTCCAGTATTCACTCTAGCTGAAATACAACATGGCCAAATTTCACAAAATTTGGTAAATAAATCACATGTTAGATACTTTAGTGCTGATTAGATTTTGGTATGATTCGAAAAAGAACAACCTGCCTTTTTTTACAAAATGACCTGCAAAAATCGTCAACATCTAAAAAAAGACTACGTATGTTCAAATGCATCAATTAAATGCTTGTTTTATACATAATTTTTGACGAGGAAAAGTATAAGAACAACTCTATTACGCTAGGACTAACCGTTATCGAGATATTTGAGATTTTTTGCATTTTTTATGCTGCCATTGGAAAAATGTCCAATTACCAAATAAAAGCAGAAATTGAATTAAAAATGCAAATTTAGTGTCATTTTGTGCAATTAAACTCAATTTAATGAGTTCTTAAAGAAATAAAGAAAAAATAAATTTGAGTCTGCCGGGAAAGTCATGTGCTGCCCACATCAGATGTTTTAGATTTGCATGTACAGGTAATTCAGTACTGCGAAAACAAATATACTTAAGTTTTTTCTTAGGAAAGTTAAATTAAATATTCGATTTATTTTTAAGAACAATATTATTCAGAATATTCTTGCAAATACAGTAAAACTCTCCGGCCGCCCAAACTGCTACTGAAAACCTTTGGGTCAGTCAGGTGGTTTAGGTTTTCGACATACAGTAAAACCCAAGGAGATAAAAATTAAGGTGTTAAAACTTCATACTGAGAAAATGCCAATATCACTTGAGACAATCATTCAGGTGGCGTTCCGGTAAGATAAGCGCCACCTGCATTAGGTGTATTTCTATGTTGAAAAGCTTAAGATATTTATTCAAACTGTCAATTTTTTAGAAACAAATTGGCAGCTTAATGCAAATTAGAATTGAAACGATAAGGAATATTTCTACGTATTCAAAATTATTTTACGTTTCAATTTATTTTTATCTCCCTATATTCTGAACTCTGTCCTACAACTGTAAAAAATCTTATGTGGGCAGCACATGACTTTCCTTATATAATGCAATGAATTTACTATTTTTACAGTAAAAAAAAATAGATTATTTTTATAGTAGATATTTATATTCTTTCCAAGATATTGAATTTTCGTCAAGTCTTCATTTTCATTGATTTGGCGTTATTTTTATCCATTTGGCGAGTTTTTCGTTAATTTAGCAACATTTAAAAAAGTCACCAATTTGGCGACATTCCATCAAATTCGTCGCCAAAATCTCGCCAAGCGTTATGAATGGAGAAATAAGTTATTCTTATAGCAGGTAAAAGACTATTGGCGTTCAAATACAAAAGTATTACTCAAAGTATCTTTTTTCATGAATGGAACGAGCTAGATCCACGAGAATGATGTCACCAAATTTATCGTATGGTATTACATATGAAAAGTGAGCATGTTTCTCAACAGGAAATATATATATTTTTATTTTATATGATTTTTTGATAATTTTTCTGAAAAGTCTGCAATATCTCGAGAACGGTGCATCTTAGCATTCTGAAATTTATGTCAATCGTTTTCTAATGAAAAATTACATAAGAAATGTCTATTTGGGTAACTTTATTAGAGGTTTTGATTTTTTGGACGATTTTTTCAAAATTTCACTCGAAAATTTAAGGGGGTTCTGAACATTCGATTGCACATAAAAACAATAGGCTTCCAGTGTTTACGGATTGTAATTTTTGTACTAAATTTCGTTCGAATCGGTCTATTTGTTCGTCAGTTATCGTCTCCACAGACTGACTAACACACACACACACACGCACACACACAGATATAACTTCAAAAATGTTCTATTCGTGATCAGGGATGCTTGAAACGTGCTCTCCCGTCGAAAACTGGAATTCGAATTTTCGACTCAGTCACAATACTTTCCTTATACATTATTGTATACAAGGAAAGTAAAAATTACTGATTAATTACACTGATAATTAGGGAATCTTAATTTAAAAATAATCAAAAATGCGTACACTCAATTCCATGCCTCTCTTCTGTGTCAAATGGAAACAAACAGCGCTTTACTAACACTAGCGACACAGATATAATTCTCAAAGCGTTATGGCTTTTTAAGCTTTTCACCCATAGGAGTTTTATCCCCTTCTTTCTAACTCCATGGTAAAACCTCTCTGAGGTTCTCCCTTCATTAAATATCCGTTAGCGACCTTTTTTTCTTAGATCGAATTTTTTTCCTATAGACTCAATGCAAAATTTATCTCCATTTATAGACTATCAGAAATCATTTTCCAACCCGAAGCAGCCACAGGGGGGGGGGGGGGGGAGTTCACTTTTAGTCTGTTTATTTCAAATGGAATACACTTTAGAATACTTTTTTTGGCTTTTCAGGCTCTCAATTCCATTCTGATAAAGAACCATCACAGAACCACTCACAGAAAAAACTACTTGTCCTTTTCTCTTAAGAAACACTTAAGGCAGTGAATAGATTAATAGAAACTTCATTATCTGTTGAAGATGATTTATTTTCTGAAAATTGTAATAGAAAAAAATTCTGACATCAAAGCAAATGATTAACATCAAAGCAAAAATTACGAATTTATTCAGTTATTTCCTCTTTAATTTATTTTTTTATAACATTTTAAAGTTTTAAGTTCCATAGCTTGCAATTTTAATGACAAATTACCAAATCGTAATTTTTTTTAATTTTATATATTTCAGGCTGATGTGGCATATTAGTCTGAATAATCTTATGAATTTGATTTCAATTATTATTTTCCCTGCAATACTTGGTAATGCATAGGGAAAGTATTGGAATCATGCCGAAAATCGCAACTTGAGTTTTCGACGTATCCACACGTTTTGGAACCTCTAGAACTTTAAGAAACTATTTTTAGCGTGACGTCTGTGTGTGTGTTTGTCTGTCTGTGCAATGTATGTATCCACTTTAATTTAATAACTTATGAACCAAATTTCATAAAATTTGGTAGGTAAGTCACTTGTGTGTGACCCTAGTGCTGATTAGCTTTTGGTGCTATTCGGGATAAAATAACCTGCCTTTTCTTGCAAAATGGCCCGCAAAAATTGTCTGTATCCACTTTAGCTGAAAAACTTATTGATCAAATTTTACAAAATTTGGAAGATAAGTCACTTGTAAGATCACTCTGGTGCTGATTAGATTTCGGTATGATTCGGAAAAAAATCCTGCCTTTTTTGCGAAATGGCCCGCAAATATCGTCAAAATCTAAAATAAAAAACTATGTATGCTGAAATATAGCAATTAAATGCTTGTTTCAAACGTAATTTTGGACGATGAAAATAATAAGACCAATCCCATCACACCGTTCTCGAGATATTTTAGTTTTTTCGCATTTTCGTTAAGCCATCGTTGAAAAAAAGTCCAGTTACCAACTGCGAACGAAAAGGGAATTAAAAGTGCCAATTCAGTGTCGTTTTAAATAATTATGGGTGTTATTTTGTGCAATTAAACTCAATATAATAAATTATTGAAGAAATAAAAAGAACGGGAATATGATATATCTGCAGGGAAAGTCATGTGCTGTCCACACCTGACTTTTGAATTTCATGATTGCCACTCTCCTTCTCACCATAGACCTCCATTTAAAGACTACGTCTTTGAGATATCGTTTATTCATGGAACACAGGGTGATAGCCTTAGAGAGGTTTTACTATATTTTAACTCACGAGAACACCGGGCCTATCTACTAGTTAATAAAAATCTGATGTGGGCAGCACATGACTTTCCCTGCAGACTTAAATTCATATTTTCTTTATTTCTTTAATAATTCATTAGATTGAGTTTAATTGCACCAAATAACACTAAATTTGCATTTTTACTTTCCTTATATACAATAATGTATAAGGAAAGTATTGTGACGGGGTCGAAAATTCGAATTCGAGTTTTCGACGGGAGAGCACGTTTCAAGCATCCCTGATCACGAATCAAACATTTTTGAAGTGATGTCTGTGTGTGTGTGTGTGTGTGTGTGTGTGTCAGTGAGACTGTGGAGACGATAACTGACGAACGAATAGACCGATTCGAACGAAATTTGGTACAAAAATCACAATCCGTAAGCACTGGAAGCCTATTGTTTTTATACGCAATTGAATGTTCAGAACACCCCTAAATTTTTGAGTAAAATTTTGAAAAAATCGTCAAAAAATCAAAACCGCTATTGAGGTTACGAAAATAGACATTTCTTATGTAATTTTTCATTAGAAAACGATTGACATAAATTTTAGAACGCTAATGTGAACCGTTCATGAGATATTGCACATTTTTCAGAAAAATTATTAAAAAGGTATATAAAATAGAAAAATTATATTTCCAATTGAGAAACATGTTCACTTTTCATATGTAATACCATGCGATAAATTTGCTGACTTCATTCTCGTGGATCTAGCTCGTTCCATTCATGAAAAAAGATACTTTGAGTAATACTTTTGTATTTGAACGCCAGTAGTCATTTATCTACTGTAAGAATAACTTATGTCTCCGTCCATAACGCTTGGCGAGATTTTGGCGACGAATTTGGAGATATATCGCCAACTGGTCGACATTTTTAATTGTTGCCAAATTAACAAAAATCTCGCCAATTTGATAAAAATGACGCTAAATCAAGGAAAATGACGACTAATTGAAGAAAATTCAATATCTTGGAAAGAATATAAGTATCTACTACAAGAATAACATTTTTTTTAATTGCAAAAGTTGTAAATTCATTGCATTATATAAGGAAAGTCATGTGTTGCCCACATCAGATTTTTTTTATTTGGTAATTGGACATTTTTCCGTTAGCGGCGTAACAAAAATGCATGAAATCTCAAATATCTTGAGAAAGGTTAGTCCTAAAGTATAATGGAGTGTGTTATATTATTTTCCACGTCAAAAATTGCTTATAAAACATGAATTTAATTGATACATTTCAACATAAGTTTTTTTTTACTTTCCTTATATATAATGTATAAGGAAAATATTGTGACGGGGTCGAAAATTCGAAATCGAGTTTTCGACGGGAGAGCACGTTTCAAGCATCCCTGATCACGAATTAAGAATTTTTGAAGTGATGTCTGTGTGTGTGTGTGTGTGTGTGTGAAAATATGTGTGTGTGTGTGTGTGTCAGTGAGTCTGTGGAGACGATAACTGACGTACGAATGGACCGCTTCGAACGAAATTTGGTACAAATATCACAATCCGTAAACACTGGAGGCCTATTGTTTTTATACGTAATCGAATGTACAGAACCCCCCCTAAATTTTCGAATAAAATTTTGAAAAATCGTCAAAAAATCGAAACCACTAATAAAGTTACGGAAATAGACATTTCTTATGTAATTTTTCATTAGAAAACGATTGACATAAATTTTAAAACGCTAACATGAACCGTTCTCGAGATATTGCACATTTTTAAAAAAAATTATCAAAAAGTCATATAAAATGAAAAAGGAAATATTTCCTATTGAGAAGCATGTTCACTTTTCATATGCAGTACCATGCGATAAATTGGGTGACATTATTCTCGTGGATCTAGCTCGTTCCATTCATGAAAAAAGATACTTTGAGTAATAATTTTGTATTTGAACGCCAATAGTTATTTATCTGCTGTAAGAACAACTTATTTCATTTCTTCGTCCATAACGCTTGGCGAGATTTTGGCGACGAATTTGGCGGAATGTTGCCAACTTGGCGACTTTTTGAAATGTTGCCAATTTAACGAAAATATCGCCAAATGGATAAAAATGACGCTAAATCAATGAAAATTACTACAAATTGTCGAAAATTCAATATCTTGGAAAGAGTATTAGTATCTACTATAAGAAAAACCTATTTTTTTACTGTAAAGGTAGTAAATTCATTACATTATATAAGGAAAGTCATGTGTTGCCCACATCAGATTTTCTTTTTTAGATTTTTGCGATTTTTGCGGGCCATTTTGAAAATAAAGGCAGTTTGTTATTTTCCGAATCGTACCAAAACCGAATCAGCACCAGAGTGTCCCACATGTAACCTATCTACCAAATATTGTGAAATTTGGTCAATTAGTATTGAAATAGGGTGGATACATGAATTTTTTGCGGGCCATTTTGTAAAAAAAAGGCTGGTTCTTCTTTCCCGAATCGTATCAAATTTTAATCAGCACCAAAGTATCCAACAAGTAATTTATCTACCAAATTTTGTGAAATTTGGTAAATTAGAATTTTAGCTAGAGCGGATAAATGAAATTTTTACGGGCCATTTCGAAAAAAAGGCGGGTTCTGTTTTTACGAATTGTACCAAAAACTAATCAGCACTACTGTCACATCCAAGTGACTTACCTACCAAATTTTGTGAAATTCGGTTTATTAGTTTTTTGAGTTAGAGTGGATATATACATTGCACAGACACAGACAGACAGACAGACACACAGACAGACAGGCAGACACACAGACAGATAGACACTCTTACAGACGTCACGCTAAAAATGGTTTTTTCGTATACTAGAGATCTCGAAACGCGTGGATCCTTCGAAAACTCGAGTTGCGATTTTCGGCATGATTCCAATACTTTCCCAATACATTACCATGTATTGCAGGGAAAGTAAAAATCTGATATGAGCAACGCATGACTTTCCTTACAGAGTTTAATCCATTCTTAACACTTTCCAATACGGTTTTAAAGTGTTTATGACTTTGTTCATTCTGTCTGTCTGTCCGTTCAACTTTATCAAAATAAAATTTATCAAAATAAAATGACTTTATCAAAATAAAATTTTAGTATGTTGTTGAGTCGGTCTGTGGGATATACGGGAATGAAAATGAATAATATTGCCCAATTAGTTTCGGATTAAACCCGGGTTGAAAAAATGAAATACATCGAACCCTCTGTGACATAATTTTACAAACATTGTTTAATCGGATTTAAAATTCATAAATTGCTACAAAAATTTTAGGAAATATTCAAATGATCACATAAAATGTGGAATTTTTTTTGTTAGCAAAATATGTTAGGTAGTTTTTTAAATAAAAATGAAATAATAATTACCCCCATATTATATGAAGAGATCCCGTGACTCATTTCAAAACAAAATATGGCTTCGATTTTTCCCCCAGTGTAAAAATCTTGATGTTTAAAGATTGTTTAAATTTATATTTAGTGTTGCATCCATCCTAAAAGATCTTTATTTTTGCATGTTATCTGTGTATCTAAATTCTGTGCCAACGCAAATACAATATTTTTCATTTTAAATGATCGCTGAACCTTGATTTTTCCTACAACAAAGCCCAATTTCTATAGCATGTAGAATGTAAACAAATCAAGGGATTGCAAGATGAATTGTATAATAATTGCTGAATTTTTTTCATACAAAATTATTTAGCTCTGGAGTCTGGAATATAAGTGATATTAATGAAATATTCATTGATTTTACATAGAGAAACAGACGATTTTATAGCATTACCTTTTTTAAGGAAGTTTTAAGTTTCCAGATGTAATGCAGTATTGTAGTACTGTGCTAATTAAAAAAAATATCGGGGCTGAATGTATCGCATTTTAGATATGTTTAAATAAAATTGCTTTTCAGTTGGAAAGTGTTTCGTAATTAATGCTTTATTCATGATTGATTTTTCTTGTCTTTTTATTTCATTAATAATTCTTTAAATTGAGTTTAATTGCACTAAATAACATGCATTATTATTTGAAATTTCGCTGAATTTACACTTTTAATTCAGTTTTCGTTTTGATTTGGTAACAGGGCGTATTTTCAAAACCAGCGTAGCAAAAATTCGTAAAAACTTTAAAACATTTTGAGAATGGGTAGTCCTACAGTTATGGGGTTGGTCTTACTCTTTTCATCGTATAAAACAAGCAATTAATGGATATATTTGAGCATACATATTCTTTTATTTTAGATTTTGAGGATTTTTACGAGCTAGTCACACAAAAGGCAGGTTCTTTTCCCCGAATCGCACCAAAATCTATTCAGCACCAGGGTAACCCACTAGTGACTCATTTACCAAATTTTATAAAATTTAGTCAGTCAGTTTTGTAACTAGAGTGAATACATGCGATTATTGCTGGCCATTTCTTAAAAAAGTTAAGTTATTTTATTTCGAATTGTACCAAAATCTAATCAGCACCAGGGTAATCCGCAAGTGACTTAAATATAAAATTTTATGAAATTGGGTAAATTAGTTCTTGAGTTAGAGAGGATACATACATTGCACAGACAGACACATACACATACACAGAACTACACACTCACACATAGACACACACACAGACACACATACAGACGTCACGCTAAAAATATATTTTCGTGTTCTAGAGGTCTCAAAACGTGTTGAACTGTCGCAAATTCGAGTTGTGATTTTCGGCATGATTCCAATACAAAAAATCTGATGTGGGCAGCACATGACTTTCCTTATATAATGTGATGAATTTTATACTTTTACAGTAAAAAAATTGGTTTTTCTTATAGTAGATACTAATATTCTTTCCAAGATATTGAATTTTCGACAATTAGTCGTCATTTTCATTGATTTTGCGTCATATTTATCCATTTGGCGAGATTTTCGTTAATTTGGCAACATTTAAAAAAAGTCGCCAAGTTGGCGATATTCCGCCAAATTCGTCGCCAAAATCTCGCCAAGCGTTATGCACTAAGAAATAAGTTATTCTTACAGCAGATAAATGACTATTGGCGTTCAAATACAAAAGTATTATTCAAAGTATCTTTTTTCCTGAATGGAACGAGCTAGAACCACGAGAATGATGTCACTCAATTTATCGCATGGTATTACATATGAAAAGTGAACATGTTTCTCAATAGGAAATATTTTATTTTTATTTTATATGACTTTTTGATAATTTTTTTGAAAAATGTACAATTTCTCGAGAACGGTTCATATTAGCGTTCTAAAATTTATGTCAATCGTTTTCTAATAAAAAATTACATAAGAAATGTCTATTTGCGTAACTTTATTAGTGGTTTTGATTTTTTAACGATTTTTTCAAAATTTCATTCGAAAATTTAGGGGGGTTCTGAACATTCGATTGCGCATAAAAACAATAGGCTTCCAGTGTTTACGAATTGTGATTTTTGTACCAAATTTGATTCGAATCGGTCCATTCGTTCGTCAGTTATCGTCTCCACAGACTCACTGACACACACCCACACACACACACAGGGGCGGCATTTCAGAATTCTATTTGGGGGTGCGAGATTTGTATGTATGAAAATCCACAATATGGAATAAATAAAATGTTTGTTAACAGGGGGGGGGGGTGTCATAAAATTGAATTGATGTTGAGAAAAATAATTGTTGTTAACATAATTTTTATACATAATTGTGTTAACATAATTTTTGTACATAATTGTGTTAATATAATCGTTGTTAACATAATTTTTCTAAATACAAATATCTATATTTATTTACCTTTTATTGAAGTTTTAAACGCCGGTTCTTAGAGTCTAAAAGAAGAGAAAATTTTGTTACAATATCATCATAATCCAGTGGTATATCTTGTTCTATAACTAAAACAGCTAAAGATGAAAGTCTTTCTTGTCCCATTGTACTGCGAAAATAATTCAGCCTCCTAAGACACTAAAAAGAACTTTCACAACTGGCTGAGCTGATTGGCACAGTCAAAAACAATTTAACTAATAATATTATGACAGGACACACATTTTTTAAATTCCGCTCTTTAAAATAATCCAGGCGACATTTAAAATATGGATGGTCTATATTTTAATTTTTCACCATTGAATAAAACAGTCGCAATTCACACAGCAATTCCTCTTTCTGGATGTCATATACTTTGCATATGGTTGAAGCATTTTCTTTTTTTTTTTTTCGACATCTGATCCGGATAATACTGAACTAAGGGCAAACAAAACAGATATACTGTTTTCATTACATCTTGTCTCAATTTCATTAGATACTAAATCTATAATTTCATATTGAATATTGATTCTGTGATATGATTTAATATCATCATGGGAATTTTTTTCACCGCCTCCGAATTCGCTTGGAATTTTTTTATGCCTTTTCAGTTTTGGTCCAGAATAAGAATTTTTTCTCAAAGTTCTGTCACAAAACTCCACACTTAATTGAAATATGCATCAGTACGAAAAGAACTAACTGTTTCAATAGTAGCTTTAGCCAAAGCTTGCAGAATCTGAAAATTAAGATCAGATGACTGAAGATGCTTTGAGAGAGTATTGCATTGACAAAAAATACTGGGCAATACAAAGTTAACAAAAATCCGAACGATGTCATGCATGTCAAATTGATGCCATTGAGAGAATCGTTTTCAGATAATTCTTCCAATGTTAAAATCACCACTTCAAAATTACCAAGTAGTGTGCTTTTATGGCTTTAACTCTGGAAGACCACTTCGTATCACTCAGTGATTGTAGTGTTGAAGAACCTCCAAAAAAGTAATTGTTGATGAGCGAATCTTTTCTAAAATAGCATATCTTTTACAGGATGTTTCTATGAAGGAATATAATGCATTGAGTTGCTGAAATGCATTTCTAGCAGAAGGAATGGATGAACATGCACTAACTACACATAAGTTTAATCGGACACTTGAAATTTTCAAGTGAAGAGGATAACATCACCCCAGTCTTTTCAAGTTGAAAAGTATTCGTTTCAGCCGAAAGAGAAAAGCTTCACTGTGAAGGTCGGCTCTTTTGAAGCTCCATAGCGTGAGAAAACTGACCAGTGGACAGTCGATAAAAAAAGGGAGAAGCCGATAGACGACAAGGAAAAATTTGGGGGCGCGACCGCGCCCCCTCGCGCCCCCTATTTGCCGCCCCTGATTAAGAGGGAGTGGGTTCATGGCCATAAAGCCATGGCCCATCCCTCAGCTTGAAGGGCGTTTGACGTTCAATGCATGTATTCTGTTGTTCAATGCATGTATTCAGTTTCAATAGTAGCTTTAGCTAAAGCTTGCACACCCTGAAAATTAAGATCAGATGACAGAAGATGCTTTGAGAGAGTATTGCATTGATCAAAAACACTGTTCAATACAAACGAAGTGAACAAAAATTCTAACCATGTCATGCATGTAAGCATGCTAAAATGGCTTCGGCTCTTCCACCATTGAGAGAATCGTTTTTCAGATAATTCTCCCAGTGTTAAAATTACCTCTTCAAAATTATCAAGTAGTGCTTTTATGGCTTTAACTCTGGAAGACCACCTCGTATCACTTAGTGATTGTAGAGATGAAGAGCCTCCAGAAAAAGTATTTGTTGATGAGCAAATCTTTTCGAAAATAGCATGTCTTTTATACGATGTTTCTATGAAAGAATATTATGTATTGAGCTGCTGAAATGCATTTCTAGCGGAAGGAATAGATGAGCATGCGCTAACTACATATAAATTTAATCTGACACATGAAATTTTCAAGTGAGAAGGATAACATCACCCCAATCTTTTCAAGTTGAAAAGCATTCATTCCAGCAGGAAGTGGGAACTTCACTTTGAAGGTTGGCGCTTTTGAAGTTCCATAGCGTGAGAAAACTGACCAGTGAACAGTCGATAAAAAAAGGAAGAAGCCGATAGACGAAACCGCGCCCCCTCGCGCCCCCTATTTGCCGCCCCTGCACACACACACACACACACAGACATCACTTCAAAAATGTTTGATTCGTGATCAGGGATGCTTGAACGAAACGTGCTCTCCCGAAAACTTGATTTCGAATTTTCGACCCCGTCACAATACTTTCCTTATACATTATGTATATAAGGAAAGTAATATACATAACCATGTATTGCAGGGAAAGTAATAACTAAAATTATTAAAATTTTAACAAATAATTATAAGGCTACGGTCCAAGGCCTTATGTCAAGGTTTTTTTGAAGTCTCTGGTACACGTTCTTTTTCAGTAAACACCAATAAGCGGATTCGATGTCTTATAGCGATTTTAGTGACTGAATCTGCTTTGCGATCTAATCTGTTGTAATATCTGATAAATTCTGTAAACTCTTTTGGAGAGTTATATAAGGTATTGCGGATTTATTCTTATAAGTAGGGTTTTACAGGGACTTAAGCCGATGGATGATCCTAAAGATGTTTATGTACGAACGATCTGCGGTGTTCTAAAATATTATTTAAGGGAATCTCAATCGATGTTCCGTGTCACCTAGTTGTGCCGCAAGATATCCAACGTCTGTCATAAGATGGATATCATTTTAAAATCTTTTGGAATATTTATAGGGGTTATCTGTATATTGGATTACGCAAATTATATGATTATCATATTTGTATTTATGCATTGCAAGAAAAATATTTGTCTGAAGACACAGATACTTTTTTGCTATAACTGAAATGGGCGTACCATCTGTCTGTTCCTGAAGAAGGCCTGTATGCAAAATCGATTAGATAAAAATTTCGGTATAGACAAATACGATTTTTGTTGCCATTTTACAATTTTTGTTGCCAACACTTTTTAATAATAAACATTTCTTTCAGTTTGAACACAAGTTGATTCCATTGCTATATAATTTATATAATTTAATGCTATACAATTTAAACGTGTATTAATATGCATGCTGTATATTTTAAAATTGTAATAATATGCATGCTATATAATTTAATATTGGTATATAATAAAGTTTCGAAAAAAAATAGTTTGCTCAATGTTATGTTTATGTGGAAGGGGTAATTTTGTGTTATTATATATAATAATATCTCGATAGGCATTTGAGACTGGAAACTTAAATCATGGTCATGGTAACGTTAAGAAAAAAAATATATATGACAGATTTCTTTTTAATCAATTTTGGGAACGTTCTGGGTATGTATTTTCACGAATTTTTTAAAATATTCCATTGCATTACTTAACACATTCACGCTTAAAACAAGACAATACCATGCGATAATCCAACATCGTGACACAACTGCGGGAGAACAATTTTGTCAACAGTGCCATTTTTCTCGTGATTTGCATATGGATGCCGGCTCCTTTTTCTCCGGAATCGAACCACTCGTCCAATTGAGAGAATAAACTTCTCTGTATCTCGTGGCTTTAAATACTCTGAAACCGCCGTCACTGTCGTCAAGCGATGCCCTTCAATCAAAGTCTGTCGTTTCTCATTCATTGATGAAGAATTTTCTCACGCTGAGTTCATTATCTTTTTTCATTGAGTAGAATCTGTGGTAATTGATTTGTTTCACTATGTCGTCCGACTTTGTCACAGTTGCTTGAGATTTCTCGGAAGACAAAGGTTGCAATTTGCATGCTTTCTAAGGTCAATTATAATTTTACTTTCCCTGTAAAAGTCAAATGTGTCCAACATGATGTTTTACCCACAGATAACCAAATATTGATAATATCTGAAAACCAATGGTAAATATATATATATATATATATATATGTTATATACATTGCCAAATTTGAAATAGGCATTTATTTCGGTTAATTAGAATTAGCTACTCAGACCTGAAGAGGAATTTAATTCTGGTTAGTCTTCGAAATTGGGCTGGTGCTGTTCTTTTCTATTTTGGCCGTGGTTTGACTTTGTGGCCGTGGTTTGACTGCTTTCTTGATTTTAATATTCCATACTTACTTGGAATTGGTTATTATTATTATTATATGTTTCTAATATATATATATATATATATATATATATATATATATATATATATATATATATTATACATTTACACCCGCGCTTTACAAGCAAGTTTCAATGACTAGTGGTTGCTAAATGGGACACACAATCAAATTTGATAATAATCGATATTAATTGATGGCAGTGAAAAAATATCAAATTGTGTATTTATCGTTTTTGAGAGGCAAAGGCGTTGTATGTTTTTGAAAATCCCTTTGTATTGTGACCGCTGATTCAAATTTACGAATTTTTCGTTAATCTGGAAGCTGAGATGTACGGAATGAGACCCAAAACAGAAATTCTGACTCGAGTGGAACTGCTCGACCATTTTAAAAATTGATTTAGGCATTTTTTTTCTAATTATTCCTTTGTCTCGTCACCCCTAATTCGAATTTTCGAAATATTAGATTTCTTCGTGGACCTGGAAGCTGAGGAGGATCGAATAAGGGTGAAACCAAGATGCTAGCCAGAGTGGAAGCGGTTGATAATTAAGCAAAGTTGTTTTGAGTTCTTTTACTGTTATTTTGGAACGTCACTCCCTAATTTGAATTTTTGAAATTTGAAATTTTTCCTTTTGTCTCGAAGCCCAGACGGATCGAATGACACACACCCAAACCAAGATTCTAGATATAGTGGAAATGTTGGATATTTTTTATCAGCACCCCACTCACTCAGGACAGTTTGCACAGTTCATTACGAAAATATAAATTTGCAATTTCGTCCCAGTAGCTCAACGGTAGAGCGTCGGCTATCCAGTTTGAAGATCCAGGGTCCGATTCCTGGTTGGGACAGCAAGAATCTTTACAAGTTCAGAGCATATTATATGGATTAGCAGTATAACCGTTTTTCATACGGAATACATTATATAAAGAAGTTTAAAATTCACAATTATGTGCAAATTTCTATTTTATTCTAAATAGGATTGTTATCAAAACACTGTATTAAAATAATTAAAATACAACATTTGATTGCAATTTAGTTTGTTTATACAAACACACATAAAATGTACAAAAATAAAAACTTACATATTAAAACATAATTACAATTTACATCAAATAAGATATAATAGCCTTTGGCGGATATAAAATACAACATATATAAAACTACTTACATATATAACTCTATAAAATACAACATATATAAAACTACTTACATATATATAACTATAAAATACAACATATATAAAACTACTTACATATATATAACTATAAAATACAACATATATAAAACTACTTTAAAAATCAAAAGCTTTATTCATACTAAAGGACGTTTTAAAACATTTAATTACAAAGTTTGAGCGTTTTAGGACATGAAAAGTCCACCAGGAGATGCAAATGATTGAAAAAGATGCATTGTGTTTCCTATTTGTACCTTTTGTTTATAAATTAGAACGAAAAAATATTTCGATTGATACCAAGTTTAACATTGTACGCCCATGGAGGAGAAACTTCCACCTCCCGAGAGGAGCTAATGATGTTACGAACACAAAAAACGTATATCTGATTTTCTTCACTACAATGATTGAAACTGTTAAGTTTCTTGATTACGCTGTTAAATTTCAGCCGCAGATAACCCCTTTAATGCATATTTTGTCCATGTTGTAAAAATACAATTTTCGAATAACTTTCGAAAAATTCTATCTAGTTCTAGAATTTTCATTAACAAAGCTGGATAAAAAGATTCTTGAAAATCCATTTATATTTGTGCCACACACAAATTGACCATAGACCGACATCACTCTAAAAATCGTCGAAACGTTTTCACGAGGGGCTAAAACATATATTGGCATCAAAATCTGGAAATCGAAAAATTTCGTGAAAACAATACTTATTATTTCTCTATGAGAAAGTAATTATCTTCACATTCTACATTGTTCGTGATCTTAACTTCTTACATTCTCCTCTAGGAGCGCTACATTCACTTTAATTCGACCAGCCCTGGTCATTACTTTCCTTATATACATAATGTATAAGGAAAGTATTGTGACGTGGTCGAAAATTCGAATTCGAGTTTTCCACGGGAGAGCACGTTTCAAGCATCCCTGATCACGAATCGAACATTTTTGAGGTGATGTCTGTGCGTGCGTGTCTGTGTGTGTGAAAGTATGTGTGTGGGTGTGTGTGTGTGAAAGTATGTGTGTGGGTGTGGGTGTGTGTCAGTGAGTCCGTGGAGACGATATCTTATGAACGAATGGAGCGATTCGAATGAAATTTGGTACAAAAATTAATATCCGTGAATACTGCCTATTATTTTTAAACGTAATCGAATGTTCAGAACCCCTCCTAAATTTTCGAGTGAAATTGTGAAAAAATCATCAAAAAATCAAAACCTTTAATAAAGTTACGCAAATTGACATTTCTTATGTTATTTTTTCTTAGAAAACGATTGGCATAAACTTTAGAACGCTAGCGCAAACCGTTCTCGAGATATTGCAAATTTTACAAATAAATTTATCAAAAAATCATTAAAACAAAAAATTAAATGTTGAGAAACATGTTCACTTTTCATGTGTAATATCATGCGATAAATTGGGTAACATCGTTCTGGTGGATCTAACTCGTTCCATTCACGAGAAAAGATATTTTGAGTAATAATTTTGTATTTGAACGCCAATAGTCATTTATCTGATATAAGAATAACTTATTTCTCCGTCCATAACGCTTGGCGAGATTTTGGCAACGAATTTGGCGGAATGTCGCCAACGTGGCGACTTTTTTAAATGTTGCAAAATTAACGAAATCTCGCCAAAATGGATAAAAATAATGCAAAATCAATGAAAATGAAGCCTAATTGTCGAAAATGCAATATCTTGGAAAGAGTATAAGTATCTAGTATAAGAATAACCGATTTTTTTTACTGTAAAAGTAGTAAATTCATCGCATTATATAAGGAAAGTCATGCGTTGCCCACATCAGATTTTTTTACTATGGATTAACATAACGTGCACACTTATGGACTTGCATAAAGTAATTGAGATGCATAAGGAATTTCTTAGGAAACAGGTATAAAATGAAAAAAGAAATGAAGAAAATTAATATGCTCCGAGCATCAGATGTTTGCACATTTTTTAGGTACATGTTCTGCTATGGGTACTTGTTCACATATTTTAGATTCACATATCTTAGTTGTTCACATATCTTAGATTCTTAGTATTTTATATCGTATTCACCCAAGATATTCAAGACAATACCGTTCCATAATTTAACATCGTGGCACAACTGTGACAGAAACTTTTGCCAACAGCGGCATTGCGTGCTATATTTCACGTGATTTGCATGTAAAATCGCGGCTGTCCGTTTTATTTCTTCAGAATTCCCTTGATCGGCTTGTTAAAAAAAAAAGAAAGAAAGAAAGAGAGAAAGAAAGAAACACTTCTTTGTGCCTTGCGGTTTTAAAAGCTTTGAAACCGTCACCACCTTCGTGAAACTGCACCTGGAATCAAACTCTCCTTTTCTCATTCATTGAAGAATTACTCCAGTCGGGTTCATTCATTATCTCTTTTCATTGTGCAAAATGTTTGTTGTAACTGAATCGCTTTGTTCTATCGTAAAATTATGCTGCAATTTTCGATTTCTCGAGATGTGATCATCGCGTTAAAGTCATTTCTATGCATTTTCTGAACAGTGAATTATTTTGTCTACATGCATAGCATAATGTATAGGGGAAAAGTATTGTGAGAAGGTCGAAAATTCGAATTCGGGTTTTCGACTGAAGAAAATGTTTCAAACATGCCTGAAGTCAAATCGAACATTTTTGAGGTGATATCTCTGTGTATGTGTGTGCTTCATTGTGTGTGTACGTATATTAGTATGTGTGTGTGTTAGTTTGTAGAAGCGATATCTCATGAAGGAATGGAGCAAACATTCCTGAACTCGAGTCGAACGTTTAAGATGTGCTGTACGTGTGTATGTACGTATGTGTGTGTGTGTATGTGTGTGTGTGTGTGTATGTGTGTGTGAGTATGTAGAAGCGATATCTCACGAACGAATGGAGCGATTTAAAAAAATTCGTGCGATTATTACAATTAGTGAATACTGAAACTTTATTGATTTTAAACGCGATCGAATATCCGGAAGACCCCAATTTTTGAATGAATTCTGAAAAAAAAATCATTAGAATATCAAGACCTTTAATAATGTTAAATAAAAAATCCCTTCTGGCGTTCATTAGTAAACGTTATATTAGTAGACGTAGTTATCATTAGTAAACGAATAGCACTAATTTTAAAACACTAACACGAACTGTTCTTGAGATATACTCAGTTTTCAGATAAATTTATCGAAAAAGTTACGTAAAATTAAAGTAAGTTGTAAATATACTTAATAGGTTGATCTTGGCGACAAACTTGACGAAATATAACCAACTCTTCGACATTTTGAAAATTTTGCTAAATTGACAAAAATGCCACCAACTTGGCAAAAATAGCACTTAACTATTCGTGACGCGACCATAACCGCACCTACACAACAGTATTTTTACAATTTTATTTTTGTTATTTTATTATTATATTATTTTATTTTTATTTTTGTTGAAACTGTATTTGGTTTTCGAGAATTCGCTGCGAGTTCTAGCGCAGTTTTTATCAGAGATTTGCATTTGGAATACCCTGCAACGGAGAACGTTCTAGAAAATGCATCTGATGTTGCCCGGGATTTAAGATGCAAACTTTTGGTTACAATCACATTGGAACTCATAGCAAAATCTCGAAAACCAAAGAACGCTTTTACAATACGCCTGCTTATAATAATAAGGGGGGGGGGGGAAGCGCTGATCCGATGGTGTTAAGTTGGAATCTCTGCGAGAATATCCTAAATGCCGCGAATCTCGGGAGATTCATCTTCATCCCGCGAAAAGTATATACATTTTTTTAAAATTCTCAAAATTCGATTATCGATCGTATGGAAAGTTTGTTTGAAAGAATATTAATTTCTCGATCTTTTCGATGGTGGCATGATGAAAACTTTAAAATCCTGTTTTCGTTCGCTAAAGCATTATCCATTTGCGTGAAAATTGTACTAAAACATTATATAACTAAAAAAAAAAAAAATTCGAATTAAAAAAAAATAATAACGTCGGGGTGGAACTCTCCGTGTCCTGAAACATCTGTGTACCGAATTTCATGGTCGTACGACGCTTAGATTTTCCGCTACAAGCTGCAGAGACATATTCCTTTATTATGTATAAGATAACAATATTTTGTCCAAAACGCATATTTGCTTCTAACAGGTGGTTTCAACAAGGAAACCAACCGGAATTTGCATTGAGTCGCTTTTGTCATGTTGCCCCTCGTATTTCATCACGTGACCCTCTCGTGGTAGGAGCTACAATGAACTATCCTGCAGTTATATAATAATAAAATGACCATTCTCTGGCTGGGGTCGCCCAGATATCAAACAATGCTCCGGAAAATGCTGAGATAGCCAATCCCATCGCCGGTTAATGGTTTTGAACCAGCGGCAAGCGTTTCAAATGACTGATGGATTTTGTTTACGAACTCATGCGTTTGTCTTCCGTCAGGTTGAGGTGACTGCTGGTTAAGTATAGTTTTGTAGGACATGGAGGTTGATAGGTGTATTGTCAATCGCTCGCTAATGTCAATGTTAAAGTTTATTGTTACGTGTTTTTTCTCAATAGTCGGGCTGCATGCGATTATTGATATCCCTGACATTGTTTTACCAAATTGGTATTACCTTCACTTCAACTTTCTGGAGAATTGATCAAAAAACGCCAATGATTGATTTCTTAATGGTAGAAATCTTATGTGGGTATAGCACAAGACTTTCAATACAGACTTAAATTCATATTATCTTTCTTTCTGTTATAATTCATTAAATTGAGTTTAATAGCACTAAATAACACGGATAATTTGTATTTATAATACCCTTGTTAAACCAATTTTGGAATATTGTGCAATGATTTGTATTTATAATACCCTTGTTAAACCAATTTTGGAATATTGTGCAATGATTTGGGACCCTGTTTACAATCTGCATTCTCAACGGATAGAAATCGTGCAAAATAAACTATTACGTACTATTGATTACAGATTGACTGGCTATTATCCTTATGATATGCATACGAGGGAACTCAGACAGAAATATAGTTTAATGTCTCTTAAAAAAAGAAGCTGGTCCTGCCTCTTGTTTTATTATAAAGTTTTAAATAATACTATTGATTGCCCTATTTTACTTTCTTGCCTGGAATTTCATATACCTGTCAATAATACTAGGAAAAAAACTCTTTTTCACAATACTACTGTTAAACACAACTACATTAAATGCTATTCTATCTATAAATTTGTTGATCTATATAATACCTATTGTGCTGATATTAATATATTTAACTTGACTCCTGCCAGTTTTAAAAAAGCCTGTTTCAATGCGTTTGACATGTTTACTACTTAGTATTCTTGTATCTTATGTTCTGTACTTATTAATTTCTTGTGTGGCTACTGTAACTGGATTTCATCTGTAGTTGCCAAATAAATTGAATAAAATAAAATAAAATAAAATAAAATAATTATTCCAAATTGCACTGAATTTGCAGTGAGTTTTATTTCAATTTGCCTTTTGATTTTGTAACTGGACGAATATTTTCAATGGAAACGTGACAAAAATACGAAAGAGCTAAAATATCTCGAGAACGGTTAATCCTACAGTTATGGAGTTGGTCTTATTCTTTTAGTAGTCGAAAATTACGTATAAGTCAAACATTTAATTGATACATCTGAGCAGACGCAGTCTTTTATTTGGGAAATTTTACCTAGCTATTTAGTAAAAAAAGCAGGTTATTTCTTTTTGAATCGTACGAAAATCTAATCAGCGCCAAAGTATGCCACGGATGATTTGCCTTCCACATTTTGTGAAATTTGGTCAATCAATTTTCAGATAGAGTGAATACATACTTTTTGTGGAGCATTTCGCAAAATGAGGCAGGTTCTTTCTTTCCGAACCGTACTAAAATTCAGCACCAAAGTATCACATGGGTGATTTGCCTTCCACATTTTGGGAAATTTGGACAATTTGTTTTCAGCTAGAATGGATGCACACTTTTTTGGGGAGCATTTCGCAACGGTTTTCTTCAAATGCTTTAAATGAAGGGTAACATGATATATAATTGTGATCATTTGTGTCAACAATAAAGATTTTACAATTTAAAAAAAAAAACTGGCTACTTCAAAATGGATTCATGTATAAGAAGGTCAAGTTGGTACACGTTCCAGTTAATTTGTCCTTTGTATACATGCTATGCAAAAACTGCATGTGTTTCCATACTAAATGGAGATTTATAAGGGAATAAGGGAAGCTTTTATAAATTTGAACATTGTCTCATTTCTATTTTAGAGCATATTACAGCTCGTCATGTGCTGGTTGATAGGAAGATAGTCTTGGTACTGATTTTCTTCAGCTATGTACTTGTAATTTGGGGTATAAAAGCCTTTTTGGTGCAAATACTATAAAACTCCCTCAATTTCTCTTACTTCTACTGGCCAATCATTATTTTTTTTTTACATCTGCATAGTTCACTTTTATTCAGAGGTATCTATTATGTGAAATTTGAAAGATTTTATTTATCTTTTCCCAATGTCTTATATCATGATTACTTATCTAGTACTTATTGTTTATTTTTAAATTTTATCTTTATCAAAGAAGACTAAATAAATGTTTTTCTTTTAGACTTTTGAAGAAACATGACAGCTGAATTGGATGAAGTCGACAACAAAAGTCAGAAAGAAATTGATGTGGAGAAAGAGAAGGAGAAGGCGTCAACTCCAAAGGATGAGGAAACCCCTAAGAATGGCGGCGGAGATGTTAAGAAAATAGACGATGAAGACGAAAAGCCCCCAGTGGACGAGAAACCTGAAGAAACAGATGCAGAAGGGCAACAGACGGAAGATGATGCTGAACCTGTTGTGACAAAAAAGCGAGCCCCTAGATTCTGGGAAAGGTGTGAAATTTCAACTTTTAACCTTTTGATCGCTGCGAACGCGTCTAGCGTTTTCACTGAAAACTTCTGCTATACCTTCAGTAACGCACTAGAAGCGTTCATCAACCCTTTTCCTTCTTATAAACGTTTCAAACGCTTTTAACGCGTTTTTTGTTTCGCCCTAGATGGTAGCACTTACAATAGTTCTTTGATTTCTACTGCTTTTTTTCCATTTTTTTTTAGAATTCTTGTATCTTTTGGAGTTTTTTTTACATAAAATTGCGTGATGATTTATCTACATCTGGTTTGCAGAAAAAAAAAGGAGAAAGGAACGTTTAAATATATTTAATTCTGATGACAGTAACAACGAATATTCATTTATGCAAAAAAAGTGTGAAATGAAGCGTGATTTTACTGTAAAGACTGTGTATAACTGTGTATTGCACCTTGTTTTAAAATATATTACAATATGAAAACCCTTTAAGAAACAGGAAATTAAATTAAATGATGCATTTACAGGAAATGCCAGTACATTTTGTATATATTCCACAAAATAATTACGATGTATTTACTTATTGTTTTACTTAATCTTCAATTAGATTCATCCATAGCGATGACGGGGAACTCGTTCCCTCCACATGGAAAACGCCATAACTAGACCTGAGAAGTAGCTAACGCTGGGGAGAAGTTTTTCCCCGAGAAAGCGTAACGGCCAAAGGGATAAATAATTTTTTATGTTTAATATGCTTCAAACATTCAATATATTTAAAGACATGCTTCTATGCAACTTTAGTAGTATAAAGGTTGAGGTTACGTAGGTTTTCAACAATTTATATGATAAACACAATGTTTATGTTCTGAGATTTGATTTGTGATATGTTAACCTCTTTTGCCTTACTATATCACGATATTTATGCTAGAAGTATTCTATTTCAGGAATAATTTTTGAAAATTATGAGTATCAAATTCGCATAGTTTTATTTTTTTCTTTATATTTTGTACGCTGAAAATACTTATATAAATGTTCTTATAACTATTGCTTTCAGACTTTTCCGTCGAGGAAACAGTGCTGCCAAGCAACAGGATCCAGAGGCTGGAACTGAACTTCTAGCGAAGGACGGAAAGGTTGAAATTAAAAGCGAAGAGGACGGTAAGAATGAGAAGAACGACAGTGGCACTGATGTCACCGTTGCCATCACTGATGACAACGAAGCCAACGGCGATGCTGCAAAGGAGGGCAAAATACGCGAAGAATCTCCAAAGAAAGCCTATTGGAAACGAGTGGGAATTAGTCTGTTATGCATCATTGTCGTTCTCATTGTCGTCAGTATAGTATCTGTACTTACCAGCTCTGGACATACCTCCAGAGGACCTCTTGGTGAACCTCTTGCCATTACGGACTGTGGACCAGTGAAAGGTTTCAAGGAGGATGGTATCTATGTTTTCAAGGGAATTCCTTATGCCTTGCCTCCTATTGGAGAAAAGCGATGGAAACCACCAGTGCAAGCATCTAGTTTCAACGAATGCTGGACGGGCACTTACGAAGCCTATAATTCGAGCTCTATATGTTACCAGAAACCCATATCAGGATACAATTTGGAAATGAGTGAGGATTGTCTGTATCTGGATGTTATTACTCCTAGTTTATCGCCACCTGTTCTCAGACCGGTTGTTGTCTACATTCCTGTTGATCACCCCTTGCAGGGTCATTCTGCTGCTGATATCAAGTGGAGACCAACGGCATCGATTGCCGATGCAAAAGACGTTACGTTCGTGACCATCAACTATCGTACTAACGTGTTTGGGTTCATGACACTGGATCTTCTAACCGAAAGGACAAGACCTCAAACCTCTGGCAATTATGGCATCATGGACATGATCGAGGCCTTAAAGTGGGTACAGAGGAATATAAGAAGCTTTGGTGGAGACCCAGAAAAGGTAATGTGAAGTGTTCTATTTATATTTCATAAATGTATTTCGGGTTGTTACAAAAATTTTGCTCAGATTTAAAGACATTTTTAATGGAACAACTATTTGAATTTTCCTTTTCTTTTAATAGAATAGTGGCGACGGGGGTACAAAGAACCTAATAAGAAAAACAAAATTATACCTCAAATGCAAACAGACGCAAAAATTAAATAAAATTACAATACTTTGTTATATTACCTTTGCTATGGAATAAACTTTTCAGAAGTTTTCTTCTTATTTCCTTGCAAAACAAATGCAAAAATAAAACAAAACTACAATATTTTGATATATTACCTTTGTTATGGAATAAATCTTTCAGAAATTTTCTTTTAATTTCCCTACGAAACAAATGCAAAAATAAAATAAGACTAAAATACTTTGTTATAGAATAAATCTTTCAGGAGTTTTATTTTTATTTAACTGCAAAGCAAATGCAAAAATAAAATGAAACTACAATACTTTGTTACATTACCCTTGTCATGGAATAAATCTTTCCGAAGTTTTCTTTTTATTGCCCTACAAAACAAATCAAATGCAAAGCAAAGTAAATGTTTCTATGTATCTCCTAAGGTGGTGCATGCAGGATCTTATGAGTCCTCTATGCCAGACCATATGGGTCCCATATGTGGGTTCTCTGTTATTTTTCATTTCTGTATGATATTTTTCGATTATATGCTTTTCATTTTCCTCAATTTTTGCTGCTTTAAATGAATTATCCTGCTTTCTGCGATTTTCTCTTTGAAACTGAGAATTTTATTTTTAATACCACACCTCAAACTCACATGATGTGTTTTTATAGCTTCTTTTTCAGCTGGTCTTTTCCGCTTTGTTTCTACAAAATCGGCTTTGTTTCTACAAAACACGCTAAAACCTTACAGGTTAATGTTTTGATTTATTTTTCACTGAAACCAGACGTTGATAGTGGAACCAAAATATCTACTTATATTTGTTATAAATCTTAAATACATTCCTATTGAAAACTAAATAAAAATATTTTAAAGATTACTACAAAACTTGAATTGCAAATGAAAACACATATTAGCAGTCAATTTGATCAAGAGCGGACTGTTTATGCGGTTTTTTTAATGATCTTGTTGCATTAAAAATAAAAATTTCCTGTTTGACGAAATTTGTTTAAGGGGGTCGTATAAAAATTTAAAGAGTGTAACTTTTTGAAAATGAATGGGAGGATTATTTCATTAACGTAGTCTTATTTCCTACCTTACTTTCAACATTTTTGCAATTTACATTGCCCACTTATCTCCAACAGGTAAAGGATTAAAGCGCGTTTCATTCTTTTGGGACACCCTGTACATATTCTTGAAGCTTCACATTTCCAGGTAGTGCTCGTAAAGTGAATATACTGCTTAATATGTAGGTTACTGGTTAAATTAAAATGATTATTTTTTTGTGTTGATTCACATAGTCGTTTTCAAACTAATCATCTTGAAGAAAATACATTTCTACTATCAGCGTTCAACTCATCTTGTAAATACATGATTCAAAGCATTTTTCAAGAAGCATTTCTTCACTATTAATGCAGTGAACTTTCAATAATCCGGTACGTTCGGCACTTCAGACGTGCCGGATTGACGAATTAGCTGGATTATCGGATATGAAACTAAAATGGGATGCAAAATGTAAAATATAATATTAATAATAATAATATAGTATAATAAATGTGATATTTATTTGCCTAAAACGTTACACAGCCTGGGTTACACTGTAAAGTATGGGAAAAACATTCAAATTAATATAAAAATCATAAGCTTAACGTCAACGAACAGACATTTTCATAATCTCGCAAGTTCACGGGTATTTCCGAGCACAGCCGAACTGATCCAAAATGGCGTTCGGAAGGCGTGCTGGACTGCCGAACCATTGGATGTCAGATTAACGGAAGTTTGCTGTACACTAATACACTCTTCAATGTGAAAATGTTTCAAAGATTTGCTTTAACGTTTGAATAATACCAGCTTTCAACTATGCTACCATTAGTTAGGATATGAGGACAAGCTATGTATTAAAATGTATGATCATGTATTAAATGTATCATGTATTAAAATAACACTAGTTGCGGTGCTAGCTGCAGCTAGCAGCCACTTTTTTAGCAATCATTCTTTAGCAGTGATTTTTTTTATGAATCACAGCTAGAGACAACGATAGATACGCACGCTGCAAGAACGTATGCCAATTCAACGCATGCAATCTGCGTACAATACATGCAGTAACAATGACCCCACTTCATGCAATAATGATACTCTCATTGCGCTGGATCATGCGCGGTGGGTTTAGATTCGCCGGCTGGTCATAGCTTTTGATAGACACAAAAAATTTTCGATTCCTTACAAAAATACCTCCCAAAGTTGCTTTTATCTAGCGAGGCTGATTATTAATTGTTGTAAAACAATACGAAACACGTTCAAAATTGTTCAGCAACTTATTCTCAGGCTCGTTTTCCAGTGATTTGTGGCGGGTTTTTTTTTGTAAATGATTAAAAATCTATTATTTTTTAAATTTTCTAATGATTTGAGGATATGCTAAGATGATGCACCCATTAGAACACCGCGACTTATTACATTGAGAAATTGCGCTATCCACCCACATACATATGTGGCGATTGGGGGTCGCCGGGTGTGGCGGAAAGGAGCATTGCCAGGACCGAACTCGGGACCTAGTGCTTACAAGACCGACATTATTATCACTGAGCAAAAGCTAGCTTCTGCTCCGTTCTCATAATTCGGGTACAGGTTCCAAGCATCTTTGATCAGATGTCTTTGCTGCCGCACACTCCCTCACCTAATGAGAAGGCCCCGGTCTAATTTCGGTGAGGAGGGGGGCCGCTGAGAAAACCCTCGCGTGTCCCCCCGAAATGCAGTTGAGGGGCTGAAGGCCGGGAGGAGTGTCGCCTCGGGCGTGACGGTCAGTCGTGGTCAACCAGGAAGGGAGTGTCAAGGCCTCTGACTCCGTGTGGTGCTGCCATCTCGTGTTGAGAGGTGAGATCGTTGGCGTGAGAAGGTTGCGTGTTTCAAACGTTCAGTCATCATTGTAGCGATTGGGCGTCACCGGGCCCAGAACCAGGGATCCTTTGCTTACAAGACCGACATAATAATCACTGAGCAAAAGCTAGTTTCCCCTCCGTTCTTATAATTCGGGTACAGATTCCAAGCATCTTTGATCAGATGTCTTTGCTGCCGCACACACATACTGAAATGGTGGGCCGCGTTTTATAAATTTCGCTGCACTTTTTATCATTTTTACCTCCATTTCGATGTGTTTAGGCGACAAGAAGGCCGACGATATTCCGTGATGCTTCACTTTATACTTGTGGGTTACACCTGCACAAAATATGTGGTACATCTATTTTATGCTATTATTTATTAAATCTTATTACTTTTTGAACAGCGATTATTATAAAAGAAACTTTTCTCACATTACGTTTAGGTTACAGTCCTGGCTCATGGAGGTGCTGCTACAGCTGGACTGGCTCTCCTGTCCTCAAAGAAATCAGATGGTTTGTTCAGTCAGATGTGGCTTACTGCCCCATCGGCACGTTTCAGCAACATGACCCTGGATCGAGTTGGATCTGAAAATTCAGTATTCTTGAAGTATGACTGTTTCCCTAATATATATATATTTATATATATATATATATATATACAGGGTGTCCCAAAAATATTCACCTCGGCTTCTATTCCTTAAATATTGATCTTAGACATATATAATAAATTACAAAGTTGCGTAAGAAAAGGTACAGAATTTTATGAAAGCGATAAAAATTTTCAGGGGATTAAATTTGAAGAAATACAAAATTTAAATTTTTATACGGTCCCCGTACAAAAACATTTCCAATGAGTAAAATGTGCCCCATACACTAATAAGGTTATGTACAAAATTTCAGCATGTTATCATAAAAAGTCCCAGAGATATGTTGAAACAAAGTTGGTGAGGGATTAATCACAAATTAAAATGTAAATGTTTACAGCAAGAGTGCATATGACGCAACGCAGAAATTCACCATAGGCAAATATTATCTGCCTCTTATCTTTAATGGTTCTTTGGCATGGATGGGAAACATTTTGAACAAATTTTGTAATCTTTGTGTAAAGTTATTATGTCTACACAGTGTAGATACTTTTCTACCAATAAATGGCAAAATTATTATTTATTTATGTAATCACTGTTTTCTTTCGCAATTTGTTGTTGTTGAAACCCAGACCGTCCGACCTACCAGAAAGGTGTAAGGTAACTGTTTGGACGGTCGGGAAGTGCCACCCAATTTAGACCGGAACCCAGTGGGGGAGGCATCCACAGGGACCGTACCCTCCTTCCCCTACCACCAACCTCTCGGAAGGACTTTCGGACCCACATGTTTAACGTGATCGTACTCCGCATGAACACGGCGGCAGTTTGGCAGTGGCTGGAATCGAACCCGGGCCTACCAAGTGCAACTCCAGCGCGCTAACCAATGGGCTACCGCGCCCCCTTTCGTAATTTGTGTATGACCTCTAAAACGCGATCTGCCGTCATGATTTTTCCCCTCTGAGAACCCATGTCGATGCATCGAAAAGTGGTTTATGTCAGCATTTTTGCCTTTTCATATCTGTGGGACTTTTTATGATAAAATGCTGAAATTTTGTACATCACCTTATTAGTGTATGGGGCTCATTTTACTCATTGGAAATGTTTTTGTACGGGGTCCGCATAAAAATTTAAATTTTATATTTCTTAAAATTTAATTCCCTTGAAAATTTTAATCGATTTCATAAAATTCTGTATCTTTTTTTACGCAACTGTAATTTATTATATATGTCTAAGATCAATATTTAAGGAATAAAAGCCAAGGTCAATTTTTTGGGACACCCTGTATATATATATATATATATATATATATATATATATATATATATATATATATATATATATATATATATATGTATGTATATATATATATATATTCAGATCTGCAATGAAAATAAATTGTATGAATTGTGTTTAACAGCATAAATACTTAAGAGTATTAATGATTATGCAAAGAAATTTGAAATAAGAATTTGTAAAAATATTATAAAAGAAACAAAGCAGTGGGATATACAGTAGCATCGCCAGGAAAAAATATTGAGGAGGGGGGGGGGTGTAAGTAACAAAATATGTCTCCAATTTCTCCAAGTACCATTACTACGAAATTCATTTGGTCCTCATGGGTCTCGGTGGGGAGGTATGACCATTAAATCCCCCCTCCTTTTGTAATACCACTGTAGATATTGACTTTAAAATAAGTCTTTTAGTGGAAATAGTTAAATAGTTGGGTTTTTGAATGATATACTTTAATCAGCTGCTTATGCTGTTACTAATAAAGCACCGTAGAGTGCAGATTGTCCGAGTCTTAACATCACTTTTTCTGAGGAAAATAAATCATTAAGGTGCGCGGCAGAGCACCAGCTAAGTTCTGTTAAAAAAATTAATGTACAATGTTGATGGTTCTGACGGTCACTTTTGCAAGAACCATCAAGTAGATTTTCCCCTCCCCTATATCTCAGAAAATAAAAGGAGTAGAATACTGATTTTTAAATTTTCTGACAAATAGGCTTGGTGAGACAAGACATTATTTGTTTGGTTTATTTTGACCCAACCATTTGTTTTATTAATGAGTCAAAAATAGTACATTTTGCTTTTCTCTGAAGTTTCCACTTTTACACCTAAACTCTAAATTTGACGGATAAAGCTGTAAGTATAATATTTAGCAGAATGAGTATTCCACTGCTACTCTTGAGGACAAACGTGGAAATTTCTTACGTATGAAATCGTAAGTAATTCTAATGGCTATTTGAAATCTCGCAAATGTCATATTTATCAGTTTTTTCAATTTTTCTCTCAAATAAGGAGAGACATAAATCAAAATTCTACAGAAAATTTGTTTAAGATATGTAGTCCAAATTTGGGATGCTGAGTGTTCTATAGCAATCTATAAAGGAAAAATTATAAGTTCCTTACTGACTGGTCAAAATCTACATTTACTCAAAATATGTCATCAAAATTCCACAGGAAATGTGTTTATTTAAGTTATAACAATTGAAATTTCGTATGCCGATTGTCATATATCTATATGTAATGCTGATTGTCATATATCTATATGTCATATATCTATATTACAATCTGCATACTCTGATGGCAGGTCACAAAACCTTTCAAATTTCCTTATTATCTCAAAAAAGGACACTGACAAAGTTCTGCAGAACACATGTTAACAACAGACCGTTGTAATTCAATATATGAGTGTCCTAACTGCTCCAAGTACGGCGAAGAAAGCAACATAATCAACAAAAAATACTAATATCCTATAAAAACAAATTTGTAAAAAAGACAAGCTTTACAACCTGTTAAACACGTCAGACAATGTTAAACACGTCAGACATGTTAAACACGTCAGACAATTATTATGGATGAACGAAGTGAAGATCATTCTCCATTCCTAACGAAGTTATATCACATTTGGCTGAACTTTGTTATCTCTTTTGCTTGAAAACTACAACAGGAAGATGAAATTTAGTATACATACGTAATATTGTACGCAGATTTGCAAAATCATAATTTCAATTATTAAAACGAACTGCAACAGGGCGAAACGTCGATTTTTACTGGCCCCTAACAACATTTTTTTTCACAGTGACGTAAGATTTACGTTATACTGTGACTTTGGGACGTCACAGGACATCGCAGTACGTCTCGGCAATGACATATTGAGGTCACAGCGAAGACATTTTAGTCATTTTCATGGCCGTTTGTGACGTCGCATATTAATTTGTTTGTGACGTCACATTGTAATTGCCATTGTAATGTCGTCACATTGTTATGTATTAATCAAATTGTGGAAACGTTACAGAATATAGTCACAATGAAGTTACAAAGTTACTAATATGTAACGTCGCATAGAAGTCTCAAATATGATGTCACATTGTGACTCAGATGTCACGTGACTACAACGTCACTGTCACACATGTGACGATCTTTGCTGTGAGGGGCGTTTTCTCACCACGCTTCCTACAAATGACAAGTACGCAAAAATTTTTAAACAGCTAACCAAAGTGTGTGCACTTGCATGTATTGTGGTTTACGCATGCTTCTGTATATTAAATACGATTTTGCGATTTAGATGTGTTTCTTTGATTTAATTGTTTTCCTGTTATTTTAATTTGTTTAATTTTATATTCTAATTCTGAAAACTTATATGCTCTTCTGTATTAGGATTCTCAAATATTGAAATTATACTTTTATACTTCTAATTTCACAATTATTTGTTTAATTATGTTTTAATTTTATATCTTTAACAACTCGCATACTTCATATGCGCGAGTTTATTCAAAGATCGTCCTTTTTGCTAATACGAGTATATAGTGATATTTCATCAAATAATTTTGCTTATGGACATATTGCAGCTTATTATGGACTTATTGCTGATTATCTTGCTTATTTCTGCACAAAATTAAAGATAATTTATAATTTCAATTTTTGCCCCCTTTCAGGAAATTAGAGTGCGAAACTCTAGACTGCTTATACAATAAAACGTCTGAAGAAATCTTAGCTGCTACGCCTGGCTTCTGGGCATCGGACTGGTCCAAAGACTTACCCAGTTCAGAAGAAGAACACTCCCCTATAATGACGGTCGTGGATGGTAATTTAAACCTCTTTTTATCAAAATAAGTACAGTAGAATACCATATGTATTAAGTAACTGAAAACCCATTTCATATATTCCTATTCCTATTTTATTCATTTTCTTTTCATTTAAAATTTCTAACACTTTTCAACATAGTTGAAAAGTGTTTGTAACTTTGTTTGTTCTGTCTGTCTGTCCGTTCGCACGGTAACTGCCTTAAAAATGACTTCATCGATATGAAATTTTAGTATGTTGTTGAGACGGTCTGTGGGGTGTTTGGGAATGAAAATGAATAATATTACTCAACTGGTTTTGGATTGAACCCGGTTCGAAAAAATGAAATATATTGAACCCTTTGGGACATAATTATTCAAACACTTTTTAGGCGGAGTTAAAATTCACAAATTTCTTCGAAAATTGAAGAAAATATTCAAATTATCACGTAAAATGTGTAAAAAAAAAATTTCAGCAAAATATGTTGGGTAGTTTTTTAAATAAAAATTGAAATAATAATTACACCCATATTATATGAGAGATCACGTGACTCGTTTCAAAATAAAATGTGACATCCATTTTTTTTACCGTTGTATAAAGATCATAATGTTTAAAGATCGTTTAAACTTATATTTAGTGTTGCATCCATCATAAAACCGCTTTTTTTTGCTTATTATCTGAGTATCTAAATTCTGTGCAAACGCAATTACAATATTTTTTATTTTAAATAATCACTATATACTTTGAATATTCCTACAACTAAACCTAATTTTAATGCAATACTATATCATACAGAATGCAATTAAATCACGCGATTATAAGATGAGTTGTATAAGAATTTCTGAATTCTTTAGACCCAAAATTATTTACCTCTGGAGTCCGGACTATAAGTGATACTATGAATGAAATATTCATTGATTTTAAGTAGAAAGGCAAACTATTTATATTTTGAAGACGTTATATGAATAACGTTCCTTTTGTGTAACTAGCATTGTTTTTTCGATGAAATTTCAAGTTTTCGTGTATAATAAATTACTGTAGTACTGCGATAATTAAAAAAAATATCAGCGCTGAATGTATCGCATTTTAGAGATGTTTAAATAAAATTGCACTTCAATTGGAAAGAGTTTCTTCATCAGTATTTTATGTATGATTGATCTTTCTTGTTTTATCCCGTTTTAGTTTGATATCCGATAATCCGCAAATTTAGGTAATCCGGCACCGCTGAATTATCGAACCAGCAGTGAATATCCGGCACCGGATTATAGGATATTTACTGTATATTATTTTTTAAAGATATTATCAAAATAAAATATGTTCACATTGCGTTTTATTAATTCTCAATATTTTATGTTTCACTTTTAGGAATTATTTTGTATGATACTCCATATAACATGTGGAAAGCAGGAGATATACAAAAAGTTCCAGTTGTCATTGGTAAGATGTTTTTGAAATTCTCTGTTTTTATGCTTATTAGGTTTAGAAAAATTTAAATATTCGTATTGTTAATTAATAACCTTAACATCGCATAGTTATTATTAATTTAAATGGTGTCATTTATTTTCATAGAAATTAGGTTTAGAAAAATTTATATATTTGTATTGTTAATTTAGAACCATAATATCGTATACTTATTACTCGAGAATTCGAGGTTTCGACGGGCGAGCACGTTTCAAGCATCCCTGATCACGAATCAAACATTTTAAGGTGATGTCTGTGTGTGTGTGTGTGTGCGTGTGTGAAGGTTTGTGTGTGTGTGTGAAAGTGTGTGTGCGTGTGTGGGAAAATATGTGTGTGTGTGTGTGAAAGTATGTGTGTGTGTGTGAAAGTATGTGTGTGTTTGTGTGAAAGCCCCAGGCCGTCCGGCTCGTCCAGAGGACTTGGAGCAACAAAATGGACGACCGGGTGTGTGTTTGTGTGTGAAAGTATGCGTGTGTGTGTGTGTGAAAGTATGTGTGTGTGTGTGTGTGTGTCAGTGAGTCTATGGAGACGATATCTCACGAACGAATGGAGCGAATTAAATGAAATTTGGTACACAAATCACAATCCGTGAATACTGGAAGCCTATTGGTTTTAAACGCAATCGAATGTTCAGAATCCTCCTAAATTTTCGAGTGAAATTTTGAAAAAATCATCAAAAATTCAAAACCTTTAATAAAGTTACGCAAATAGACACTTCTTATGTAATTTTTCACGATTGACATAAACTTCAGAACGCTAGCATGAACCGTTCTCGAGATATTGTACATTTTTCAAATAAATGTATAAAAAAATCCCATAAATTAAAAAAATATATATTAACTGTTCAGACATATGTTCACTTTTCATATGTAATATCATGCGATAAATTTAGTGACATCATTCTCGTGGATCTAGCTCGTTCCTTTCATAAGAAAAGATACTTTAAGTAATGAATTTGTATTTGAACGCCAATAGTCATTTATCTGCTACAAGAATAACTTCTTTCTCCGTCCATAAAGCTTGACGAGATTTTGGCGACGAATTTGGCGGGATGTGGCTAACGTGACGACTTTTTTAAATGCTGCCAAATTAACAAAAATCTCGCCAAATGGATAAAAATGACGCTAAATCGATGAAAATGACGACTAATTAACGAAAATTCAATTTCTTGGAAAGAATATAAGTATCTACTTGTACTATAAGAATAACCTATTTTATTTATTAATTTATTTATTTATTTTTTTTATTTATTTTTTCCTGTAAAAGTAGTAAATTCATTGCATTATATAAGGAAAGTCATGTACTGCCCACATCAGATTTTTATTAGTTAAAATGGCGTTATATGTATTTCTTAGAGACAACTATTTTTTCTTGAAAATTTTATAATTCGAGGTTTTGAAGGAAATAAATGTTCATAGAACTCCTAAATAAATGTATAACATGTTTCTGTATATGTGTGAAATAATATGTGGAATGATTTCTGTGTATGCGTGTGTGAGCAGGACATGATGACGCAAGACAAAGGAATTTGTCATCATAAAATTTCATGTGTGAAACCAGGGGCGCCCATAGAACCAGGGGGAGGGCAAACTCAAGGATTGGACGTACAACATCGATTAGCTTCATGTCCGTCCAAAAATTGATGTTGCTAGTCCCAAGCCAGGTCCGAACTCGGGACCCGGTGCTTACGGGACCGACATTGTAATGTTAGAGCAAAAGCTAGCTTCGACTTCGAATTTATAATTCGGATACCGATTCCTAGTATCTTCGATCGATGTCTTTGGCAGGAGCAGAGTCGGCTCTGCCATACACTCCACCCCCTGATGAGTAACCTGGTCGAATTTCTGTGAGGAGGGGGGGTACACCCAGAAAACCCCCGTCGCGTCCCCATCCAGAAACTCAGTCGAGGGCTGAATAGCCGGAAGGCGTGTCGTATCTCAGGCGGCACGTCAGTCGTGGTCAACCAGGAAGGGAATGTTCGGCGCCTCTGGCTCAGCGTGGTGCATTTTGTGTTCAGATCGATGGAGAGAGAAGGTTGCGTGCTCGTACGTCCAGGGCCATCATTGTAGGGATTGATGTTGCTAGTCCCGAGCCAGGACCGCATTTGGGACCCGGTTCTTACAAGATCGACATTATAAGGTTAGAGCAAAAGCTAGTTTGGACTCTGAACTGATAATTCGGGTACCGATTCCTAGCATTTTCGATCGATGTCTTTGGCAGGAGCAGAGTCGGCTTCTGCCGCACCCGTCTTTGTGAACTTGAGTGTCCAGGAGGACAAGTTTCCCATTGCCTTCCATATGGACGACCATGTGTGGAACGATTAACTAGGGTTAAATTAAAGAAGGGAACTTTAGGAGCTGGCGCGAATTCACCATTTGCAGACATTAGCGTCCATGGACGCCAATGTCTGCAAAGGGCGATCGAACATGAACGCCAATGCCTGCAAAGGGGGATCGAACTATTTGAGATAGGGTATGTCAAATATCTGTCCTAAGTTCGTAAAACTATAGGATTTTCATGATTGTGCCCTTCAATTCTACAATATTTGAACTAGTTTTAGGTTAATAATTTTTGCATGTCCCAAAGCTCACCTCTTTTAAAGAATATTTTACTTTGATTTTATGAATATCTTGTAATATTTATCTTTATGAATATCCTGCCGTATGAGTATCTTACGAGTATATTATAATCCCCTATTTCGCTTTCAGGTTCCTCTGCTCAGGAGTCGGGGTCTTCAACTTTATTGCCCGACATCGATAAGTGGAGCTGGTCAGATTTCAGCGATTACGTCAGTGAGAAGTTGACCACAATCAGTGACAACTTAACCGCTTCTGCATTACAGTTTTACATTCAGAATTCCTCTACACCCCTGCAGCAGTTCCACACTATGGTAAGTGTGGGTGTATTATAGACATTTGATGCTAGCTGTGTGGTAGAACTGAATTTGTTGCTCTCCATGAGAGTACGAAAAGTTATGCTATACAACTAGGGTAGTTTAAATGTCTCTTATTTGTTCGTATTTGTTCTGGTGCCTTCAAAACTTCTCCTATTCAAAGCATATACGTTGACTGTAATGAGACATCACTCGAACTCAGGCGAGAACAGCTCTCACTGAATTATCACTTTAGAGTCATGTCCATGAACTACCATCCTTTGCAACGAATCATCCTGGATGTGCAGTACGATCGGCTGTATTCAGCCCGACCCTCCTGTATTCCTTCCTTTGGCATGCGAATGCGCAATAGTGTATCATCAACTCCACTAGAAAATCTCAATGTTAGAAAGAGAAAGGCTTGTGAAATACCTCCTTGGCAAGTCCCAAATTTCATTTTTCTCATTTTTCTCAATCCTTTTGTTAATTTTTTAAAGAGTAGTACACCTGATTCCATTTATGTTCAACTTTTTGCAGAACATAGTGATTTATTTAAGGAGTTCACTCCTATTTTTACAGATGGCTCCAAAACAGCAGCACATGTCGGATTTGCTTATGTATGTAATGATATAGTTAAGTCTTTTAAACTTCATACCTCATGCTCCATTTTTACTGCAGAAATCCCAGCAATTCACCAGTCATTAATTTTCATCACCCATCAAAGGGTAAATAAATACATCATATATACAGATTCATTAAGTTCTTTGCAATTGCTTTCATCCAGAATGGCCATGCTTCATCCCATTGCCTCAGATATCCTCCAACTTGTGCATCGTCTGAAGGCACGAGGACACCATATTCAATTTTGTTGGGTTCCAGGGCATGTTGGTATAAAGGGAAATGAATTGGCTGACACCGCTGCAAAAACAGCTAATCGTATTATGAATCATCCCATTCCTTTGACAGATATTAAAAAAACTATTAGTAAAATATTATATGATAACTGGCAACATTCATGGAATCAGCAAACTCAAAATAAATTGTATGAGATAAAGCCTTTAATACAGAAGTGGACTAGTTTTCAGTGTAGGAAACTTGATGTTATATTAACTCGTTTGCGCATTGGTCATACTCGTTTTACCCACAGACACTTACTGTTAGGAGAAATTGAACCCTTTTGTAATAGTTGTCAGACGTCAGCAAATATCAAACATATTTTAATTGAGTGTTCGAAATATAAACAGTTCCGTTTTAAGCATTTCAAGACGTATACTTTACATTTGGCAGAATTGATTGGAGAAAATCCTCATTTAGAGTTTTTCCCATTCCTTCTGGACATTGGTTTTTTCCATCATTTTTAACTTCACTTTTTATAACCTTTTAGTCATTTTTCATCTCGTTTTCATTGTTGTACATGTTCCCTAGTCATGGTTTTTTCACACATTATAACTCTTTTAAATTATACACGTGTTTTAATCCATACTAATTTATGTATCTTGGTACCATATGTCTGGCGCAGCATATCCTCTTTGGATCTTGTGCCATTAAACCATAATCAACCAACCAACCAACCAACCTTAAATGTCTCTTTATCCTCTCTACATGCCTTTGTAGAGGATTTTTACTTAATCTGTCAAAAGCGACTTAACTCAAACTTAGAGTACTTAATATGTCACCCTTTAAGTTCAAGGACAATAACACAGGACGGTACTGTTTAAAATAGAACTCAGTTTATTGGGAAATTCACAGAAATTACAGCAATTTGCTGTTTAAAGCAAGGGACAACATATATACTAATTGTTATTGCACACGCCCATAATAAATGACAATTATACAAACTACTACCATATACTAGGCTGATGACAATTCTTACATGGATACGCATTTACAAGGCTTATATGCTTACCATGGCATTCTGTTACTTCGCTCCGTACTGCAGTCACACCCCGGATACTAGACTCTTTCTAGTCATCGTTGTATCGAATGGGGTTTCTTCCACCCACTACTTGAATCCTTCAATGTCTACTCAAGAACCCTTCTTTCATTCCAAGACCACTGAAAACCTCACGATACGACACATATTTCTACTCTATCTTGTGATTGTTCTATCAACCGGACCAGTTAGGTTTGCTAGTTTACGTAAACATGAATTATAATGCAAACTGAGGGAAATAATAATCGAAAAGGTATTTAGACCTTACAAACTATTTTGCTGCGATAACAAGAATCGGCTGCTCCATGCTGAAAAGCGTGCGAAATAGGTATGTGAATGCTGTTATCTGCAATGGACGCGTGATTTTGTCATATCATGTAATTGATAATTTTATTGGCTGGAAGTGGCAGTAACTCAAATTGTTAAATGTCCGAACACGTGTTACCCCGAAGTGCTTTGATCGATTTCGATAGTGTTTTTCATATATTTATTCCATTAAGATCATGGTCATAGAAAAGAAAGGCAAAATTTTTATTTTCAAATCCATAGAAAGTTGTTATTGCTTAAAAATCATGCAGTGTAAACTCTACTAGAAAATTTCATTTGCATATAAATGCACCTGCCACCACTTTAAGGAAATATATTTGTTGACATGCCTTTCATACTTTAACATTTATATTTTCAAGTCCAGTTCCTGACAGAATTTACGAACCCAGTATACTCACACACTCACATATATATATATATATATATATTTATATATTATAATAATAGTTTGAAAGTCCAATGAAAGAAAAGTGAGAAGCTGCAACTCGATAACCTAATTTTCTAAAACACCCACAAAATAAAAGCATAAAAAGTATGGAAACGAATATAGAAAAACATAAAATATCAAGCATTATTGCTATACACGTGGACAAGGGTTAGGCCTTAAAAAATGGAAATGTTCACTTCGCAAAACTCTTCTTCTGGTCCAAGTATTTTGACGAAGCAAACACAAAAAGTGTATGTTTCTGAAGATATATATATATATAAATAAAAATTGAAACATTTTAATCGAAAATTATGCATAAACTACTGTATGTACAAAAAAACCCATCTTGAGCATATCTGTTACAAATGAGTAACTATAGACCAAGACTAAGGATAAAGATAGAAGGTAACATATCACTACAATGGATAGGGGGATGAGAAGAATATTAGGATACAAAATTCACAATTAAAAGTATATAAATATAAATAAAAATAAAAAGAAAACATGGCAAAAATGAGAAAAGGCAATAATAATTAGCTCAAGATAAAAGATTAAGACATAGAGAACAATCAATTGAAACTACACAAAAAATGGCGGTTAGTTCGAAATTGCATTCTCACCAGGACAGCCATACAATTCGAATTAAAACCGATAGAATAGCCAGTTTCTGACAATGGCGATAGTATTCAACTATATATATATATATATATATATATATATATATATATATAATTACGATAAAGTGAGACTAAAATAGGATATATCCCAAATAAGCCAGAAATTAAAAGAACGATTCACTGCAAAGGAGGAGGCGCAAGTGCTGCTCAAATTCCCTAGTAGAATACAAGAATGAAAGTAGAAAAGAACGGGAGTGACCATATGAATTACATAAGAATGGTAGGGGTGGATTGCGACACCCCTTTCCCGCTTAAAGCAGCTTTTACTACCCGGGTAACGCTCACGGAACCAACATAATTCCATGGTCAGCCTCCCAAATGTGCGAAAATAAAGCCAGAACAGACTCAGGAACAAAGAAGTTAACGAATCCATGAAGGGAAAACATCCGCTAGTCCAACCCGACCCGATGGAACGTCTCTTTATATAAGTAAAGTTGCTCATGCGCAGAGAAATATCAGGATAATAGTTTCGCAGTCATGAATATTAAATCTCTATATCAACAATCAAATTACAAATTTTCTTTAAAAAACGATTTGTAATAATGTTGTACAAAATTGACTGGATAATTTCTTTTTATAGCTTCATCTGCAAATTTTTTACATTTGCAAATGCAGTCTTTCCTAAAAGTATTATAATTTTGGTTTCTTCTAAAATGTCCAATTATTATATTTCTGAAGACATACTTTGCAAGGTTTGAGTTCCAATCGATTATATGATTTACCTTGATCCTGTATGAATCTCTTTTGTCGTGTAACTCTGTGTATATTCCATATTTCTTGTGTTTTTTGATAGCTAAATCCAAGAATTTTACCGATCCGTCCTCACACGCTGGATTTTCAATAAGGTCCAATTCGCTTGGGTAGAATGAAAAGTCTAAACATGGGGTGTTTTCAAAGCCCCCAATTATCACATCATCGACATAACGGAAGTAGGGCATTTCCGATAGGATATGAGTGCCTCTTTCGTATTTAGATAGATATATATCTGCTAGTATTGACGAGCAACTCCCTCCCATAGGTATGCCCTTGATTTGTTTGTAAAAATTGCTTCCGTCGTGTAGTATGTTTTCTTTCAATACCAATTCCACCAAGTCTATGTATCTTCTATAAGTTATAAATTGCTTTAGATCGTATTCTTCATGTAGATCTTTCAGAATCAATTGTAAATTATCCAAATCAATATTGTTAAAAAGATCTCGGAAGTCGTAACTCCTAAAGTTGATATCGTTATGACAAAACTTTAGTCGGTTTATCAGTTCCTGTCCGTTTTTTATCATAATAGAGTTATGTCTTTTGATATCATGCATGACTATTATGAGTAAATCCAAAAGTTTTTTGTTTGCTATTTCCAAATATGAACCACATCCCACCGTCACAGTTCGAAACTTGACAGGTGTTTTGTGTAATTTGGGGATCAGGACCAAATATGGATATTTTATTGTTTTAATATCAATTCCTATTCTTTTGTAAAGTGCCTCTATTCTTTTTGTCAGTATCAATGCGTTACTGGGTATTAAGGCATACATTTCACTGTCCTTGTAACTTTGGTTCAGTGTATCCACGTAGAACTTTTTACAAGTGAAGGCATAATTTGATACAATTTTATCGGTATATGTTAATACATATTCTTCTTTAATTTGCTTGAACGAGGATGGAACTTTAATTTCTCTATTGTTTTTGCAGTGCTGCGGGTAGTAGTGACAAAACTCTTTGTAAAATTTATATTTCCACTCATTAAATGCTTGTACTGGTAAACTATGTTTTACCGCCAATCTATAAATGAAGATGTCGAGATCATTATAAAATTCTTCGTATACATTTTTAAATTCTTGTATGCGGTACTTTGTACCGAGTTGAAGAAGGTTTTTAAGTCTTTTGTCCTTGATAAAAGTGCTATCGGTGCCCAATGACTATTTCCTCAACCGTTAGTCACAGAGATACACTTCCAATTGCAAAAATGTTTTAAATTTTGAAATCTATTATCTTTGAAACAATTTAAATCAATAAATATATTTTTGAAATAAATACGAAATATAAATTTTTATACAGTCCCTCCGGTCCTACCAATTATACTTAGGAAAATCATCCTCATACAATTTTATGCAAAATAAAAAAAAAATCATCTTTTACGACTAAAATTGACCGACTTATAGCTGTTTAAAGTTGGAGCACTTTTTGTGCTGAGAAATGGTCAATACGGTCCCTGATTGGTTGTTTGGAGAAATGGTCAATACAGTCTCTGATTGGTTGGTTGTCTGGAGAAATCGTCAATACGGTCCCTGATTGGTTGGTTGCCTGAAACGGGACGTATTTATGCATGGAAAAGCCAGTTAAGTCATAAAGTTTAATGCTTCATAACTCCGTGAATTTTGGTCGTAAAAGGAAGATTTTTTTCTCTATTTTGCATGAAATTGTATGAGGATGATTTTCCTAAATATAATTGGTAGAACCGCAAGAAAATTTATATTTCGTATTTCTTTCAGAAATATATTTATTGATTTAAACTGTTTCTAAGATAGTAGATTTTAAAATTTAAAACATTTTTGCAATTGGAAGTAAATCTCTGTGACTGCAGATTAGATGCAATTAATTCACCCTGTATATATATGCTTATTTTTACTTTCCTTATATACATAATGTATAAGGAAAGTATTGTGACGGGGTCGAAAATTCGAATTCGAGTTTCGACGGGAGAGCACGTTTCAAGCATCCCCGATCACGAATCAAACATATTTGAAGTGATGTCTGTGTGTGTGTGTGTGTGTGCGTATGTGTGTGTGTGCGTATGTGTGTGTGTGTGTGTGTGTGTGTGTCAGTGAGTCTGTGAAGACGATAACTGACGAACGAATGGACCGATTCAAACGAAATTTGGTACAAAAATCACAATCCGTAAACACTGGAAGCCTATTGTTTTTATACGTAATCGAATGTCCAGAACCCCCCCCCCCCTAAATTTTTGAGTGAAATTTTGAAAAAATCGTCAAAAAATTAAAACCGCTAATAGTTACGCAAATAGACATTTCTTATGTAATTTTTCATTAGAAAACGATTGACATAAGTTTTTGAACGCTAACATGAACCGTTCTCGAGATATTGTACATTTTTCAAAAAAATTATCAAAAAGTTATATAAAATAAAAAAAAAATTTCTATTGAGAAACATGTTCACTTTTCATATGTAATACCATGCGATAAATTTGGTGACATCATTTTCGTGGATCTAGCTCGTTCCATTCATGAAAAAAGATATTTTGAGTAATACTTTTATATTTGAACGCCAATAGTCATTTATCTGCTGTAGGAATAACTTATTTCTCCGTCCATAACGTTTGGCGAGATTTTGGCGACTAATTTGGCGGAATGTCGCCAACTTGGCGACATTTTTAATTGTTGTCAAATTAACAAAAATCTCGCCAAACAGATAAAAATGACGGCTAATTGAAGAAAATTCAATATCTTGGAAATAATATAAGTATCTACTATAAGAATAACATTTTTTAAACTGTAAAAGTAGTAAATTCATTGCATTATATAAGGAAAGTCATGTGTTGACCACATCAGATTTTTTAGTTATATTTTATTGGAAGTGATATATATATATATATATATATATATATATATATATATACAGGGTGAATTGCACCTAATCTGCCAATCCTGCCAAACGAAAGGAGGTGATTGCCAAACGAAAGGAGAGCCCATGTGCAGTATAAAACACCGTAGTAGTCCTATCTTATCTCTATCAGTTTCCGAGTGTATGGTGAATAGAAAGAAAGTGTGTCAAGTCTGGAAAAACCCAAATTTGTGAGGTTTCTGAAAGGTCTACATGCAAAATAAGCGCATAATTGGAAAGAGCAGAAAAAAAATCTTATGACACCATTTCCATCAGGATATCTGGATTTAACACTCACAAAGTGCCATGTTCAACCCTCATTTCAATTTCCACACGTTCCATTTATGCACCATCGTTTTGTTTGCCTCATGTTCGTCGCGAATTTCTTCTTCGACGAACGCCGATTTCAGTAATGTATTGCAAACAAAAAGCTAAATTTCTCCTGAACTAAATCACCGATATGGTTTATTGTAGGCTCATTCGAAAGCTGGTGGTATGGAAAAGGTTTTAGGTAAATTTTACCGATTATATCTTGAAGGGTTTTTGCGATATAGCCGGATACAGATTTTGGCAACATTTCGGTTTTGCACTTCGCCAATGTTTCAGCTGTTGTAGCTCGCCGTTAAATCCAGATATCCTGATGAAAATGGTGTCATCTTATAGGAGTTTTCCTTCTTTTTCGAATTATGTGCTTATTTTGCGTATAGACTTTTCAGAAACCTCACAAATTTGGGTTTTTTTAGACTTCACGCACTTTCCTTCTCTCCGCCATAACTCGGAAAAGGTTAGAGATAGGACAGGGTTGCTTTAGTGTTTTATACTGCACGTGGGCTTTTCTATCACGCCCTGTCATTTGGCAGATTAGGTGCAATTCACCCTGTATATATATATATGTTTATTTTTTATTTATATTTTATTATTTATTTTGTATTGGTACTTAATTAAACATCAAGCTTTTGTATCCAGTATGACTGTTTATTATATATATATATATATATATATATCTACAGGGTGAGTCAGAACTCTTGGGCCAAACTTTAAGGGGTGATAAATCACATCTAAACAAGAAATTTTTGTCATACAAAACAGGGTCGTAACGTAAGAGGTGAACCGCTAGACGTCGCTGACATTGAACGCATTGACGACTGCGTCAGAACTAGCCAGGGTTAAGCTGATATCCTGATCTCTCCTGTCTCGACATTTTCTTATGGCGCTATATGAAAAGTCTCATCTACGATTGCCCCATCGACTCCGATGAGGACCTTGTTGCTAGGATTGCTGTTGCTTCCGGCGTTGTCCAAGATATGCCGGGTGTTTTTGCTAACGTGCGCCGTTCGCTATTTTTCTCATACAATACAGGGTCGTAAAGCAAGAGGTGAACCGCTAAGTGGTAGTTTATGAAATGAGGAAATGATGACTCTCTCGTGAAAAGAGGAAACACAAAAATGACAGAGTAGGCACGAAGTACGTTTTACTGACAGAAATTGCAGAATGCATAGACAATGTTACAGAAACTGCTCAAAAGTGCGACTCCCAGCAGTAATGCAGGCTTCACACCTGCGACGTAGCGAGCAGCGCACGTTAGCAAAAACACCCGGCATATCTTGGACAACGCCGGAAGCAACAGCAATCCTAGCAACAAGGTCCTCGCCGGAGTCGATGGGGCTATCGTAGATGAGACTTTTCATATGGCCCCATAAGAAAAAGTCGAGACAGGAGAGATCAGGCGATCAGCTTAAACCCTGGCTAGTTCTGACGCAGCCGTCACTGCGTTCAATGTCAGCGACGCCTAGCGGTTCACCTCTTGCGTTACGACCCTCTTTGTATGACAAAAATTGCTTGTTTAGATGTGATTTATCACCCCTTAAAGTTTGGTCCAAGACTTCTGACTCACCCTGTATATATATATATATATATATATATATATATATATATATATATATATATGTTTAAAATTCTGCTACTAATACATATATTTGCATCCTAGGTTTCTGATGTCAGAACTATCTGTCCATTAGAAAGGCTCACCGATGCTCTGGGCCAGGCTTTGCAGTCTGAGTCTTTCTGGTATCTCATTGATTACAAGCCAAGCACTTCGATTCAGTTTTCCAATGAGAGCGCTGCCGTACGACTATCTGTACACGGTATAGACAGCGCCGCCATCTTTGGCCTCCTCAATGAGTACATTAAGCCTATGTCTCCATCGGATATAACATTCGAGAAGAACATGCAAGATTTATTTTACAGCTTTGTAAAATTCGGCAGGCCAGAGATCAACAGAGAAGTTTTGATGTCATCCAACTTCATTAACATAATTGGTGATGTTGTTAGAAGTCGAATGACACCATACGAAAATTGCCATTTGTGGAATAATGACGTGTTCTATCCAATGTACGCGAAAATGAACTGAAGTGAATTACTGAAGAGAGAGACATTTTAAAAATTTTACTGTTTATCGTACTTTTTGATGGAAGTATTAGTGTGACATTATCCAACTCATTAGCTTGTGAAACTTTGAATATAAGTCTGATTTCATATTAATCGCAATAAGTTTCTATATACAAATTTTACAAAATGTAGCAGACAAAAGGACTTTTAAAGACTGACATTATGTGCTATACAGTAATTTGCTCAAGAGTTGGTTAATGTACTGCAAAGTATTGTTTCCTGTAACACACATAATATATTGAAAATTCCCCTTTCGTTTTTAACACAGATCCTTTTGTCATTATATTTATACGCATTCATTTGTTCTCAAAAGTGTACTAATTGCAAAAGCAAACCGTAAAGAAAGATTTTGTGTTAAAGTAGCAAAATCTTAGTCGAATTTTTAAAAAAATTTTCTACTATTGTAAAATCTGTTATACATTACTGAAAAGCTGTGATACAATGGGAGTTTAATGATGGTTCATTTCTCAGTTGTCATCCCTAATTCATGGTTTTTGTAATTTATCATTTTCATTATCAGAGTATTTGTTTGTTTTTATAAATTGCGACTTTTATCTGTTTCATTCCTTATCTTTGTAAATGGGAAGATTCCTACTTTTACAAGCATTTTTTTTGTATGTTCAAAAATAGCTTAAGAAACAAAACATTGTGTGGTCAAATGAACATTGCACATGTGAGACACTAACTATTTTATTTTATCCAAATATTTTTCTAGCATTTTTCGGACTTTAAAATCATTCGATGCTTGTTTAGCTGCAGTTTGCCCCAGAGATAGAAAAATTTAAGGAGAGCGATATAATAAACAAATGGTATGAACGATAAAGTAGAAACGTGAAATAATCGGAACAAACTGAACAGATATAGATTAAAAGTGGGAGATTAGAGAATAAAATATGGAAATATAAAATATTTAATTGTAAGAGCAAATTTTGACGTTTGCCTTTACATAATAAATGCCATATTTGCTCTATGTCAGTTACTTAACGTTACGATGATGTTGCTGAGATTCTTTTAATGAGGATTTTACAAATTTCTCAAACATAGAAATACATATTATTAAAAAAAGTATGAAAATTTTTGTATTCATTTATTTTGTTAATAATTGCCTTATAATATGAACTTCAATAAGCTTTAGAATGTGGCTTAGTTAAAAATTACTTTGCACCAAACTGTTCTATTTTGCGAACGTTTTATAGAGTTATATATGCACAGCAGCTTATTTTCCACACATGAAAATTAATAGGTTAGTGTAAGGCGAAATTGTTCAATTTTTTCGTCATACGAATTGTATCGCTAGACCCCATGTGATTTCGAAGATTTAGCATATCTTGCATATAGAAATGCAGAAGATTTAAGTTTTAAAATGTCTATCTTTATAAAACAATATCCAAAAGTTCGAATATTTTAACACAAAATTTAATCTAATTATAGGAATTAGCTGATTTTGATATTTTGAAGCAGATGTTGTAAATCTATACATATAATTAGAATAGAGGATAATCTAAGTAAGGTGCTTTAATAGTTTGATCAATGCAGGGACTTTATTTTAAACAAGTTCCTGCCATCCTGTACTCTGCGACAGAGAAAATAGTAACAATCAGCTTCAGTTTTAGAATAAACCTTCCGCTATGGAATGTTCTTGTCTCTGAGCTTCAATGTAAGGAATACAGATCCTGGTTTGAGTGATTGAATCCTGAAAATTAGATGACATATCTGCAATATACGGAATAAATTGTATTCCTGGTTTGGTCGATCAAATTCCGAAAGTCAGTACTGTTTTGGAGATCAATTGTTTATGGATCAAATGGGTTTGATCGATTGCAACCGAATCTATTTGATCCTTTTGTTTACGGATCTAATGGGATCGGTTGCGATTCCGATAATCCAGTAAATGCAACTTCAAATTACAGTATTATACCCATCTTTTGTTTTTAGAACAGTAGAAAAATCACTTAATCAACTATTGGGAAATCTATAGAGATCAGTTTAAGGGCTCATTGGGAAAGCTGTGTTTGGAATTTCTTGCAATTCCCAACTTGAACTTGTTTCATGCATTCTGGGATCAAGTGTAGTGTGGTATTTAGAGCATATTTTTGACAAAAGATCTTGCGGATTAACAATACGTTACAGCAAAAGTTATCGCTAAATAATTGTTCTGTAAATTCTAAAACTTCAAAAACGATAATAAAGAACCAGATAGAAATTTCAGTCGAGATTATATCTTGAGGCTCAACATTTTACTGTATTAAAATCAGAATTACAGCTTAATAGCAATGGTGAAATCTAAAACTGAAGTGTACAGCCATTCATAAACAAACTCAATATGCTTAGGTGTTCTTTTAGAGCATAGATGGTAAGCTTTTGGCACCATTTTAGACTACTGTCCCGCGAATTTAGGGCTTGATGATTTCATAGATTTTCGTCGTTTTTGAGAGATTTTTGCGAACGAAAACGCGATCATATCCAACTGCTAAGCAGTAGCTCAGTAAGTGTTTCCTTAAATAGACCACAAGCAATGTATTTGGTATTATACGCTCCCCCTTGTTACCCTCTGTGAGTTTTTGGGACCAACCAAACCCACGTATTATTCAGTGACGGGGATAAGAAGAGATGGCTGGCTAAGACTAATGTTAATTTAATGTCATAACAAAGCTAAGGTATACAATGACCGCTTTAGAATAAAATTCTAAAGACAACCAAAATATGTACCAGTTAAACTAGATTTGCAGTAGGAGCGTTTGGGATAGAAATTTGATTTTCTGATGTCTGATATTGTATATGTAAGAATTATTGAGAACAACTTTAGACATGGGTGTACACAGGGGGAGATTTTGAAAAGGTTCGCTAACCTTACAGAATAATGGGTATCTATTTGTATATAATATAATTTAAAATGGATTTATTTATAATTGAATTTATTTAAAAAAAAATTGCATTTGAAAGGAGTTATAGCTTCCTAAGAACCATATTTACATAGTTCCCTGGTTCTTGGAATGTAAACCTCTTCATTGCAATAGAGTATTTACTGCATTCAAAAAATTACATTTGCTATTTGTCGAAGTTTTTTAATTTACTCAGAAAGTTTGATCTGATATTTCAACTATTATTTTAATCTCAATTCATTTAATTCAATAACGATATTTTTTTTTTAACATTAAGAAATGTTTTCGTCTTTTCGATGGAAAACAGTGGCGCCCATAAGTTGAGAATTTTCTAAATGATTGTTGAGTTAAGACTATATTTGACATAGCTGCCATCTCTTGATTACCCTGCTGTATGTTGTGATCTAGTATTACACTATTGTTATTCGAGTGGTACATGTCGATCAAGACCTTAGTAAGAAATATTTTGCTGCTGCAGAAATGTTTTCTTCCCCTTTATCTTCGATGATTACCACTGCGCCTGTTATATGCTCGTTGGTAAATGGATGTATTAAAATTAACGTTGCATGTTAGCAGGCGAGTTTGCACTGCTTTTAAAACTCTACTTTTTTACCCATACCGTATCTATAGAGTAAGTGTTACAGTGATGTTTAGTAAGCTGTTTAGAAAGACTGTGTGTGGTAAGTACAGTGGCGGATTTGCAATGAACAAAGTTTAAGTTGTAAGCCAAATAGAGGCCAGTGACGGACCTAAGTTTTCAAATGTTCTTGATGTAAAAACGCTGAAAAGTTGGCATTTTTGTTTTACAAATTTGAGCTTCACTTGTTATTAATTAGATTGCATGTTCGCATTTCAATATAACTTCATTAAATGAGTTTTAAATATTAGATTTTATTAAGTATATTTTGGGAAAGCATACACAAGTGCAGTAAATCCACGGAGGATTTTCCAGGAGCAACGGAAGGGGAAGTCTATATCAATAAGCCAAGGTCTGAGTGCTCATATCAGAAAAATTCAAAAAGTTTTAATATAGAAACATCCTTGTAGGAGCTCGGAAAGTACAAAAAGCTCAGGGGCTTCAATGTCTTTTTTCGGGCCTAGAACCTTTACTAAAAAAATTTAAAAAATCCTTAATTTAATGTAAATCCATTGATAATGTTACTGGAGTATGCACGTAACATCACCATTGCAATTTTCTCTATAGTTTATGACATCTCTGTAAGAAGAGTAGTTATAAAGGTATCTTATAAGCTTTAACACAGGTCATCTAAAATTGCAAATCCGCCGCAGTATAAATGTGAAATTTATGATACTTTCAGCTCATTTTAGACTAGGATCATGTTGATTCTAGGTTCTTAAATCCAGGGTAAAATCTATCTGTAAATTTGATGTCTAATATAGTAAGTTATTTTTTTTCTTTTATATTCTTTTGATGCCATGTCAGTATTGTTAAAATTATGTGTATTATTCCATATGTTTTTAACTCAATTTGTTTGAAATTAAACATGCTAGTTTTCATTACTGATACTTAATGAAGTTGAACAGTAAGTTGAAATGAATTTTGAGATAACATGAGTTTTGCTAAGTATTTAGTTAATTTGTAATTAATCTTTATAGTCCATGTTTTAATTTTCAGTTGTTCTAATTTCAAAAGAATTGTTTCACACTGTGAGCATTTTTTAGTCTGTTGTTTATAGTAATTTTATCAATACTTCTATATCTGAATAAAATGCATGATTAATTTTCTAGGCTGTGATGCAGTATGTTAAGATGATATAACCCTCTGCATGCAGATGGTTATTTACAGTTTTTTAAATTTGGACTTTGTATCATATGATGTCACAAATTGACTAATGTGACATGCTATACAGTAATTTCATATTGGAAAATCTAGTTTTACAAAATCCTATCAAACATGGACTATTGTATTATAATTCTGATAAAACTAATCATGAAAGCATCTGAGAATCATTTGAAATTTTTGTAAACTCAGATGGTCTTTTAAATAAGATTTGATGTGTATGAACATATTTAGAAAATTATATATAAATTCAAATAAGGCAAATTCTCTTTAGGGTTTGGCATTAAATTTTTTTAAATCTTTCTAAAATCATTTATTTTTAAAGATTGTCGAATTTTTATTAAAAATTTTATTGGAATGTTTTATACACGCCTTTTATGACAGAGCAAATTTCAATTCCAGTTTTTTAAAAGAACAAATTTTACCAGACGATTTCTTATTGAGTAGAAATGAAAATCTTTTGTAAGGTCTTTGAACATAATTGGTGCTCGTGGTCTTCGTTTCCAACTGAACATTTTCCCATGGTGCTTGATAAAGTACAGAATGTTCAGTATATTTATATGATGATTCCATATTAAAATGCTCAATTTTGAACTATTTTAACTTTTATTTACAAGAATCAAAGTTTTTTTTTGAATTGTAAAACTTTTCAGTCATACATAAGATTCTCTATCTGCGTCAGATCGTTCAAATATTCGTACTAGTAGAATATGGGAAATATTTGATAAATGAAAACTCAAATTGTGCTAACAATTTTCTAACTATGCGTACTCAACATAATATTACAGCTTTAAATAATTAAAGTTGACAAAATTTAAGAAGCAACTACATGTGTGTTTACTATTCAATGTTCTATTATTATATAAAAATAGTGATGCTATTTCCAAATTTCCCGAAAGTTCAGGTATTTAAAATAAATGGAATATGTTACAATATTCTTAAAATAGAATCACAGGAAGACATTAGAAATACTGCAAGTGAGCGTATATGTATTATACCAAAATCCAGAGGTAAAAACGTTTATCGTAATCAGCTCAGAAACTAGCTGAAAAAAAAGTTCATATCGACTATATCAACTATGATGCATTTTGTTAACAATCAGTTTGTATTCCCAAATTAATTTTTATACGTGGTCCTTTAAGAAAACTTCAGCACAAATAAAAAGCCAACCAAAGCACAACAAAAAGCAAGCCAAAACACAATAAAAAGTCAACCAAAACACAACAAAAAGCCAACCAAAGCACAATAAAAAGCCAACCAAAGCACGACAAAAAGCCAACCAAACCACAAAAAAAAGGCAACAAAGAAAACTTTTGTACAATGCTAGAGAATCTACTGTATTATTCTATAGCACTTTTTAGATATTTTGTACAATGTTAACTTGACAACAGAGCAATAAGTGGACATGGTAAACATAATTAATAATTAAAAACTAATATTTTCCTAAATAAAACCGATGATTTGAGTCCAAATCAATCGATTCCTGAAATTATAATTCAAAATTTTATTCATATTTTTCACATTCCTTTAAAAAGTGTTCTTAATTGATATTCAAAGTCCGATCTGTTACTATGGTACCCGTCTTATCATCGTACGCATGATGTGCGCATGAATATATAAACATGACACACTTTATTGCAGTCAAGTTAGCTTTGCATGAAGTATAGTAAACACACAATTTTTTTACACCATAGCATTTACAATTTCATATGAAAGCATTCAGTATACTATCATATCATTTTGAGAGATATTATGTAGAAATTTATACGAGTTTTGAGAGCCGGGAAAGGCCTTTTCACATTTTCTAAAATGTTAACTTTTAAGAAGGAATTTGAGGTTGTTCTTAATAATTCCAATCGCGTGGTAAAAATTACATTTTTAATAAATTAAAACATGGAAGCTAAGTGTTTGATGCACAATAATTTTGTAAAGTAAAATCAAAGTATCAAGTATCGCTTTTTTAATGTTTTACATTTGCTATTTAATAAAGTAAATGGCACATTTTTTGTATTGCAATTTCAATTTATTTTAATAAGCGTAATTCCCACTATTATGTAAAATATCCCAACTCCAAGAATTCATCAATTAAGTTAAAACATTACACGAAAATAAATTAAGCAAAAAATCCCAATTGAACGACTCTAAATTTTTCCCAAGATAATCATGTTACATTTTTGTTCTCTGTTGATTTATATGTCAAACATTTTCCATTTTTTTTCCAGTATTCTTTTGAAAATGATTTACATTTCATGTTTTTGTAATATTTCTGTCTCTTTGTTCTTAAGAATCTCATGTGGGAGATGTATTTAGTTTGTTTATATTTGTTTTATCATCCTTTTATTGTATTAAAATGTGCAAAAGAATTTAATTAGTGTCTATATTTCAGTCGCGAAAAATTGTGCTTTTTGTGTAAATCTTAACTAATAAAACTGTAAAATCACATTGTTTTCAATTTTCTGAATTACATATTGAAAATTTTGAACCATAAGTTGTTGAAATACAAATACTTTAAAACTTGAAAAAATTCAAGCTATACGTTTTGAATTGAACGAGATTTTATATTTAGAATTTTAAAAACGCATAGATTAGGATTTTGTGAAAATATGGGTCTGCTATGTTAAGATTCGGAATATCAAATTTAATTTTAAATATTGCCAAATTCGAATGTCTGGGATACAATTAATTGAAAAAACATGTTAAATAAATTAATTCTTTTTCAAAAAGCACAGGTTTTCTATTAAATGAAAGGAAATAAGGAGGAATGAAAAGCATTAAAATTTAGATAATTTAAATAAATTTCAATTATTGAAACCAATCTGATAACAAATTTACTCCATTTACTCCATTTCTAACCATAACTATAACGAAATAGTATAATTATGGGACAGAATTTTGATATCCTAAATAAAAGTAAAATGGGTAAATAAAATATAAAAAAATCTGATGTGAGTAGTACATGACTTTCCTTATATAATGCAATGAATTTACTCCTTTTATAGTAAAAGATAAGACATAAGATCCACAGGTACTGTGTTTTTAACGTTGAATTAAACATTTAGAGATTTTTCTGGTGACAATATGTAAAACTATTTCAAAGTACCCAATTAACTTATATTTCGCGCAAATCTAAATAAACAATTTTCAATATTGGTAGCAAACTCAATAAGCGACATAGTTCATATATTAAAATATTTTAATAATATATTCATCAATTGGGCGTCATTTTTGCAATTTTGACGATATTTTCGTCAATCTGTGTGAAATATCGCCAAATTGGCGATACGTCACTAGATTATTCGCCAAGTTTGCCAAATGCATCAACAAGTGTTACAGATAAATGGAGAGAAAAGCATCTCTTCTATACTAGATATATGCCCGTCATATGACGGAAATCAGAATCTGCGAAACATTACTTAACATTTGATGTTATTTTTATCAATTTGGCAACATTTAAAATAGACGCAAAGTTAGCGAAATCCCACTAAATAACTCGTCAAGTCTAGCGAACGGATGGAGAAATGTATTCTTACAGTCTACACTTATGTTCTTTCCAAGATCTTGAACTCAATCAGCCATCATTTCATTGATTTAGCGTCGGTTTCATCAATTTGGCGAATTTTTATCAATTGGGTGACATTTCTGTCAATTTGGCAACATTTAAAAAGTTAACAAGTTGGAGATATACAAGTCAAAATTTTAGGAAGGATCTGAATATTGGATTGCAGTTTAAAACAAATTCGTCACCAAAATTTTGCCAAACGTTAGGTTATTCTTATATTTGATACTTATATTCTTTTCAAGATACTGAATTTTCGTCAATTAGAAATGACATTAAATCAATGAAAATTACTACTATCAATTTGGCAACATTTAAAAAAGTCGCCGAGTTCGCGATATTTCGCCAAATTCGTCGCAAAAATCTCGCCAAGCGCCATGGACGGAGAAATAAGTTATTCTTATAGCAACGGCTATTGCCGTTCAAATACTAAAGTATTACCGAAAGTATCTTTTCTTATGAATGGAAAGAGCTAGATCCACGAGAATGATGTCACCAAATTTATAGCATGATATTCCATATGAAAAGTGAACATATTTCACAATAGTTAATATTTTTTTATTTTATGTGATTTTTTGATATATTTATTTGAAAAATGTGCAATATCTCAAAATCTGTTCATGCTAGCGTTTTAAAGTTTGTGTCAATAGTTTTCTAGGGAAAAATTACAGAAATGATTATTTGCGTAACTTTATTAAAGGTTTTGATTTTTAGATGATTTTTTCAAAATTTCACTCAAGAATTTAGGAAGGATCTGAATATTGGATTGCAGTTTAAAACAATAAGCTTCCAGTATTCATGGATTGTAATTTCTGTACCAAATTTCGTTCGAATCGCTCCTTTCGTTCGTGAGATATCGTTTACACAGAGACACACACACACGTCTCACTGAGACACACACACACACACAGACATCACTTCTAAAACGTTTGATTTTTATTCAGGGATGCTTGAAATGTGCTTTCCTGTCGAAAACTTAAATTCGAGTTTTCGACCCCGTCAAAATACTTTCCTTATACATTATACTATGTATATAAGGAAAGTAAAAAGGGACTATTAATAAGAAAGTAAGCTGTCTATAACCGTTGAAATTAATTAAAATTATTGTATTTTAAAAAATCTGATGTCGGCAGCACATAACTTTCTTTATGTAATGCAATGTATTTACTACTTTTACAGTAAAAACAAAATAGGTTATTCTTATAGTAGATACTTATATTTTTTCCAAGATATTGAATTTTCGTCAAATAGTCGTTATTTTCATTGATTTAGCGTCATTTTTATCCATTTGGCGAGATTTTCTTTGATTTGGTAACATTTAAAAAGTCGCCAAGTTCGCGAAATTCCGCCAAATTCGTCGTCAAAATCTCGCCAGGCGTTATGGACGGAGAAATAATTTATTCTTATAGCAGATAAATGACTATTATCGTTCAAATTCAAAAGTATTACTCAAAGTACCTTCTTTCATGAATGGAACGAGCTAGGATTCACGAGAATGATGTCACTAAATTTATCGCATGATATTACATATGAAAAGTTAACATGTTTCTCAATAGGAAGTATTTTTTTTGTTTTATATAATTTTTTTGAAAAATGTGCAATATCTCGAGAACGATTCATGCTAGCGTTCTAAAATTTATGTTAATCGTTTCCTAATGAAAAATTGCATAAGAAATGCCTATTTGCGTAACTTTATTAGACGTTTTGATTTCTTGATGATTTTTTCAAAATTTCACTCGAAAATTTAGGGGGGTTCTGAACATTTGATTGCATATAAAAACAATAGGCTTCCAGTATTCACGGATTGTAATTTGTGTTCCAAATTTTGTTCGAGTCGGTCCTTTCGTTCGTCAGTTATCGTCTCCGCAGACTCATTGACACACACTCACGCACATACTTTCACACGGACATCACCTCAAAAATGTTCGATTCGTGATCAGGGATGCTTGAAACGTGCTCTCCCGTCGAAAACTCGAATTCGAATTTTCGACCTCGTCACAATACTTTCCTTATACATTATTGTATATACGGAAAGTAAAAACAAACTAGCATCTTATATAATAAAAAAATGTCTATGTGTGTGGGTCCGCGATCTGTAACAGGGAATCTAAGCATCGTCCGCCCATGAAATTTGGTACACATGTACTTTAGGACCATGGAAGGTTAACCTTGGCGATATTGCTTTTTATTGGAATTAGGAATTTAGTAATTTTATGTTTTAGAACGGTTTTGAGCGATTTTTACAATTTTCACATATATAGGTTCCTTAGCGGCCGAAAATATTATCACATAGTTTACATTTCAACACCATCGCAAAAAAGAAAAAAATAAATAAATAAATGAATAAAAAATCGAAGAACGTTTTAATTTAACAATATTTGTAACGAATGCGTAGGACCATTTCTTCATATTTATTTATTTATTTAAATACACCGAAATTTGCATTTTTCAGGTTATCTGATAGTTATTTCGTCGCATTATAAAAAAATCTGATGTGGGCAACACATGACTTTCCTTATATAATGCAATGAATTTACAACTTTAACAGTAAAAAACAATAGGTTATTTTTAGAGTAGATATATTCTTCTCAAGATATTGAATTTTCGTCGATTAGTCGTCATTTTTATTGATTTATCCCCATTTTTATCCATTTGGCGAGTTTTTCGTTAATTTAGCAACATTTAAACAAGTCGTCAAGTTTGCGACATTCTACCAAATTCGCCGCCAAAATCTCGCCAAGCGTTATGGATAGAGAAATAACTCATTCTTACAGCAGATAAATAACTATTGGTGTTCAAATACAAAAGTATTACTTAAAGTATATTTTTTCATGAGTGGAACGAGCTAGATCCACGAGAATGATATCACCAAATTTATCGCATGATATTACATATGAAAAGTGAACATGTTTTTGAATAGGTAATACTTTTTTATTTATTTTACATGATGTTTTGATAATTTTTTTTTATAAATGTGCAATATCTCAAGAACGGTTCATGCTAGCGTTCCAAAATTTATGTCAATCGTTTTCTAATGAAACATTACATAAGGAATGTCAATTTGCGTAACTTTATTAAAATATTTGATTTTTTAATGATTTTTTCAAAATTTCACTCGAAAATTTAGGAGGGTTCTGAACATTCGATTACGTATAAAATCAATAGACTTCCAGTATTCACGGATTTTTATTTTTGTACCAATTTTCGTTCAAACCGGTCCATTCATTCGACAGTTATCGTCTCCACAGACTCACTGACACACCCACACACAGACATTATCTCAAAAATGTTCGATTCGTGATCAGGGATGCTTGAAACGTATTCTCTCGTCGAAAACTCGAATTCGAATTTTCGACCCCGTCACAATAATTTCCTTATATACATATAAAGAAAGTAAAAAAAAAAAATCGTGGAATAGCTGCATTCACTTGAACTTTTTATCTCGTACACTCGTGTGCTGGAACTCTCAACAGCGATGTGTGAAGTTGCAAATGCTAAGTTTCAAGAAAAAAGGTATCATATCCATCAAAATACGATAACGTAGATCACAATCCAAGCTGTTCAGTCTCAGAAAATTCCTTTCATGGGACAAGTATATCCATATTTCAAAGTCCAATACTTGAATGTTTGGAAACAGTAAGGCCTACATAAGCCATTCAATATGACATATGTACCTTTAAAAAGCGAAGTGTACCAGAAGCATTTGTTTTAGTGAAACCAGCATTTTTTCAGTCAAAAGAACCTATTATTCCAGTTTGTTATGACACTACATCAACACTCATGCTATCAACCACTACTGCGAATCTGATGAAAAAAGAAATTGCATGGCTGAAACACGTTGTCATCCAAGATGTTAATATTAGACTCGATACATCATGTGTTGTATACTATTCAAATATCCAAATGGCTCCAACTGAATTATTCTAGGAAAATCAACATTCTTATCATTATTTTACGAAAACTCTTTGTGAATAGCTAAGATTCAGCAAGTGACGAACTGAATAAACAAGTTACACAATTTCTTAATGGAAATCAAATTCCTGTCATGGCAGTAGACCGACCATTGTTTGCGCTAGCAAAACTGATTCAGTGGAATTATCCAGACATGTATGGGGAAAAAGGGTCCTAGTGTTATTCGGTGCATTTCACACATTGATCAGGCTTTCCTCCGAGTTTTGGGTCGGGTGGATGTCAGGAAGTGGATGAAATGGTGCGATTGCCCATACTAATATTTCAACTTTTCATGCTGCTGAAAATTATTTAGAAGTAACCCAGGTGAGAAAAGCCAGAGGAATTCACCAAGTAATTGCTACAGCACTATACTATTTTCTGCATGATGTTTACCAAGAAAACTATCTTGAGCTTGATTTTGGGATATGTTATAAAAAACGAGCGGAACTTTGTAGGCCTTCTGATATTTTCATAATCATCTAATTTTTCCGCTAATTTAGATTCCGATGAGAATTTCGTCCATTCGTTCGAGAAATCAGCACATCGGTAGAAAACTTGAATTCCACAAAGCTTTAAGAACAGAGAAGAAATAGGATTCGTTACAATGGAAGAGACAGTATTTCAAGTTCCCAGTATTTGGCGACGACAAAAAGATTGTTTCCTACGTGGACTATTGACTAAATGTGGACTATTGACCAAAGCAGGTATTACTGTCAAGTAATATCCGCTAGTTGCCTAGTAAGGCAGGTATTATTGACCAAAGCAGGTAAAGCTGTCTCGGCTTCGGTCAATACGTCAAAAGGTTTCTTTATATTACTATTACATAATTGCTTTGTATTACTATTACATTTTTGCTTTTGCAGACCCTCTAGAAGTCCCTCGACATGACGACCGAATCTCTGCTCGCTTATCGTATAAACTGCTGTAGGTACAGGCCTTAATGGAGCCGAATTTTCGATGTAACCCCAGGAGGTATATAAAATGAGTGGTTTCGAAAAGTTTTTCCACACCATCCGAAAGCTCACTAGGTGGTCTTCTGGTGATCTCGAAGGCTCAATCTTTGAAAATTTATAGTATCGACAATTGGACAGAACCTAACTAATCGGATTTTCCCTCGAGAACAGAGTTTATGAGGTTTTTTAAAAGTTTTTCCGCACCATCAAACATCCGGCCATCCAATCAGCTACTCTAAGTCCTCGGACGAGTCGGGTGGTCTGGGCTTTCGGCACCATCAAACATACCTCCAGTGAAACTGAATTCTTGAACATTTATCGTTTCCACCACTGAGCCAAACCAACGCCACCTAGATAACACCTGTTATCTAGGTGGCTTTGGCCAAACCCCATGGATTCGGTTTTTCAATTTTTTCCGGGCGTGAGCAAAATGACAGGGAGAAGGGTTAAAAGTCTTTTTAAAAACCTCCCGAAGTCCTACCGGGGACATAAAAAGTTTAAACTCGATCATAGGGTGGAACTAAACTCTGCTTATTTCCAATGTGATACAAATATTTTCAAAGTTAATCCACATACATTGTTTAACAAAATAAAACCTGTTAAAAAACAGTTGCAGCTTAATTTTTTAAGAGTATTAGCATTCCTGTCTTTGACAGGCTTAAATACTACTCTATTTCCTATAATTCTGAATGGGATAGTAGTTTATTTATACTTTAAGTTTGATTAGGGGTCCAGCCAGGCAAGAGGTAAAATTGCTCTGGCCTCCTACAGGAAATTAAGCGAATGAAAAATTACAAAATAAGCAAAAATGTTGATTATGTCCAATTGTATAGATAAAAAAGCATTTCTCGTCTGGGAAATATCTACAAGATTTAATTGTGACAAGCTAGCGCTAACATATACTATAAATACTTATCAAACCCATATTTGACCACGCACATATTTGACAACTCCTGTTTTTTCACATTCAGGGGATATTGATATAGTGTGTATTTGCATTAAATATGAAAGAGACGGGACAAAATTTTTATACAGATGATTCCAATCCAACTTACTATGCGCTTAAATGACCAAGGAAAAATACTGACATAAACATACATTTCAGGTATGGATTTCGTACTAATTTTTCCATATCAAGCTTAAATTCTCATTTAATTTTGTTAGTAGTCCAAAATGAACGGCATTATTGTATTGCCCTCATATGAAAAATTTAAAGTAAATATATATTTGCTTGGTGTTAATATATACCAATAATATTATAAAAGTGTGTATTATATGAAAATTGATTTTTCCTCCTCAATATCGTATATTGATGGTTTGCAAATAAAGAAATGGTTCTAGTGAAAGGAGCTGCTGTAAATTAAAATAAGTAGAACAAACTTCAACATATTATCACTAGCTTTTTAAGATAACCAAGCAAAGATCGAGATAACACCTCTATACGGGTATTTCATGTTAGAAAATAGAAAATAACGCTTTAAAAATTAAGTAAGGCGTGTTTTTACGCATTAATTTTGAAAAAATTTCGCTAATCACGATGTTTATGGAAGTTCCGAAAAAGTCATAAAAACGAAATTGGTCACGAATTTCCCGAAAATGTTACGATTTTGAAAACACATTAATTTTGAGATCGGAATTCTTCCATTCCTTTGGTAATCCGTTTTTGAGCGATTGCGAAAATCAATCTCGCAAAAGACGATCCACACTGCTTTACGCAAAACCAGAGATGCCGATTTCTACGGATTCTCCGACAACCAAAGAATATACACCTCATACTACGGGTTACGGAATTTATATAGTTTCCTACGGAAAATTGCTTTCTTGTTTAGCGCAATGAAAATTTACGGCCGCATGCACGATATTGCTAGAAAATCATTCGTAATAAAGGGGATTTAGTCGCGTAGAATGTACGAGGGTGGTTCAAAAAGTAAAGTTACAAGTCCTGTAAGAGAAAAGATTTATTCCCGAAATCAAAGAGATACACAGAGTTAGCAAGGTACTGGTACATATTATTTTTTCACACAGTCATCATAGTTATCGAAGCATTTGTTTCATCGGTAAACCAATTTATCGAAACCGGCACAGAAGAAATCAGGATCCAGGTCGTTGTTGTTGTTGAGACCCAGACCGTCTGACCTACCAGAAAAGTGGAAGGTAACCGTTTGGACTGCCGAGAAGTGCCACCTAATTTAGACCGGAACCCAGTGAGGGAGGCATCTACAGGGACCGTGACTTCCTTTCTCTACCACCAACCTCCCGGAAGGACTTACGGACCCACATGTTTAACGTGATCGTACTCCGCATTAACACGGCGGCAGTTGTAGCAGCGTGAAAATCTAGCGCCCAAACCACCGGGCTACAACGCCCGAAATGGGCAAGCAGCACGCCACGCGGTGCTAGGATCCAGGTCGTGGAGTTACTCAACGACGGCTTCTTGAACTTCGGCATCGGTTGTGAAATGGCAACCTGCCAGGATCTTCTTCAACGGTCCAAAGAGATGAAAATCGCTTGGTGCGAGATCCGGGCTATAGGGTGGGTGTTCCAGTACATTCCATCTGAAACGCTGTACCAAATCAAGTGTAACCGAGGCCGCATGGGGTTGGGTGTTGTCGTGCAACAACACGACACCTTATCTAGACATGGAATTTAATTCGCACGAATTTGTGAACCCGTGAGAGCTGTTGTTACCTTAACTTTTGAACCACCTACGTAAATTAAGATCGCAATTGTTTTTTTCATGAAAGTAATAAATATGTTCCTTAAAAAGGTGTCATTAGACATAAATCTTTAAATAGTTATATTTTTTAATTGTTTTCATATAAACAGAGCGATTGCTTTGTTTACGTGAATCGCTGAGAATCCATTAGTATATTTTTCCATCCATCTCCATCTTCTAAATATTGCATATTAGATTGACTAAGCTATCTTATGTTCATATTACGGTTAATTATTAAGGTTAATATTTTAATTATTTTCGCATAAAGAGTGCGATTAAGCAATTCAGTTTGTTCTCGTGAATTGTCGAGAGTACATTAGTATATTTTTCCATCCATCTCCATCTTCTAAATATTGTATATTAGATTGACTAAACTAGCTTATTTTCGTATTCAAATTAATTATTACTGTTCTTTTTAATTATTTTCGCATAAAGAGTGCGATTAAGCAATTCAGTTTGTTCTCGTGAATTGTCGAGAGTACATTAGTATATTTTTCCATCCATCTCCATCTTCTAAATATTGTATATTAGATTGACTAAACTAGCTTATTTTCGTATTCAAATTAATTATTACTGTTCTTTTTAATTATTTTCGCATAAAGAGTGCGATTAAGCAATTCAGTTTGTTCTCGTGAATTGTCGAGAGTACATTAGTATATTTTTCCATCCATCTCCATCTTCTAAATATTGTATATTAGATTGACTAAACTAGCTTATTTTCGTATTCTAATTAATTATTACTGTTCTTTTTAATTATTTTCGCATAAAGAGTGCGATTAAGCAATTCAGTTTGTTCTCGTGTATTGCCGAGAGTACATTAGTATATTTTTCCATCCATCTCCATCTTCTAAATATTGTATATTAGATTGACTAAACTAGCTTATTTTCATATTCAAATTAATTATTACTGTTCTTTTTAATTATTTTCGCGTAAAGAGTGCGATTAAGCAATTCAGTTTGTTCTCGTGAATTGCCCAGAGTACATTAGTATATTTTTCCATCCATCTCCATCTTCTAAATATTGTATATTAAATTGACTAAACTAGCTCATTTTCATATTCTAATTAATTATTACTGTTCTTTTTAATTATTTTTGCATAAAGAGTGCGATTAAGCAATTCAGTTTGTTCTCGTGAATTGCCGAGAGTACATTAGTATATTTTTCCATCCATCTCCATCTTCTAAATATTGTATATTAGATTGACTAAACTAGCTTATTTTCATATTCTAATTAATTATTACTGTTCTTTTTAATTATTTTCGCGTAAAGAGTGCTATTAAGCAATTCAGTTTGTTCTCGTGAATTGCCCAGAGTACATTAGTATATTTTTCCATCCATCTCCATCTTCTAAATATTGTATATTAAATTGACTAAACTAGCTCATTTTCATATTCTAATTAATTATTACTGTTCTTTTTAATTATTTTTGCATAAAGAGTGCGATTAAGCAATTCAGTTTGTTCTCGTGAATTGCCGAGAGTACATTAGTATATTTTTCCATCCATCTTCATCTTCTAAATATTGCATATTAGATTGACTAAACTAGCTTAATTTCATATTCTAATTAATTATTACTGTTCTTTTGAATTATTTTTGCATAAAGAGTGCGATTAAGCAATTCAGTTTGTTCTCGTGAATTGCCCAGAGTACATTAGTATATTTTTCCATCCATCTCCATCTTCTAAATATTGTATATTAGATTGACTAAACTAGCTTATTTTCATATTCTAATTAATTATTACTGTTCTTTTTAATTATTTTCGCATAAAGAGTGCGATTAAGCAATTCAGTTTGTTCTCGTGAATTGCCCAGAGTACATTAGTATATTTTTCCATCCATCTCCATCTTCTAAATATTGTATATTAGATTGACTAAACTAGCTTATTTTCATATTCTAATTAATTATTACTGTTCTTTTTAATTATTTTTGCATAAAGAGTGCGATTAAGCAATTCAGTTTGTTCTCGTGAATTGCCGAGAGTACATTAGTATATTTTTCCATCCATCTCCATCTTCTAAATATTGCATATTAGAATGACTAAACTAGCTTATTTTCATATTCTAATTAATTATTACTGTTCTTTTGAATTATTTTTGCATAAAGAGTGCGATTAAGCAATTCAGTTTGTTCTCGTGAATTGCCCAGAGTACATTAGTATATTTTTCCATCCATCTCCATCTTCTAAATATTGTATATTAGATTGACTAAACTAGCTTATTTTCATATTCTAATTAATTATTACTGTTCTTTTTAATTATTTTCGCATAAAGAGTGCGATTAAGCAATTCAGTTTGTTCTCGTGAATTGCCCAGAGTACATTAGTATATTTTTCCATCCATCTCCATCTTCTAAATATTGTATATTAAATTGACTAAACTAGCTTATTTTCATATTCTAATTAATTATTACTGTTCTTTTTAATTATTTTTGCATAAAGAGTGCGATTAAGCAATTCAGTTTGTTCTCGTGAATTGCCGAGAGTACATTAGTATATTTTTCCATCCATCTCCATCTTCTAAATATTGCATATTAGATTGACTAAACTAGCTTATTTTCATATTCTAATTAATTATTACTGTTCTTTTGAATTATTTTCGCATAAAGAGTGCGATTAAGCAATTCAGTTTGTTCTCGTGAATTGCCGAGAGTACATTAGTATATTTTTCCATCCATCTCCATCTTCTAAATATTGTATATTAGATTGACTAAACTAGCTTATTTTCATATTCTAATTAATTATTACTGTTCTTTTTAATTATTTTTGCATAAAGAGTGCGATTAAGCAATTCAGTTTGTTCTCGTGAATTGCCCAGAGTACATTAGTATATTTTTCCATCCATCTCCATCTTCTAAATATTGCATATTAGATTGACTAAACTAGCTTATTTTCATATTCTAATTAATTATTACTGTTCTTTTGAATTATTTTCGCATAAAGAGTGCGAAGTTGTTCAGTTTGTTCTTGTGAATTTCTGAGAGTACATTTAGTATCTTTTTCTACTCATCTCCATTTTTCTGAAAACTGTGTATTCGATTGACTAAACTAGCTAATTTTCGTTTTCTGGTTAATTATTAAGGTCAGCATAATTCACATTTTCCTATTTTTGAAAAAATAGTATGAATCATGTGAAGGGATATTTTCCAAAACGTGGCATTAAAATAATGATTATAGGCAAATAAAAAGCAGCCATTTTTGACAGCGATTAAAATGAACATATTCACATCTTTCAACACTACTATATTTTATTTTTTTGATTAAAGATCAATATTTTTTATTATCTTTAGTTTAAATATTTTCCTAACGTAAATGTTTATTTTCAATATAAATTAATTTACACTGGATAAAAACAACTTATATAAATATAAATATTTATATTAATGCATAATTATGCATATGTTCAAATAATTTTATGTCCATGTATTTTTGTATTATGCTAGCGTATATATTTTATTTATTAACTTGACACCTGAAAAAATTTAACTGCTGATAGTTTCCTTCTCCACTACTGAAATTTTTATCAATTGGATGGCATCTCTGCGCAAGAGATGAACAATGATTATCTTTCTTCTACTTTTGAAATCTATTTAATAAACTAAAATTTTTAAATAATTTCGTGTTATATAGAAAAAATATATTTTTTACACTTATCAGTAATGAAATGAAGGGCTATTTTGCAGCAGTACCACGAAAACAAACTAAATTTGTACGTGATTCTCAGTGCATTTTGTATAACTGTAAAAATATTTTTCGCTTGTGCAATCGGTTTGAATCGACTGAATTTTTATAATTATTACGTATTGTTAATAGCCTTTTTTGACACATATTATTAATGAAATGAAGGCATATGCTGCAGCGATTTTGCTAAAAACTACATTTTTTTCACGATCCGCCGTACATTTCATTTTATTGTGAAAATATTTTTCACTTTCGCATTATGTTTGCGGCGACTAATATTTATGCCATTTTGTGTTTTATACAGAAACTGTTTTTCAAACGCATTATTAATGAAATGAACGCCAATTTTTCAATAATGGTGTAAAAAAAATGATTTGGGTATTTAGAAACGCAAAAGCATAAATTTGAAATAGATGCATTTGCATCTAAATTTACATCTTTAGAATTTAAATTAAAAATTAACATTTATTTCATCCTTTAGTTTAAATATAGCAATCCTAATAACTTGAATTTAAATGAGTTCAGAAAATAATAAAAATTTAAGAAAATTTAGCTGGTTTAACAATAAATCTTTGACTCTGTCAACTATATAAAATATTTTGTTTTTTTCCAGACAAGTAACACATAAAGAGGGTATTTCTAAAATCTTTTTTTTAAACAAATAAAAGTTAAAAGTTTATTCTGTTGGGTAATCCTGAAATTGTTTTTATAATATTTGGAAATTTGGGGGTAATTGTTCATCTGTTAAAAATTACTTCTCTGGAAAGCAAACAAATTCTTCAAAATAAGTCAGGGAGTATTTTTACTTTACTGGAAAAAATTCTAGGGCGGCGGTCGGTCTCTGCAAAGAAGATTTTAGGAAAAATGTATTTCGTGTCTTGATATGAAAATCTGCTGCGTAGGGTTGTTGAAAACATCGTACAGATTAATTTGGCTCAATTGAGCACTAGCCACTCACCACCCTCGGGGACTTAGAGTCTTTGCATAGTATCAACCAATGGACTGAACCTAACGGTGCCCTATTTTCGATTTCTTCTTGGGGGAGATAAAATGGGGGCCCGAAGCCGTTGGCGACTTAAAATTTGAAATTCGACCTCGGGACAGAACCTAATAGGGTCATTTTTCGATTGAGGCGACTATTTTCGACCCTAAATACAATGCATTGTTAAGCAAAATGAAACAAAGTCGAAAAGTTGTAGATTAATTTAAGAATATTCCCCTGTCTTTGACAGGCTTAAATGCTAGTCATAGCACAATTCGTTGTTTAACTCTATAAAAAAAATGACGAGGAAAATTTTTTTGAAAGTATAAAAAGAAAAGTCCAAAACCTAATGTACCTCTGATTGAAAAAAAACATATATATACAGATATACGTTATTGTCTATAAAAATATATGTGCTATGGTATAAACGAGGGTCACACTGAAACTTTTGAGACAGGGGCATACGATATGCGCTTGAAAAAAAAATTATTGATCGAATATTTAAATTTGAACTCTTTTATGTCCGCAGATGATAATTTGAGCCAACAATTACATTATAAATTTTGAAAGAAAGGAAAATGGAGTTGACGCCAGAAATTATCGAGTTATGATTTTCTATGATTTTAAAGTGGGGCTAAATCAAGAAGAATGATTTCAACACCTACAATTAGCAAATGGAAATAATGCTCCATCTCGTGTCACTGTATTAAGATCGTTTAGAGAATTTAGAAGAGGTCGAAATTTTCTCCTGGTTGAAAAACACACAGGAAGACCTTTGTCAGCTGTAGTCCCAGAAAATGTGTCAGCCATTCGTAAAATGCTATTAGATGATAATCGCTGTACCTACCAAATGATAATAGAAGGAACTTAACATTGGATCCGCAACTATACATAAAATTATTCATGAAGAACTGCATTTCAAAAAATGAGTTTGTCGTTGGGTCCCAATAATTCCCTATAATTCAACAGAATACCAAAAAGCGGAGCGTGTCAGAATCAGTAAAGAAACTTTAAAATCACGTAATGATGGTGGAGACTACATTATTTCTAAAATCATAACTGGTGATGAAATGTACATACCGATTTTTGATGTTCCAACACGTCAAGAAAGTAAAGAATGGGTCTTTGAAGATGAACCCAAACCAACAATGGTGAAAAGACAACAAGCAATGAAAAAATGTAATGTATGCCGTGTTCTTCAGAAATACAGGTCTGCTCAAAGCCATAAAGCTAGAGGGACAGAAGACAGTTACAGCTAACTGGTACACCACTAAGTGTCTTCCAGAAATTCTTCAGGAAGTGAATGTTAGGGGACTCATGCGTCATCATGACAATGCATCTTCTCATTCAGCAAGAATGACATTCGAATTTCTTGAACAAAAAAAACAGCAAAGTTATAGAACATCCACCCTATTCTCTTGATCTTACTATGTTGTTGTTGTTGAGACCCAGTCCGTCCAACCTACTAGAAAGGTGTAAGGTAACTGATCTTACTATGTGTGACTTTTGGCTATTTTTTAAGCATCGTTTTCATTCCGAAGATGAGTTCGATGAGGCCATAAAAGCATATTTTTCATCGATTGCAAGAAATGGATCTCTTGAAGCATTTAACTTTTGGAAAATTCGCCTACAAAAGTGCATTGACTTTGGAGAAGAGAACTTTGATCACTCCAAAGAGTTGATAAATTTAATTTGTACCACTTAGCCGTATCTCAAAAATTTCAGTGTGGCCCTCGTATATCATACCTCAAATGATGAAATTATGTACAAAAATTCTGATGTGGACAGCACATGACTTTGCTTACAGACTCAAATTAATTTTCTCTTTATTTCTTTAATAATTCATTAAATGGAGTTTAATTTCACAAAATATCACAAAATAAATACTTATCAAACCCATATTTGACAACTCCTATTTTTTCACATTCAGGGGATATTGATATAGTGTGTATTTGCATTAAATATGACAGAGCTGGGGCAAAATTTTTATACAGATGATTTCAATCCAACTTACTATGCGCTTAAATGACCAAGGAAAAATACTGACATAAACATACATTTCAAGTATGGATTTCGTACTAATTTTGCCATATCAAGTTTAAATTCTCATTTAATTTTGTTAGTAGTCCAAAATGAACGGCACTATTGTATTGCCCTCATAGAGTATAAGATTATGAAAATTTAAAAGTAAAATATGTTTGCTTGGTGTTAATATATACCAATAATATTATAAAAGTGTGTATTATATGAAAATTGATTTTTTCTTCCTAAATATTGTATAAAATAATGGCTTGCAAATCAAGAAACGGTTCTAGTAAAAGGAGCTGCTGTAAATTAAAATAAGTAGAACAAATTTCAACATATTATCACTAGCTTTTTAAGACAACTAAACAGAGATAACACCTCTATACGGGGATTTCATGTTATAAAATAGAAAATAACGCTTTAAAAATTAAGTAAGGCGTGTTTTTACGCATTAATTTTGAAAAAATTTCGCTAATCACGATGCTTATGGAAGTTCCGAAAAAGTCATAAAAACGAAATTGGTCACGAATTTCCCGAAAATGTTACGATTTTGAAAACACATTAATTTTGAGATCGGAATTCTTCCATTCCTTTGGTAATCCGTTTTTAAGCGATTGTGAAAATCAATCTCGCAAAAGACGACCCCCACGGCTTTACGCAAAAACAGAGTTGCCGATTTCTACGGATTCTCCGTAGTTTCCAACGGATACAACCAAAGAATATACACCTCATACTATGGGTTACGGAATTTACATAGTTTCCTACGGAAAATTGCTTTCTTGTTTAAGGCAATGAAAATTTACGGCCGCATGCACGATATTGCCAGAAAATCATTCGTAATAAAGGGGATTTAGTCGCGTAGAATGTACGAGGGTGGTTCAAAAAGTAAGGTAACAAATCCTGTAAGAGAAAAGATTTATTCACGAAATCAAAGAGATGCACAAAGTTAGCAAGGCACTGGTACATATTATTTTTTCACACAGTCACCATAGTTGTCGAAACATTTGTTCCATCGGTAAACCAATTTTTCGAAACCGGCATAGAAGAAATCAGGATCCAGGTCGTTGTTGTTGTTGAGACCCAGACTGTCCGACCTACCAGAAAGGTGTAAGGTAATCGTTTGGACCGCCGGGAAGTGTCACCCAATTTAGACCGGAACTCAGTGGGAAAGGCATCCACAAGGACAGTACCCTCCTTCCCCTACCACCAAACTCTCGGAAGGACTTACGGACCCACATGTTTAACGTGATCGTACTCCGTATGAACACGGCGGCAGATGTGGCAGCGTGCAAATCCAGCTATCCAGCCACCGGGCTACCACGCCCGAAATCGGCAAGCAGCACGCCACGCGGTGCTAGGATCCAGGTCGTGGAGTTACTCAACGACGGTTTCCTGAACTTCGGCATTGGCTGTGAAATGGCGACCTGCCAGGTTCTTCTTCAACGGTCCGAAGAGATGAAAATCGCTTGATACGAGATCCGGATTATAGGGTGGGTGTTCCAGTACATTCCATCGGAAACGCTGTACCAAATCATATGTAACCGAGGCCGTATGCGGTCGGACGTTGTCGTGCAACAACACGACATCTTATATAGATATTGAATTTAATTCGCACGTCGAATTTGTGAACCTTTGAAAGCTCTTGTTACTTTGCTGTTTGAACCACATACGAAAATTAAGGTCGCAATTTCTTTTTTCATGAAAGTAATAAACATGTTCCTTCAAAAGTTGTCATTAGGCATACATCTTTAAATAGTTATATTTTTTAATTGTTTTCGTATAAACAGATCGATTGCTTTGCTTACGTGAATAGCTGAGAGCCCAGTAGTATATTTTTCCATCCATCTCCATCTTCTAAATATTGCATATTAGATTGACTAAGCTATCTTATGTTCATATTATGGTTAATTATTAAGGTTAATATTTTAATTATTTTCGCATAAAGAGTGCGATCAAGCAATTCAGTTTGTTCTCGTGAATTGCCGAGAGTACATTAGTATATTTTTCCATCCATCTCCATCTTCTAAATATTGCATATTAGATTGACTAAGCTATCTTATGTTCATATTATGGTTAATTATTAAGGTTAATATTTTAATTATTTTCGCATAAAGAGTGCGATCAAGCAATTCAGTTTGTTCTCGTGAATTGCCGAGAGTACATTAGTATATTTTTCCATCCATTTCCATCTTCTAAATATTGGATATTAGATTGACTAAGCTATCTTATGTTCATATTATGGTTAATTATTAAGGTTAATATTTTAATTATTTTCGCATAAAGAGTGCGATTAAGCAATTCAGTTTGTTCTCGTGAATTGCCGAGAGTACATTAGTATATTTTTCCATCCATCTCCATCTTCTAAATATTGCATATTAGATTGACTAAGCTATCTTATGTTCATATTATGGTTAATTATTAAGGTTAATATTTTAATTATTTTCGCATAAAGAGTGCGATCAAGCAATTCAGTTTGTTCTCGTGAATTGCCGAGAGTACATTAGTATATTTTTCCATCCATCTCCATCTTCTAAATATTGCATATTAGATTGACTAAGCTATCTTATGTTCATATTATGGTTAATTATTAAGGTTAATATTTTAATTATTTTCGCATAAAGAGTGCGATTAAGCAATTCAGTTTGTTCTCGTGAATTGCCGAGAGTACATTAGTATATTTTTCCATCCATCTCCATCTTCTAAATATTGCATATTAGATTGACTAAACTAGCTTATTTTCATATTCTAATTAATTATTACTGTTCTTTTGAATTATTTTCGCATAAAGAGTGCGATTAAGCAATTCAGTTTGTTCTCGTGAATTGACCGAGAGTACATTAGTATATTTTTCCATCCATCTCCATCTTCTAAATATTGGATATTAGATTGACTAAGCTATCTTATGTTCATATTATGGTTAATTATTAAGGTTAATATTTTAATTATTTTCGCATAAAGAGTGCGATTAAGCAATTCAGTTTGTTCTCGTGAATTGATGAGAGTACATTAGTATATTTTTCCATCCATCTCCATCTTCTAAATATTGCATATTAGATTGACTAAGCTATCTTATGTTCATATTATGGTTAATTATTAAGGTTAATATTTTAATTATTTTCGCATAAAGAGTGCGATTAAGCAATTCAGTTTGTTCTCGTGAATTGCCGAGAGTACATTAGTATATTTTTCCATCCATCTCCATCTTCTAAATATTGGATATTAGATTGACTAAGCTATCTTATGTTCATATTATGGTTAATTATTAAGGTTAATATTTTAATTATTTTCGCATAAAGAGTGCGATTAAGCAATTCAGTTTGTTCTCGTGAATTGCCGAGAGTGCATTAGTATATTTTTCCATCCATCTCCATCTTCTAAATATTGCATATTAGATTGACTAAGCTATCTTATGTTCATATTATGGTTAATTATTAAGCTTAATATTTTAATTATTTTCGCATAAAGAGTGCGATTAAGCAATTCAGTTTGTTCTCGTGAATTGCCGAGAGTACATTAGTATATTTTTCCATCCATCTCCATCTTCTAAATATTGGATATTAGATTGACTAAGCTATCTTATGTTCATATTATGGTTAATTATTAAGGTTAATATTTTAAATTTTTTCGCATAAAGAGTGCGATTAAGCAATTCAGTTTGTTCTCGTGAATTGCCGAGAGTACATTAGTATATTTTTCCATCCATCTCCATCTTCTAAATATTGGATATTAGATTGACTAAGCTATCTTATGTTCATATTATGGTTAATTATTAAGGTTAATATTTTAATTATTTTCGCATAAAGAGTGCGATTAAGCAATTCAGTTTGTTCTCGTGAATTGCCGAGAGTACATTAGTATATTTTTCCATCCATCTCCATCTTCTAAATATTGCATATTAGATTGACTAAGCTATCTTATGTTCATATTATGGTTAATTATTAAGGTTAATATTTTAATTATTTTCGCATAAAGAGTGCGATTAAGCAATTCAGTTTGTTCTCGTGAATTGCCGAGAGTACATTAGTATATTTTTCCATCCATCTCCATCTTCTAAATATTGGATATTAGATTGACTAAGCTATCTTATGTTCATATTATGGTTAATTATTAAGGTTAATATTTTAAATTTTTTCGCATAAAGAGTGCGATTAAGCAATTCAGTTTGTTCTCGTGAATTGCCGAGAGTACATTAGTATATTTTTCCATCCATCTCCATCTTCTAAATATTGGATATTAGATTGACTAAGCTATCTTATGTTCATATTATGGTTAATTATTAAGGTTAATATTTTAATTATTTTCGCATAAAGAGTGCGATTAAGCAATTCAGTTTGTTCTCGTGAATTGCCGAGAGTACATTAGTATATTTTTCCATCCATCTCCATCTTCTAAATATTGCATATTAGATTGACTAAGCTATCTTATGTTCATATTATGGTTAATTATTAAGGTTAATATTTTAATTATTTTCGCATAAAGAGTGCGATTAAGCAATTCAGTTTGTTCTCGTGAATTGCCGAGAGTACATTAGTATATTTTTCCATCCATCTCCATCTTCTAAATATTGCATATTAGATTGACTAAGCTATCTTATGTTCATATTATGGTTAATTATTAAGGTTAATATTTTAATTATTTTCGCATAAAGAGTGCGATTAAGCAATTCAGTTTGTTCTCGTGAATTGCCGAGAGTACATTAGTATATTTTTCCATCCATCTCCATCTTCTAAATATTGCATATTAGATTGACTAAGCTATCTTATGTTCATATTATGGTTAATTATTAAGGTTAATATTTTAATTATTTTCGCATAAAGAGTGCGATTAAGCAATTCAGTTTGTTCTCGTGAATTGCCGAGAGTACATTAGTATATTTTTCCATCCATCTCCATCTTCTAAATATTGGATATTAGATTGACTAAGCTATCTTATGTTCATATTATGGTTAATTATTAAGGTTAATATTTTAATTATTTTCGCATAAAGAGTGCGATTAAGCAATTCAGTTTGTTCTCGTGAATTGCAGAGAGTACATTAGTATATTTTTCCATCCATCTCCATCTTCTAAATATTGGATATTAGATTGACTAAGCTATCTTATGTTCATATTATGGTTAATTATTAAGGTTAATATTTTAATTATTTTCGCATAAAGAGTGCGATTAAGCAATTCAGTTTGTTCTCGTGAATTGCCGAGAGTACATTAGTATATTTTTCCATCCATCTCCATCTTCTAAATATTGGATATTAGATTGACTAAGCTATCTTATGTTCATATTATGGTTAATTATTAAGGTTAATATTTTAATTATTTTCGCATAAAGAGTGCGATTAAGCAATTCTGTTTGTTCTCGTGAATTGCCGAGAGTACATTAATATATTTTTCCATCCATCTCCATCTTCTAAATATTGCATATTAGATTGACTAAGCTATCTTATGTTCATATTATGGTTAATTATTAAGGTTAATATTTTAATTATTTTCGCATAAAGAGTGCGATTAAGCAATTCAGTTTGTTCTCGTGAATTGCCGAGAGTACATTAGTATATTTTTCCATCCATCTCCATCTTCTAAATATTGCATATTAGATTGACTAAGCTATCTTATGTTCATATTATGGTTAATTATTAAGGTTAAAATTTTAATTATTTTCGCATAAAGAGTGCGATTAAGCAATTCAGTTTGTTCTCGTAAATTGCCGAGAGTGCATTAGTATATTTTTCCATCCATCTCCATCTTCTAAATATTGCATATTAGATTGACTAAGCTATCTTATGTTCATATTATGGTTAATTATTAAGGTTAATATTTTAATTATTTTCGCATAAAGAGTGCGATTAAGCAATTCAGTTTGTTCTCGTGAATTGCCGAGAGTACATTAGTATATTTTTCCATCCATCTCCATTTTCTAAATATTGGATATTAGATTGACTAAGCTATCTTATGTTCATATTATGGTTAATTATTAAGGTTAATATTTTAATTATTTTCGCATAAAGAGTGCGATTAAGCAATTCAGTTTGTTCTCGTGAATTGCCGAGAGTACATTAGTATATTTTTCCATCCATCTCCATCTTCTAAATATTGCATATTAGATTGACTAAGCTATCTTATGTTCATATTATGGTTAATTATTAAGGTTAATATTTTAATTATTTTCGCATAAAGAGTGCGATTAAGCAATTCAGTTTGTTCTCGTGAATTGCCGAGAGTACATTAGTATATTTTTCCATCCATCTCCATGTTCTAAATATTGGATATTAGATTGACTAAGCTATCTTATGTTCATATTATGGTTAATTATTAAGGTTAATATTTTAATTATTTTCGCATAAAGAGTGCGATTAAGCAATTCAGTTTGTTCTCGTGAATTGCCGAGAGTACATTAGTATATTTTTCCATCCATCTCCATCTTCTAAATATTGCATATTAGATTGACTAAGCTATCTTATGTTCATATTATGGTTAATTATTAAGGTTAATATTTTAATTATTTTCGCATAAAGAGTGCGATTAAGCAATTCAGTTTGTTCTCGTGAATTGCCGAGAGTACATTAGTATATTTTTCCATCCATCTCCATCTTCTAAATATTGGATATTAGATTGACTAAGCTATCTTATGTTCATATTATGGTTAATTATTAAGGTTAATATTTTAATTATTTTCGCATAAAGAGTGCGATTAAGCAATTCAGTTTGTTCTCGTGAATTGCCGGGAGTACATTAGTATATTTTTCCATCCATCTCCATCTTCTAAATATTGCATATTAGATTGACTAAGCTATCTTATGTTCATATTATGGTTAATTATTAAGGTTAATATTTTAATTATTTTCGCATAAAGAGTGCGATTAAGCAATTCAGTTTGTTCTCGTGAATTGCCGAGAGTACATTAGTATATTTTTCCATCCATCTCCATCTTCTAAATATTGCATATTAGATTGACTAAGCTATCTTATGTTCATATTATGGTTAATTATTAAGGTTAATATTTTAATTATTTTCGCATAAAGAGTGCGATTAAGCAATTCAGTTTGTTCTCGTGAATTGCCGGGAGTACATTAGTATATTTTTCCATCCATCTCCATCTTCTAAATATTGCATATTAGATTGACTAAGCTATCTTATGTTCATATTATGGTTAATTATTAAGGTTAATATTTTAATTATTTTCGCATAAAGAGTGCGATTAAGCAATTCAGTTTGTTCTCGTGAATTGCCGAGAGTACATTAGTATATTTTTCCATCCATCTCCATCTTCTAAATATTGGATATTAGATTGACTAAGCTATCTTATGTTCATATTATGGTTAATTATTAAGGTTAATATTTTAATTATTTTCGCATAAAGAGTGCGATTAGGCAATTCAGTTTGTTCTCGTGAATTGCCGGGAGTACATTAGTATATTTTCCCATCCATCTCCATATTCTAAATATTGTATATTAGATTGACTAAACAAGCTTATTTTCCTATTCTGCTTAATTATATTACTATTCTTTTTAATTATTTTCGTATACAGAGTGCGGTTGTGTAATTCTGTTTGTTCTTGTGAATTTCTGAGAGTACATTTAGTATCTTTTTCTACCCATCTCCATTTTTCTAAATATTGTGTATTCGATTGACTAAACTAGCTAATTTTCGTATTCTGGTTAATTATTAAGGTCAGCATAATACACATTTTCCTATTTTCACAAAAATAGTATGAATCCTGTGAAGGGATATTTTCCAAAACGTGGCGTTAAAATAATGATTTAGGCAAATAAAAAGCAGCCATTTTTGACAGCGATTAAAATGAACATATGCACATCTTTTAACACTGCTATATTTTATTTTTACTTTCCTTATATACATAATGTATAAGTAAAGTATTGTGACGGGGTAGAAAATTCGAATTTGAGTTTTCGACGAGAGAGCACATTTCAAGCATCCCCGATCACGAATCAAACATTTTTACAGTGATGTCTGTGTGTGTGTGTGTGTGTGTGTGTGAAAGTATGTGTGTGTGAGTGTGTCAGTGAGTCTGTGGAGACGATAACTGACGAACGAATGGACCGATTCGAACGAAATTTGGTACAAAAAAATCACAATCCGTAAACACTGGAAGCCTAATGTTTTTAAACGCAATCGAATGTTCAGAACCCCCTAAATTTTCGAGTGAAATTTTGAAAAAATCGTCAAAAAATCAAAACCGCTGATAAAGTTATGCAAATAGACATTTCTTATGTTATTTTTCATTAGAAAACGATTGAAATGAATTTTAGAACGCTAACATGAACCGTTCTCGAGATATTGCACATTTAAAAAAAAATATCAAAAAATTATATAAAATAAAATAAAATATTTCCTATTGAGAAACATGTTCACTTTTCATATGTAATACCATGCGATAAATTGGGTGACATCATTCTCGTGGATCTAGTTCGTTCCATTCATGAAAAAAGATAGGTTGAGTAATACTTTTGTATTTGAACGCCAATAGTCATTTATCTACTGTAAGAATAGCTTATTTCTCCGTCCATAGCGCGTAGCGAGATTTTGGCGACAAATTTGGCGGAATGTCGCCAACTTGGCAACAATTTTAATTGTTGCCAAATTAACAAAAATCTCGCCAAATTGATAAAAACGACGCTAAATCAATGAAAATGACGACTAATTGAAGAAAATTCAATATCTTGGAAAGAATATAAGTATCTACTATAAGAGTAACATTTTTTTTTTAACTGTAAAAGTAGTAAATTCATTGCATTATATAAGGAAAGTCATGTGTTGGCCACAACAGATTTTTTTTATTAAATATCAATATTTTCTATTATCTTTAGTTTAAACTCTTTCCAAACGTAAATGTTTGTTTTCAATATAAATTACTTTACACTGGATAAAATCTTACGTAAATATAAATATTTATATTAATGCATAATTATACACATGTTCAAATAATTTTATGTACATGCATTTTTGTGTTATGTGATCGTATATATTACTTTCCTTATATACTTATATACAATAATGTATAAGGAAAGTATTGTGACGGGGTGGAAAATTCGAATTCGAGTTTTCGACGGGAAAGCACGTTTCAAGCATCCCTGATCACGAATCGAACATTGTTAAAGTGAGGTCTGTGTGTGTGTGAAGTATGTGTATGTGTGTGTGTGTGTGTGTGTGTGTGTGTCAGTGAGTCTGTGGAGACGATAATTGACGAACGAAGGGACCGATTCGAACGAAATTTGGTACAAAAATTACATTCCATAAACACTGGAAGCTTATTGTTTTTATACGCAATCGAATGTTCAGAACCTCCCTAAATCTACGAGTGAAATTTTGAAAAAATCGTCAAAAAATCAAAACCTTTAATAAAGTTACGCAAATAGACATTTCTTATGTAATGTTTCATTAGAAAACAATTGACATAAATTTTAGAACGCTAACATGAACTGTTCTTGAGATATTGCACATTTTTCAGAAAAATTATCAAAAAGTCATATAAAAAAAAATATTTCCTATTGAGAAAGATGTACACTTTTCATACGTAATACCATGCGATAAATTGGGTGATATCATTCTCGTCGATCTAGCTCATTCCATTCATGAAAAAAGATACTTTGAGTAATACTTTTGTATTTAAACGCCAATAGTCATTTATCTGCTGTAAGAATAACTTATTTCTCCGTCCATAACACTTGGCGAGATTTTGGCGATGAATTTGGTGGACTGTTGCCAACTTGGCGACATTTTTAAATGTTGCTAAATTAACGAAAAACTCGCCAAATGGATAAAAATGACGCTAAATCAATGGAAGTGACGACTCATTGACGAAAATTCAATATCTTGTTAAGAATATAAATATTTACTTTAAAAATAATCTATTTTTTTACTGTAAAAGTAGTAAATCCATTGCATTATATAAGGAAAGTCATGTGTTGCCCACAACAGATTTTTTTATTTATTAACTTGACAACTGAAAAAATTTAACTGTTGATATTTTCCTTCTCCACTACTGAAATTTTTATCAATTGGTTGGCATATCTACGGAAGAGATGACTAATGATTATCTTTCTTCCAGTTTTGAAATCAATTTAATCGAGTAAAATTTTTATAACAATTTCGTGTTATATAGAAAAATATATTTTTCACACTTATCATTAATGAAATGAAGGGCTATTTTGCAGCAGTACCACGAAAACAAACTAAATTTGTACGCGATTTTCAGTGTATTTTGTATAATTGTAAACATATTTTTCGCTTACGCAATCTGTTTGCATCGGTTGAATTTTTATAATTATTACATATTGTATAATAGCCGTTTTTCAAACGTATTATTAATGGAATGAAGGCATATGCTGCAGCAATTTCGTGAAAAACTACATTTGTACACGATCCTCCGTATATTTCATTTTATTGTGAAAATATTTTTCGGTTTCGCAATATGTTTGCATCAGCTAATATTTATGCCATTTTGTGTTTTATACGGAAACTGTTTTTCAAACGCATTATTAATGAAATGAACGCCAATTTTTGAATAATGTTGTTAAAATTGTGATTTAGGTATATTATGATTTAGGTATTTCGAAACGCAAAAGCATAAATTCGAAATAGGTGCATTTGCATCTACATTTACATCTTTGGAAATTAAATTAAAAATTAACATTTATTTCATCCTTTAGTTTAAATATAGTAATCATAATAACTTTAATTTAAATGAGCTCAGAAAATAATAAAAATTTAAGAAAATTTAGCTGGTTTAACGATAAAACTTATAAAAAATGTTTGACTTAACAAAATGTTTGATGTCAACTATATAATGTACTAGCAGCATACCCGTTCTTCGTACGGAGTATATAATATAAAGAAACTTATAATTCGCAATCAACTGCAAATTCTGTTAAAATATTAAATTTATTGCTCCTAAAGAGAAGTTTAAGAATATCTGTTCTTACTATGCAAAATTATCTTCACGGGCAGATCTGAAGAATAAAACATCCTGGCACCTTTTTTAAGTAAATTTACAAAAAAAAAAAAAAAAAAAAAAAAAAAAAAAAAAAAAAAGGAATTGAATCAAATCAATATATGCAACCCCGTACTACTTATATTGTCGCAGATTAGAAAATATGCCAGTGTGTTAGTAGAAGATTACCCGTATTACAATATGAGCCTAAAAAACCTTTGCCAAAATAAAAGAGATAACGTAATAAATTGAAAATATCAACAATCCCCGTACTCTTTATACCAGAAGGTCGTAATTGATTCCAATATATGCGAATATATATCAAAACATATGCCAATATACCTGTACTACTTATATTCTCGTAGATTAGAAGATATACCCGTGCATTTGTAAAAGATTACTCTTACAACGTACAATATATGAGTTTAAACAATTTTTGTCATAATAAAACAATTGCATAATAACTTGAAAATATCAATAATAATAACGTTTAAACCTGAAGATCGTAATTGATATTATCCATTCAAAAATGCTATAAGAAAAATCAAATCTTTCTTTTCTAAAATATATTTTTATATCTATTTATTTAATATTCAAATCGAAAAAATAATAATTAAAATTAACAGACTGGTTTAATTTAATTGCGTTTCTGAGCAACATGATATACGATAGAATCTTCCTCATAAACTGCGAAATTAAATAACCATTTTGATTTCTTTATACTTTTCATTGTTCAGTAAAAGCTTGTGAAAAATAAACCATGGAGATAGATTTCCTATTTAAATCATGTTTCAAACAATTCATGTTTTCAGAAAGTGACTAATTAGCGCAAAAAATCTCCCATCAAACTCAGAGATTAAGTTTTAATTCACTTTCAAACGATTTTCAAGCTTTTCGTTTGGATAAACCAGGGAGTTAGAGACTAGAACTCCTAGGAAAAAGTTTCGTTTTTCATTAATATCTCGACAAGCCCTGGTTTTAGATACTCGAAACTTGGGCTAAATTTATGGGAGGCAATTTCAAGGCTATCCACAAAATTTCATCAAATTTGATTCAACTGTTCTCCCGTGATGATGAGACAGACGAAAATTTTGTTTTTTATTAATATCTCGAGAACCACTGATCGTAGAAACTGCAAACATGGACTAAATTTTAAGTGGAACTATTTTCAGGCCATCCACAAAATTTCATCAAATTCGGTTCAGCTGTTCCCCCGTGATGACGGGACAAACAGACAGACAGATAGACAGACGAACAGATTTTCAATTTTATTTATATAGATTTTGTTTTTTTTCCAGACAAGTAACACATAAAGAGGGTATTTCTAAAATCTGTTTTTAAACAAATAAAAGTCAAAAGTTTCTTCTATTGGGTAATCCTGAAATTGTTTTTTTAATATTTGGAAATTTGGGGGTAATTGTTAATTTGTTAAAAATCACTCCTCTGGAAAGCAAACAAATTCTTCAAAATAAGTCAGGGGGTATTTTTATTTTTTGGAAAAATTCTAGGGCGGTCTTTGCAACGAAGGTTTTAGGAAAAATGTATTTCGCGTCTTGATATCAAAATCTGCTGCGTAGAGTTGTTGAACACTTCGCACAGATTTATTTGGCTCAATTGAGTACTAGCCACTCACAACCCTCGGAGGCTTAGAAGACTGAATCTTTGCATAGTATCAACCACTGGATAGAATCTAACGGTGCCCTATTTTCGATTTCTTCTTGGGGGGGGGGGGATAAAATGGGGGTCCGAAGCTGTCGGCGACTAAAAATTTGAAATTCGACCTCGGGACAGAACCTAATAGGGATTGAGGCGACTATTTTCGACGTTAAATACAATACATTGTTAAACAAAATGAAACCAAGACGAAATGTTGTAGATAAATTTAAGAATATTCTCCTTTCTTTGACAGGCTCAAATTCTAGTCACAGCATAATTTCTTGTTAACTCTATAAAAAGAATCACGAGGAAAATGTTTTTGAAAGTATAAAAAGAAAATGATGTCGGAAACCTAATGTACTTCTGATTGAAAAAAAACTTATATATATAGATATACGTTATTGTCTATAAAAATATATGTGCCATGGTATATATGAGGGTCACACTGAAATTTTTGAGACAGGGCCATGCACTAGAAAAAAAATATTATCGGATATTTAAATTTGAACTGTTTTATGTCCGCAGACGATAATTTGCGCCAACAATTACAATTTAGCTATCGTAGAATACATTTTGAAAGAAAAGAAAATGGAGTTGATGCCAGAGATCATCGAGTTATGATTTCCTATAATTTTAAAGTGGAGCTAAATCACGAAAAATGTCTTCAACTTCTTTAATTAGCATATGGAAATAATGCTCCATCTCGTGTCACTGTATTAAAATGGTTTGGAGAATTTAGAAGAGGTCGAAATTCTCTCCTGGATGAAAAACACACAGGAAGACCTTTGTCAGCTGTAGTCACAGAAAATGTGTCGGCCATTTGAAAAATGCTATTCGATGATAATCGCTGTATCGTTCCAAATGATACAGAAGGAACTTAATATTGGATCCATATGTATACATAAAATTATTCATGAAGAACTGCATTTGAAAAAATGAGTTTGTCGTTGGGTCCCAATAATTCCCTATAATTCAACAAAATACCAAAAAGCGGAGCGTGTCAGAATCAGTAAAGAAACTTTAAAATCACGTAATGATGGTGGAGACTACATTATTTCTAAAATCATAACTGGTGATGAAATGTACATACCGATTTTTGATGTTCCAACACGTCAAGAAAGTAAAGAATGGGTCTTTGAAGATGAACCCAAACCAACAATGGTGAAAAGACAACAAGCAATGAAAAAATGTAATGTATGCCGTGTTCTTCAGAAATACAGGTCTGCTCAAAGCCATAAAGCTAGAGGGACAGAAGACAGTTACAGCTAACTGGTACACCACTAAGTGTCTTCCAGAAATTCTTTAGGAAGTGAATGTTAGCGGACTCATGCCTCACCATGACAATGCATCTTCTCATTTAGCAAGAATGACAGTCGAATTTCTTGAACAAAAACACATCAAAGTGATAGAACATCCACCCTATTCTTTTGATCTTACTATGTTGTTGTTGTTGAGACCCAGCCTGTCCGACCTACTAGAAAGGTGTAAGGTAACTGATCTTACTATGTGTGACTTTTGGCTATTTTTTAAGCATCGTTTTCATTCCGAGGATGAGTTTCATGAGGCCATAAAAGCATATTTTTCATCGATTCCAGTATTGAAGCATTTAACTATTGGAAAATTCCCCTACAAAAGTGCATTGACTTTGGAGAAGAGTACTTTGATCACTCCTAAGAGTTGGCAAATTTAATTTGTACAACTTAGCCGTATCTCAAAAATTTCAGTGTGGTCTTCGTATATCATACCTCAAATGATGAAATTATGTACAAAAAATCCGATGTGGACAGCACATGATATTGCTTACAGACTATAATTAATTTTCTCTTTATTTCTTTAATAATTCATTAAATGGAGTTTAATTTCACGAAATACCATTGAATTTGGACTTTTAATTCAATCTTTGTTTTTATTTGATAAAAACAAAAATTTAGTTTACAAAAATACGAAAAAACTAAAATGTCTCGAGAAGAGTTAGTCTTAGAGTAATGGGGTTGATCTTATTCTTTTCGTCGTTAAAAATTGCGTATAAAACAAGCATTTAATTGATACATTTGAGCAGACGCAGTTTTTATTTTAGATTTTAGCGATTTTTGAGGATCATTTCGTAAAAAAAGACAGGTTCATCTTTTCCGAATCGTACCAAAATCTAATCAGCAGCAGGGTATCCTACAAGTGACTTATCTACTAAATTTTGTGAAATCTGGTCTATCGGTTTTTCAGCTAGAGTGGATATAGACAATTTTTGCTGGCCATTTCGCAAAAATAGGCGGTTTCTTTTTCCCGAATCATACCAAAACATAATCAGCACTAGGGTGACCCACAAGTAACTTACCTATAAAAATTTATGAAATTCGGTCCATTAGTTTTTGAGTTAGAGTGGATACATACATTGCACAAACAGACACACAGACAGACAGACAGACGGCCACACAGACAGACGCACACACAGACGTCACGCTAAAACTAGTTTTTTCGTATTCTAGAGGTATCGAAACGTGTAGATCCGTCGAAAACTCGACTGCGAATTTGGATCTGATACCAATGCTTTCCCCATACATTATCATCTACTGCAGGGAAAGTAATAAACCACTTTTACGCGCAGTCTGGCTATTTCAAACTTAGTTCAGTGAAAGATATGCTAACACAAAAACTTGTAAAAAGTTCTTGAGGAAACTGCTAAGAAAGGATGTCCGTTCCCAAACCGTGTAGATCCGTCGAAAACTCGAGTTGCGATTTTCGACACGATTGCAGTACTTTCTCTGCAATACATTACCATGTATTGCAGAAACTGCAATACATGGTAAAACTGAATACCATAAAACTGCATACCTTCCCTGCAATACATTACCATGTATTGCATTGCAGGGAAGGTAATATTATCAGCAGAAAAGAAAAAATCTGATGTCGGCAACACAGGATTTTCCCTACAGACTCATTATCAAGTTCTCTTTATTTCTTCAATAATTCATTAAATTGAGTTTAAGTGCACAAAATAACATCCATAATTATTTTAAATTACACTGAATTTACACTTTTAATTCACTTTTTGTTTTCATTTGGTAACTGGACTTATTACTTTCCTTATATACATAGTATAATGTATAAGGAAAGTATTGTGACATAGTCGCAAACTCGAATTCCAGTTTTTTACGGGAGAACACGTTTCAAGCATCTCTGATCACGAATTGAACATTTTTCAGGTGTTGTCTGTGTGTGTGTGTGTGTGTGTGTCTGCACGTGTGTCTGTTTATGTTATCTGCAGCGGAAAATTTCAGTATCGTACAGCTTTCAAATTTGGTACGGGGGTTTTTGGAAAGGAAACGCATTCTTGAGATTCTTGAGAGCACGATAAAAGCATCCCTGAACACGAATCAAACGATTTTGAGATTATGTGCGCGCGCGTGTGTGTGTGTGTGTGTGTTTGGGAGTCTGTGGAGACGATATTTCACGAACGAATGGAGCGATTTGAATGAAATTTGGTACAGAAATTAAAATCTTTGAATACTGGAAGCCTATTGTTTTTAAACGAAATCGAATGTTCTGAACCCCCCTAAATTTTCAAGTGAAATTTTGAAAAAATCATCATAAAATCAAAACCTTTAATAAAGTTTGTAAATAGTCATTTCTTATGTAATTTTTTATTAGAAAACGATTAATATAAACTTTAGAACGCTGGCATAAACCACTCTCGAGATGTTGCATATTTTACAAATAAATGTATAAAAAAATCAGATAAAATAAAAAAAACTTTAAAGACGTAAATTACACAATATGACCAGAGGTGCAAAAATCCCGGGAATTTTGAGAAGCCGGGATAAATTCGGGAATTGTGGAAGCAATGGAAACTTTGATGGGAAGAAACTAATTTACGTGTTTCTTATATGCTCTAGCTAATCCGGCACATACGCAGTTTAGACCTTTATGATCAATCACCATTTAGATAAATTTGCTAAACCTTTGTATTAATTTAAAGCTAAAGTCAATTGAAATACATTTTTTGGAAATTTGAAATTACAAAAATCTTTCTAATTACGGGCAAATTATATGAGTGACAAAATCATTATTGGACTAATATAGTTTTCTTATTGTCATTCAATATTAAAGGAAAATAAATGCATTAACTACTTTATAATAAGTATTTCATCGTTCGGCGTGTGTTTACTTTTAAAAAATTTACAAATTTCAAATTCTTCGTGGAATTAATCTTTATGTTTATTTATATAGTATATTATAAGAAAGTCACATAATTTAAATATTTTTCTTGGATCTAAAAACATTTCTCTCAATTTTCCACGCTTCAGCTATTTGTAATTATGAATGCAAAAAATAAATATTTGTCATGGGTCATAAGTAGTTATAAAAGGCCGGTACTGCGGCGGATCGGGGAGGTGGCTCAGTGTGGCTCAGGAGGAGAGGCCCTCTTTGGGAGGAGGGTCCCTCTTTGGGAGGATGCCTCTCTTGAGCCACCTCCCCTCTTTGGAGTGTCTTCCCTCTTTGGAGTGGACCCTCCTTGGAGGGTCTTGAGACCCCCAGGATGCCTCTCTTGAGAGGATCCTCTCAATGCCCCCCTCCCCTCTTTTGGAAGTTTCGTGAGGTGGTGCAGCACCGGATGCCTCTTTCGGAAGAGGGCAATTGCGAAAGAGGCATGATGACTCATACGGAGTGAGTTTCACTCTTGAGAGGGAATGTCACAATCGCTGACCTGAGGAAGTGGTTTCAAGCGATGTCGCAATCGATGACCGACCCTTGACCTGAGGAAGAAGTTTCAAGGGATGTCGCAATCGAACAATCTGGAAATGACGTGTCGCGCCTTGGAGCTCCTTAGCACACGTCCTCCCTCTCTGCTGGTCAGCGACAGACTGAAAGATCTTATCAGCAGGATGTAATTAAAGCGCCCTCTGGCGAATTTTGATGAAGTGCTGCCATCTATCGGCATTTTTTTTTTTTTTTTTTTCCAAAAGAAATTAATGTTTCACTTGTCAGGAGCTGGATTCGATCTTGGGTCCAACTGATTAGAAGTCGCGCGTCTTACCATCGTGCCAAAGCACCCGTGCTTTATAGGCAGTTAACTTCGAAGTGTACCTTATCAGTGGAAGTTAGATTATTTTTCAAAGTTCATTCGAATAGCGATGCAAGGGTGCGTTTTAAAACAGAATGCTACGGACTGAATATAAATATGTATATTATAACACAATGATTTTTTTTTAAAACAAATGTATACACAAACTTTAAAAACACGAATGTAATAATTAGCTAAAATTGTATTCAGTGGATTTTTTTTTTTTTTTTTTTTAAATAAATCAATACGATTTTTATAATAATAACGAAATGATTTCGAATGTTTAAAAACAAATTGATTACGGATTTCCAATGAACACACAAATTGTGTTCAGTGGACACAAAAATTGTGTTCAGTGGACACACAAATTGTGTTCCGTGGACACAAAAATGGTGTTACATGAATACGATTCAACCCTTTATGTGTTGTGTATCTAAAAACAAGTGTATACACAAACTTTAAAAACATGAATGTAATACATAGCTAAAATTGTGTTCAATGAACACGAAATGGTGTTCAATGAATAGGATTCGACCATTTTAAGTGTTGTGTATCTAAAAACAAATGTATACACAAACTTTAAAAACATGAATGTAATACATAGCTGAAATTATGTTTTGTGAACAGGATTCGACCATTCTAAGTGTGTGTGTGATTTTTTAAAAATAAATCTAACTATCAATACGATTTTTATAATAATAACGAAATGATTTCGAATGTTTAAAAACAAATTGATTACGGATTTTCAAAGAACACACAAATTGTGTTCAGTGAATAGGATTCGACCATTCTGAGTGTTGTGTATCTAAAAACAAATGTATACACAAACTTTAAAAACACGAATGTAATAATTAGCTAAAATTGTGTTCAGTGGACACGAAACTTGTATTCAGTGAATAGGATTCGACCATTCTAAGTGTGTGTGTGTGATTTTTGAAAAATAAATCTAAAAGTATATAAAATAATAATGAAAATTAGAACTCACAGAACGACCTCTTCACTACCCGCTAGTCAAACTTCAAATGAGTGATACACTCTCATTACGCTATTAAAAATTAGATATTATCTATAATGACGTCAGCAGTATGAGGTGTTGCCACCTATTTTTTCTAATAATATATTTTAATAGTTGGATACTTCAAGGGTCTGATTTGGTACACGTAATCTGAAATACATCATTTTAATGATATTACGCATTGAATATGATTCGGCCATTTTTAAAATGGTGGATGTAATTGAAATATCGAAGTTTAGAATTTAACAAACTAACGAATTTTCACCCCCAAAAATTTTAGCATTCAGTTTAAATAAAACCCAATGAATATGATATCACCATTTTAACATCGTAATTTTACTACCATTATAGAACTTAGAAGTGAGTGTACATTATTTTTTTCAGGACACCAACACATTTTAAAATCTATTGAATAGGAATAGACCATTTTGCACATACATGTACCTAGATTTCAACACCCGGTATTAAAACCTGCTAAACATGAAACGAGTAAGTATTGTGTGAGATTTTATCACACTAACTTTCAAACTTTTTAAATTTTTAAAAATGTCCGAAATAGTTGTATTTCATCGGTAAACATAAATTGTATGGAACACATTTTTATGAAAAAAATATCTGTTTCGACAGCTTTTAAAAATAGATTTCTACAGTTGTACACTATGGTTCTAGAATTTTCTAAATACGAATCGACTGTTTGAATGGTGGTTTTACCGATGCAAATATTTACAGGACAAATATTTCAATGAAACCGAACTTAGTTGAAGCTTCTAAGTTTGAATATTTAGAATCATTTCATATAATTTTTATATTCACATTGAAAATAGTTAACAAAATTGGAACTCACGGAGCGACAACTTACTGTCCACACTCCAAATGAGTGATACACTCTTATTACATTATTAAAAATTAGATCTTATCTATAATGATGTCATTATGTTGCCGTATTGCCACCACACAATTATTCTTTCCAAATTATGCATTTTTTTTCTTTTTTCTTTTTAATAACTTGCTACTGTCTTATGCTATCCATTTTTTTTTTTCATATAAGCAGATATTCCATATACCTTCTAAATGTTAAGTTGTAATTTAAAAAAAAAAGCATTAGAGGTGTATTTTACGTCTGAATTCGTCCAAGTGGAAATCCGACAATTGCAAATGCATGATTGCATCCTCACATTTCAATAGACACCACTAAAATGTGTGGATCTTATTTTGAAAAAGCTGCTCTCAGAAAGAATATGTATATGAATACATATTTTCCATAAATATACCCCCTCCCCCCCACAATACACACAACATGCAGGCCAAAGACTCACCCAAAATACATTCCAAATCGGCTCTATAGCTTATCGCGCTTATCAGTGTAACAGATAGTGACCCAATGTTCATGTTCGCAAAGCGAGTTAATTGCAATGTTATTGTTTTAAGCAGTTCCCATATTTAAATGAAAAATTTATCAAATTATACAATACATACAAGAGCTGGAAGATCATAGCATTTCAATATTATAGAATACTCACGAATGTTTTTTTTTTTTTCCCCATTTAAAATTATCAAATTTTAATGCAATTTGACAAAAATTGCACAATACTTAGTGTATGACTATCAAATAAGAGCTAGGTTTTATTGTTACAACAACGTTTAAGATCATTAAACGAGTATATATATATATATTTTTTTTTTAAAAAGAAGAATAGTATATAACTTACTGTTTTTAAGGATAGGTGATTGTTAACATTGAATTTAAATGAAAGAGTGACCCTCTGAGACAAGTACAGTACATTGCAATATCATTAAAAAATATGAAAGATATGCAATTAACACCTTAAAAGAAACATGTAATGAGTTATCTTAATACGAGACATTATTGACATGCACATAGAAATGTCACAATTTTGTGGCTGTAGGTGCTCCATAAGACCTCTCTGCTCTTAATAAATGATCCCATTTGAATGTACATATTTAACAACACACAGAAAATGACAGGACCACAACAAAATTTTACACCTATTACAGAATAACTCCCAACTTCGTAGATTTTTAAGAAACTACAGTCGAATTTTCACCGATTCTTAGAGATTGAAACACAACATTGTTTATGAATCTTCATACTTTAGAGAATGGAACATAAATTAGCATTTATTTTGAATGAATTCAGAATTTTGACATTGATTATAAATTTATGATTTAAACTCTGTAAAGTGTAAATATCTTTTGTCATGAAACTCACACTGTAGACATTTGATATGATTCGAATAAATCTATTTTTAATTTTTTATATTTTATTTTAAAAAGTGAGATTAGTAAACCTGTTACACTTGAATGCATAGATACATAACTGACAACAATATAACATTTCTTAAATGGAACATGCTAAAAAAAAAAAAAAAAAAAATAGCTAATGAGTATAAATAAGGAATTCAATTTGAAAGATAACAACCATTTAATGAATCTATTATTAATGAAATACACATTAACCATTATCACTTGTACATTTAAACAAATAAGTTAAAATAATTTCCTTATCGCACTTTCATAGTCCTCTGATTTGAATGACTCGAAAAAATTTCTATCATAGCAGTAAAAGACTTCTTCACCACGCAACAAAACTTTCTTAGCAATGTTATTAATGTCAAGATTTAGAAGTACTTGTTCAGACACTCTGTCAAACATTTGTAATGGAGTGCTGTAAAGACATTCATGGTAACTTAAATCTGCAACTTGACCAACACAGCCAACACATTTGAAAAGTTTTCTTACATGACACATGACGTTGTCATGAATACAAGAGATTAATTGTTCGAATGCAAAATTTTTGTCACAAATAAGTGATGGTAGAAAGGTTATAGTGTTCTTTATTTTTAATATTTGAGCAGGAAGCCACTCTATAAATATACTTTCTCGAAGATGTATACTAATGTTGTTAACACTATTCTGTAAACATGCTATTTGATTTTTATCTAAGGTAATATGACACTGTGTTAGACAAAATTTTGAATCATATAATTGAATTATTTTCTGCAGATGCAATTTTCCGTTGTCATTGAAACAGAACAACTCATTGCGACTGACGAAAGAGGTATCTGCATATAGAATATTGAACGACCACAATTTTTGAGAAAATTCACTCCATGTAGCCGGTGACAGTGTAACACCTTCACGCGTAGGCTGTAATTCATTTCGATCGTTAGAGAGATATTTCCATATATACACTTTTAACTTCCCATGACGAAGTTTCAAATACACATACACATTAGAACCTAAATGCCAACGACGGAGTGCATCTTGCATAAAATCTGAAGAAGTAGATTCAGTCGAAACTGATTCTGCATTGGAAGATAACAGTCCACTATGTGTTAGAGCACAAGAAAGCAGATCATGAGTTGAGTTTTGAACCTCGGTGAGAACTTGTGAATTGACAACGGTAGATGTTTCTGCTGGGGTTTTGGAAGACATAAGATAGGTTTCTAATCAATCCACAGCAAATTTTTGTGAGGGTGAATTAATCACATCTGAGACAATGTCCACAGATTTTGTTTCTTCTAGGGCAGGAACAGTCAACTCCGCACTATTTACACTAGAAATTATTTGCTCGAGTGATGGCATACATTGAATTTTAGACATTCTTTTTAGATAGTAACATCCAACTACGACATTCACAGTATAAGATTTATTTTTAAAACACTAACATCTTAAAACATTATAATTTTGTCACAGCTATGAGCGAAGCAAACCTATCCACACAACCTCCAAAGTTGAAATGACTTATCAAACAACTTCATAAGTATAATCACGTAACCTAAATCGAGTGTCGTGTGCAAACAGATCACATAAGATATGAAGTGATTAGAACTTATAATTTTTAATGAATCGTACAACATTAGATTGTGGTAAATACAATTGTTATCTACATGAGAAAATTTCTATATTATTTCATTCAGCTTCGAAATCATAGAGTGAAAATATGTACCAAACTTACTTAAAGTTCCGAATTTTAAATCACATTAACATTATATACTTAGAAAAATTTTATATATATTTTTATAACTTTAGGTGATATGTATCACGCGGAATATACAAGAATAACTACCAAAAACACGAAAATAACTAACAGTATGAGGCCTTCACAAGTCGGCATCCAAACTAGAAATGAACGATAAACACACTAATTGCAACAATTAGATGAGAGCTTATCAGTTCTTATCTTATCTAAGATTCCACATAAAATGACGTCATCACTCCAAAGTTCACAAGATGACGTCATTGGTCCAAGGTTCGCAAGATAGCCATTTGGCCTTTTAAAATTAAGAAGTAATTAAAATTTTACTATCGATTTTGGCCAAAAAACACCACTTCATGGCCAAATGGCTATCTTGCGAACCTTGGACCAATGACGTCATCTTGTGAACTTTGGAGTGATGACGTCATTTTATGTGGAATCTTAGATAAGATAAGAACTGATAAGCTCTCATCTAATTGTTGCAATTAGTGTGTTTATCGTTCATTTCTAGTTTGGATGCCGACTTGTGAAGGCCTCATACTGTTAGTTATTTTCGTGTTTTTGGTAGTTATTCTTGTATATTCCGCGTGATACATATCACCTAAAGTTATAAAAATATATATAAAATTTTTCTAAGTATATAATGTTAATGTGATTTAAAATTCGGAACTTTAAGTAAGTTTGGTACATATTTTCACTCTATGATTTCGAAGCTGAATGAAATAATATAGAAATTTTCTCATGTAGATAACAATTGTATTTACCACAATCTAATGTTGTACGATTCATTAAAAATTATAAGTTCTAATCACTTCATATCTTATGTGATCTGTTTGCACACGACACTCGATTTAGGTTACGTGATTATACTTATGAAGTTGTTTGATAAGTCATTTCAACTTTGGAGGTTGTGTGGATAGGTTTGCTTCGCTCATAGCTGTGACAAAATTATAATGTTTTAAGATGTTAGTGTTTTAAAAATAAATCTTATACTGTGAATGTCGTAGTTGGATGTTACTATCTAAAAAGAATGTCTAAAATTCAAAGTATGCCATCACTCGAGCAAATAATTTCTAGTGTAAATAGTGCGGAGTTGACTGTTCCTGCCCTAGAAGAAACAAAATCTGTGGACATTGTCTCAGATGTGATTAATTCACCCTCACAAAAATTTGCTGTGGATTGATTAGAAACCTATCTTATGTCTTCCAAAACCCCAGCAGAAACATCTACCGTTGTCAATTCACAAGTTCTCACCGAGGTTCAAAACTCAACTCATGATCTGCTTTCTTGTGCTCTAACACATAGTGGACTGTTATCTTCCAATGCAGAATCAGTTTCGACTGAATCTACTTCTTCAGATTTTATGCAAGATGCACTCCGTCGTTGGCATTTAGGTTCTAATGTGTATGTGTATTTGAAACTTCGTCATGGGAAGTTAAAAGTGTATATATGGAAATATCTCTCTAACGATCGAAATGAATTACAGCCTACGCGTGAAGGTGTTACACTGTCACCGGCTACATGGAGTGAATTTTCTCAAAAATTGTGGTCGTTCAATATTCTATATGCAGATACCTCTTTCGTCAGTCGCAATGAGTTGTTCTGTTTCAATGACAACGGAAAATTGCATCTGCAGAAAATAATTCAATTATATGATTCAAAATTTTGTCTAACACAGTGTCATATTACCTTAGATAAAAATCAAATAGCATGTTTACAGAATAGTGTTAACAACATTAGTATACATCTTCGAGAAAGTATATTTATAGAGTGGCTTCCTGCTCAAATATTAAAAATAAAGAACACTATAACCTTTCTACCATCACTTATTTGTGACAAAAATTTTGCATTCGAACAATTAATCTCTTGTATTCATGACAACGTCATGTGTCATGTAAGAAAACTTTTCAAATGTGTTGGCTGTGTTGGTCAAGTTGCAGATTTAAGTTACCATGAATGTCTTTACAGCACTCCATTACAAATGTTTGACAGAGTGTCTGAACAAGTACTTCTAAATCTTGACATTAATAACATTGCTAAGAAAGTTTTGTTGCGTGGTGAAGAAGTCTTTTACTGCTATGATAGAAATTTTTTCGAGTCATTCAAATCAGAGGACTATGAAAGTGCGATAAGGAAATTATTTTAACTTATTTGTTTAAATGTACAAGTGATAATGGTTAATGTGTATTTCATTAATAATAGATTCATTAAATGGTTGTTATCTTTCAAATTGAATTCCTTATTTATACTCATTAGCTATTTTTTTTTTTTTTTTTTTTAGCATGTTCCATTTAAGAAATGTTATATTGTTGTGAGTTATGTATCTATGCATTCAAGTGTAACAGGTTTACTAATCTCACTTTTTAAAATAAAATATAAAAAATTAAAAATAGATTTATTCGAATCATATCAAATGTCTACAGTGTGAGTTTCATGACAAAAGATATTTACACTTTACAGAGTTTAAATCATAAATTTATAATCAATGTCAAAATTCTGAATTCATTCAAAATAAATGCTAATTTATGTTCCATTCTCTAAAGTATGAAGATTCATAAACAATGTTGTGTTTCAATCTCTAAGAATCGGTGAAAATTCGACTGTAGTTTCTTAAAAATCTACGAAGTTGGGAGTTATTCTGTAATAGGTGTAAAATTTTGTTGTGGTCCTGTCATTTTCTGTGTGTTGTTAAATATGTACATTCAAATGGGATCATTTATTAAGAGCAGAGAGGTCTTATGGAGCACCTACAGCCACAAAATTGTGACATTTCTATGTGCATGTCAATAATGTCTCGTATTAAGATAACTCATTACATGTTTCTTTTAAGGTGTTAATTGCATATCTTTCATATTTTTTAATGATATTGCAATGTACTGTACTTGTCTCAGAGGGTCACTCTTTCATTTAAATTCAATGTTAACAATCACCTATCCTTAAAAACAGTAAGTTATATACTATTCTTCTTTTTAAAAAAAAAAATATATATATATACTCGTTTAATGATCTTAAACGTTGTTGTAACAATAAAACCTAGCTCTTATTTGATAGTCATACACTAAGTATTGTGCAATTTTTGTCAAATTGCATTAAAATTTGATAATTTTAAATGGGGAAAAAAAAAAAAACATTCGTGAGTATTCTATAATATTGAAATGCTATGATCTTCCAGCTCTTGTATGTATTGTATAATTTGATAAATTTTTCATTTAAATATGGGAACTGCTTAAAACAATAACATTGCAATTAACTCGCTTTGCGAACATGAACATTGGGTCACTATCTGTTACACTGATAAGCGCGATAAGCTATAGAGCCGATTTGGAATGTATTTTGGGTGAGTCTTTGGCCTGCATGTTGTGTGTATTGTGGGGGGGAGGGGGTATATTTATGGAAAATATGTATTCATATACATATTCTTTCTGAGAGCAGCTTTTTCAAAATAAGATCCACACATTTTAGTGGTGTCTATTGAAATGTGAGGATGCAATCATGCATTTGCAATTGTCGGATTTCCACTTGGACGAATTCAGACGTAAAATACACCTCTAATGCTTTTTTTTTTAAATTACAACTTAACATTTAGAAGGTATATGGAATATCTGCTTATATGAAAAAAAAAAATGGATAGCATAAGACAGTAGCAAGTTATTAAAAAGAAAAAAGAAAAAAAATGCATAATTTGGAAAGAATAATTGTGTGGTGGCAATACGGCAACATAATGACATCATTATAGATAAGATCTAATTTTTAATAATGTAATAAGAGTGTATCACTCATTTGGAGTGTGGACAGTAAGTTGTCGCTCCGTGAGTTCCAATTTTGTTAACTATTTTCAATGTGAATATAAAAATTATATGAAATGATTCTAAATATTCAAACTTAGAAGCTTCATCTAAGTTCGGTTTCATTGAAATATTTGTCCTGTAAATATTTGCATCGGTAAAACCACCATTCAAACAGTCGATTCGTATTTAGAAAATTCTAGAACCATAGTGTACAACTGTAGAAATCTATTTTTAAAAGCTGTCGAAACAGATATTTTTTTCATAAAAATGTGTTCCATACAATTTATGTTTACCGATGAAATACAACTATTTCGGACATTTTTAAAAATTTAAAAAGTTTGAAAGTTAGTGTGATAAAATCTCACACAATACTTACTCGTTTCATGTTTAGCAGGTTTTAATACCGGGTGTTGAAATCTAGGTACATGTATGTGCAAAATGGTCTATTCCTATTCAATAGATTTTAAAATGTGTTGGTGTCCTGAAAAAAATAATGTACACTCACTTCTAAGTTCTATAATGGTAGTAAAATTACGATGTTAAAATGGTGATATCATATTCATTGGGTTTTATTTAAACTGAATGCTAAAATTTTTGGGGGTGAAAATTCGTTAGTTTGTTAAATTCTAAACTTCGATATTTCAATTACATCCACCATTTTAAAAATGGCCGAATCATATTCAATGCGTAATATCATTAAAATGATGTATTTCAGATTACGTGTACCAAATCAGACCCTTGAAGTATCCAACTATTAAAATATATTATTAGAAAAAATAGGTGGCAACACCTCATACTGCTGACGTCATTATAGATAATATCTAATTTTTAATAGCGTAATGAGAGTGTATCACTCATTTGAAGTTTGACTAGCGGGTAGTGAAGAGGTCGTTCTGTGAGTTCTAATTTTCATTATTATTTTATATACTTTTAGATTTATTTTTCAAAAATCACACACACACACTTAGAATGGTCGAATCCTATTCACTGAATACAAGTTTCGTGTCCACTGAACACAATTTTAGCTAATTATTACATTCGTGTTTTTAAAGTTTGTGTATACATTTGTTTTTAGATACACAACACTCAGAATGGTCGAATCCTATTCACTGAACACAATTTGTGTGTTCTTTGAAAATCCGTAATCAATTTGTTTTTAAACATTCGAAATCATTTCGTTATTATTATAAAAATCGTATTGATAGTTAGATTTATTTTTAAAAAATCACACACACACTTAGAATGGTCGAATCCTGTTCACAAAACATAATTTCAGCTATGTATTACATTCATGTTTTTAAAGTTTGTGTATACATTTGTTTTTAGATACACAACACTTAAAATGGTCGAATCCTATTCATTGAACACCATTTCGTGTTCATTGAACACAATTTTAGCTATGTATTACATTCATGTTTTTAAAGTTTGTGTATACACTTGTTTTTAGATACACAACACATAAAGGGTTGAATCGTATTCATGTAACACCATTTTTGTGTCCACGGAACACAATTTGTGTGTCCACTGAACACAATTTTTGTGTCCACTGAACACAATTTGTGTGTTCATTGGAAATCCGTAATCAATTTGTTTTTAAACATTCGAAATCATTTCGTTATTATTATAAAAATCGTATTGATTTATTTAAAAAAAAAAAAAAAAAAAATCCACTGAATACAATTTTAGCTAATTATTACATTCGTGTTTTTAAAGTTTGTGTATACATTTGTTTTAAAAAAAAATCATTGTGTTATAATATACATATTTATATTCAGTCCGTAGCATTCTGTTTTAAAACGCACCCTTGCATCGCTATTCGAATGAACTTTGAAAAATAATCTAACTTCCACTGATAAGGTACACTTCGAAGTTAACTGCCTATAAAGCACGGGTGCTTTGGCACGATGGTAAGACGCGCGACTTCTAATCAGTTGGACCCAAGATCGAATCCAGCTCCTGACAAGTGAAACATTAATTTCTTTTGGAAAAAAAAAAAAAAAAAAATGCCGATAGATGGCAGCACTTCATCAAAATTCGCCAGAGGGCGCTTTAATTACATCCTGCTGATAAGATCTTTCAGTCTGTCGCTGACCAGCAGAGAGGGAGGACGTGTGCTAAGGAGCTCCAAGGCGCGACACGTCATTTCCAGATTGTTCGATTGCGACATCCCTTGAAACTTCTTCCTCAGGTCAAGGGTCGGTCATCGATTGCGACATCGCTTGAAACCACTTCCTCAGGTCAGCGATTGTGACATTCCCTCTCAAGAGTGAAACTCACTCCGTATGAGTCATCATGCCTCTTTCGCAATTGCCCTCTTCCGAAAGAGGCATCCGGTGCTGCACCACCTCACGAAACTTCCAAAAGAGGGGAGGGGGGCATTGAGAGGATCCTCTCAAGAGAGGCATCCTGGGGGTCTCAAGACCCTCCAAGGAGGGTCCACTCCAAAGAGGGAAGACACTCCAAAGAGGGGAGGTGGCTCAAGAGAGGCATCCTCCCAAAGAGGGACCCTCCTCCCAAAGAGGGCCTCTCCTCCTGAGCCACACTGAGCCACCTCCCCGATCCGCCGCAGTACCGGCCTTTTATAACTACTGTCATACACATTTATTTTACAATGTAAAATGGAATGACAGAAAATTCCTACTTTTTGGAAACTTTAAAAATTTATTTATTCTCGTGTATAAACTGGGTTTTTCCCAATCTTTTTAACGCTACTAATGACAGTAGAGGCTTATGTGAGTACATTGGTACTTTTATACCCAGCGAATCCGTGAACAAAATTTGCATATTATTGAAAGCTGATCGGCTAAAGAATACATGCGAAGTGGACATACATAAAATAAAAGAGACATGGAATACAGCAAATATGAAACGACATAATGCAAAACGGTAAATGGGAAAAATGTTGAAATAAACGTTTTTAATATTTTAAAGTTTGTTTATACGAAGATTTGGACATATCGCCTTATTGCAATTATCACCATCAATCATATTTTCTCTCTTTACACGAAGCATTAAAAAAAATCTGATGTGGATAGCACATGACTTTCCTTATATAATGCAATGAATTTACTACATTTACAGTAAAAAAAAATAGATTATTTTTATAGTGGTTATTTATATTCTTTCCAAGATATTGAATTTTCGTCAATGAGTCATTTTCTATGTCGTCATCATCAATGAGTCGTTATTGATTTAGAGTCATTTTTACCCATTTGGCAAGTTTTCCGTTAATTTAGCAACATTTAGAAAAGTCGCCAAACTGGCGACATTCCACCAAATTCGTCGCCAAAACCTCGCCAAGCGTTATGGACGAAGAAAGCAGATTCTTACAGCAGATAAATGACTATTGGCGTCAGTGGCGGATTTTGGCCTCTTGTTTGGGGGGGGGGGGGGCGATCTGTAGATCGAAATGTTCTCGGAGGTTTGTTCACTTAGGATTTTCTTAACGGCTTCCTATATGCGGATATTTGACATTTTTGAAATAACTAGAACAAATTCGGAAGTTTATAGTAAGTTCTTTGCAGCTTATAAAATACGGCCTATCATTTTTTTAAGACCAAAGCAAAACAATGAAGATTGGAAGAAAAAAAAGTTACGTGACTATATAAGGAAACAACGAAGTTCAAAGCTCTACAACTTTTGATGCACGGAGACCCTAAAAAACCATTTTTGAGCGAAATTGAAGAACTTTAAAAACTTAACAAAATAAAAAAATGTTTGAAAAATTTTGCACTTTTCATTATTTAATAATTCACAACCAAAAAATGGGAAAAGAGCTGTAGGCTGAAAGAAAAAACTCGTAAAAACTAATTTAGAATAATAAATTTGATCATATAAACATGAGGAGCCATATCTTAATGATTTTCCATGATCAAATTTATTATTCCAAATTAGTTTTTACGATTTTTTTCTTTCAACCTCTAGCTTTTTTCCCATTTTTTGATTGTGAATTATTAAATAATGAAAAGTGCAAAATTTTTCAAATATTTTTAGTTTTGTTAAGCGTTTAAAGTTCTTTAATTTCGCTCAAAAAAGGTTTTTCAGGGGTATCTGTGCATTAAAATTGAACTGTGTATTGAACTTCGTATCCTATTGAAATAACATGGAAGTGATTCCATAATTTTTGCCAGGGGTAGTACCTATAACACTATTCAAATGTAATTGCCAATTCAGCTTATTGTCGATCATTATCCCTAACAGCCTTACGGGGTCCATCGCAAAAACCCTGGCGCCGTTAACCTCCCAGGAAGGATCATCATTATAATATCAACTCAAGTCTTCTTGCTTTTTCTTTAGCAAATCGATCTAAAACTGTTACTGGTGAAATGGCGATATCATAATGCCCATGCAACAAAGTCAATCCCACTAGCAGATCTTCTCTAATTGTGTTTCGAAGCCATGTCTTCAATCGTTTTAGTGCTGAGAAGCTACCCTCGGCGGTTGCTACAGTAATTGGTAATGTTACAAGAACTTTCAGTAACACGTAGATCACATGGTGCACTGCAGAATCACAGTTTTGTAGTGCTTCAAAAGCAGACTTGTGTACTCTGCCGGTATCTGTATTTTCTCGCATCCATTTGGTTCTCCAGTTAATCACCTCAACTTGAAGTGTACTGCTCATTTCTTCCACTCCCAGTTCGGCTATTCTGTGATACTTCTTGCTTAGCTCTGTCCAAGATGGGAGGAGTGACTCTTCGTCCGTGTCGATTTTCGCTAAAAGAGTCGATGGTACTAAATCTTGTAAATATAAGACATCCAGATTTTCCTGTGCGAATCGGTCTTTTAAGTCTTCTTGGACGGAGTTTAACAAAGGCACGTAAACATTTATTCTGTAATAATCTTCAGGAGTTATGTTAGGAGCAGTTGATCTATGAACTTGGCGTCTAGCAGTACGTGGTATTTTTATTTCAATTCCAAGATCATTACACATTCCCTCAACCTCTGCATATATTCCCGAAATCGGATTTCACATTTTTTTTAATTTCACTTATTATCGTAATTGCATCAAAGACAGCATCTCGAGCTTTCTTTTTACTTTTATTATGGGAGCGAGATTTCGTGGATAAACTAAGGGAGGGAGAGCAAGACCAAAGTATCTCCCGAATGATATAATGATATATATATATTTTTTAATTTTATAATTTATTTGATAAAACGTCGACATTAGTCAGACGTTTGGGGGGGGGGGGGGGCGATCGCCTCGATCGCCCCTCCTTAAATCCGCCACTGATTGGCGTTCAAATACAAAAGTATTACTCAAAGTATCTTTTTACATGAATGGAACGAGCTAGATCCACGCGAATTATGTCACCAAATGTTTCGCATGGAATTACATATGAAAAGTGAACATGTTTCTCAATAGGAAATATATTTTTTTATTTCATATGACTTTTTGATATTTTTTTTGAAAAATGTGAAATATCTCGAGAACGGTTCATGTTAGCGTTCTAAAATTTATGTCAATCGTTTTCTAATGAAAAATTACATAAGAAATGTCTATTTGCGTAACTTTATTAACGGTTTTGATTTTTTGACGATTTTTTCAAAATTTCACTCGAAAATTTAGGGGGGTTCTGAACATTCGATTGCGTATAAAAACAATAGACTTCCAGTGTTTACGGATTCTGATTTTTGTACCAAATTTCATTCGAATCGGTTCATTCGTTCGTTAGTTATCATCTCCTCAGACTCACTCACACACACACACACACACACAGACATCACTTCAAAAATATTTGATTCGTGATCAGGGCAGCTTGAAACGTGCTTTCCTGTCGAAAACTCGAATTCGAACTTTCGACCCCGTCTCAATACTTTCCTTATACATTATGTATATAAGGAAAGTAAAAATAGGCATATATTTTCACTTCCTATTACTAGATGGCAGCACGAAACAATTTCTTTTTACAATGTCTAAAGTTTGAGTCTGACCATTTCCGATCGACATAATTTTAACTTGGATAGTTTTTAAAGTAAAAATCAATTTGAGACTGGAAAAAGATGCCTTAATGGAAGAGTAATTTTTTTTGATAACTTTTGTTATGAAAAATTTTGGAAAAATTATTTTATTTTGAATTTTAAACACCAAAATTTCTAATATTTGAAACATAGTTGGCAAGAAATCGTCTAATTTGGCACTGTATATTTTGACTGCTGTTCTACTATACAACTGTATACACTTGGAAGCATTTTTAACTTTCCATAGTTGTCATTATTGATCCTTGACTTACTCGACATAAACATTAAAATTAATGTAATAAAACAAAATTTCGGGAATCAGTTTTGGAGATTTTCACTAAATACCACACATGGGTAATTTAGAGACTGTAGTAAATGATATTTTCAAGATTTTATTGAAATTTTTTAAAACAAAATGTCCGTCCACAAAGTAGATGGTGTTCGTTACCCTAAGACGTAACCAGGAATTTTTATCTAGGGGGGGCCAATGGGGGAGCGACAAGAAAAACGGGGGGGGGGGCGGTCTGTGTTTTTCAAAGTGTGTTTGTTCCTCGGAACCCTTAAAATTCCGTGACAGTAATCCAGGGGTTACGAGACGGGATAGTTTTGTATAAATGCTCTTCAAAATTAAATATTCGTAAAATTTTAATGTATAATGTGGACCACAAACGACTTGTTCTTACTTTGGGTTCTTACCGGGTTCAGCCATCAAATTGAATATCAAAAGGGTTCCGCGACCAAATAAGTTTGAAAAATGAATTATAGTAAACAGTACAGCGATAATTCTCAATTCCTATGTTAGTAGATTCCACATTTTCATATAGCTGTAGCAAACGTTCTAGATCTTTATCACTGAAATCGTCGTATTTAACAAAACCCGAAATTTCATGAAAACGTTTCAACAGGTTATTCTGAAACCACATTGGTCACACTGACGCTAGGAAAAATTATCCCTTTGGCGCTTTTTTTTTTATATAACTAGATTTCTTCCCATCTTTTTATCTGTTACTAAGCAATCTTATTATTCAAATGTTTCGCAGTAGTCCAATACTTCGAAACCCAGCTGTGCAAACAAACAGTAAGTATCTCTAAGTCGTAAGGCGAGCAGTCAGGCCTGGACACAGACCACTCGACACAGACCACTCGACTGATTCGAGAGCTTACAGCAGCTGTTTGAGTGACCAGTGGTCTGGGGTGTCGAAAACCCAGACCACACGACCAACCCTAAGGTTTATGGCAGCAGTTTGTGTGGTCTGGTGGTCTGGGGTGTCGAAAGCCCAGGCCGACAGACTGATTTGAAGACATAGAGCAGCTTAATGGGCGGCCGGGGTGGTCTGGGGTATTGAATACCTCAAACATTTGAGTCATAAGATTGTTTAGAAGTTACATATTTCCATTAGCCGGCTTAGCATTTATATCTTTCAAGCTGCACTGGGCTGTGGAGTACTTTTCTTATAATATATAATTGAAATATACTCGTCATTTTTTCAGAAATTGTTACACATATCTCTATCGTTCCATAGACTACTGTTGTTCTCCCTTTTATTAATACGTACTTCAATTTTCTGCACTCAGTTTATTATTTACAATTCGCAAAGAACGCATCTGCAATTGTTTCCATCATTTAGAAGATGTGTTCCTGTTTAAATTCTTCAAAGCATTTTCATTGTACTTTCATTGTAAGTTTGTCAGAAATCACTGTCTAGGGTTCTTCCAATGATCTAAAAAATATTTTTATTCAATATGATTTTTAAACTAACTTCATGGAACATTTGTAAAACTGCAAAGAATTCATGATCCAGTTGTGATTCGAATCATTAATCTTACTTTGGCCATCTGATAGTCTTTATCCATTGAACTACTGAGAATGATTTTCTTTCCTATATTTAAAGCAGACATTGCATTCAGATCGAACTGCAATTTCAGATCTATACGATTTCGTCATTCCTCTGCGTTTTTTCATCCTCTTCAACCTTTTGCTTACGGGTGGGACAGCGTCAGTCCCAAACGAAGAACCTCTAAAAAAACAGGTATTTGCCATACCCTATACCAAACAGTTCGACCCCCCTTTGCAGACATTGGCGTCCACGGACGCCAGTGCCTGCAAAGGGGGATACAAATACCTGTCTTTTTGAGAGGTTCTTTGTTTGGGACCAACGGTGTCCCACCCGTAAGAAAATGGTTAAAACAGTTCAGTATAGTGTTCGTGATAAGTCGCATGAATAAAAATCACAGCCAAAGCATCCTAGTATAAATTAAAATTTGGTATTTTTTAGGCTTTTATGAAATACTGCATCCCACCAACAGGGTTCATTGACTCGTGCATCATTGTGGAAAAGCTTCCCAAAAAATTGCGTATGAACTGTTGCACACGCTAAAATCACGAAAACTTCTTTATAAAGTGTTTTGACTTAAACAAAACATGCAATATCTCAATAATATTTCATGCTAGCATCTTATACACAAGGCACTGATATGACTCAGAGAAAGGAGGTAGATTTCAATTTTATAAACAAAAAATACTATTTATGAAATGATCACTGCAATTCAAAGATTTCAAACACAACACGCTTGAATTAATTAGATTTATTAGCGAAATAATGCAACTGTTACTGTTTCCTTTCAGTTTATAATTCTGTAGAATGCATCTATACTGATCAACACAAAATTTTCAATTGTATTTGAAATTCTTATATGTTTTAGATGACTATCACTAGATATAGCAGGCAGATAGAACAAGAAATCGTGCCAAAAGTAATAATTTTAGTTACTTCATTCCATCGCTTCAAAAAACTTTAAAATACACTCTGTTGAAAAAAAAAATGTATGCACCAAAACGATATTGAAGCTACAGCTGCGGAACTCGGCATTATAGTATGCTGTCTGAGGAGATATGAAAATAATTAGAATCTGGAAACAAGAAAACGCTTTCGGAAAAAGTTTTTACTTACAATTCCTAGGAGTATCTATCTCTCAGTATTGGTTGCAAATACAGAAGCATGAATACTGACTGATAGAGATTCAACATTAAATTCTGTTGTGAGTAAAGGGATGGCCGACAAGGATCAGAGATGTTAAATGACCTGGATCTGTTATATTGAGTGACATGGATTCAGCATTAAATTTTAGATTGAATGTGGTTTTACTATTGATTGCCACTTCCAGGTCTATTTCTTCTTTTGGTTTAAATCATTTTGTTGAAACGTCTATTTATCAAGAATGGCTTTAGTCCCGGGTCGGTAGCTGAGAGGTATAAGGCAATCGTTTCATCGTGCTCTCTCGATTGCCCGGCTGTAGGTCTAAATCCTTCCTGCGGGCATGAATGTTGTGGTTCCTGTTTAGGGTATAATGGGATCAGTCCCCCCCCCCCCCCCCCCGTGGTGCGCCAGGGCAACGTTATGTCTTAGGATTAGTTTGAGATAGAGTCTAGATGATGATTGATATGGATTCACCATCGAAATTCTGAGGACATTTTGGATGTTCATTAAGGGTTTTCATTTCCAGATTTGGAGATGACGCTTCCTGTTTTTCCGAAAATGTGTATGACTGCAAACAAAATAAGTACGGAAAAGTCAATAGAAATGCGTAATACTTGAATCAAAATTGAAGTTTACAGAATATTTGCCACCATATGAAGGCTCCCTACGATAACTGTTCTGAAACTATACCGATTTTTTATTTAATTTAAATATATCATATAAATTAATGTTTTGCAGGTCCCACGAAAACTCCTCTAAATTGTTTTGATTTCTTTACAGTATGGATTTGTGGTTGAGATAGACATTTTACAGGTCGAGGTTATTGCTGATCGCGGCCGAACAGAAATTTCACTCCCTTCATCTTGCCGCCTTTTACTCATCTACGTTATTTGAAGATTAATCTTCGTAAAATTAATAAAATTTTGCGTAATTTAGATATATGTTACATATTAATATTTTACATATCGTGCTCGTTGATGGACATGGTTAAATTATTATTGCTCGTTCTGCGTCCCCCTTTACTGATTTGCGTATTGTACGACTATGTATCTTCTATGAAAATTAAACATTATTTTTTAAATTTAGGCATATAGCACAAATTAATATTTTACAAGCCGAGTTCGTTTCTGAGCAAGATCGGAGTGCTACGACCTTTTTACTGAAATATTAATCCCGAAAAATATCCTCTGAAGCTTTTTTATTTACAATTTGGATATGTGGCACCTATACCACAAATGCATGGCCCTTCTTATACTCCATTTGAGAAGTTCGAATTTCAACACAACGCTTTCCTTATACATTTTACTATATGTGTAGTGAATGTAATATGTGCAGTATTGCAACAAATCAATTAACATCATCCTTGTCTCTCTCTCTCTCTCTCTCTCTCTCTCTATATATATATATATATATATATATATATATATAAATAACATATAAGATAGAAAGTGGAAATTATTAAAGATATTGAAGTGTTATGGCATTTATGCGCAAAGCAGCTACAAATACAATGCACGATATAAATATAAAAAGTATAAATAGCATGTATAAAATTGGAAAAAAGAAGGAAGGCTTAGCGAGAAGCTTACTTAATGGCGGTAAGGGGTTGTGACCTTACACCCCAGTTGTCAACATGCATGTCATAATTGCCGCGGCATCGCACTCCTGGACGCCAGCCCTGGCTGAAGCCAACCTCCGAAGTGACAATAACAATCATCACAAGTCATTAGTTTAATCAAATTATTAGTTTAATCAAAAATATCACTGAGTGAGACTGGAATTAAGAAGGATATAACTAAATTGAAGAGAAAAAACCGGTTTTGGAAGCTACATGAAATATAATATTTGAATTAAAATAAGAGTATAAAGAATACTTCCCTGATTGCAAAGATGTAAGGTACTGCATGATTACCATTAACAAGATTATCAAAGTTCAAATAAATAAAATCTAATTGTGAAAAACAAGTACAGAAGTAGTGTGAAGAAACAACAGGTTTTGGAAAGCTACAAATCCATATGAGTTAACTCTATAAGTTAAATTACAATAATAAGTGAACAAATAAATTTAGACCATATTGAATGAGATTGGAATTAAAAAGGAACTATTAAAAAAGTAATAATAATAAATTTGGTTTTAATGAAATAAACGACGCACAGTTTAAAAAAAAAACACACAAAATGCATCGTACGAGAATTTACATTCAAGTTAATCTATAAGCTTGCCTGGCGGCACATAAATACATACTTGAATACGTACTTGAACACGTGTATTTTAATCTAATCTGTGCAAACTTAATCAACCATTAAATATCTTTAGAACTCCCAGTCAATTTAACCTCCTCATTTGTTTAAACAAAATGAAATATCACGCGTGTATGCACCGATATTTCACCAAGAAGTAAGTAAACAGATTAATTTGCAACAATCGTGACATTTCAAGTATTACAGCTTTCCCACTCATTGGAAAACCCAAGAAAATACTAAAATATAGAAATTACGAAAATAATAAAAATTTCTATAATACTAAAATATAGAAATTATATAGTATATAATATTTATACACTATTCTTCGAAAACTAAGAGCTCGATACAAAATCCAATTATATACACTTATTGGTTTACCAAAGAGCTGCTAAGTGTTGCGTATTGTTCATAGTTAGAACTTTTAATTTTTATATATAAGCATTACAAACTTGAAAAACGGAAAATTTTCAATCTCCTTCAAATTGAAATTCAAAATTGAAATGAATAATTTCAACTTTTAATCGAAATCTGCACGTTCCTTTTTTTTAAATAAAAATTTAGAAAAAAAAATGCATGTTTTTGTTGTTTTCTATTTATATCTATCTTTTACAGTTTTAAAGATACATCGAGTGAAAGTAAGTAAAATAAAAATAAAACTCACACGGACAAATGCTTTTTATAAGTTTTTTCGAAAAAACAAAAACAAACAAACAAAAAAAGAATGAAATATTAAAATATTGAAATTATTTTTATGTATTCACTGTCTTGACAGTATATACGACTAAACAAGAAATATTGTTTACATTTTATCTATTAGTATAGAAGGATGAAATTTTTCGTAAAGCTGTTATTCAGCCACAGGAACCCCAGGCATAGATGTAAATACACATCATAAAATGAAAAAAAGTCATTGCAATAAAATTATTTGGAAGATTTAAATAAAAGTCTGCTAAACTTACTTAATATTAAAAGTATAATTATCTCGTATATCGAATCAAATTTACAATTACACATTTGTGCGGAAATAAAAATAAATGCAAAGAAAAGTATAAGGATTTTATGCAACTTAATCGTTTCATATCACATATTTTTCAGTATTAGTTAATAAAGTGAACAATATACCATTATAAATCCTTTAATTTTCAATATGTCGAAATGTTTCTAATAGTAGATTAAATTTTTCAGTATTATTTCGCAATTTTCCCGAAGGTTTTCCGAAAGAAATTAGTTGCAGAAATTTAATAATAATAGAACAATCGACAATTGTGCAAGTCGCCACCATACATTGTTTTGTTCACCTTTTATATACGGAACGTTTTCCAGCGATAACCAGTTCCGTTTTGAGTTTTGATTCGAAGACTGTTTATTCTTTGGAAAATCTTACCATGAAGATGTTCGTAAGTAAAAGCTTTACTTATTTCAAATGTTACATTTAGCTTCTCTGTTTCCTCTTTGTTTAGTTTCTTTGATTTGATTCTTGTTTGAGCACGAACATATACATTCGTTTATTTCATATATGATAAGTATTTCTGCAACATCCCATGTAATCAGTAAAATAAAATTTTGAACAGCACCCGTAATACAAATCCCTTTGAAAGTGCCACTGAAACAAAAGGTATTACTAATCAGAATAATGTCTTCTACACCTAAATGTGCTTCTAATTTTCACGTGGTCGTCTTATTTAATTCAACCAACCTATTTATCTTAATTCTACGAACACAGTTTTTTCCCCTCCAATGGGAGTCAAATAAGATATTTGAGACTATTATGAATGAATTGAGCATCAGTCAGTATTAAATTAGTGTAATAAAGTACAACCATGAATGAATATCAGATATTTCACATTAGAAAAATGCTTATGCAATTTTAGATTTATTTGAATTTATAGAATATACTTTTAAATTCTAATGGTAGATTTCAAATTTATGAAGATGTTGGCGATTTCTAATAAATATTTCAATGCTCTACCTTTGTTCTAAAATCCATTTCTGTACCACAGACAAAATGGCATAATGATTCTTGTCGAACGTTCGAATATAAGTTCCTTTTGGACAGAAGTCTGACTTTTTCAAACACTATAGAAATTTCCATAAATCAAAAGTTTAACATTTAGGTACCAGGTGTAATACCAATGTAATTAGTAGAGTTCAATTGCTATAATAATACTATACATTTTGCAACACAACTAAAATTAAACTTCAAACAGAGTAACAGAGCAAAGGAGATTATGAGTAGAGTTCAATTACTATAATAATACTATACATTTTGCAACACAACTAAAATTAAACTTCAAACAGAGTAACAGAGCAAAGGAGATTATGAGTAGAGTTCAATTACTATAATAATACTATACGTTTTGCAACACAACTAAAATTAAACTTCAAACAGAGTAACAGAGCAAAGGAGATTATGAGTAGAGTTCAATTACTATAATAATACTATACATTTTGCAACACAACTAAAATTAAACTTCAAACAGAGTAACAGAGCAAAGGAGATTATGAGTAGAGTTCAATTACTATAATAATACTATACATTTTGCAACACAACTAAAATTAAACTTCAAACAGAGTAACAGAGCAAAGGAGATTATGAGTAGAGTTCAATTACTATAATAATACTATACGTTTTGCAACACAACTAAAATTAAACTTCAAACAGAGTAACAGAGCAAAGGAGATTATGAGTAGAGTTCAATTACTATAATAATACTATACGTTTTGCAACACAACTAAAATTAAACTTCAAACAGAGTAACAGAGCAAAGGAGATTATGAGTAGAGTTCAATTACTATAATAATACTATACGTTTTGCAACACAACTAAAATTAAACTTCAAACAGAGTAACAGAGCAAAGGAGATTATGAGTAGAGTTCAATTACTATAATAATACTACACATTTTGCAACACAACTAAAATTAAACTTCAAACAGAGTAACAGAGCAAAGGAGATTATGAGTAGAGTTCAATTACTATAATAATACTATACGTTTTGCAACACAACTAAAATTAAACTTCAAACAGAGTAACAGAGCAAAGGAGATTATGAGTAGAGTTCAATTACTATAATAATACTATACATTTTGCAACACAACTAAAATTAAACTTCAAACAGAGTAACAGAGCAAAGGAGATTATGAGTAGAGTTCAATTACTATAATAATACTATACGTTTTGCAACACAACTAAAATTAAACTTCAAACAGAGTAACAGAGCAAAGGAGATTATGAGTAGAGTTCAATTACTATAATAATACTATACATTTTGCAACACAACTAAAATTAAACTTCAAACAGAGTAACAGAGCAAAGGAGATTATGAGTAGAGTTCAATTACTATAATAATACTATACGTTTTGCAACACAACTAAAATTAAACTTCAAACAGAGTAACAAAGCAAAGGAGATTATTAGTAGAGTTCAATTGCTATAATAATACTATACATTTTACAACACAACTAAAATTAAACTTCAAACAGAGTAACAGAGCAAAGGAGATTATTAGTAGAGTTCAATTACTATAATACTATACATTTTGCAACAAAACTAAAATTGAACTTCAAACAGAGTAACAAAGCAAAGGAGATTATTAGTAGAGTTCAATTACTATAATAATACTACACATTTTGCAACACAACTAAAATTAAACTTCAAACAGAGTAACAAAGCAAAGGAGATTATTAGTAGAGTTCAATTGCTATAGTAATACTATACATTTTACAACACAACTAAAATTAAACTTCAAAGAGAGTAACAGAGCAAATGAGATTATTAGTAGAGTTCAATTACTATAATAATACTATACATTTTGCAACACATTTAAAATTAAACTTCAAACAGAGTAAGAGAGCAAAGGAGATTATTAGTAGAGTGCAATTGCTATAGTAATACTATACATTTTACAACACAACTAAAATTAAACTTCAAACAGAGTAACAGAGCAAAGGAGATTGAAAACTGAAATATGTGCTTAAAGATAATAATGTCTAAAATTTCGACATTCAATTTGATTAAAAATACGCAAGCCAAGAAGTAATCAGAGCGGTTTCAAAGTGCATGTCAAGTACGGATTCTGGGGTGCATTCAAGGAACGCAGTTTATCTGACTGCTGTTGTGTTTGACTTGCCTTCAGTATGCGGTGTAGATGGAATGAAGAAGCACCCATGTCAATACAAGCAACTACGTAAGTCTGATCATCGACCAGACGTTTCGGTCGTTACCTTGATCAAAGTGAAACAACAGTAAGTGTATGGTAGCAGTAAATCCATGATGGAATATATAAATACCAAAATGGATATAGATGAGCACAGCGTTCCTTTCAGGACATTTTAGCCTGGGCAAAGAATTAATTTTACTGGGGGAGGGGCACATTTTCTATTTGCCATATATAAATATATCTAAATGCTGTCACATAAATAGAAACTAGGTTAAAATAAAATGTTTCTGGGGGTTCGTCTCTCGAAGTGCCTGAAAGAAACACTGGATGAGCATGAAAACAGAAGACCCCAATAATTTTTGGTAGTATAACCAGCTTGTAAGAAACCTACAGCTACCCTGATTTCAATACAAATACACCTAGTTTCATCTAAGGACGGCCAAGCACTGTATAGTGATTGCATAAGCAGGATGCACGGCTAGACGCCCATGATGATCCCCTAGATGTCTATTATTGACAAAACAATGCAGGCAATATCGTCTACCTTATCGGACCGTCTGCTCTATCGTGTTGGACGGTGTGCGAATAGTTTCGTGCTATATTCAGTGATAAACACAGTTTCTACTTGATATCTGATGACCTTCTGAAGGTTGGGTCAGTTCCATACTGTGGCTTCAGCAATAAAAGCAGAACACAGGCAACATATCTGGAGTAAAGACAGTCTGACGATCCATCTCTTATTAAAGTTAGTCACCTCTAGTATATTTTCATGCTACTTTTTCATCAGCTCTCTTGCACATTCAAGACACTCTGTGGACAATTCTGTTGTTTCTGCTGTTAGGTTTTTTTTCTGGGAGACATTTTCAACATGATAACATCTAGACGCACATATTACATTTTTTTCAAACGTGCCTGTAAATCGATGATATCTTCAATTTGTCATACAGGTTTCCAGATTTCTCTGAAATCTAGAATATTTGGTTAACATGATACAGCAGAGAAAGGATACAGCAGGGTGTTTCTAAAGTCGCGCAACCCACATTTCGGTTGATATTTCCCAATACAAAAAAGACAAACATATGAAATATTCACAGTAAATAGTTTAGTGTCTGCATAACATCGTGCGTTACAACAAATGCTGAAAATGACAACCATTTGCTGCCAAGCACAGCTCTACTTGACGACAGGTATTTGTAGCCACACGATGCAGCATATCGGTGGGAATGGATGCAGTGATGTTTCGGATGTTATTCTTTAAGGCTTCGATTGTCTTTGGATTGTTTGCGTATACATGTTCTTTGAGATAAGACCAGAGAAAGAAATCAGGCACAGTTAAATCAGGGGATCTGGGTGACTATAGTCCACGTGAAATGACCCTATCACCAAACACTGATTCAATAACTGCAAGCGATTTTCTTGAGGTGTATGCGGTAAACTGATCGCCATTTTAGAACTATGTGAACTGACTCTGTGCTAACAACGCCATCTATTGTGCATTATATGATGTATAAATAGCGCGAAATTCAAACATATGTCTTTATATTTATGAGAGATATCAACCGAAATGTGGGTTGCGCGAATACATCCGTCAGAATCCGCTACAAGACAACAAAATACATGCATTGAACGTCATACGCCCTTCAAGCTGAGGGATGGGCCATGGCTTTATGGCCATGAACCCACTCCCTCTCAATGTTAGATGTGTGAGTGGTAATTTAATGAATTTCTTAGGTAATTAGCTGCGTATCTCTCACTTCTGCATGTATAGAACACTTTTAGGTGGTGGGGCTATGTTGATTTTATAATCTGCGTGTGAGAGAAACGATATATGGTTTTGCATAATGTCTAGCACATTTCTCATGGAGCCACAATCAATTATTAACTGCATAACGTGTCTGACAACTTTCGAGATGAAGCCTGAAAACTAAAAGTGTCCAGGTATGTAGACAATTCTATCGTAAATTTTGATACGGAAAGTGAGTTGCAGAATGTCATTCAACAATCTAAGGAAATTGTGTCTTCTGCTAAATTTGATCTTCGAGTATGTAAATATGATAATTCAAACTCTTTTTACAAAACCAAGGAAAGAGATGTGATTCAATCACAGACGCATAGCAGTAATACCCCAGATGAAAATGAAATTACAGTTTCAATTGTCAGTAAGAAGTGGAATATAGGTGAAGATACCCTTAACTGTGATTTTAAACGAGAAATCAAGTTTGAAGAACTAACCATATCGAAAGATTGATTTTGTCTCATGCGAATAGGATTACTGACCCCGTTGGCTTCCCTTGATGAGCTTGATTTCTCAGACTGTTGGTAAAGAAAATTAAATTGGGACTCTAATGTACTGGATGAAATACTTAGAAAATTTTATACTGGAAAAAAGAATTGATTTTACTCAGAGATATAAAATACCAAGACGAATTCTGACAGATCATTATTCTATCTTCAAATTTTCACTTCACGGTTTTTATAATGTCTCTCAAATTCTATAAGCTGATTGCAATTATCTTCGAAGTGAAAATGGGAGTGATGTTAATTGTCATTTAGAACAGGCTTGTTTACGAGTTGCGATTTTAAGATCAATCTCTATGTATAGACTTGAACTATTGGCTTGAAGCATATGCACTCTTTTGCAATAAAAACGTAGCCCCCCCCCCTAAAACTAATCCGATCATCTCGAAATTTCGCATGTAAATTTATTTATGCCAAGTACGCAAATGATTAAATTTGCAAGGCCAATGAGTGTTAACTTCTGTAAAAGCGCGCGTTTCTATTGTGAAATTAGAATCGTATATAGCAGGTTAAAAATTGTGACGGTTTATCTTTGCTCGTTATCGGCATTGCAATTCTGTGGAGACACAAACAATAATGCCGTTACGACGTTGCCGAAGACCTTATAAGCAATTAGGCAAGTTCGAACGTGGTCATATAGTCGGGATGCGTGAATAGGTATTGAGTTGAATAGTTATTTAATATCACTGCTTTATGATATGATAATAATGACATGAATAATGATTTAATATCACTATCATCTATCCTAATGACATCCCATATGTTTTCTGTATTATTCTTGGTTTGTACGTTTTTAGAAAATTTATTCTATTTTCAGATTGGACTCCTCTGCGTGCTTTTCTGCACAATCCAACTAGCTTTAGCTGTCGATCCACAGTTTTACGATACAGTCGGGAAAGTTGTTGGTAATGCAGCAGTGAATTCACCTTCATTTGCTAAAGGCTACTTACAAGGATTCGGAGGTGCACCACCAATACCAGGTGCACCCCCTAAGGTATTTTACTAAGGGCGTTACTTTGAACCATCTAAATAATGGAAACAAGATTATTGTAATATTGCCTTGAATAAAATATTACAGAATATTACTTTTTTATTACTTTTTTCTCAAGAAAGTGAACACATGTACAAATATCGATTCTAATTCTAATAATTGCCTTATCATCAATACCTGTAGGCAGTGTAAACTAACAAGTATAATCTAGTTCCCTTATTCTATAATCTGTTAGTCATTGCTAAACTTTATAAACATGGTTAGGATTTTAATAATTTTATTTTTATTTTCCTTATATACATAATGTATAAGGAAAGTATTGTGACGGGGTCGAAAATTCGAATTCGAGTTTTCGACGGGAGAGCACGTTTCAAGCATCCCTGATCACGAATCAAACATTTTTGAAGTGATGTCTGTGTGTGTGTGCGTGTATGTATGTGTGTGAAAGTATGTGTGTGTGTGTGTGTGTGTGTGTCAGTGAGTCTGTGGAGACGATAACTGACGAACGAATGGACCGATTCGAAGGAAATTTGGTACAAAAATCACAATCCGTAAACACTGGAAGCCTATTGTTTTTATACGCAATCGAATGTTCAAAACTGATGGTTAATGGCAAAAAAGTTTTCCAATACCGCGGGATGAAATGAAAGAGAAACAAGAACGATCAATCATGCATAAAGCATTGATTATGAAACATTTTTCAACTGAAATATAATTTTAATTAAATATCTCTAAAATACAATTCATTCAGCGCTGCTATATCTTAAAATATCACCGTATTACAATAGTTTATTACATTTGAAAACTTCATCGAAAATATGAATTTTATTAAAATGACGTCATCGAAATATAAATCGTTTTCTATGTGAAAACAGTGAATATTTCATTCTTACACTATTATTCCAGACTCCAGAGCTAAATAATTTCATGCGAAAAAAAATTCAGCGGTTCTTATATAACTCATCTTACAATCGCTTGTTTACATTCTGCATCCATTAAAATTAGACTTCGTTGTGGAAATAATCAAAGTTTGATGATATATATATATATATATATATATATATATATATATATGTATATATATATATATATATATATATATATATGTATATATATATATATATATATATATATATATATATATATATATATATATATATATATATATATATATATATATATATATATATATATATATATAATAGTTTGAAAATCCAATGATAGAATAGAGAGGAGTTTCAATTCAAAAAACTCTAAAATATGCCTACATAATAAAAATATGTATTAAATAGAGGATCATCAATCAAATGAAAAGAAAAAGCAAATTTCTAGTCATCAAGCTGAAGATAATCAATAAATTTCAATGGAATGGAATCGATAATTGAAAAACAAATAAAATTCAAGCATTAAAGCTGGACACGTGTATAAGCTCTAGGCCTAAATAAATGAATTGTTCATTTTGAAAAAGTGTTCTTCAAGTCCAAGTAATTAATCAAAATGAACACAAAATATATGGTTCAGATATTAGAGATAGACTATATCTATAAACTCTAATAACTTGGACGACATACATAGAGATGGAAAAATTATATAAAAGAGAAGATTACCTGGAGAAAAAACTCTGCATATGTCGTAACCAATCTAACCTAGAATGAAGAGACCAGTGTTGCCAATCGTAAAGGATAAAAGTAGACATCTACTGTTGCCAATCGTGAGAAATAAATGACAGTAATGCGAATAGGCAATAAAAGGTGATATTCTACACTAAGAGCTACATAATAATAGGGTGTATAATATAATCGAAAACAGTGAGGCTACAGTTTAAGGGGATGTAAATACAATGTAATGTTAATACAAGAGAATGTTGATGTCTGGCTATTATATGATACTATGAAGAGATTTCATAAATATTCAGCTAATCCAAACTTTTTAATTATACCATTAACTAAATATGCTGGATATTTATATAAAGTGCTGGTAATTTTTAGATTATTTATATGCATAGCATGAAATTTTTTAACTGATAATCCATAAATTCTAAAAAGTTGATTAAATATAATATTTCTAAACAATTGAATCGATTTGCAGGAATTAAGTGGTAATCTTTTATTAATGTCAAAATTAAAATTGCCGTTTTTATCATATAAATTTGTAACTATTCCATTAGTAGGTTCAATAATTAGATTTAAATCCAAAAAATGAATGTTATTACTAATAGTGGCTTCATTAGGAATTAATTTCAAATTGTCTGGATAGAAATCTATATCTATGACATAGTTTTCAGTAAATATTAAACAAATTAGATCATCAACATACCTGTAAATTTTATAATCTATTGAAGTAAAAGACTGTTCCTAATGATAAAGGTATAAATTAGCTGCTATTATTATACTGCTACTGAAACCACCTTGTGGAACTCCTGAGACTTGTAAGTATAATTTATTATTTGAAAAATATTGTTATTGAAAAGAACAAAATGAAGAAGTTTAGAAATATTGATAAAAATTATTTGAGTAGATTGATTAGTAATATAAGCATTAGATAGAGCTAAAATTACAACATATAGATCAGAGATCTTAATATAATTAAAAAGATCTTTAAAATCAAAAGTTTGAAATCCAATGAGTTTACCTAGTGATGTTATTTTATTCTTTAATTATTTACAAATAGAATAACGTAAACTATCATTTATTAGATGTAAATAATTTAGTAGTAATTTACTCGCAGTAGTAGAGTAAGTATTATGACCACTAGTTACTGTTTTAAATTTCATAGGATTTTTATGAAATTTAGGAATAAGCACTATATATAGAAATTTAAGAAATTTATAATTAATATTTAAATCACTATACATATTGATAGTTTTCAGTTTGATACTTCTAATGTAATGTAAATCTAGTTTAAATAGACTATTAATTTTTAAATAATCGAACAGAAATTGTATATAGAATTTTTTACAGATAATAGCATAATTATTAAAGGTTTTATCAACATATGTAATAACAAAAGATCTTTGTAAATCATTAATGGAGTGCTTTATATTATCAATATTATATATAGATCTAGACAATTTAACACTACAAATAGTATTTTTAATAAAGTAAATTTCCACATATTAAATGCCTTTAAAGGCAGAGCATATTTAGATGGTAATTTATAAATATATTTATCAATGTCAAGATTTATTGACTTTAAATTACAGAAACATATTGTTGTTGTTGTTGTTGTTGTTCTCGTGTCCTAATTAAGGAAAGAAATTTGCGCTGCTTCTGTTTGGTATAAGATCCGGGGCACCCCTACGGTATAAGTCCGAATTCTGCCCAATAAGACATCACAAACATCCATGCCCGCAGGCGGGACTCGAACCCGCAATCTGCGCAGCCGAGCCATCACGAGGAAACGCCTGCCTCTATGACCGCTCGGCCACCACATCGGCACAGAAACATATTGACAGATCAATATCAACCCTTTTGAATAATTTTTTTTAAACAAATTATCATCAAATAAACGACGTAGAATCCAAAATATTTTCAAGTATAAATTCAATATCAGAATAGTTATCAATTTTTTGATTAATAATAAATAAATAATAAATAAATAATAAAATGTTATAATCTTCATGTTAATTTTTCCAACAGTTACACACTTAGTCTATAACTTTAACTGTAAATTGTTGTGAGATTGTTTTTATCCATTTGGTGAGATTTTCATCAATTTGGCAATATTTAAAAATGTCGCCAAGTTGGAGACATGCCGCTAAATTCGTCGCCAAAATCTCGCCAAGCGTTATGGACGGAGAAATAAGTTATTCTTACCGCGGATAAAAGACTATTGGCGTTCAACTACAAAAGTATTATACAAAAATATCTTTTCTCGTGAATGGAACGAGTTAGATCCACGAGAATGATGTCACCCAATTTAACGCATGATATTACATATGAAAAGTGAACATGTTCTTTAACAGTTAATAATTATTTTCTTAATTTAGGGAATTTTTTGATAAATTTATTTGAAAAATGTGCAATATCTCGAGAACGATCATGTTAGCGTTCTAAAATTTATGTTAATAGTTCTCTAATGAAAAATTGCATAAGAAATGTCTATTGGCGTAACTTTATTAGCGGTTTTGATTTTTTGACGATTTTTTCAAAATTTCACTCGAAAATTTAGGGGTTTCTGAACATTTACGTTTAAAAACAATAGGCTTCCAGTGGTTACGGATTGTGATTTTTGTGCCAAATGTCGTTCGAATCGGTCCATTCGTTCGTCAGTTATTGTCTCCACAGACGCACTGACACACACACACACACACACACTCACACATTTTCACACACACACACACTCACACATTTTCACACACACACACACTCACACATTTTCACACACACACTCACACATTTTCACACACACACACAGACATCACCTCAAAAATGTTTGATTCGTGATCAGGGATGCTTGAAACGTGCTCTCCCGTCGAAAACTCGAATCCGAATTTTCGACCCCGTCACAATATTTTTCTTATACATTATGTATATTAGGAAAAAGATAGGCTGTCTTAGTACCTCTTTATCCGATCACAATGCCCTAATAAAAACTCCTTTAAAAAAAAGGAAAAAATTCCTTTAGCGAGCTTGTCGAGAAATCTGAAGGACTTGTTTGTTTTTCAGCCAAGAAAACAGCGATGTTACCTTAAAAGTGAAGGACCGAGCGTATAGGGCTCACAAAGCGATCCTCGGATCTCACTCTGTTTTAGGCTCTGTTCAAGGATGATTTTTGAGTAGACATCACAGACTGCGATCCAGACTCCTTTTAAGAGTTCCTCCTCTACTTGTATTCGGGCGACGTGGCAAAAGTAGTACTACTTCAAATGTGCAAGACGAAAAAACACACGTTGACACGTTGCACAGCTGTAGATGGACTGTGTTCAGATCATGATTAAGGAGATAACCGAAGATAATTTCTGCGACTTTGTTTCCCAGCAAAGAGACGTTGTTAGAAGCAGCAACGGAGTTTTTCAAACAAAAAACTAGAAAAGTTATTGTGAAGCCTCAGTGGCATTCCTTCCTGAAAGAAAACCCGTTACAGCTAAAGAACTCGACTTAAAGGTCTTGCATAAAAATGGTCTGCAATAAACACGTTTGTTGTGACACGTCAGCGAGATTGCTCGAGTAAATTAGGTAGCAAATATTTAAAAAAAAAAATAGTTTTGAAAGTGTTATTCGTGTATCAAAAAATCTGATGTGGCAACACATGACTTTCCTCATATAATGCAATGAATTTACTACTTTTATAGTAAAAAAAAAATAGGTTTTTTTTATGGTAATACTTATATTCTTTCTAAGATATTGAATTTTTGTCAATGAGTAGTCATTTTCATTGATTTAGCTTCATATTTATTCATTTGGCGAGATTTTGGTTAATTTGGCAACATTTAAGAATGTCACCAAGTTTGCGACATTCCGCCAAATTCGTCGCCAAAATCTCGCCAAGCATTATGGACGGAGAAATAAGTTATTCTTACAACAGATAAATGACTATTGGCGTTCAAATACAAACGTATTACTCAAAGTATCTTTTTTCATGAATGAAACGAGCTAGATCCACGAGAATAATGTCACCCAATTTATCGTATGGTATCACATATGAAAAGTGAACATGTTTCTTAACAGTTTATTTTTTTAATTTATTGGATTTTTGATAAATTTATTTGAAAAATGTGCAATATCTCGAGAACGGTTTATGCTGGCGTTCTAAAGTTTATGTCAATCGTTTTATAAGGAAAAATTACATAAGAAGTGTCTATTTGCGTAACTTTATTAGCGGTTTTGATTTTTTGATAATTTTTTCAAATTTTCACTCGAAAATTTAGAGGGGTTCTGGCAATTCGATTGTGTTTTAAAACAATAGGCTTCCAGTATTTACAGATTGTGATTTTTGTACCAAATTTCATTCGAATCGCTCCATTGTTTCGTGAGATATCGTCTCCACAGACTCACTGACACGCAGACACACACACACACACACACACACACAGACATCACTTCAAAAATGTTCGATTCGTGATCAGGGATGCTTGAAACGTGCTCTCCCGTCGAAAACTCGTTAACTTATTAGCCGCTTTGATTTTTTGACAATTTTTTCAAAATTTCATTCGAAAATTCAGAAGGGTTCTGAACATTCGATTGCGTATAAATACAATAGGCTTACAGTGTTTACGGATTGTGATTTTTGTGCCAAATTTTGTTCGAATCGGTCCATTCGTTCGTCAGTTATCGTCTCCAACGGCTCACTGACACACACACACACACACACACACACACACACTCAGACATCACTTCAAAAATGTTTGATTCGTGATCAGGGATGCTTGAAACGTGCTTTCCCGTCGAAAACTCGAATTCGAATTTTCGACTCCGTCACAATACTTTCCTTATACATTGTGTATATAAGAAAAGTAAAAATTATCTGCCATGGTAATGCATTTCTTGTCATAGCATTGTTTAATATTAAATGAGTTTTTTTAAAATAAAAATATTCAGTTACGTTAGTACATATTATAAATTTTATATTCGGACATACACTAGCGGTGTTTTACTCGTGAGTAAGAAGACAAGCAATCGCGCTGTACCTTTCAGTTTTATATTCGTGAAAAAATAACGAATTGTATGTTACACAGATGTCTGTACAAAATGCAACTTTGTTATGCCCTTCGTTAAGTGGAAAATTTCCTCTTAAGAAATTGAACATTCCCAGCATTCACCTTCTTGATAATATATCTATTACAATCAAGATAAATAATCATGTTAAATTATTTGTTCGTGCTTTGATATCCCATAAAAAGATTTTTATATGGAAAGATTGCTTCACAATTTTTTTAAGATATTTCATTTATTGTTTTTCCAAATAAAGAAAAAAATCTGATGTGGGCAACACATGACTTTCCTTATATAATGTAATGAATTTGCTACTTTTACAGTAAAAAAATAGGTTTTTCTTATAGTAGATACTAATATTCTTTCCAAGATATTGAATTTTCGACAATTAGTCGTCTTTTTCAATGATTTAGCTTCATTTTTATCCATTTGGCGAGATTTTCGTTAATTTGGCAACATTTCAAAAAAATCGCCTAGTTGGCGACATTCCGCCAAATTCATCGCCAAAATCTCGCCAAGCGTTATGCACTAAGAAATAAGTTATTCTTACAGCAGATAAATGACTATTGGCGTTCAAATACAAAAGTATTATTCAAAGTATCTTTTTTCATGAATGGAACGAGCTAGATCCACGAGAATGATGTCACTCAATTTATCGCATGATATTACATATGAAAAGTGAACATGTTTCTCAATAGAAAATATTTTTATTTTATTTTATTTGACTTTTTGATAATTTTTTTGAAAAATGTACAATATCTCGAGAACGGTTCATGTTAGCGTTCTAAAATTTATGCCAATCGTTTTCTAATGAAAAATTACATAAGAAATGTCTATTTGCGTAACTTTATTAGCGGTTTTGATTTTTTGACGATTTTTTCAAAATTTCATTCGAAAATTTAGGGGGGTTCTGAACATTCGATTGCATATAAAAACAATAGGCTTCCAGTGTTTACGGATTGTGATTTTTGTACCAAATTTAGTTCGAATCGGTCCATTCGTTCGTCAGTTATAGTCTCCACAGACTCACTGACACACACACACACACACACACACACTCACATACATACACACACACACACACACACACACACACACAGACATCACTTCAAAAATGTTTGATTCGTGATCAGGGATGCTTGAAACGTGCTCTCCCGTCGAAAACTCGAATTCGAATTTTCGACCCCGTCACAATACTTTCCTTATACATTATGTATATAAGGAAAGTAAAAATAGGTTTTTCTTATAGTAGATATTTATATTCTTTCCAAGATATTGAATTTTCGAGTATTAGTCGTCATTTCCATTGATTTAGCGTCATTTTCATTCATTTGGAGAGATTTTCGTTAATTTGGCAACATTTCAAAAAGTCGCCAAGTTGGCGACATTCCGCCAAATTCGTCGCCAAAATCTCGCCAAGAATTATGGACGAAGAAATAAGTTATTCTTACAACAGACAAATGACTATTGGCGTTCAAATACAAACGTATTACTCAAAGTATCTTTTTTCATGAATAGAACGAGCTAGATCCACGAGAATGATGTCACCCAATTTATCGTATGGTATTACATATGAAAAGTGAACATGTTTCTCAATAGGAAATATTTTTTTTTATTTTATGACTTTCTGATAATTTTTTTAAAAAATGTGCAATATCTCCAGAACGGTTCATGTTAGCGTTCTAAAATTTATGCTAATCGTTTCCTAATGAAAAATTACATAAGAAATGTCTATTTGCGTAACTTTTTTAGTGGTTTTGATTTTTTGAAGATTTTTTTAAAATTTCATTCGAAAATTTAGGGGGTTCTGAGCATTCGATTACGTATAAAAACAATAGGCTTCCAGTGTTTACGGATTGTGATTTTTGTACCAAATTTGGTTCGAATCGGTCCATTCGTTCGTCAGTTATCGTCTCCACAGACTCACTGACACACACACACACACACATACTTTCACACACACACACACACACACACACACACACACACACACACACACACACACACACACATACACACACACAGACATCAATTCAAAAATGTTTGATTCGTGATCAGTGATGCTTGAAACGTGCTCTCCCGTCGAAAACTCGAATTCGAATTTTCGACCCCGTCACAATACTTTCCTTATACATTATGTATATAAGGAAAGTAAAAATCTGATGTGGACAGCACATGACTTTCTTTACATAATGCAATGAATTTACTACTTTTACAGTAAAAAAATAGATTATTTTTATAGTAGATAATTATATTCTTTCCACCCAATTTATTTCCACCCAATACCACCCAATTTATCGCATGGTATTACATATGAAAAGTGAACATTTTTCTCAAAAGGAAATATATTTTTTTTATTTTATATGATTTTTCGATAATTTGTTTGAAAAATGTGCAATATCTCGAGAACGGTTCATGCTAGCGTTCCCAAATTTAGGCCAATCGTTTTCTAATGAAATATTACATAAGAAATGTCTATTTGCGTAACTTTATTAGAGGTTTTGATTTTTCGACGATTTTTTCAAAATTTCGATCGAAAATTCATGGGGGTTCTGAATATTCGATTGCGCATAAAAACAGTAGGCTTCCAGGATTCATGGATTGTAATTTCTGTACCAAATTTCGTTCGAATCGGTCCATTCGTTCGTCAGTTATCGTCTCCACAGACTCACTGACACACGCACACACACACACACACACACACATACAGACATCACTTCAAAAACTTCGGATTCGTGTTCAGGGATGCTTGGAACGTGCTCTCCCGTCGAAAACTCAAAATTCAAATTTTCGACCTCGTCACAATACTTTCCTTATACATTATTGTATATAAGGAAAGTAATAATGTAAAAGATCCACGGTACTGTGTGTTTATCGTTGAATTGTACATTTGGCGCTTTTCCAGATGGCAACATGTAAAACTAATTCAATGTACCCAATTAGCTTATATTTCGCGCAACTCTAAATAAACAATTATCAATATTGTTAGCATCTTTAATAAGCGATAGAGTCCATATATTAAAATATTTTAATAATTAATTTATCAATTAGGCGTCCTTTTCATTAATTTAGCGTAGTTTTTTCAATTTTAACGATATTTTAGTCAATCTGTGGCGAAATATCGCAAAGTTGTCAATAACTTGTTTGATTATTGGACCAAGTTCGCCAAATGCATCAGCAAGTGTTACAGACAAGCGGAGAGAAGACATTTCTTATATACTGAAAGGTATGCCCGTCATATGATGGAAATCAGAATGTGCGAAACATTATTTCCCATTTAGAGTCATTCTTATCAATTTGACGACATTTTTGTCACATTAGCAACATTCAAAATAGTCGCCAAGTTGGCGACGTTGCGCTGAATTTCTCGGCAAGCGTTACGAACGGAGAAATGAGTTATTCTTATAGTCTACTCTTATGTTTTTTCTGCATTAGTTTATGTAAATATTCATTTTTACTTTGCATAAGAATAAAAAAATACTAAAACAAATCTGTTGTGGCCAGCACATGACTTTCTCTACAGACTTATATTCAAGTTCTCTATTTCTTCAATAATTCATTATATTGAGCTTGATTGCACAAAATAACTCCAGCAATTATTTAAAATGACACTGAAATGGCACTTTGATTTCAAATTTCGTTCTCATTAACTGTACATTTTTTCAACTGTGGCACAGCGTAAATGCAGAAAATCTAAAATATCTCGAGAACGGTTAGTTCTCGTACAATGGGGTTTGTCTTACTCTGTTTATTGTTAAAAATTTATAAAACAAGAATGTATTGGATATATAAGTAGTTTTTTTATAAGATTTTGCCAATGTTTGAGATCCATTTCGCTAAAAAAGGTAAGTTAAATTTTTCCGAATTATACCAAAAACTAATCAACACCAGAATAACCCACAAGTGACTTATCAACCAACTTTTGTAAAATTTGATCAATTAGTTTTTTAGTTAGAGTGGATACAAGCAATTTTTGTGGGTTATTCCGCCAAAAAAGGCAGGTTGTCTTTTCTCGAATCGTACCAAAAACTAATCAGCTCCAGGGACGCGCACAAGTGTCGTACATGCCAAATTTTATGAAATTCGGTCTGTTAGTTTTTGAGTTAGCGTGGATAAATTCATTGTACAGACAGACAGACACACGCACACAGACGTCACGCTAAAAATAGTGTTTTCGTGTTCTAGAGGTCCTGAAACATATAGATCCGTCGAAAACTCGAGTTGCGATTTTCAGCATGATTCCAATACTTCCCATATACATTACCATGTATTGCAGGGAAAGTAAAATATCTGATGTGGGCAGCACATGACTTTCCTTGTATAATGCAGTAAATTTACTCCTTTTACAGTCAAAAAATAATATATAAGATCCACGGTACTATGTTTTTATCGTTGAATTGTACATTTGGTGATTTTCTGGATGACAACATGTAAAACTATTTTCAAGTACCAAATTTTCATATTTCGCGCAACTCTAAATAAACAATTATCAATATGGATAGCATCCTCAATAAGCTATATAATTTTTATATTGAAATATTTTAATAATTAATTCATCAATTAGGCGTTATTTTCATTAATTTAGCGTCGTTTTTGCAATTTTGACAATACTTTTGTCAATCTGGGGCGAAGTATCGCCAACTTCGCCAAATACATCACCAAGTGTTACAGACAAACGGAGAGACGAGCATTTCTTATATGCTAGAAGGTCTGTCTGCCCGTTATATGACGGAAATCAGAATTTGCGAAACATTACTTCCCATATGGAGTCATTATTATCAATTTGGCGACATTTTTTCCCTTTGGCAACACTTAGAACAGTCGCCAAGTTGGCGACGTTCCGTTAAATTTCTCATCAAGTGTTACGGACGGGCAAACGGAAAAATGGGTTATTCTTAGAGTCTACTCTTATGTTTATTCCAAGATATTGAACCTTCATTAATTAGTCATTATTTTTATTTATTTAGCATGATTTTTATCAAATTGACGATATTTTCGTTAATTTGGCTACTTTTTAAAAAGTCGCCAAGTTGGTGATATTCCGCCAAAATCTAGCCAAGTATTATGGACTGAGAAATAAGTTATTCTTATAGCAGAAATATAACTAATGGAGTCCAACTACAAAAATATTACCCAAAGTACCTTTTCTCATGAATGGAACGAGCTAGATCCACGACAATAAAGTCACCCAATTGATCGCATGATATTACTTATAAAAAGTGAACATGTTCCACAGTAGTTAATATTTTTTTGTTTATTTTATATGATATTTTGATAATTTTCTTAAAATGTGTGCAATATCTCGAGAATGGTTCATGCCAGCGTTCTAAATCGTTTCCTAATCAAGATGTACACAAGAAATGACTATTTACGTAACTTTATTAAAGGTTTTGATTTTTTGATGATTTTTTTCAAAATTTCACTCGAAAATTTAGGTGGGATCCCATTGTTCGATTGCGTATAAAAACAGTAGACTTCCAGTATTCACGGATTCTAATTTTTGTACCAAATTTCGTTCGAATCGCTCCATTCATTTGTGAAATATCGTCTATACAGACTGACTGACAGGCACACGCACACATACACACACACTTACACATACACACAGACATCATCTCAAAAACGTTTGATTCGTGTTCAGGGATGATTGAAACGTGCTCTCTCGTCGAAAATTCGAATTTCAATATTCGACCGTTACAATATTTTCCTTATATATTATGTATATAAGGAAAGTAAAAATAAGTCAATAAAAAATTGTGTTTCATTATTCATGCAGAGCCCACACATTTTCCCCGGGGTCTGATTCTGTAACCAGGTAGGCTACTACATATCACGCGACTGGACCGGGGTATGACGCGGCCCACAATCATCCAACTTCCTCTGTATGGACCCAAATCCGCCAGACTCAGGTTAATAGCACTCATTTACTTCGATCTTCAAATTAGGGGACTAACGACTCTTAAGACTCAATATGAAACAAGTGGTCCATAATTTATAAATTATTACTAAGGCATATTAAACAAAAAAGATCAATCATGCATAAAGCATTGATTATGAAACACTTTCCAACTTCAATGCAATTTTATTTAAACATCTTTAAAATGCGATACATAACTCGGTAATATTTTTAAAATTATCATAATACTACATAAATTTATTATATTTGAAAACTTAAAATTTCATCCGAAAAAATGAACTTCATTCAAATGATGGTATTGAAATATAAATTGCCTGGTTTAAACATCTCTGAAATGCGACACATTCCTCGGTAATATTTTTAAAATTATCATAATACTACAATAATTTATTATATTTGAAAACTTCATCGAAAACAAACGAACTTTATTCAAATGACGTCATCGAAATATAACACGCCTAGTTTTCTCTATAAAAGCAGCATTTCAATCATAAACTTTTTTCCATTCATTTCACTCATCACAATACTATAATAATTTCTTTTATTTAAAACTTAAGACCATGGAGTTGCAAGTAATTAAACTCTATGCTTAAAACTTCATCGAAAAAATCGTCTTTCTCTGTGTAAAATCAATGAATATTTCATTCATATCAGCTATATTGCAGACCCCATGAGCTAAATAATTTTGCGTTAAAGAAATGCAGCAATTCGTATACAACTAATTCTACATCTTTTGGTATTTACTTTCTCCATAGGTGAAAATTAGGCTTCATTGTACAAATAATCAAAGTTGGATAATCATTTAAACTCAAATATATTGTATTTGCGTTGTCTCAGTATGCAGATGCACAGAATTCAAGCAAAAATAAAGCGGTTTTAGGACGGATACAACACTCAATATGAATTAAAAAGAACTTTTAAACTCACGATTTTGATACAAGACGGATGCCATATTTTATTTTGAAGTGGGTCACGTGATCTCTTCATATATTGGCCACGTGATCGCTTCGTATAAAAGATGTAATTATTATTTTAATTTTTATATAAAAAACTGTGAATATATTTTGCTGAATTTTTTTTATATATTTTATGGGATAATTTGAATATTTCTTAAAACTTTCGAAGCAATTTGTGAATTTTAAATCCGCTAAAAATTTTTTGATGAATTATGTCCCATAGGGTTAAATGCATTTCATTTTTTCAACCCGGGTTCAATGCAAAATTAATTGGGTGGTATTTTTTCTTTTTATTTCCAATGGCAAGAGAAAAAAATCTGATGTCGGCAACACATGACTTTCCTTATATAATGTAATGAATTTACTACTTTTACAGTAAAATAAATAGGTTTTTCTTATAGTAGATACTAATATTCTTTCCAAGATATTGAATTTTCGACAATTAGTCGTCATTTTATTGATTTAGCGTCATTTTCATCCATTTGTCGAGATTTTCGTTAATTTGGCAACATTTCAAAAAGCTGCCAAGTTGGCGACATTCCGCCAAATTCGTGGCCAAAATCTCGCCAGGTGTTATGGAAAGAGAAATAAGTTATTCTTATAGCAGATAAATGACTATTGGCGTCCATATGCAAAAGTATTACTCAAAGTATCTTTTATCATGAATGGAACGAGCTAGATCCACGAAAATGATGTCACCCAAATTTATCGCATGATATTACATATGAAAAGTGAACAT